>JBAMBE010000748.1:990000-1590000 GCA_037043585.1 Drosophila mimica
CAACATCAAACACGCCCCCACACACCACATGCACCAACAGCAACACCTGCTGCCTCGACTCAGTCGGCGCTCAGCTAATTGAGCATTCAGCGTCACAAATGTTGCATTTGGCTTCTTCTTCTTTTTTTTTTGTGGCATTCAACTTGTTTCTCACTTTTGTTTTTTTGTCTAGATTCGTTTGCTCTTTTGCGGCTCATTTCTCCTGATTTATGTGTTATCAGCAAATGTGTGTAAGATAAGCTGATGTGCTGCGCATGTGTGTGTGTGGTGTGTGTGGTGTGTGTGGTGTGTGTGTGTGGTGTGTGTGTGTGGTGTGTGTGGTGTGTGTGTGTGGTGTGTGTGTGTGCCTTTTATCAGACGATTTAAATATTATCGCAGCGTGGGAAGCATCGAAAATGACACACACCCATTTCACACACACACACTTCACACACACCCACACTTCACACACACACACACACACACACACAGATTGAAAGATTGAGCCTATCTGTGCTGTATTTTTAGAGTCATTTTGCTGGGTTGGGCTGGCTGTGTCGACATTGCTTGCAGCTAGGATATCATTTTTATGGCTCTCTGATTTATGGTCAGCGATTGCATTGCACTGGCAGTTAAATGGTTTATGACCCGTCCACGATGTTGCTGCTACTGCTACTGCTGCTACTGCTGTTGCTGCCACTTCAGCTGCTGCTGCTGCTGTTGCTGTCAAGCCAAATTAAAACATAGAGCAAGACAAGAATTATGGCAGCAGGCAACTCGAACGATGTTTGATGGCCGTAGCTTATTTTGTAAATACACCACGAGTACCACGAGTGACAATTGAGGCATCAGTCTGTCGCTCAAATCAGTGTGTGGCTGCAACAGATGTTTTCAATTGAAAGAGGCAGACGATCTATTGAGACTGAACTTGTGTGTGTGTGTGTGTGGCATACAAATATGCTGAGCAGACCGAAAAGCGGATTAGTTTTGATAATGCCAGTTCAACTTTTGAAGTCAGCATCTATTTTAAGATAAAGAAACGAAAAGTAAAAAAATATTCAATTGCATTTTTTCTATTATTATTATTTCCCCAACATTTGCAGTAAAAATTGCAGTTGCACTTTTGGGCATTGTCTGAGGTGCTATTTAAAACTGTGGAGCCCAGCAGCGGCAGCAACATCATGTCTGGGAATGCACACAAATGTCTAAGTTGACTGTTGCAAAAGAAATGAAAACAAACTAAGAAGAAAATTCCGCAAATTCAGCATTCATATAAAAAATGTGTGTTTGCTGCTTGCTGTTGTCCCGGAACATTGTTGTTGTAGCTGTTGCTGTTGTTGTTGTTGCTGTTGTTGTTGCTGTTGTTGGCGCTGTGAATGTCACATTGCAATCAATAAAAAAAGACTTTTATGTGCTTGCTGTGCTTGGAACATATATGGACCATATAGCAACTCCTTAACTCCCCCAAGTCGACTCTTTAGCTTTGTGCAAGTTGATTGTTTGCAGAGCTGTGGCATCAAATGCTGATGGCTGAAGCAGTTGTTGTTGTTGTTGTTGCTTGTTGTTGTTGTTGTTGTTGATGTTGTCAGTTGTTGGTTGCTGGCTGCTGCTGCTGCTGAAGTCGTTTACTTTATTGTTGTTACACGAATGTGAGGCAAGCGAACGAGTATCTTTTGAGTTAGCAGAAGGAAGCATTTTGTCTGGCAGCAAACAAGTTGCAAAGAGTCGAGTTGTGAGTGCAACCAGATATCCTATCCACATCAAATATAAGTACTGAAATACATCCGGTAACTACACAATCCTGAAAGCGAAAGAAAACTCCGCAAAGATGATCATTTTAATATGAAATATTCTCTCAATGTGTGAGTGGAAAATATAGTTATAATTATAATTATAATATAATTAAATAATATATATTTTTAAATTAAATTAATTAATATTTTTTTTTTTTTTTAAGTTTTTAATTTTTGGCTTTTGCTAAATTCTCATATTATACATATTATTATTATAATTATTATAATTATTATAATTATTATTATTATTATTATTATTATTATTATTATAATTATTATTATTATTATTATTATTATTATTATTATTATCATTATTATTATTATTATTATTATTATTGTTGTTGTTATTTGATGGAATGCCCTTCAAGTCCTAAAATTACAGGGTATTTAAGACAACAAGCGCACAACAGCGCAACAGTCGCCAAGTGCGCTTGACATTTGTATCTGGGCGTGTCTGGGAATAGCAATGGATGTGGGCATGGTTGTGGCAATAAGAAATGATAGAGGAGGGGGGAGTGGAGTAGGTGCAGCAAACGACTAAAAGATGAAAGCGAAATCCAACACAAAATGCTGACTTTTAGTCACGACAACAGAAACCATATGACAACAGCAACAGCAACAACAACAACAAGAGACAATTCCACAAAGCAGCAAAAACAGAGAGAGACAGAGACAGAGAGAGAGAGAGAGAGAGAGAAATACAGAGCAAACAGACCTCGTGGCGACTCTGACAAATGTCAGCAATGTTGATTTATTTGCGTTTACATTTATTTATGATATGCAACATTTTTGTAAATGCAATTTTAGTGTTGTTGTTTCATTCTTTTTATTTAGTTTTCTCTCCTTTTTGTTGTTGTTGTTGTTGTTGTTTTTTGGTATCCACGAAACGACATTTTGCATTATGCAGCATCACATGTTCTCCGCTCCTCTCGTTTTGTGTTCTTTGTTATTATTTCTGTTGGCTTTGTGTTGTAGCGTTGAAGTACGAGTTAGCCAAGTCTTTTATATGGCCAAGTGCGGGCATAACTCATTTTGTGCACAGCACTTCTTGGAAGTGCAACAGAGGCTGCAGCAGAAGCAATATCAGCAATCCTTTTACTCCTCTCTCATCATCATCATCATCATCACCATCATCATCACGTTGTCTCCCTCTTGAGCATTCCGCTAAATAAATATGAAAAACGAAAAACGAACAAGAAAAATAAATATATAAATCATCTTTAATGCGGAGTAACGAATTTTTTTGTCACTTACGTCATAAATTGCTTAGAAAAAACTTCACCTTTTCTGTACAAAAAAAAAAAGAAAAAAGAATATCCCTTTGTGTATTGAAAATGGGTAAAATAAGCAAAGTTGACAGCTTTGTGACTATACAAATATTAATCGTCAATTTTGATATCATCATTTTTCATGAGCATTGTATAATTGAATATAATTAATTAATAGTGAATATATCTGTGAATTGGGAAAATTCATTGAAAACAAGACAAGGCTTCAATTTCAATTAGTTGAGACTGCTAGCTGTAGTCAATATATTGATCGATTGATAGAGCTACAATCAAAAATTGAGAAATTGTTTTTTCATTCAATCAAATTTAATAATTGAGAATGTTTTCCTATTGATTCGCCTCAGCTTCAACTGTAACAGATCGGAGAAGCTTTAACAGACTGTTAAACTGTTAACAGAATGTTGAGTTGCTCGTGAGAAATGTTAACTACATTGTTGAGTTTAATTTAGGAAATCATTTAATAGTAAATAAATATATATAAAAATACATATGTTCTTCACAGCTTTTCTTTGTCGTATTATTAACTTTAATATTCAATTGTGTATAAATAAATAATATATTTCTTTTTCCATCTCGTTGCAGGTATTGAAGCTGATTTCGATGGCAACAGTTGCTGCCCCGCTCTATGACAAAAGAGGGCGGCAAGCTAAATATTTGGTTTGTTCTGCACGGAAATGAAATGTAATGTACTGAAATTGCATTTAAACACTTTTTCCATTTCTCTCTCTCTCTCTCTCTCTCGCACACATACTCTATCTGCCTCTCTCTTGCTCCTTTTGTGGTTTGAGCTCATTTTTGTTGCAAATATTTTCGTTTGTCCGTTTCGTTCTCGTTTTCGCTTATGTAATTTCCAAAATGGATTATGTCGTCGTCCTGTGACCTGCTTCCTGCATCCCTCGTCCCTCTCCCCTCTCTCTCCTATTCCCCCTGCCTTCCGCCTTTCATGCTTATCGTCCTGTGCATTGTCCTGCCAGCATGTTGCGCCATACTTTAGTGGGAAAACATGTTTCATGTTCCATGTTGCATTTTAGTCTGTCAACGTGGCAATCCGAGCATATTGGCAAAACACCCTCCCTCATCTCTCCACAAGCCCCAACCCTTGCTGCTGCTTGCCCCATTTGGTCTCAGCAGCAACTAACAAAATTTCACTCTTTCGAATCGCATTTCAGCTCTTTGCCCCTTTGTCGTGTAACTGAGCTTGAAAGCTTTTGCTTTTCACTATTGACATGTGTCTGTGTGTGTTTAACATTTTGGCAAAATGCCATTATAATTATATGTATATTGGATCTACATATGCAATATGCTTGCTGTATTCCCTGACAACAACAACAACAACAGCAGCAACAGCATCGAGAAGTAATCTTTTACAATATGTTTTCTCTTTACATCCAGTCGTAAAGTTACATCCAGCAACCAGGTCTGACCTTTACCATCTAGGAGTTAGGATATAGATTTTGATTTCACACACGATTCCTATGGTTTCTTTAAACTCACACTTTGAAAGTTGGATGAGTGAGGAATGTTCGCCTCGTTTTTATTGTGCTGCTTTGTGTGGGGCACAAACCAAATAAACCAAATTGCTTTTATATGTTGCAAGCAGCGTTTTCAACCGTTCCCAATCGACCGAACAGAAGATAAACAAACATACCGTGTTATTTCCAAATTAAAATGAAAAGCAAAAACAAAAACAAAAAGAAAAGAAAGAAAAAACCGCACAAAAAACCCAGTTAAACAACAAATAAAAATCTGCGGAAAACAAGGTTAAAAATATTTTTTTTTTATTGACCTTTTTTGCATACATACGAAATTTCTTGGCATGAGGAAAAGTTAATGACCTCTGCGGTATGTGTGTGTGTATTACGTGTTATGTGCCCCTTTGCCACGCCCCCTCCGCTAGAATAAGCCCACTGCTAACTCCCTGGCAGGCGCGGCACAATCTGGATTTAGTTGGCATCAAAATGCGTGACTTTCAAATGCAACACATGCCACTTGCGAGATGCAATTCTGCTTGCGCCTCCTCTACTTTATCCTCATATACTCATTCTTCTTCTTCTTTTGTATGGTATTCTCTATCTGTCTCACTCTCCATCTCTCCCTCTCTGTGTGTCGCTCACTCAGCTCCATTTTGACAAGCGTGGCACGACCGGCTGTCTGTGATTTGGGGTCGAGTTTGTGGCTGCAACTCGAGCTAGAAAGCTCAACCAACCCACCACCTCCCCGTGGCAGTGATAGCTGCTGAGATGCCCCACAAGCATGCCTTGTGCACCATATGAATATCAATTTTTGACGCTGACCAACCAACTGCTGCTGTTGCAGCATTTTGTGGCTTCAACTCGAATGCCACATTTTGAAAATGCGAAAAAAATGTGCTCTGTTTTTGCTACTAAGATTGAATTATAATTGTCTCAAAGATGTAAAATATAATTGTGCCAAACTTTCGAAATACAAGGGTTTTATCCAAAGCACGTCCAACAGAGAAGGACAGAGAGAGAGAGAGAGAGAGAGCAAGTGAGAGAGAGTATATCTAACATATTATGTCATCATAAAAGCGAATATTTTACTCAAATTCAAGAATTATTCACTGGAGAAAGGAATCTTCAAAAGTGTCAAATAAATACAGAAAATTAAATTGCAAATGTTTCGATAGCTCCCAACATGACCGCAGTTGGGGGACTTAACTAATCGAGCTAACAATTTGATTATTCAGGTTGCATAGTTAACTTAGTTGCACAAAGAGTGGTGCCTCTTAAATGATATATTTTGAAATACAAAAGCAGTAGAGAATTCAGCAATTCAGCTCGACTTTTTAAGAATAGTAAATCAGGTCTTCTTGTAAAACCAGCGTTAATTTAATTACCTATTGTCTCATATAAAATAAGAACTCAATGTTGGGTTTAATAGTGGTTTCTAGTTGTTTCTAGTGGTTTCTAGTGGTTTCTAGTGGTTTGTAGCACCTTATCTAACCCAAGCTGGAAAAAGGCTAGATTTACAAAGTAGTTTGTTTTATCTAAGGAAACATACTTTAACTATTTGCTTTATCTGCTGCAATATATTTTATATGCGGCATAAGACAACACCACATCACATTAGGCAACTCTTAAGAGGCGCCTCTGATCTGTGCGCCATTTCACTTTATGCTCTCACTCATTATGCCCCTTTTCAATTTGGCCCAGCTCCCTATTCTGGGCTGTGTGTCCTGTGTGTCCTGCGTTGTGCCTCGCACATTGTAGCTCAATTTCATTTGTGGTGTGGATGGTCGGGAGATGAGATTGCGAGCACGAGATGTTTAATTGCCCACAAAAACGCAGCAACTATAAAAATTATACACAATGCGATTTACATTAATTTCGTTTCGTTTCGTTTCGTTTCGTTTATTAATTGGAACGTTATGTGGCTGCGCATTTGGTGGCTCGCAGCTCGCAGCTCGCAGCTCGCAGTTCGCAGTTTGGAACTAAAAAACACCCCTCAAACTAAACCCACTTCGAAGGACGCCCGCACACGCAATGGGCTGTCCCCCCCAGCCCAGCCCCTAGTGGCTGAGCCCCACTGAGCCTGGCTTCCACAGCCCTCGCGAGTCCCACTTGATTAAATCGAAAAATCCATAGTGCCCCGACATCCTGGTCCTCGACGTCGTCGCCCTCGTCATCATCGTGGTGCGCCATTAAAACTTACATAAAGCACAAAACTTCAACGAGTCGCTGTCAGATTTTAATCTATACAAACGCCTATATATAAAACACACACACACACACACACTGTACTGCATATACACTACATATATATATACACATACATACAATATTAATGACTTGTTGGTAATCTGATATTTTGTTTTTTTTTTCGCCTCAACAACATTTAAAGTTGCCAACTTTCGCTTAAAGTTATGCGTTCAGTTCTTGGATTGATGCTAGATTTGCCACGAATATGTTTGGCAATTACCAATTGCAGTGCTTTTGCTTTAAGTTTGTTGCAACAATGTGAAAAATAAGTTAATAGAAGATACGGTAATTTGATGGTTGCCAAAAGCCACACAAAACGTGTTCGACGTGAACAAACATGTCCAATGTAAACATGCCAACATTCTGTTTACAGCCAATGTTACAATGTTAACATTAAATAGTTAACAGCGTCAAATACAGTGTTAACAGTCAGCCAATGTTACGATGTTAACATTAAATCGTTAACAGCGCTAAATACAGTGTTAACAGTTAGCCAATGTTACGATGTTAACATTAAATAGTTAACAGCGCCAAATACAGCGTTAACAGTCACCTGCAAAGCCAGAGACTCTTAGTTTGGAATAAAGAAAGCTACTCAAGTTTGTTTTATCGATTGCTGATTTCGCTTCTCGAGTATCGATACTTCTCGATAAGCCAAATATGCTTTCACATGAAAACATGCGTTGCCTTAGTTTTTTTTTTTGTTTTCTTTAAGCAATTAGTGCAAGTCCATTTTTATGGGAAAAATTGTCAATAATACTCGAATACGTTTTACAGAGGTTGTTACTTGTTTAAGTATCCCTATTGACACTGTTATTATGCTCTTGCATAGCGTAAATAACTGTAAATATATTGCATACCTTAGTGCGGCATTTAATGACTTGATCGCTGTACATTTGTCCATTAGTGCATGCATATATTTAAGTGTCTCACGGAATTTTGGAAACCGATATGTAATATTTTCGCAACTCAATTGCCACATTGGTCAATGGAGTCATCGAGTAGTCGTGCAACATTTTCAGTTGACGAGACGGACCAGCAAGCAACGCTGTGGCACAACCGTTCATCAGTCGAGTGTAACTAACGCTATCGCAATGTTGGCCTAGGTCATTAATAGGGGCTGCACCTAACGAGCGCCAAGTCCTCTAATGAAGTTTAACTGCCTCTGCCACTGCCACTGCCACTGCTTCTGCCTCTGCCTCTGCCTCTGCCACTGCCCCTTCCCCGTAGTGTATCGGTTCGACTTTCTCGGCTTGTTGCACACTTTTCGCTTAATAGATTTTTCGTAATATTTTCTACCAACTTTATTCGTGTTTAATTTTCTGTTTTTTTTCTTTTGCATTTTGCTTTGCATATTTTGAGGCGTCGACAAAATATGCAAACCAGCGCCGCATGTTCTCTGTTCTTATTGTTGCTGTTGTTGCTGTTGTTGTGAGGTGTGCTTACTGGGCGGCTGTTTGGAGCCGGTGGGCGTGACACTGTGTAATATTTTGTGCTATTTTGTAAATTCCAAACGGGTGGCTCCTCAACGCCTACCCAACCACCCAACCACCCAAGAGCAAAAGGTCCTTTGGGCATCTAGCCTCAGGCAAGCCTTTCGGCCCGTTATGCGGCCATAAAAGTCATTTGGTTTTCACCTCGAAATATATTTATAAACAACAGCAACAACAAGAACAACTCAAGCTGAGAAAATTGTTGGCATAATAACAATTTAGTTCGCCGAGTTGTTGCTTGGGATGCAAGTGGCGCCTAAACATGCCACACGCCATCCCATCCGACACGACCCCGTTGCCAGCCGGCCACCTGATGAAGCACTTACCCCAAAGAGCTTCCGGCTGCATTAAGTACACATACATACATATACATGTGTATATACATACATACATTTGTATATCATCAACACTATCCAAAATGTTAAATACGTTTTGTTCACTTCAATCTTAAAAATATAAATTTTCTTTCTAAATAATATATGTTTGTATAAAGGATTAATCATGATATGAAAACATGTGTGTGCAGTTTTAAAAATTTATTGCAAGTCGCGCCACGTGCAAAAAGTAAAAAGTAAAAAATAAAAAATAAAAAGTAAAAAGTGTTGAGTCTTGTTTTGCACAGACACGAACGAACACGAATAAACACGCATGAAGTTAAAATATTTATCTCACCTCGCATGCATTCATTGCACGCTCTCAATCCGGCTATAGTTCTGGCTATGGTTCTGGATATGGCTATGGCTATGGCTACGGCTGCTCTCTTCCTTACGCTGTCTGAACGTGTCCTTTTTGCAGGGTTTCAATGTCTTCAAATCCGCTTGGATTTAAACCGTTGAGCCCTTCGCTGTCCACCCACCATCAGCCATCATCACTGGAAAGCAGATAAACTCGGAGAAAAGCTGTGCGAATTCTGTAAACCGCTCACAGGCGTCCCTCTTTGGCTTACCCCTCTACCCCCCGCCGTCAACCACTTTTGGCGTTGAAGAGAATGTGTCCTGTGCCCTTGTCCTTCAACCTTTGGCACATCCTTCCCATTTGCTTCCTCCCAGCCTTTGTTCATATTTCTGTCTGTCCGGAGCTGCTGACTGCATATGAGTGTGTGTCCTGTTTGTGTGTGTGTCGCGTTCTGTCCGAACCCATCCTGTCCTGTCCAGTCCTGTCCCGTCCACTGTTCACTGTGCAACTGAAGATTTTGAATGGCCTTTGGCCACTTTTGGCCTTACGGCAAAATGCATTAAAAGACTAACGAAAAATGTTGCATTTTATGTGCGCATTTTTATTGTTTTAAATTCGCTCCTATCTCTCTCCCCTCTCCCGCTCTCTCTCTCTCTCTCTCTCTCTCTCTCTCTCTCTCTCTCTGTCTCTGTGTGTGTCGCGATTTGAGTTCCGCTTGCCTCGCCTCGCCGGCCAATTGTGTTTGGGCCATAAAATGTGCTCCTTTCTGCCACTTTCGGCTGTCGCCTTTAATGCTAAAAGTAAACGTGCCTTTTGCCAATCGTAAAAGTCTTCCACAAATACCAAAATAAAATGCGACACCGTCTGAATGGTTTCACTGTGTGTGCGTTTCTTTTGTTTCACTGTATCTCTGCCTCTTCAAGTGTTCAATTTCTCCACTCAAATTGTTGCTCATATTTCGATATAAAAATACTTATATATAGATACTACATATATATATATATATATATGTGTGCATTGGGCGCCATCTGGAGGATTTATTTCCATATGAACTGAAAGCAGCAATAAAACAAAAATGAAAAGAAAAGTTTCACAGTTGAACAATGATGGCATCGGTAAGCTTTTCTCTTCTCAAGTTAAAAAATAAAAAATAAAACAAATTTAATTTACTGGAAATCTATATGCTTTGAGAAGTATAAAAACAGAGAATTCTCAAATATTCTTAAAAAAAAAAAACGCATTCCACAGTCGACGACGTCGAACAATCCACTTGCCTCAAATAACTTTGGTGATTTGCTTAAATAGTTATTAAATTCCCTCCCAAAACAGAAGCGAGCGCCAGCTGAATTTCCAATTTGCCACTTAAGTGCCTGCCACAAAACTCTCACCACAGTCGCAAAACTCTCATCCAATCTTAAACACCTGAACAACACCTAAAGTTCAAGTCGGTACTTGGATGTGTTTGTGGTTTGGTTAACTAACCACAACTCAGACCGCTACAGCGATTTGAATGGTATCTCAATTAATAACACTTAATATCAATAAATTATTTACAGAACCCAAGGCGAGGCGCAACCTCAAAGTGTTGTCCCCTTTCCGCCCGCCGTAAACCAAGCCAAATCCCATCCTTGCCTTGCTTGTTACACGAGCAATTTAAGAGAGCCAAAAGGCAACAGCCGAAGGCCGCACCACCACCTGGCACCACCAGGAACCAAGAACCACCTCAGAATTGATCGGTTGTTTATGTTGCCTTTGTCACCTCCGGCAACTGTCAATAATAATAAAAGCAATCTCGGGTTGCCCGCCCGTCCCGCGGGGACATATGAATTTTGCAATTTACAGCAATTTTTCCACTCGTTGGCCAGAACCCGCCCGCCCCCGCAGCCAACTCTTAACACCAGGTGGCGTTTTACGTTTAAGTGGGCCATCAACTGTTTTAATTAGCCAGGCAGGAGGCGGCGAGGTGAGGCGAGCCTGTCGCTTATTTATGCCTTATTTATGCACAGACACTCGACTCTCTCTGTCTGAAAGGGGTGGGAGTGGGTACGGGTTGGCCCAACCCCTTGACCACTTGAACAGAGGAGGGGGCAGACTGTGTGACGATGCCCGCTTGTGGCGTGTCTGGCCGCCTGTTAATATGCAACATTGTTTAGCTCATTGCAACTCATGCCCCTGCCACGCTCCACACGTTATCCCTAAACGCATGTGTGTCGACAATATTTGGCTAATTTCATATGCAAGCCAATCTTCCTGTTAACTCCTAACTCCTGACCCTTATTCCCATCCCCATCGGCATCGCCACTTGACTGCCTATTTAAATGATGTCAATCCCCTTTCGGGGTTTGATGTTGCCAACAGCTGCCACACCGGACACTGAAAACAACTCCAGACATACCCCTACCTCCATTACACTCCCCCCTCCCCCCACCCACTCGCTGTTAACAGGGGCCAAATCTAGAGAGGCATGCATTGCCGAAGCTATTGCACAAATTATGAACTGGCAATTGGCTGGCCTTAGTCCCAAAATTGTTGTGGATAGTTAACTATCCAGCAACGCCCCCACACCACCCCCCCCCCCCCCGGACCCAGACACCCATGAAAATTTACGAACTAGATTGGGTTGTGAGCCTTTCCTTCTAGCCATTAAACTAACGTGTTTATAAAGTAGCATTTAGTTTGCTAACGATACGAATTTTCTATTAGACGAAACTCCCGTGAAGATTATAAAATAGGGATAGTAAATTGAGTTATAAAGCCAATAAATGTATATGTGTATAAGATAGATATATATATATATATATAAATAAATATGGTATAGTATAGATTGATTCTTCTAATAGATATTCTGTACATCGTAGATGAAGTCATGTGAAGAATAACTTTGATTAAACAGAAGAGCAACTTATAAAATATTTATATGGAAAGATATTATATAGAAAGCATCTTTTATTAGAGATTATTTACAAGTTGTGCTTAACTCAAGTTAATCTTCACATTTTTAAAATTTTATAAAATCGTTAGAATTGACAAACATGAATGATATAATTTTAATATTATGGCCGACAGACTGGATTTTATTTGAGTTTAGTTTCGGACATAGATTTCTTACTCGTTGTCCTCCGATGCCATAGAGTATATTTATTCTTAATCAGGGTCAACTGAAGAGTGGATGTAGCCATGTTCGTCTGTCCGTCTGAGCCATAACATAGATCAAATTTACTTCACTTTATCGATAACTGCCTCAATTTCGCAAATATCGATACTTATCGTGTTTCGATAGCAATAAAAGGCAGCGGATTCTACTTAATATTAAATGTGCATTTATATATATATTTGATCAATAAGTTGTTTGTCCTGCGTACATTTAACAACTGGGTACAGGGTATATCGTATTCGAGCTCACTCGATTACCTCATTCTTGCCTGCTTCTTGACTGTTTCGCACGCAAGTTAACAAATGTTATTTTGCATACAAGTCACCAGCGATTTCTCCCTCTCTCTCTCTCTCTCTCTCTCTCTCTCTCTCTGTGTGTGTCTCTTTCTTGAACTGGCATTTAAACTGTGCAACTGATAACCCAGAGGCAAGCCATGTTGTCACTTCACGTTGCACTACTCTGTTGCCCATGAGACTCGCCTCCTGCGGCTGCCTCCGCCCAACCCCAGCCAACTGATGACCATCGAGTAAGAGAGAGTGAGAGAGATGGAGACAGAGTGAAATGCGTTGTTGTTGGTCATAAATCAAGCGCAGCTGCGCTGCCCACGTTGTCCTTCACAAGTCCTTTCCCAAACCTCCCACGCCCCCTCGTTACGCCCACATTTGTCCACACACAAGTGTATAAAAATGGCGTTAGGCGTAAAAGAAGCGAAGCAAACAAATGGATGCAGTCAACAACGAAATGGTTTCAACTTGAACTTGCAGCATTTTGCTGCAATACGCATATGTGCCTCACATGCGTGCGTGTGTGTGTGTGTGTGTATTTTTCAAGCAGCTGCAGAGTTGCACTTCAACTTAAAGCAGTTGCAAATTAAGCTGACCAGTGCTGCCCAAACTGTACAGCTTTTGAGGCCTGCTGCTCAGCTGCTGATGGCGAGATAAAGCACAAAGCAAACAGGACACTGACAAATGAATGGAAGCAAATAAATGAGGGTATGCTCGACTAGCAGTTACCCTAATCGAAGTATCATAACTGTCAGCTCTTGTCGCTAATCTCTCTAATCTCTCTTCGAACTCTGTTTGGGAATTAAATTGGATTATTTGTGTCGGACGTTGAGGGAATGCAGCTTTGACAAATTGAATGCCTCTCATTCTTGACATATTATATATTGTATATATACATATACATATATTATATATATTATATATATTATTATTATTATTAAGTTATGCAACCAAACTGTGCAATTTCATTTTCTTGCAAAACATTCGTTCTCAAAAAGTCAGCAACTTTTCAACTTTGTTTTTATGGCTTATCAAGAGTTTGAATTGTCTTATGCCACACAGCGACACACACCCAATGTAGCCAACGAGTGCATCACATTCAGTTGCAATGCTCACACACACACAACACACATAACCAATACACACACACACACACACACACACGCCCAAGCAAACACATTTTATTATGCAAATTTTCATGTATGTGAAATTTGCCTGGCAGTCGTCGCCAAAGAAGCGGCTTCCTTTTGTCGCACACTAACATCACCCCCCCACCCACACTCCCACTCCCACCCCCTTTCTATCCCTCTTTTTTTGTGTTTTATGTCTCTGCTCTCTTAAAATTTCAAGTTGGAATTTATTTTAATTTTTAGTCCAAGCGCGCGAAGCTTTTATTTACATTGCTTTAATTTGTATTTGTTTTGCACATTAAAATTACAGCTAGGGGTGTGTTCAGGTGCGCACGGACAAATGGGCAGAGGGGGTGTGAAGTGAAGTGAGCGGGGGGGAGTCGGGGGTGTCAGAAGTTGGGGTGTTTTCTGCAAATGCATTTCGTTCCGTTGCAAATGCAAATGCAAATGCCACGTCGACGTTGACAATGAAAGTGGTGGCAAAATGTGAATTGATGGAGAGATGGAGGGGTGGAGGGGTTGCTGCCGGAAGAGGTCCACTCTTATGCGTGGGTGTGTGTGTGTGTGTGGGTGTGTGTGTGCAAGGCAACAAGGTAAGCTTTTGCTTGCCAACAAAACTCACAGCCAAAAAGATGCAGTCAGAGACAAATAGCACACAAAAAGAATAAAAATGGAATCCAGGTGAGGGTGCAGAGTTCATTTGGGGGTTGGTAGGTAGGGTAGGAGCTGAGTGATGGGGTTGGGTTAAGTGTTTGGTGTGAATAGCTCCTGGTTGCAACTCGCTACTTGCTACTCGCTGCTCGACTGCCGACTGCTGACTACCGGGGGTACTTGCAACAGTGAAATTTGCATAAGCAATTACGAGAGCGTTGCCAACATAGAAACACAGAGTGTGAGTGGGTGCCGAGGTGGGAAAGGGGTTGGTGGTGGGGGAGTTGGAGGAAGTAAGGTAAAACAGAGTCAACAATGTCGCCTGAGTTGAGTCTAGTCTGCATTGCTCTGGTTTGGTCTGTTGACGATTGCAGCTGCCGAATGGACTTGGGGTTGGGGTTGAGGTTGAGGTCGACGGTTTTAGGGTTTTAGGGGAGGTCGCTGGATAAGTGCGTTGCACAAATTTGCAATGCATCAACAACAACACAACACAACAACAACAACAATTTCAAGTGCAACATCAACATCAACAGCAACAGCATCGTGAAGAGCCGCTCTGTTGCACCTGAGCTCAAAACGATGTACAACACAGAAGAAGAAGATGAAGATGAAGGAGAGGAGGATGCTCAAGTTGCACATGTCAAACTCAGATAACTTCTGTGCATTGTAGGCAAATATGCATGTCTATTTATCAAACAAACAGAGGGCAGATGACTGACTGATCTTGAATCAGAACTTAAAGCATTGCTAATCAATTATCAAAGACATGTTAATCAAAGGGATGTTGACTCAAAAATTGCTTCAAATAATATAAACTTAATATGCACTTCAAAAAAATAATTAAATAAGTAAATAATTCAGGGAGTTTTACATTATTATGCAAAATGTTTAATCCAAAAACATATATCGAAATGAAGTGAGCCTATTTTTAGAATGAAAACAATCAGAGTAAATTGAGACCATGCTAAATAAATAATAAGTTAAACAATAGCAGGATAATTACAAATAATATTCGAAGAAATACATCATCCATCAGCCCTAAATGTGCACAAAGGTTATTAGAATGAAGCAACAATAGCAAAAATCATATATATATATATATATCTATATATATATGTATGTATAACGGCCTAGCATTACGTAATGTTGAAAGCAGTAGAAAAAGAGAGACAGACAGAGAGAGAGAGAGAGCGAGAGGGAGAGGGAGAGGGAGAAAGAGCAATGTTAATTTCAAGCCTGCGATTTGCCGCACAATCGTTAAGTTGAAATCTTGATTGTCAAATCTTAACTGCCATCCGTTTCGATTTCTAATGGTTCTCATTTAAGTGTGTTTGTTGTTGCTGTAGCTGTAGCCAGAGCCGGAGCCGGAGCCGTAGCTGCTGGTCTGCCGCTCATTTAAGGAGCAACAACAAGATAAAAACCGCAAAAGCCAGCTAAATAAATGCTGGCAACTTGGGCTGTGCTGCTGGGGGGAGTTTAGGGCATTGCCAGCTCGAACGCTGACCAAAGGCAAAAACTCTTGTTGTGGTTGGCCCAATGGGGTGGTTGTTGTTGTTGTTGCAGTTGCTGTTGCTGGCCGGGCAGCTGCTGACGTTGCATATTTGTAGCATGGCAATAGCAACTTTTTGTAGAGCACAAGAAATGCAGCAGCAGCAGCAGCAGCTGTCAAAGGGGGGTGGACTCAAAAATGTCCTGCATTCCCTGTATGTCCTGCATTCCCCTGTAGCCCTGTGTCCCCTATGCCTATGCCTAAGTCTAAGCCTATGCTTCCCCTCCCCTCCCCTCTAACATGGGCAGCTGCAAAATGTTAACTATTGCATTGCATTTGCACACACATGCATACATGCACACACACGCATGTATACACGCATACACATACCAATGCGCGTGCAGGCACTCATTAACTCACTATCTCTCTCTCACTCACACGCGTTGCTACGCAGAGTGGCGAATTTGGCGTCGCAGCGCACTCAGTGAACGTTTAATTGGCTGCGGCCGACAATCAACACGAATCGTTGACGCGTTCGCTTCGTTTCTTCTTATAGTGTTTATGTGTGTGTGTGTGCTGTTACTATTTCTGCTGCTGCTGCTGTCGACGTCGTCTCGCTTAACAGAGTTCCTTAGCAGTGCATTTGCACTTTACTCTCCGCTCTCCACTCTCCACTCTGCACTCTGCACTCTTCGTTCGCTCACTCGCTCATTGAGTCGATTAGGCGCCTAATGAGCGAGCACTAACAGTTGCACTTAAGTGCTATCAACAAGTTTGAAGCCGCTCGGCTCAGCGCAAAACTCAACAAGTTTGCAAATTAATTTTTATTCCGCCGCAAAGCGCCTAAAAGTGCTGATTCTTTTTATTTTTGTTCTTCTTTTTCTTCTTCTTGCCTGAATTGCTTTACTCTGTTAATGGTAATGTTAATGTTAATGTTAATGTTCAATTCAGAAAAATGCAGCTTAATATTAATATATTATTATGTGTGTTTGGTGACTATTTAAATGTATGTATTTAAATTGAAATTGCATTTAAAGCAGAAACTGATTTTATATAATTTCGTAAAAATGTCGCTGAAATTGCAATCAAGCTGCCAATCATCAGCCATCAATGAGCGAATTTAATTAATATTTTCTTAAATTGAATTTTTTATTAAATATATTATTATTCATTTTTTTCACACGCTTTTCAGATCACCATCAGCAGAGCCGCCAAAGCCAACGTCATCACCATTGTTGCCACTATCAACAGCTAACGGTAAAAGTTCAAAGTGAATAACAACAAATGCAGCAGCAACATCTGCAGTAGGAGCTGCAACAACAAATTAAAATCAACTTTAAACCTGCGGCCTTTGTGGCAGCAACACCAGCAGCTACCCCACCCCAGAAGCAGCTTTTTGGGGCGGGCGTTGTTTTCAATTCTCATTCACTTGGCCAAAAACGACGGGCACATAACGTCGGCATCAACGTCAGCGTGTGCGTCAGCGTCTCCGTCAGCGTCTGCGTCAGCGTCTGCGTCAGCGTCAACGTCATCGCTGAATTCGCTGCATCAGCAACAAAAACAGCTGGTAAGTTTTTACGCCCCCTCCCCCCGGCAAACTTGAACGCCTGCAAACCTATACTTTTAGCAATGCATTACTTACACACAATTTATATATATAAACAGATACATATATACACATAAATATATACATATATCTGTCCATATATATTTTAGCAGCACTTTCCTTTTAATTGCGCCCCCAAAAAACTTTGACTGTCAGTTCGCGAAACAGAAAAAAAGAACAACTTGAAAAATGCACTTTGTGAATACCCTTTCCAAAGTGTTGACTGGCGGGTTTGCTCAACTTGTAGTATACTATATCGTTGCTTCTGATTGATAACGATTGATATCGATTGATGATTGATTGTGGCTTTATTAATATCATGTTTTGTGCACAGCGATATTTTCATTATTAATTTCAATTAAGTGTATTTTAAACATTTACTTGGAGCTGATTTTGTTCGGTGTTTTTTCTCTTTTAAGTTTTGAGTTCATTTTTAATGTTCTTGTTTTCTGTTTTTTGTTCGATGTATTTTCTTTGCGTTGCACTCTGCAAAGTTCTTCAATAAAATTGAAAATATCAGCCAATTGTGCCATCCTTTCACCCACACCCCCTCTCCTACATCCG
Source organism: Drosophila mimica (assembly GCA_037043585.1). Taxonomy (NCBI): domain Eukaryota; kingdom Metazoa; phylum Arthropoda; class Insecta; order Diptera; family Drosophilidae; genus Drosophila; species Drosophila mimica. The sequence continues at coordinate 1,007,827 of JBAMBE010000748.1, forward strand.
TCCTGTTGCCAGTGTCCAGTGTTTGTTGTTTGTTGTTTGCTGTTTGCTGTTTTGTTGTTTTGCAGTGCCCCGTTTGCGCTGCCGGCCAAAAGATTTCCCCAATTTATTTAAATGTTGCTGTTGCTGTTGTTGTTGTTGTTGTTGCTGCTCGCATTTAAATTTAAATTAATTCATGGCCCCAAGTATTTTTCATAGTTTTGTGCTGGATCCGCACCCTCCCGCTTCTGGTTCCTGCGTGTGGCAAGCTGCATTCGACGTTCAACTCTCTGTGCCTGTAAAGCAAACCTAGAGAGAGAGAAAGAGAGAGAGAGAGAGTCAGTGAGAGGGCGATATTAAATTAAAATTAAGTCAATATATGCATTAATATTGAACATTTATATCAATGATGATTGACGATTGACAATTGACTGACTGATTTGATTGTCGTCTCTTAAAGTGTTGGGCGACTTTTCTTAAATTCTGATCTAGATTCCAGTCCTTCTGCGCTTCATTAGAACCCAGAATTTTGCCTTTATTATTATTTATTATTGTTGTCGTATCGATTGCTTTGATCCCACGCGTTCATATCACAGTTGGCATCGCACGTCGCAGTTGAATGGAAGTCCGGTTCCGGTAACGGTTTTGGTTTTGCTTTTATTTTTCACATGACCTTGGGCCTGTTGCCTGTTGCCCCGTCGCATACCGTTCGTGACAGCCTCCAAATGGTGGCAAGCAACCCAACTCCCTTCGTCTGCCAGTCGAAATCATTCACACAGCAACAGACAACCAAATGTTTTATGGCTCCCTCACCCCCTCACCCCTCACCGCTACACCCCTACACCCCTACACCCCTACACCCCCAACCGCTACATCTGCCCCCGCTTAAGGGTTAAAGTTTGTCAAGGTCAAGCCTAAATTACGCTCATTTTCAGATTCATTTAAACACCCGAAAATCGCTGCCGTTGTTGTTGTTGTTGTTGTTGTTGTTATTGTTGCTGCTCGGGTGCGTGGCATGCATTTCAAATATGCTCATTTCAAAATGTTTGCCCCTTTGCACACACACCCAAACACACACACACACTCTCACACACTCACACACACACAAGTCGACCTTTTTCTAGGGTTTGTCAGCTTTGGGTTCGTTTTGGGCCAACGAAACATTTTTGGCATTTTATTAGTAAATTTATTTTGCAGTCACTCACTAGAAGCAGAATCTACTGATTGCAGCCCCGCCTCCGCTTTTCGAACTACCCCTAGTCCTAGGTAACACCCCCACCCCCACCCCACAACCCCTTATATAGCTTGCGAAAAACTATTTCCGGCATTAAATTGTCTCTCAGATCCCTCGACATTAACCAATACAACAAGTAACCCTCCGCCTACCCCTCCGCCTTTTTGGACCATTTAAATATTCTATGCATTTTCACACACACACATATATATATATATATATATATATATATATATAATATATATTCAGTTCAGTTGCATTTAGTTATAGAGGAAGGCTGGCTGCCTCGTAGAGTGCAAGGGAACATGTGTGTATGTGTGTTTGTGTGTGTGTGTGTGTGCTTGTGTGTGTGCTTGTGTGTGTGTCAATTGAATGCTCAGATTTCTGTAGCTGATTTTGTTTCAATTTCAAATTGAAATTTGAACAGTTTTTCGTTCGAAGTTTAGTTGCGTTCTTTTCATCGGTTCGATTACCAAATGCACACATCCACACACACATCCACACACACATCCACACACACATCCACACACACATCCACACACACATCCACACAAACACACACAAAAGTGCTATCTCTGTCGCACTCGCTTATTTGTTGTTGTTGTTGTTTTGTGCTTTGTAAACCCTTTAAAAGTTAAGGAATGGATTTATTGTTATGGAAGAGTTAATTCCATTGCATATTGTTGTTGTTGTTGTTGCTGTTGTTGTTGTTGTTGTTGTTGCTGTTGCACAAATCTCCAAACACAGCGAAAGTGTTATGTAATATTTTGAATACCCTGGACATTTTCAAATTAAAGTGCTCATTAACCGACGAAATGTTTCTTCATATGAATCGAAAGCAAAACATTGTTTTACAGGGTGTGTGGCTAGTCGGCTAGCCGCACACTAGATGGCGCTTTGTTATTTGTTTATTTCCATTATTCGATTTTGGCCCTTTTCGATATTTTCTTATCGCACAAACAAAATCGGAAACTAACCCTTTGGATAAAGTTCATGAAAAATGCGCCAAGCTATAGACAAAGCATAATTCATTCTCTCTCTTTCTCTCTCTCTCTCGCTCTCTCTTTCGATATGTGTATATTTGTCTATATTGTGTATTGGTTAAATCGTGAAATTGTAATTGACTATTTTTATGGCCAGCTTGTCAGATAATTGCCTCTGGTTTTAGGTGCATTTGCTTGAATTGCTTTCTCCCTGCTCTTCTCTCTTCTCTCCTTGCTCTTCTCTACTTCTCTCCTTCTCTCTGCAGCCCTGTCTTGTTCTTAATTTGCTTGCAACGCACGTGCCGCGCACATTGCTCATGGGATTTACTAAAGAATAATGGTCTCTTTCTGCCACTGCCACTGCCACTACCACTGCCACTGCCACTGCCACTGCCACTGCTACTGCTACAAGCTTGGCTTTTTCAGTTCAAGTCAAATGCTTTGCTTTCTCTTAACTTATCAACAAACACTAATTAATAACAATAATGCTTAGCTCAATGTTTATAAGAAATGAATCATGGCCTTAGTTTTGGGCTAATTAACTTTTGTCTACACATACCAATTGCATTTCCTCCGCCCCTTGACCAAAGTTGCATGCTTGCCATCATCTTTGACCAACTTTGCCGGAGATTCCTCCGCTGCCTCAACGCGCCCCGAATGGGGACTCTCCAATTGATAATCCACACTGCAACCGATGGGCTCGTCTTCGTCTAGACTTGGCATGCTAGGCAACTGCTTTTGTTGCACTTGTTGCAGTGGCAGTTGCCCATCCTCTGCCCCTTGACAAACGTTGCGTGCCTCAATTTCGCGAGCCAAGCGAAGATTGCGTTTCTGTGCACGCTGTGCAACATCTTTGTATCCCTCCATTGTTAGTTGCACTCCCGAACTCACGCAGTTGTATTGTTGACGCGTTCTGAATACGGCCGGAATTTGCTTTGCGATCTGAAACGCGTTAGCAACGGAGAAAAATAATTCACAATACTTCACAATTTACAGCTCACAACTGACAATTCACAACAGACAACTGGCAGGTGGCAACTCGATTCCCGATTCTCGATTATTGCTTCAAGTGACTCCGATTTGTTTCCAAAAAAAAGGATCTAAATTCTTATTTTAAAAATTACCATTCAAAATTTGTCTTTATACAAGCCAAATATTTTTGTGTTTAGTAATTGAATTACTTGCAATAATTAAAGTAAAAAAAAAACACAATTGAATAAAAAACTTTCGATAATTTTGATTACTTAAAGATCAAAAATGTTTTGTAATTATTCAACTATTCAAGCGTTCTAATGGAACCCTCTCTGTCTCTCCCTCCCGCTCTCTCTCTCTCTCTCTCTCTCAATGAGAGTGAAAAACATTTGTTATTGTTATTGTTTTCATTAGACAGAATCGGCAAAAAAAAACCGAGCAAGCAATGTAAAAAAGTTGAAGAAATCCGTTTCAAAAAGTTGTCAACTTGTCATTAAAAATATAATCATTGACTGAGGATGGAGATGGGGATGGGGATGGGGATGGGGTTGGAGATGTGCATTCTTCAATTTAGATTCAATAGGCGAGCTGCTCAAAATTCCCAAAAGTCATTAAAATGTTTAAAAAGTATAAACTGCCTTGGAGTCCTTGCAAAGGAGAGGACCTGTTGAAATAGGAATAAAGAGAAGAGCAACAAATAGTTTCCCAGTGGAGCGATTTGGTTTTTGAGCAAGTAACCAAGTGAAAACTAATCGATTGAAGCAACTAAGTTAAGTAAAGAGCGGAAATGGCCCAAATTGAAATGTGTGAAAGATGCTCTCCACGAAGAAAGAAAAAACATCAATTTCCCAATCAGACAAGTGGGAGAAATTCAGCATTTCCAAGTTGGAAATTAAGAATATGACGACTACTTTTGCTCGAGGCGCTTTATCAAGTTCGGCAACAATTAAAACTTTCTGCACAACCGAAGGGGCAAATGGGGCACGATTCTGTTTAACACTCAAGTTGAGCTCCAGTTTCGACAAAAGCCATTCAACTGAGGCAGCTCCCGAAGCAACTTGCCTCAACAGAGAGAGAAAGAGAGAGAGAGAGGGATGCATACGCAAATATGTCTAGGGGGTTTTTTATTATCGTATCTGAATATATCTGAGTACGTACTTATCACACACACTCACTCACACACACTCACTCACACACACTCACTCACACACACACACACACACACACACACACACACAGTGGGAACAGCAACACACTGTCTGCAAGTTGTTTATTGAATTCTTGTTGATATAAAATGCCGACGGCATTTGATTCTATTATTGTACCCTGTAACCATCCAACCAGATCGGATAAGCAAGCATCTTGATCCCACAAATAATATATATATATATATATATATATATATATAAATATGTACACCCCTTAAAAAACATAAGCACATTTTTAATAGTCAACAGTAGGTGCTTAGTTAGAAAATTTCACCAAATCTATTATAATTTATTATATATTCATAAATATTATTAGATTTTTATATATTATATAGATTATTTATTAAATTTACTTACATATATTTTTGCACATATATCTATATATCTATCTGTCTTTCGAAAATAGGCGCTTGCATTCCGAATACATTTTTGATTTGGTTCTCGATTTGACAAATGATAGGGTAACTGCTAGTCGAGCACTCAGGCCTCGCCCCTTTTATGTATTCTGTTTCATTGGCTTACAGTGAAATATAGCCAAAGTCGCGACAGACACAGGCAGAGGTACAAAGACCAATTCCGGGAATCGGGATGTGGGTTCCGTGGTTCGTGGGATCTGTTTTTAAGCATAATACAATTATGGCCATGAGTGCGCCCAAATCCAGCTGAGACTCCAGATATAGCTGCAGCAGCTGAGTTGAGCTGAGCTGAGACAGGTGTTAAAGCTGCTGCTGAGCAAACATCTTATAAAAAACACCGTCGATCCGCAAGACTTTCAATTTTTTCACTTAAAATTATTAAATTCCAGCTTGGCAGAGGGGGTTGGGCAGAGGGACAGAGGTTTCTGGGGGCGTTTCTGGATGATGAGTGAAATGTGCGTGAAAACAAATATTATTTAAGAGCTGCGAAAAAGTGAAAATGAAATTTGACAGGAACCGACGCGAGGCACACGTTTCCTTGGGGTCCCCTCGAACGTAATCGCGTCCCCAAACTTGACATGTGCCTGAGGAGGAAGTAGAGGAGGAGTAGGAGTGGAGAAGGAGTGGAGGAGGAGTGAAGTGAACTCACTCCACACTAGCAAGCAAAAGCAGAGGCGTCGGAATCCAACTGGGAATCAGTGGCTGTCACCAGGTGGCATCATTTGTATTGCCCTCTGCCGCCTTGCCCCGCGGCAGCAGCAAGCAGCAACTTGATGAGTTTTGCCAGGTGCCAGGGGAGCAAGGAACAATGGAATTGGGAGCACAACCACGGAATGCCTGAATATATATATAGTTGTCAAAAATATAGTCAACTTAATACTCTAAATAGTGTTGGTAATTTGACCAAGTTGAATGTGGCAATTGAAAAACTTTCCTAATCCATTCAATATTTATCCAGAAATATTTTAAAGAGGGGAATATCAAAATGAAATCGAAATGAATCAGAATAAAAAAAATAAATATATTTATATAAATATAAATATATATATGTTATATATATATATACATAATCCGAAGAGACATTGAGTGTCGCTTTCTGCAGGGTATGCGAAACAAACAAAATGAGAAATGAGAAAGTTGACAGAGAAACAAACAACTTTATTTGGCCTACTTCAGCAATGGAGGACACTCCCCACGTGGAGAGTCAGCTCCAACAAGGCTAGGGTATAAAAAAAAAACAACGCTTAGCATTTTTTCATTACTCTGCCTGTGGGCGGGAGGGGGGCGTAACCCCTGGGGGAAAATGTGTTTGTTGAGTATGTGAGGTCCGTTGAGTGGCTGAGCTTGGAAATGTCACAACTGATTCAAGGCGCGAGGACCAGAGGATTGAGCATTGTGGATTGTGGACTGTGGATTGTGGATTGAGGATAGAGGATAGAGAGACGGGACCCGATTAGTTGTGTGGCAGTTGTTGGCAGTTCATTGCCTCTCCTGGGAAAACAACAGCAACAACAAGAACAACAACAAGTCGCCTCCCCTCCAAGGAATTAAAAAAAAACCAAATAAACAAAGAAAATGACAATTTGGCGAATTGGAATACTTTGGTTTTGTTTGCGTGAATTGGGACAGCAAAGGGAAAGTCGGGAAAGTGGGGAAAGGTCGGGGAAGGGGCAGTTGTGTTAATCGTATAGTGACCATATCTGGAAATGTTGCAAATGCCTTCTGACAACTGTCAACGGGGGCAGCAGCGAGGAGCGTGCAACGAGCAACGAGCAGCGAGCAGCTTAGAGCTACAAGCCTAAAGCTCCAGGCCTAATGCTCTAACCTGGCTTTCGTGTGGCACTCTATGCGATTCTCAAGCAACTTATAAACAAAATTTATCACTGACACTTTTTCCTTCTCTCTCTTTTTTTTATTTATTTTCGGCAAAATAAATAAGAAAACGACAGGCGACAAAAGCGACAGCTGCTTTCAAGTGGATTAAAGAGCAGCAGGCAGCCAGGATGGGGCAGAGAAGAGCAGAGCAGGACGAAATGTGGAAGGGAGGTGGGGTTAATTGCAGGTGTAGGTTTAGGTGTAGGTTCAGGCTTAGGTTTTGGGTGTTAGCAGCCAGATTTGCAGCTCTTAACTAATTAGCGAGCATTTGCTTTTCATTTGTTAGCGAGCATTAGGCGTTAGAATCCTGCTCCTGTTCCTGCTCCTGTTCCTGCTCCTGCTCCTGTCCACCAGCACTCTAAAATAATTCCTTGCTCAGCCCACGTGTCTACGTTGACGAAACGACAAAAAAATATCGAACAGAAAATGTGGTGTGTTTATTAAATATTCCCATGGATACATATTTATATATATATATAAATACACACATTGAAAATTCAACGAAAGAAAACCAACCAGGAAAGGAAAATTCAACGTGAAAATGCAAATGAAACAAAATCGATGATCAGCTCAAATTTGAAAGACTGGCTGACAGCGAATCATTGATGAATGAATGTTGGCAATTTCTATATCTTGATATATACATATATACATATATATATATATACATATATATGTGTATTATATATATATATATATATATTTTATATCCATTGCATTCCCGCGAGGCGCAACTTGAACAACAACAACAGCAACTGGAAAGCAGCGACTGTATCAATCAAAATGCATTGAATCAGAATACAAATACACTTACACCCACACACACACACACACACACTCACACCCACACACACACACTTACACCCACACACACACACAGCCATTGTTGCTGTCATAGTTGATGTACTCGAAAGCCATTTGAATTCATCAGCAATTCTTGGAATCGAGAAAGAGAGAGTTTGCCTTAAGCTATATGATTTGATCTGTTCAGTTTGAGAAATGTGATAAGAAGAAGAAGAGGAAGAGGAAGAATGCCTTAGCTGTTGATCCTGATTAAAAATATATTTACTTTAAGGATACTCGGGATTGAAGAGAGGCAGCAATAGATGTGCACAAAATGAATGGCTGTAAGTTGTAAATTTGTAAAGTTGTAAATAGCCATAGGCGATATACGATAATGAATCGGATCAGATATCGAGTTAAAAAACATCTATCAAATAGTAAAAAGATACATTTCTACTTCAAACTATGCAACAGTCACTCTCCAGTCAACTGTCGTGTTTCTACACGTCTGTGTGTGTGTGTGTAGATAAACATCCGTAACTTTATATATATATTTATATATATATAGATATATATATATATATATTGGCGTAATTGACAGGGCGCGTCCAATCATCAAACTTTGAGCTGTGCCCACAGCCATTTTAGAGTTGTTGCTGTTCACAACCAGCACCGTCATCATTAGCTCCATAAAGAAACTCCCAAGCATAACTGACACACACACACACACACACACACACACGCAGAGAGAGTGTGTTTGTGTGTGTGTTTGCCATTAGTTTCGATATCAGTTTTCTATATTTGTTTCGCGTCGTATCGCTTGGCATTTGCACATTGATGCTTTTGTTGCTTTTGTTATTACGATACACCGCAGAGAAGCCAAGCGAACACCCTTCCCCACCCCACCCCACAACCATAACACCCCTATAATTTTCATATAACTCCCCCCCCTCCCTCCCTTCCCTTCTTGCATACCCCTATTCCGCAGTGCGTTTGTTTGTTTGTCTGTTTCTCTGTAGCTTCTCGCGTATTTATGTCTGAATTTCAAGAAAAATAAACCAAAGAAGAATATAGAATTTGGCATTCAACTAAAGGATACCCTGTACAAGATGCATTTTAAGAGTTGCATGGCCAAATAGTTGTATATGAAACAACTGACTAGATTTCCACATAACTGTTCATTATTTAAAAATAAATAAATACAAATTAATCGGAAATCATAAATCATTCTGATAATCCTGATAAGAAAAACACATACGATTGGCAGAGAATAAATCTACCACTTTTGTGTATTTCTGCAGGATATTCAAAATCGAAAGAAGAAGAAAAAAGAAGTGGTAAAAATAATAGAAAAGCGAGAAATAACGGGAAATCGCTGATATTGCGCAAATAAATAAAATGGCTCGCGATGGAAAACATGGCAAATGGTAACATCTACCTGACAATAAGTATTAGCCCCAAGTTGAACACCCCACACCCCACACTGCACACCACAGCGGAGGGATGGGGAGGGGTGGGGGTCGGGCAAGTTCCGTTAGCTTTATTCAACTACTGGCAACGAAAAGCAATTGCAAAGCTGCATCGCATTCTGCGTGTAATATTCGATATTCAATGGATTTTCAGCTTTAGATTTCTGTTCCTTGTTGTTATTGTTTTTGTTGTTGTTGCTGTTGTTGCTGTTGTGGTTTGTCCTTTTACTGTTGTTGTTGTTGCTGTTGTTGTTATTGTTGCTCGTTATTGGTTTATCTGTTATGCGTGTCGTCGATGTTGTCCTCCACATTTTTATGCATTGCTGCATTGCTGCGCTTTGCTGCTCTTTTGCACTTGCATTTCCCATTTCACATTTTCCATTTCCCATTTCCCATTCACATTCACATTCATTCAGCTGCGGAACTCCAAATCCAACTCCAACTGGTATTCATATTCGTATTCGCAATGGGAGTCTCATTTGTTGTGCACAACGAATGTGAATAGTCGTTATTGTTGTTGTTGTTGTTGTGTGTGTGTTTGTTTGTTCTTTATATGCTTAGCAACTTTTCGATAATTTGTCACCGTGAGTTATAACGGGAGCTTTGCTTTACCCCAACACCCCATGCTAGGTATAAAATATCGATATTCATGAATCTGTTTGAACCTAGCTTTTATTGTGCGGAATTTCCACTAATTTCTGAGCGTGTTTTGTTAGTTGAAGTTCGATAGATTTCTTACATATTTGCTTATCGATGACTCATTTACCGTTATATGGTTAATCGATATACTGATCAGCCTGCCTGCCTAGATTACGGTTAACGATTATATGTATATTGTGAAAGCGCCCACATTTTTTCGATTTCTATCGGAATCGGGGACATAATTTATGACTACTGCCTGAACACATTAGGCGTGTTCCGCGCGTATCGACAAATTGCCCAAGCCAATGGAACACTTGAGCTCCTCGATGCATTGTCTGAGGCACAACCTAATCGCAATGCCCCCTTCCCACTCCCGTGCCACATTCCACGTTCCACGTTACCCGTTGCCCATTTCTTTGGGCCAACAGGAGTATAAAATATACATATATATATATATATCCATAGATACACACACACACACACACACACACACACCCGAAAACTTTGCACATTCTCCAGTGAAGGAGGCGCAGTCAAATAATGTGCAGAGCGTTAAATCGAAAATAAACTTTACAGCAACAAATAACAATGTACTAAAATATATATCTTTATATACAGATATATATATATATATATATATATATATATATGTATATACATATCTATTTACATATATAAATGGTGTATGTACAGCAAAAAAAAACAAGTAAGATGCTGTAGTCGAGTTGGCTCGACTACGATATACCCTTAACCCAGTTGTTAAATATATTCTACTTTTATTGGATAATTTCCCTTTAAAATGATTTGCACTCAAATGTTCAGTTCTGCAAGTGCATTTCTTACAGTCTTTACTCACAAGCATATACATACATACATACAGACATACATGCGTACACGAAACAGTACTTATCGGGGCTCTGCAGAATACACACAAATATATTGACACTAGCGTCGATTATCATGCCATCTCTTTCTCACACATGCGCTCGCCTATTTATGCATACAGAAAATGCTTCCGGCTGCTGACAACAAGAAGATCAATATGAAAATATATTTTCGACTATAACTTTGGTGTTTCTTATCCGAACTTAATGAAATTTTGGCAACTGATCAATAATATGTATAAGCATATTATGTATAAATTAGAACCCTCTGCCTCTTAAATTGTGGAATTTATTGCTATCGGAAATCTAAATGTATCGATAATTCCGAAACTGAAGCAGTTATCGATAAAATAAAGCAAACTTGTTCTGCGCCTGGTATACGAGAACCTATATTTCAAATTTGAAGTCTCTAGCTCTTATAGTCTCTGAGATCCGCGTGTTCATACAGACGGACGGACGGACGGACGGACGGACGGACGGACAGACGGACGGACAGACGGACAGGGCTATATCGACTCGGCTGTTGATCCTGATCAAGAATATATATACTTTATGGGGTCGGAGATGCTTCCTTCTGCCTGTTACATACATTTGCACAAAACCATTATACCCTTTTTACCCATTTTTAATGGGTTAAGGGTATAAAAACAAAAAAAACCGTGAATAATTTTTCAAATCACTTCGAGTGCAAAAATACTTGCTGTACAAAAAAAAAAAAAGAAACAAAAAAAAGAAGAATTGGAAACCAAAGCGGAACTAATAATAAAAAAATAAGCATAAAAAACGAAAGTTAAATGCAAAAAAAAAGAGCAAAAGTTTTCAAATACAAATGGAATTCCCAAAACAGTAGGCCCTGGAGGGTTGGATGTGGTGTGCGTGGTGTGCGGGGTGTGTGGGGGGGGGGGTGTGTGTGTGTGTGTTTGTAGTGGGTGTAATATAAATCTAAATGAGCTTAGTCTGTGTTATGTCTGCATTGCCAAAAAGCGGCCAAAAAAGCAGCACGCAAAGATTTATTGTTTGATTCGGCATGTGGCAAGTGGCAAGTGGCAATGGTCGTGCCACAGGCAGCAAACGCGCAAATTCCTGTCGATTTTATGAATTTTATTTCGGTTTTGAAAACCATAAAACATTCAAATTACCCAAAGCGAAAGTCATGTTACAAATTTGCGTGTGATTTCGCTGAGGATTGAATTCGTTTTTGTGGCTACCCTGTAAAAAAATGAAACTGCTGCGGGTATGATGAGCAATCTTGTAAATATTTCTGATATTTAAATTTATCTACAATTGAATTGAATTTAAATCAATTTCTCACTCTTTGCATTTATTGTGGCAACTGATTTTAGTTGACATTAAAAAATAAATAAATAACTCCGATAAAAATTTCTCCTCAGAGGTGTAGGGTATGTGCTAGTCGTGCACTCCTCAGCTTCACTTTTCTGCTTGTTTCATTTTTATGATTATAAGGCCAACATAAATTTACCCGCGAGAATCCGCTTAATACAACCCCCCCCCCCCCTCCCCCACACCTATTTACTGCTTACATTTTTTTATTGCATTTTTTTGTGCAATTGTTAAAAACGTAAGTCGATTGGGAAGGGTGCAAAAAGAGACAAAAGACGGACTGGAGTCGGGCAGAATGAAGCGATTCTCACGATAGACTTGCCTATATCATAACTCTAACACTTTTCTCTCTCTCTCTCTCTCTGTGTGTGTCTCTTTCTCTCTGTATTTGCAGATTAACATGTTGTTTATGCCAAATGTGTAAGTTGATCGCATTTAACACCCAACACTAGACTGAACCCTCTCTCTTTCCCCCCTCTCTCTCTCTGTCAAAGGGGGGGGGTAAACCTTTGGTCAGCCATTGTTGTTTGGTTAATGTTCCGCATTGTTGTTGTTGTTGTTGTTGTAATTGTGTCCATTGAATGGCTCAAAGAAGTCGTTAATCGTGCATTTAGCATTATGCTTAACCCATTGTGTTGTGGGGCTATTGTTGATGTTGCCACAGCGTGTGAGTGCGTGAGTGAGTGAGATGGCAATACAATGATTTATACCCGAAAGCACCCTCAAGAGTGACCTTTGAGCACAACAACTGTTGTAACCGACAGTACTTGCCACAACTTGGCAATGTTTAACAATTGAAATTGATTGGTCTGCAAACTGAGTGCAAACTCAAAAGGCTTTCCAGTTTATATATATATATATATATATATATATATGATAACTGATAACAATGTTGGATGTGATAGATTGTTGAAGCACACGGAATCATTGCTGAAGTGTTGTGGACTTGCCACAAATGCGTGTTGAACCTCATTTACAAGTGGTTCTGGCTGATGGCTCTGGGCGTAGTTGAGCCAAGCCAATTAAACTATTCACGAATAATTGTGGCACAACTCGAAATACATCAACATTTGAGGGAGATTTCAACATTAGCAGTTTTACTGCATTTTAGTGCGATTCCTCAAAATCGACACTTTCGTAACTTGAAGACTCAAACTAAATTTGAGTGCTTTTTGTTGCAAGCGAAAAGTAAAAGCGAAGATAAGTAATTAAAATATCAATTTCCCTGTTGGCCCAGAACCAAAAAAAAAATAAAAACATTTATTTCTTTATTCACGCCATGTGTGAAATGTGTAAAATCTAAAGTCTATTTGTAATTTGCCTCAAGTTGAGGCAACTCGAGCGAAATTCCACGAAAGCATTCAACAAAAATGTTTTGGAATAGCAAAAATATGTAGAAAATCTAAAGAATGAGCAAAAAAAATACAACACAAAAACAACCAAATTTTATTTGGCTTAAAGCAGCAACAAGACGAAAGGAAACTCTAAAATATAAGGAGTAGAAAGCCATATATATATATATATATATATATATATATATATATTTATTATATTATAATATTATATTTAATACCAAAAAAGACAAGTCGATATACCCTGTTCTTGGCCAAGTGTGTGTGCAATTGAAGAACATGTCTCAAATCACAGAGCGCTGGCTTTGGCTAACTAACCACAGTGCTGTGGCAAAGTATGCGTACACACACACATACACATATTTAACAGCTCCTGGTCACTGGCATTGCTAATGAGCTGCGCCTGCAACTGCCACTTGCAAAAGGACTCCTCCTCACCAACCAACCCCTCAACCCCCCACTCAATCCACCCCTTCTGAGACTGCTGCTGCTGCTGCTGCTGCTGCTGCTCCAGTTTGGGTGGATGCGGCTCTCTTGGTGCCACTTTGCATGCAAATTGCACTCGATTTGCATACTGCTCGCATGCACTGTGTGTCTCGCATATATATATATACACATATATATGTATATATACATTGGTATGCATGTATTTATTTGAGTGGCTCACATTATGTGCAGCCATGAGCTGTATTGTGCCATTGGCCACTGAAGTCACTTTATTAAGTGCTCCACAGAAGGAGACTCTCAACAGACACCAGTGTGCAAAAACTACAACTCAACGGCAGCATCCTCAATCCGTATAAATTTGTCCCAACTGCCCCACTTCCTCCCTCCCCTCGAATCAAATCATATCAAATCAAATCAAGTCTACTGTGAATGCCATAAACAAACAGACAAACAAACAGACAGACAAACAAACAAACAGACAAACAAACAAGCACAAAAATCAGTCATTCATTTCAGTCCTTCGCATTATTGAAATTTCATATTTCATCCATAAGAAATGCAACGTTTTTCTCGACTCACCCCCCCTCCCCCCTGCAAATATTTTATATTAGTTCCATGGACAAAAGACGTCTTTTGTACTTTGTATTCATTTTTTCTCCTTCTTCTTCTCCTTCCTCTGAAAATGTATCTGGGTCTGCTTGATTTCATTTTAATGCACATAATAAGTTTATATATATATATACATATATATATATATATATATGTATATATATATATACATTGTATATATTATGGCCACCTTCTTATAACGAAATATGTCATTTAATATGCATTTTGTATACAAATCGCAAAGTAGTCTCCAACTTTTTCGCCAAGTGCATTTAAAATATTCATTGTGCAGAATTGCAGTTTGTTGCATGCACTGAAAATCATATTCAAACAGTTCTGTCCGTTTACTGAACAAATACGGAAATTGTTTAGCAGCCCCGGGCCAAATCCGAAGAAGAAACTTTTCAACTTGGCTCAAAACTCGGCTCGTTTCCCGCCTGCAAACATTAAATAAATCTGAATAATGATAACAAACTAGTTGCTCCAAAGTCAAATAACAGATTTAACCAGCTTCAAAAACAACTTTAACAACTAATTAATGCGAGCAGAGCATCAAATTTGAGATTTGGCTTTAAGCATATGTGGTAAGACTTAAAGTATGCTGCTGCAACTTGTGGCACAAGCTTTCGATACGATTCATCTGTTGTTGCTTACTTCAGGCTGATTCTCAGCAAGCTTTTCAAATTATTCTTTTAGTTTATTATGATAAGTAAATGATAACACACTTGTGTGTGTGTGTGCGAGTGTGTGTGCGAGTGTGTGTGTGTGTGTGTGTGTGTGTGTGTGTGTGTGTGTTAATAGCTTTAATAGGAAAGAGATGCCTTGTTGTGTTTTCAGTAGAGGCACTTTAGTCGATTAATAAAAATGTGTTGCCTACTTTTCAGCTGATTGAATTGACCCGTTAACAACTGGTGGATGGTCTGCACCCCCTCTCTCCCCCTCAGGAAAGGGGGAGGGGGGGGGGCGACTCATTACAGGCTTGGCTGTGGCAGGTGCGTGGCCTCGCCTCGTGCGTGAATCTCATGCATATTAAACAAGATTCGTGTAAACAAAGCCTAAGCATTGTTGCGCCCACATGCGGCCAGACTGCCACGCCCCCACACACACACACACACACACTCAGACACGCCTAGCTGGCATGGGACGCCTACTTAAATTGTGTGTTGACTACAACGCAAAGATACGCAATAGATACATAGATACAGATAGTTATGTGTGTGTCCCGCTGTTACAACTTGGCAAACTGTTGGTTCCACATGCTGCATGCCACTTACTTATTAGGGGCACACTCAACGACAACCAAACAGAAACCATTCAAACATTACTCGATTAATCGGATATTAAATATTCACTATCCGCTCAGCGAACGCTTTGACTATATCCCAAACACCGATTAATCAGATATGGCATAGAGACCTCAACTATATGTAATATATATCTTTTCTGACTATAAATTACCGTTAATATTTGATGGCAAATTGTTGATTATGCTGTGGAATATTTAGTATCGATAGACGCCATACGCAAACAGATCAATTTCATTATCTGCTATATATATATATATATATATATATATATCTTTCGAACCCTGTTGTTGCCACAAGATCTGACATTGCCACATCTGTTGTGGCTTTGACAATTACGCTGTCAGCGCCGACTAAGCTGAACATGGAATGCTCAATGTTCGCTGGTCACTTGTCACTGGTCACTCCTCAAATGCTCCTCCACGTGGGGTCGTGGGTCATCGGGCATCGGGCATCAGTCAATGGTCATTTGGTCATTTGGTCATTTGGTGAAGAGAGGAATTGGAATCCAGCAACTAATTGCATCGCTTGTCACCGTCAATCTGCGTGCAACTTATGAGCGTTGTGGCGTTGTGCAGCCAGTTGCTGCTGCACCACTTGACGCATTGAATTTATGCGTTGCCACTTGCCACTTGCCGAGGATATTTACGAGGCACTGCTAGTTGCTCGTTGCTCGCTGCTCGTTGTATTTTACAGCCGAGTGCTTTGTTGTGTCACATGCCGCACAAGCTGACAGCAACTGCAACTGCGACTGCAACTGCAACTGCAACTGCAAACTGCCAACTGAACTCTTATCAAAGACAGACGCAAAATATGAATTTATTGATTGGCATTGCTCAAATCAGTCAGCAGCCAAGGAATGCAATTCCGTTTGTGTAAATATCTCTCAAACACAATCGCATTCCTGCGAATTGAAATATTTTCATAATGCCACAAGCTGCACGCTGCAAGCTGAACTGATTATGCAACGCTCTTTCTACTACACATTTTGATGCGATGCATAAATTGCTGCTAATATATTTTACACATTCTTAGCATTATTCAATTCAAATTGAAGTTGAAAAGTCAGCGATGACAACACTGGTTGCGTGACACGACACAACACGAAACGACACGACTTTTACTGATGCACCCATTTTCAGTTGTGTCTGTTTTTTTCTCGCTGTTTTTGCTGCCGACGAGTTGGCGACGAGTCCATTCCATTATAATCTATGAGAGTCTAAAAAAGCGACGCCTACAACAGAAAACACACAACACCCGGAGATGAGGCCACAGGCTAACCAAGCTCATATATTTCCCGGACAGACGGATCTCTCTGCTCCGCTGTCTTCTGCACAATGTCAAAGGAGTTGGGCACATCAGCAAACAAACAAACAAACAAACAGACAAACAAACAGGCAGCAGCAGGCAATAGATGGTGGTATGGAGTGTGGCAGTGGCAGTGGCAGTGGCAGGGGCTGGGGCAGGGGGAGGGGAACTAAATGCAGTCACATTGTTTGGTACTTTTGACTTTGGCCGTAGCCAGGCTTCAGACAATGTTGTTTGGCAAATGAACTCTTAGCGACTGTTGGCTTCCCCTCCGCTCCGCTCCGCTCCTCTCCTGCAACAACTGTTTTCTAACTAGCCTGGCTGATGTTTGAAGGAGTGTGTGGCAGCTACATTTTTGGATAGCCAAAGTTTTTGTAGTGCCTGCCACATTTGTTATACTCATGCGCTGAGGCAACTTTTTCTGGGACTGTGTCTCGTTTTGTTTTCCATTTGTTTGCTTTAGTTGAATTCTGCTTCTGCTTCTTTTTTCTGCTTCGTTTTCTTGTTTTGTGGCGCCACCATTTACTTTGCTTTGAAATTTATTTGTGGCATGATGAGGAGTCGCCTCACTCTCTGTCTATCGCTGACTGGCACTCATTTGTTAAGTTTGCTGGCACTCGGAAGACTGCCGCCTGCGTTTCTTCTTCTTTTATGGTTGTTGTTGTTGTTGTTGTTGCTGCTGTTGTTGTTGCTGCTGCTGTTGCTGCTGTTGCTGCTACAAAATAGCAGATGTTAATGCATCTGCACATAAATTCCAGCGAACTCGTTGGGCAAACTCAACTCAATGCAGGAGGCAGCATTGTCAAGTTTTTTCAACTTGTTCCCAAAGTAAAGAGAGAGTGAGAGAGAGGGAGAGAGGGAGAGAGGGAGAGAGAGAGAGCGACAGATGATGAGAGAAAGGGAGATTCACATCTTCCCATTTTCTAGGAATTACATTGCTAAAGTGCCTACATGTAACCTTTCATTTCCTCTCTCTCTCTCTATCTCTCTCTCTATCTCTCTCCCTCTCTCTCTCTTTCTGTGTGTTTGCTTGTCAAAAAGAAATCATGAAAATTCTTAGATGAACGCTTCCCACATTCCTGCTCTAAAGTTTAAAAGTCCATTTCCAATTTAATTCAGTTTTAAGGATAATTTGTATAATTTATATTTATTTATTATTTATGTTATTATAAATATTATTCAATCGACAAATGATCAAAAGTTCAATTTAAATGAACTGAACTATTACATTATTTACGAGAATGCAATAAGGGATGGTCATCTCCTCATCTCTGGTGAAAGCTGTCCGAAATCCTTGTTGGCAGATGGATCTAAAAATATGCCAAAATGTGTAGCAAGTTGTTGTAATCTGTCATCCCTGCTTCTTCTTCTTCCTCGTGTTGCCTGTTGTTGTTGCTTTGTTGTCAGCATCACATTCGCCGAGGGCTATCAAAATAAACACGAAGCACACACTGTGTTTTTTTGTTTTTGTTTTTGTTTTTTTGTTATCCTGGCAACTATTTTTTAATCGAAAAAATCCAATCAAATAAATTAAAAAATTTGAACGCCAACGCTACAACGCCCCCGCCCCCGCCGCAGCTCCCCTCCCCTCCACTCGCCCCTCTTTCCAATTTTGTCTCCAACAACTAAAGTAATCCAGTGTGGAAAATGTAAGCCAAAAACAACAACAACAACAACAACAAAGTAACGCAATCAAACTTGTTTTTGGGCCAAAACATATTTTTAAAACTACGACAAAAGTTGATAGCTGTAAAAAATAAAAATAAAACTCATATCGAGGAGCAACAGGCCGAAACACGTGCCTGCTGCCCCTGGCTGCTGCCACAACTGGCTTTTGCCTCTGGCCAATAAGCCTGGCTATTGCAAATGACGTTAAGACGAGACGAACTCTGTGGAACTGCCCAAACTTTGTGTAACTGCCAAGTTACAATTATTTGCCAATTGCTATACTTTTATTGTAGTGTATGCCAGTGTTGCCACATGGACAGCATCTGCAAACTCTGGCGCCTTAGCTGGGAGTCGTCTCCGATGGAGATCTAATTACCCAAATACCTAAGTGCAACTCTTGCAACTTGCAAATTGATAGCCCTTTTTTTGATAGGCGATCTAGGACTTAAAATGCGCAATCCTTTCATCGAGGAGCCCAGCCACGCCCCCTCCTTTTGGATGGGGGCAACAAGCCGCAGACCAAAGGTGAACAGCAATTTGGGCAGTTTGTCGCCCGATTCGTCTGCTGGCATGTTGGCTTGTTGGCTTGTTGGTGGTCTCGTCGCTTGGTCAATGCACTTACCAGATACCCAAGACCCGTAACCAGCAACCCGTAACCCGTAACCCGTAGCCCGTAGCCCGTAGCCCGTAGCCCGTAGCCCATGACCCGTGACTGCCACAGTCTGTGGCTATGTCTACCGTCTGCGGCTAAAAGTTTTTATCTGCTCGCCCAATAACTTATTTAAGCCATTCAACGAAATTATTTTGATGAAACGTTTAACTTGCAACAGCAACAGCAACAGCAACAGCAGCAGCAGCAGCAGGCAGTACTTGACTCGATCCACAGCCTGCCCCGTTCTCCGCAAGCCACATAAATTAGTTAAACAGTTTCTTCTTTAGAGTCTCGACAACGACTCAATTGCTGCCCCTTGACTTGGCCAATGGCTCTGCCTCTGGTCCTGCCTCTGCCTCTGCCTCTGTGTCTGCCTCCGGCACTGGTTCCTCTCCAGCGTTGGACGGTGCAACAACGAGCTTCATATTTACTCACTGCTGCTTGGCAACTCGGCTGTGGCACGCAGTCCACGCAATTCCACACAGTCCTCCACTACTCTTTGTAGTTCCTAGTCCTTTCCCCCCCCCCCCCTCCCGTTGCGCAGATCCTTGAGCAGCCCTCTTTTCTCACAACCCTTTTTGGATAGCGCAAATCTCGAGACAATAATTTGTATAGCATAAAATTTAAGTTCTACTTTTTATAGTATTTCCGTGGCGTTCCCCCCACCTCTGCCTCTGCCTCTGCCTCTGCCACTTCCCTTTGCCGTTCTGATCCTTGCTGGGACTTCGGCTCCTGCCATGTAAAACAAAAGTAAATTGCCATTTTTCTAAGCACTTCTGTTTTACAGCTGCTCGGGGAGGGGCAGTGGCACACCAGCCTATATAACTAGCAAATACACACACACTTGTATGTATATATATATATATATATATATTTATATAACTGTATATGCATTAACTCAGCTTTGAGGCGGGTACAGACAACAGCCATTTGTCGCGTCTCGGCGGCGCTACTTTGATGTGGAGTCATCCACAAAAGTTGCACAGAAAGCAACGCACACAGCACACACACACACACAGCACACACACAGCACACACACACACACAGCACACACACACACACACACAGCTAAACCTAGCTTGAGTTGTATAAACGAGACTAAGCAACACCCTCTCTCAACTAACATCAACTCAGTTTAAGCCCAAAACGAACCTTCCTTTTTTTACAATTTTTTGATTACTTTTTTAATTTCTCCGTGAAAAAACTTTTGGTAGTAAAGTTATCGATTTATCGAAGCTTATGTCAAAAGTTAAACAGTTTTTCAGTAGCTCTTCGCTAATCCTCAATATTAATTCAGCAGCACAAGAAAAAGTTAAAGTTGAACTCATGTCTCGAATACTCCCTTGGGCTATGCATATGAATATTTATAGGGTATACGGTATAGGGTATATGGAGCATATTGCATTTGATTATACGATTCTGGTGCGGATATTAATAGAGCTCTGGCGGTTGCATTAATTGTGGCCGCAACGACAATGGCCCAAACTGTGTGGCAAAGCAACAATAAAGGCGGCAACTCTGGCAGCACCAGCAGCAGCAGCAACGGCAGCAGTTTGCCACACAGTTGTTGTGTGTGGCTGAAGCTGTTGCTGTAATTGGTAGCTGGCTGGCTGGTGGTAACTTTAGCCGACTTACTCTGGCTTAGACAACAAAGACATTTGAAAGCCACGCCCACCGCCCACCGCCCATTGGCAGCTACGGCGTTAAATGCTGTCTTAATTTCACGCAAAAGTCTTTTGAGCGCCGCAGACAAGTAAAATTTCAATTGAATTGTTTATTGGCGCCAAGCGATGCTTGCAAGCGATGAACAACAACAAAAAAGACAAAAACAAACAACAAAAAAAAAAACTCAAAGCTAGACGAGAAAAATGAAAAAAAACTAAAACCCAACAACAACAAAAACAACAAAAAATAATACAAAAGACAGCCGCAGACAAAGCAAAAACAAAGCAATTGCTAAAAGCGAAACAAATAATGCTTTAAGCAATACAGCTATATATATATATATATTCTATATATATATATATTCTATTTATATATATATATATATACAAGGTATTGTAAGGCTCACTTTTAGCTGTGGTATACTTTAAAGGATGAATGAATGAATGAATAGATGAATGGATGAATGAATGACACGCGACTGCAATTGAAATTGAGACACTCGAAATGTTTCCTCATTACGATCGCAAATTGTGCGAAAGCTAACTGTAAACATAGGTAGGAGATTATAATATATACATATATATATATAGTATATAATTGGGCGCTTGAACGAACTTGAAGTGGAGCCGAGCCTAGTGCAGAATTGACAATATCTAATGGGCTCTTAAGAAAAACAAAAAGAACCATTTAAATAAGGAGAGAAAGGGAGCAAATTCAGAGAGAGAAAGAGAGAGATGCGGATAGAGAGAGAAAGAGATAGTCAACTTGTACTATTTTTTGTGGTAAATGCGCAAACCTAGTCCAATTTAGAAAATAAATGAACTTCATCCCTTCAACATAAAGTGTAATTTTCATATAAAATGGAATTAAGAGCCGACTTCTGCAGCGTTGTACAAAATCGTAATAGCAAATCTGTTGCAATCAGATATTAATATCAATTAAGTTGGCAAGCAGCAAGCGGCAAGCGGCAAGTCTGAAGACCAACCGCCTCCTTTTTTTCTTTTTTTTTACTGCCCATCGCTCAGGAATGCATTTTTGGGCAATCTTTTTTGGTGCTTGGCGCACGAAAACGCTAACGAAATGCGGAAATTACAAGATACAAAGATAAAACGTGGCACACTAATTTATATCTATGGCAAGTGGCGCAACCGCTTACGGCTTACGGCTTACGGCTTAGGGCTTACGGCTTGTGGCTTACGGCGTACAACTTACGGCTTGAGCTGAATGCAGATGCCTGCATATGGCATTAGTTGTTCTTTCTCCCCATCCCACTCCTCGTCCCTCCTTGGGCCAGCCCCTCCCATCTACCCCACACGAGGAGGTGTTGTAGCAACAACGCGGCTCGAACAGGCTGCCCAATTTGTGGCACGTCACAATGCAACCAGAAAATAAATAAATTCCAAATGTAGACAGCAATTTGTTAAGAATTTTAGAGCGGTTAAGAGAGAGAGAGAGAGAGCGAAGGAGAGAGGAAGAGAGTCCTAATTTACAGAGATAAGCAAATGCCTATTTAAGACCCAGTTCCAGTTCGGGCTAATTATAGTTTATGTTTTCTAATTGTTGTTGTTAAAATAGGATAAATAAATAATAGAGAAGTGAAATAGAGAGAGAGAGAGAGACTGAGACTGTTAAAAAAGGGAGTGATGTAGAATGATTGCAATTTTCAAGAGCAGCACATCCTGTTTTCCCCCCTTTCCCGACGGTTGTGCCCCGGCTATTCGCTGCTCCGAGGAACACGCGACCCATTTGCTTAACAAGCAAACAAATACGATTAACATGTCCCGAGACAAATTATGGAAAATGACAGTGGAATTTATTAATTTTATTTCGCGTGCTCTCCCATAATGTTGAGCACTTAGCGAACGTGCAGTCGTTTCGTCCTTTCGTCCATTCGTCCTGTCGTCCTTTCCCCGTTCCGCTGGTGGGGTCTGCATTTTGGGGCACACACATGCATAAATATCATAAAGATTGGCCACACGCAACATACACACAAATGATTAATAAATAAATTCATAGGGCATGTGCGGCATACATATGTGGCATGTGGTATGAAATTATGCTGTCCATTTCCAATATGATATGATTGATGAACCTTTTGTGGACGACCAAAGGACCGGACAACGGGACGACGGGACGATTGGACGATTGAATATATGCTCCGAACGTGAGCAGCTTCAACGCAAACCGATCAACTTCAATGTTTGGGGGGGGGGAGATGTGTCATGTTGGGAGTTGTGAGTTGGGGGCAGTGCTCCATCACTTTCAGCAGCACTTTTTATTATTATGCATATTAAGCGCATGTCATGACATGTTACCTCACTCTACGCGACTCACCCCCCACCCACCCCCCTTCCACACTCCTCTTCCACTTATTCGTTAGGCGTATACGCAATATGAAGTAAACGCCATAAAGGCCACCCCGGGCTCGACTTATGCCACACAAAAAAAAAGAAGCAGATTAAAGTGTACTGCACAAAACTGTGCCGAGTGCATCCGACTAGCAGATACCCCTTAACACTATGCAGAGAAATCAACACTTTTGCCTGCAACATGTTGAAACCCCGCCTCAGCCACCCTTAATGGTTACAGGGTATACGAAATTGGCCTGTGCGTGTGGGGAGTGCGCCAAAAGGCGACGCAATTGCGTGTAACAGCCAACGAGCGAGGGGAGACCGGAGAGTGTAGGGTGTACGCGGTGGGTGTGGTCAGTGGCCAGTAAATGCAACACCATAAATATGAGGCAAAGCGCAAAAATGATGGCCAAATGTTTGTTGACAGGTTAAGCACACAGCAGACGAGAGAAACCCCCGATGGGCGAACGGCAAAAAAAAGTCGGCAGGCAGGTGGGTAGGTGGGTAGGGGCAGGTTGGGGTTGGACGTTGAGGTTAATGATAATAACTTCGTGTCTGGCAGTTTGTGTCGAGTACACAATATGCCCATCTTACTATCTCACTCATCCACTCTGGTGCCATAGTCCAAGTCCATCTCATGTCCCTTCCCATCAATCAATCAATGCGAGGCACCCGCAGAACTCAACTCCCAACTCGAATTCCCACCTGACCGAAAGTGAGTATTTCACCTACTTAAACTGATTGCTTTCGCAATTATACTAATACACTACTCGAAAAACAGTTGCTTTCATTTTGATATATCATCTGGTTTTGTGTACAAACTGAGTTCGCGACCAATTGACAACTGTACATAATTAAGACAACTGTGTCATGGCTCGCTTACAATTAATATAGCGAACATCTGTAGATATAATTAAATACATGTAGGGGTCTATTAAAGAGAAAATGCTGCATCTCTTTTATGTTAAGCGGTTGCTGTTGTGCAACTGTTATATGACTAACAGACTCTGTTAACATTATTCATTCAATTTAACATTCCTCGACCTTTCGCAATGTTAATGGACACTTGAATAGCTCGATTGGTGCCCTTTGATTTTAATAGTTGCTAAATTATGTTAATGCGGTTCAGTTCGGTAATCAATTTGGAATTTCCCTTAACTTGGCTCAATGCAATCTCTGGATAAAATTGCGGGAAAAGAAAACAATAATCATCAATGCAGTCCGCAGCCATTTTACAACGCTTTTCTCACCTTTTGTGGCATTTACTCAGGGGACGTGTCCTTAATGTCGACTAGCATCATAAATAGCAGCAATCAACGTGGAGGGCAGCTGATTCGTTCTGATATCAAACACGTGACGTGTTCACCCTGTTCACCCTCAGATAGACCGACACGACTGGACTGGACTGGACAGTACACAATTCCAATCAATTCGAACCACGTAGTTGAGTTAAAACATAAAGCAAACTCACAGCTCGCAGTTCACCGAGTTGTCTAGACAAGCGCCAAATTAAATTCAAAGTTTTCCCGGCACCTGCCTGCCCCGTCTCCCCGCCCCCCATTCATCCCTCTCTCCGTCTGCTCAACAGCAAGCAGCATCATCTTTATCTTCATCTTGTCGCTGATCCTTGCCACCCTGCGGCGGCCACTTCAATCACTGGACACTCTGCATGAGGGCGCGAACTTAACTCAAATGAAATTTACGCAAAAATAAGTTCGAAGCCAAGGCAAAAACCACCAGCAAATCCAGACCCACTCCCCCAAAAACACACTTAGCAGAGCACTCCAGACCATCCCTCCCTAATGTGTCCAACCCCTAGCAAGAAGTGCTTAAGTGCGTTTCGGTTGGGGGCGATTCCTCGAAGCGGCGAACCTTGGCGAAAGTGAAAGTTTTGTCTGCTCCGTTGCAGTGAATTGCCCCCTCCCATTTTTGTGGATACCCCGTAAAAGCAAAAAGCAGGATTGCCAAATGGGGATATACACAATTATTGCATGAACATGTTTAGACAATTGGATGAAGGCTCTTCTTTGTTCACTGTTTTTT
The DNA here is from genome assembly GCA_037043585.1 of Drosophila mimica. Taxonomy (NCBI): domain Eukaryota; kingdom Metazoa; phylum Arthropoda; class Insecta; order Diptera; family Drosophilidae; genus Drosophila; species Drosophila mimica. The sequence continues at coordinate 1,033,009 of JBAMBE010000748.1, forward strand.
AATAGGTTCAATCTTTTATAATCTGGTAAAAAGATATAGTTTTAATTTTCATGTTTTATTGACATTTTGCTTGGAGAGGGTATCTCAAAGTAAGCATTGTCCTTTTATTTTTGGTCTTGTACTTTTTCGATTACTTTTGGTCAGAGTTGCCAGCGCTACACATGCAGCGGCAGGCGCAAATTGAAAAGGGCGTGTCCAGCGCCCACTTTAGTTGTTCGCTCGTTTCGCTCTCTTCGTTCGCCCCTTGCAGGACAATGCGAAACTGGAGGCTGTGAAACCTTTTTAGTTTGTGTTGGCTACCCTGGCAGTGGCAGTGGCAGTGGCAGTGGCACTGCTCGAAATTGAATATTTGATTTGGAATAGTCGGTATGCCAAGCGCGCCACATAAACAATTGCTCGGACGAGAACAAGCAGCAAGCAGCGAGAAGTTGCTGCCAAGTTGCAGCCAATTGCAGCAAGCAAGTTATCAAAATACAGCCAGCGGTCATTCTGTGATGAATGCAACAAAAGGGGGTGGAGAACGAACGACCAAACAACGGGGTGACTCTCGTTGCAGCCACCTGCCCGATATGATGCGCCAATGATTGCAATGCGCATACAAGATGAACATGAAGATGAAGATGAAGATGGAGGTGAAGGTGAAGGTGCAGCAGGATGCAAATATGGGACTGGGCCACTAGATGCAGATGCCGTTTCTCTCTCTCTCTCTCTCTCTCTCTCTCTGTGCTGCTGACTGATTGGTCAAAGTTGTCACACAGATTGCTTTTTGTTGTTGTTGTTGGTTTTCCGGCATAGATATTCGAGCGTGGCATGCAGATTCTTACCTGTTTAATTTTCTTGGCTGCTTCCGCTTTTCTCTATTCAGGAGGTATCTATCTATCGCATTTATTTCAAGCTGTTGTTTGCTTGGTTTAAAAACTCGCCTTGACTTGAATTTATTTATTCTTTACTTCAATTAAACACACTCTTCTTCTTGAACTGAGCTAAATAAACATATGCATAGATTTACATACATATGTAGAAAACTTTTCATATTTGATGGTGGAATAGATTCTGTTTTAATCTTAATCTATTTTTTATTTTTGGTATTTGTTGTGCTTATCTTCCTTTAGTTTTTTGTTCTCTGCCAGATTTATCCAAAGTATCTGGAATTGCTCAAGTTGTTTGCGCTAATTGATCTGTTAGTTGTCCAATTACAAATACTGAAAAGTTGAAACCCTTCCGTGGATTGTCGCGGCTCATTAGCTTATGGAGATCAGATATCGGATATCAGATATGCCCGCAACTTGAGCTGCCACTCGCCGCGCTCCTTCTCGCTCTTTCTCGATCTTTCTCGCTCTATCTCGTTCTTTCGATTTGACCGTTGCCCATCCGATTTAGTCAAGCGAAACAGAGGGAGCGAGACAGGAAAAGATAGAGAGGTAGAGCCAGAGAGAGGGAGAGAGGCAGGCAGATGTAATGTGTAACATGAAACAATTTGCAAATAGGCTCTTAGCTTACAGTTATGAGTTTGTTTCTCTTTTGTTCTTGTTCTTGTTGCTCTCCTCTCCTTTCCTTCTTTGCTCGTTGTTTCTCAGTGTCCAGTTACGCTTGGGGTTACGAGTTTTGCAGTTTTCGGGTGCTTTATGTAAAGCAATAACCATATTCTACGCATTGTTAAATATTTATGCTGGGCACCCATAAAAAAAAGTATTAAAAACAAGTCGACAAAAAACAAAAAAAACAATAGAAACACGGAAAAAACTGTGAAAAGAAATTCGCTTCATTTGGCAACAAATTGTTGTGACGGCTTCGGTCAATGGGAAAAATTTAATGTTGTTGTTGTTGTTTTTTGCCTTCATTTTTTGACGGTTCAACAACTTTTGACACACACACAGCGAAAGAGAGTGGGAGGGAGAGACACAGAGAAAGCAAGGCGAAAGGAAGCGGAGAAAAACGACACTTAAAAAGCAATTGGCAATTGGCAATTGGCATACGACAATAGCATAAAAACAAAAACCAACAACAAATACCAAATGCAAATAATAAAAACAAACAGAAAACAAAAAAAAAAGTTGAAAAAAATGAAAAAAAAAAAGGAAAAAGAAAACTGAAACCAAAACCAATGCAATTAAATTTGTTCAAATCGATTTAAGTTGGCCATAGACAGCAGCAGCAGCAGCAGCAGCAGTAACGGCAGCAGCAGAAGTAACGGCAGCAGCAGCAGCAAACCTATGCAAAGCAACAAAAGAATTGTTGAGGTGGGTGGGGGGGGGACTACAGAATAGGCGCTTGGGCGTGACACTCTATATAGCAATTACAACCGCAAATGGCAATAAAATGACAGAGTAAAATGTAACAATCGTTACACTGAATTGCTTGAAACAGAGAGACGTAGAGACGAAGAAATCAAGTGGGAGAAGTGGCAGAAGTGGTGGAAGTGGGAGACTGTCGGGGGCGTGTCGAATCGTGGCACATGGCAAACTGTGTGAGAGATGTGGAGAGACTGGTCGCTAGAGGGCGCCACAAACAATACACAAATTGGGACATTAGCAACTGGCAACCCCAAATATCGTTATCGCAAATTGTCGCCACAATTAGGGAGGGGGGCGGGTGGTCTTTGGGATTGTGGTTGGAGTGCGATACGAGTGCAAATACCCAGGTCGAATGGCGATATAAACTGTGCACAGGATAAGTAACATGGAGAGAGGGCTGGGCCAAGTAAGACAGAGAGAGAGGGGAGAGAGAGAGAGAAATACACACAGTAAAGTGCCTTTAATGTGTTGCCAGTGCTGCCAGATAATTCTTATGCCATTTAATAAACATATTAACCGACAAGGAACACTTGAATTAAGTAAATATTTATGCAGAGCGAGAGAGAACGAGAGAGAGCGAGAGAGAGCGAGAGAGAGAGCGGAGGGTGTGAAAGCAAGGCTGAGTGCTTTGAGAACGATTTTCAGAGATATAATTTAGTCGTCGCTTTTACTATAATGTGGATAAAGTGCAACATGAAAGGAAAGGGGCCGGGGGGGAGGCAAGGGAACTGCAAACAATGAAACGCCCATAACAAACAAAAAAATGAGAAAAGAAAAAAAAATGTGATGAGAGACGGGGAAAACCCATTGAGCAAATATTTAACAAAGCGCAAAATTGCAGCATTTCTCTTTTATTTGCATATTTAATTTGTTTTGAGGTTCTTCCTTTCTCTCCAACTCTCCATTTCTCCATCTGTCGGTTTCGCAGTGTGCAACCGAACACAACGTTGATACAGCAGCTACAACAAAAATAACCACAACAAACAAAAATGCAAATCGGTTGTGAAAAACAAGTGAAAATCTCTTCGAGCCAAATATTTTCACTGTGAAATTATGTAACCTTATATTCAAAATTATCTCAACTCATATTCTCAAAAATATGCGGTAGTTTTGTGAAAACCTTAAGATAAACAGAGGTGATCAACATTGATATATTACTGTACCTGTTGTACCAGTTTTCGAGTAATCACTATATGTGTATATAGTGGGCCATATCTGCGAACAATATATCAAGGAGTATGCATATGTGAAAATAATACACACATCGCGATATGTAAATCCTTGAGCGTCTGGCATAAATAGAGCTGACCAGTAGAATACAGATAGAGAAAATGAGGCAAGTGAATACGCTAAAATGAGAGAGAGAGAGAGAGAGGTCAAATTTTTTGTGTGCAAAGGAAAAAAAAAATGTTTAAAAAAGTTTGCATTGCATTGAATCTATGAAGAGTATAAAGGCTTAGCCAATGTCTTACGTCCTCTGGTAGGTTAGGTAATCGATCTCAGCTCTCTTTTAATGGTACATCCACCAAATATCAGCCTTAGCCCATTGCCCATATAAGTCGGAAATGGCCATATCATCCGCAGTTCCTAAAATGGATAAATTTCATTGCCACGCCCACACCAGCCGCCAAAAGCGTTGATCTCCCACTTAAACTTAGCCCTAGAAATCTGAAATACCCGCATCTTCCGGATTTTGTCAGCTAGAGTCACCCTGTTCTGTGGCACCTGCCATCAGATGGTGTTACTCATTGGTATCAGAGTATTTGGCAGTCGATTACTTCCGACTGCAACGTTTTCACTTGTTTTCTGTTATTGTTTTCCGCTGGCTGCTGGTTACTGTTTCCGTTGCGGTTTTTCATGCATTTTCCAACACTTTTTTGCACTTTCTCGTATGTTGCAATTTTTAATTAATAATTCATACATAATTTGCCCAGATATTTGTGAACTTTAACTTTCAAGTATTTTGTTTTTTATGCCAAAAGGGGGGCACCCTTTCTAAAAATCTTTGTGGCAACAATAGCAGCGCGTGTAATTAAGGCCAAAAAAAAAGAAAAAGAAGCGTATATATATGTGTAATGCTGAGTGTTGACTGTTGAAGTGGGTCGACGGGTCACAGATTGTTTGCTGTCTTGTTTTGTGTTGTGTTGTGTTGTGTCTCTTGTCCTGTTCACACTTTAGCGCCAGAGAGAAAAACGGCGGCAAACACAAAAGGTGGCCGCCCACTCAATTTGAAGGTTGAAGTACGCCCAGCAGGTAGGCGTGGCCAAGACAGTTAGGCACCGCAAAGTGTCACATTTTAACGGCATTTTCATTAATCAAGTCGCTAACACGCCCCCTACCGCCTACCGCCTCCCGCTAAGCCCCACCTGAGCAGAGCTGAACTAACAACTTGAGTTCAGCCTAAAATGAGCGCAACCCAAACAGAAGCGAACTTTCATCCTTTTGTCTCAAACATTTTACTAGGGGTCCTGCGGTCCTTTGTTTCCCAACGTCTTATTCATCTTCTTTTTGGTCTTCTTCTTTTTCTTCTTCTTTATCTGCTTGCTGTAGTTGTCGTTTCGCGGTTTTGCACCATTTGCCTTTGCCTTGAACCCCATGTTGGGCTGTGGGCCGTGTCTGTCGCTGGGCGCCAGATCATTCACTGCTCGGCATGTGACATTAATTGAATAACGTAATGAATAACGTAATGAAGCACGTAAACTGTCTTAATGACAATCATCACAATTAATCAAGTGAAAAGGTGCGAAGTACGACGCTTGGCCGCCGGTCTCCCATTTCAATTATGTCCGCATTTCAGTTCGTCTGATGTAATTAAATTTACAGCGTAATTAAGACTCACTGATACGTAACGGTAACGGTACTTACAATAAATGCACTCTATTGCTACGTAAGCAATAGCAGAAAACTTTTAATATTTAGCCTTGCGTTACGCAACGTAACACAAACGTTATGTAAGTAACGTATGTAACAAAGTTTGCTACGCCAACACTACCATATCAAATTAGAAACTTTACGAAGAAGCAAAACTTTCGCATATGTATGCAAATTAGGATAGATTAAATAATGTTTTGCTAAAGGACTTTGAATTAGTCACAAATTTTTGTTTCATTGTCTTGCGCTCGCTTCGTCACTAGAGGGAAAACATTTCAATATGGTTGCCATTTTAATTGCATGCTTTTCACGTTGAGTTTTCAGCTACTTAACATGCAACATGCGTATCACTATTAATTAATTAGGTAACGCAGCGTCGCAATTTGGGGGTTATGTTGTAGATAAAAGGCTTGTTCAACTATGCTCATTTTCTGTGTAACACAAGATTTAATTGCCGCTATAGCTCCATTTTGCGAATAGTCCGAAAAACGATGGCAACGTAAGCGCTCACACACATTTTACGTAATGCTGCGACCTCATTACGTTGTAGTGCACATTAATTGAGCGCTAAGCGCTTTGTCCTTTGTTTCTATCTCCCTCGCTCTGACGCCGCTGTATGTGAATGATATGAAACTTTTGGTACCGCCGGGATAAATCCTTTTTTTTTCGTTTTTTTTTTTTGTTTATGGCGTTTGTTCAATTGTTCAGGTGTTAACCTTTCAGTCAGGCCCCGCCGACCACCACATCAACAATTATATATGTATATTTATATTTAAAAATATGTAGGTTTTTGTATATTAATATCTGCATCTCACTCTTATGCAGACCTTTACTAATTCCCCCCTTGTTTTTTGCTTTTGCTGCGCATTTCTTTTCAGGTGGAAACTGCACTGCTAATTGCAAATTTACATTCACCGCACAACAAAAACAACAACAATAAGTTGAGCAATAGAAAGAGTCGAAAGAGGAGCCACGTCCGAATATAAAAACAAGAGCTGACCAGAAACAAAGAAAAAAGAAAGGCACGAAGAAAGAAGAAGAAAAAAGGACGCATATATTAATCACAATCGTGTCTGTCGCAAGCACCAGCAGCAACAAAAGCAACAACAACAAACAAACGGTGCACAAAGCAAAGCTATAACGGAACACGAATCAAATTAACAGCGCGTCGAAAGGATTAACAGCAGCAGCTAGCTGGCTGCAAAAGAGCTCTCGGGACTGTAAAAGCCAGAGCTAAGCAACAACAGAGGGAGAGAGCGAGAGAGAGAGAGCGAGAGAGAGAGTGGCGAAAGCACAAGCCCAATCAGTGAGATTAACAGTTGCCATGGAATCGTCAGAGGAGCTTAACAGGCCAAGGCAAAGAGCGAGGCGATCAATGCTGTTGTCGCTGCTGTTAACAGGGCTAATGTTAATGCTGCTAATGCAGGAGTCAGTGGCGCATCGGGATTGGATGCAGAACTGCAGCAATTGTCATTGCCATTGGAATTCAGGGAAGAAGAGTGCCGACTGTAAGGGCAAGAAGTTGACTAAAATACCGCAGGACATGAGCAACGAGATGCAAGTGGTTGATTTCTCACAGAATCAAATACCGGAGCTGCGACGCGAGGAGTTTCTGGTGGCGGGCCTGCAGAATCTTCACAAGATTTATTTGCGCAACTGCACCATCCAGGAGGTCAATCGGGATGCATTCAAGGGCCTACCCATACTAATCGAGCTGGACATGTCCAGCAATCGTATCCGCCAGCTGCATCCGAACACCTTCGAGGGCCTCGAGAAGCTGCGCAATGTGATCATTAACAACAATGAGATCGAGGTGCTCGAGAGTCGCCTGTTCGTCGATCTGCCCTTCCTATCGCGCGTCGAGTTCAACAACAATCGTTTGAAGCAGGTGCAGCTCAATGTTTTTTTTGCCGGACCACTTAGCGCCATCTCTCTGGAGCAGAATCAACTGACCCATCTGCACAAGGAGACGTTCGCAAATCTGCCCAAGCTGAATTATCTGTCGCTGCAGGGCAACGCCTGGAACTGTAGCTGCGAACTACAGGAATTCCGTGACTTTGCCATCGCCAAGCGACTCTACACTCCGCCGACCGACTGCCAGGAGCCACGCCAGCTGCGAGGCAAGCTGTGGAGCGAGGTGCCTTCGGAGAACTTTGCGTGTCAGCCACGCATCCTCGGCTCTGTGCGCTCCTTTGTCGAGGCGAATCATGACAACATTACGCTACCTTGCCGCATTGTCGGCACTCCACGGCCCAATGTCACTTGGATCTACAATAAGCGACAGCTAAATCCGGGACCCAATGACCAGCACATACGCATCCTTAACTCCGTGGATCAGGTGAGCGGGCATCAGCAGCCGGCTCAGGTGATGACTTCCGAGCTGCGCATCTACGGAGTGCGTAACTCCGACAAGGGCGTCTACATCTGTGTCGCCGACAATCGCGGCGGCAAAGCAGAAGCCGAATTCCAGCTCCTGGTCAGTGGTGTCTATATGGGCGGAGCATCTGGCTCGGATGGTCTCGGCGGTTTAGGCATCAGTGGCGCCATTGGCGCCTCCACAAGCGATCCGCAATCGAGCATATTTCTTGTCATTTGCGTTATTGTGACGACATTTCTCGTACTGCTCATCTTTCTGGTGCTGACGCTCTTTTGGTACTGCCGTCGCGTGAAGACCTATCAAAAGGACAACACCATGATGAGTGGTGATGGCCTGATCTCGTGCAAGCTCGACAAGACGCACAACAGCTCCATGCTGGAGGGATCCGTCATTATGGAGATGCAAAAGAGCCTCCTCAACGAAGTGAACCCAGTGGAAAAGCCACCACGTCGCACCGACATCGAAAGCGTCGACGGCGGCGACGATGGACATGAGATCAAGAAAACCCTACTGGATGAAACCGCCTACGGTAAGTGAGAGTAACTTGTAGTTGAGCAGTAGGTAATTCGAACTGATTGAAGTAGAGCAGGATATATACAAAGTATATACTTTCTAGGGAAGGATCGGATATTCAATTTCTCGGAATTAGTTGGAATAGATCGCAGATAAGAAATTAAAAAGAAAACTTGTTTCAACACCGAATACCCCTATTATAAGACCGCAGATACCCTTATTAAAATTGAAATTTGTGTTAGTTTTTCAATTCAAGATTAGTGACGAGTTGAATACATGCAACACTCGTGTCCTGATGCAACAATGCACCCAATGCCAATGAACAGGTGCACAGAATATCGATTGCAGCACATTCGCTCAGTAATCAACATCATTTGCTGCAATGTGCATTCAATTTAGCAGAGAGTTTCTCACTCTTCTTCTTTTCTTTGTTCTCTTGTTCTCTTGTTTGTCTTTTGTTCTGTTTGTCTTTTTTGTTTGTCAAAAATGAATTTATTCAACAGAGACAGAGAGAGAGAGAGAGAGATAGAGAGAAACAGGCAGAGTTTGGAAGAGAGACATGTCTATTGAACGTGTGCAACATTTTAATTCAAAATGGCGCCGCTGCTCGTCGCTGTTCTTCCCTCTCTCTCTCTCTCTCTCTCTCTCTCTCTCTGTTCTCCATTTGTTTGTCCATTCACAATGGATGGCAACGTGTTGTCTATTTGCTCAACTCAGTGTCTTTGTGTATGTGTGTGTGTGTGTATGTGTGTGTGTGTATTGGTGTGTGTGTGTGTGTGTGTGTGTGTGCGTGCAAATTCCACATTTGATCTATTTGTCGAATATTTCCAGTTGAGTGCAGAGCAGCAGTTCGACAATTTAGCTCGCATTTTCGCAGCAACATTGCAGCATTAATACAAATACAAAACACACACGAGCCCATATATATACATATATATATATATATATATATATATATATATATATATATATATATATTTATATATGTACACACACCCACACACAGATACAGATATAGATACAAATACATTTGTATCTATTACTTCCGCCGCATTTGGCAACATTGGCCCCCAGCGCGCTGGTAAACACGAACACAAAAACACACACACACACACACACACACACATACACAACACACACACACACACACAATCGAACAAAACCAGAAACACCCGTCGACGGATGTTTGCTTTAAATTTGCAATTGGCAATTGAATTGCAATGACAATTGGAAAGCCAATTGAACGCAATTGATGCACTGTCCGTTCACTTTGCCGTTGTTGCCGCTGTTGCTGTTGTTGCCGCTGTTGTTGAACGATTTGGCCGAAAACAATCAGACTGCCATGTGCCAAAATGCAGACAGCAACACAGCCAACACCAACAACACCAACAACACCAACAACAACAACAATAACAAGGATAACTCAACAATCGACTTTGATTTATCAATTGCTTAGCGAAAGAACAACATCAACAACTGCGATTCGATTCGATTCGATTCGTTTCGATTCTATTCGATTCTATTCGATTCTATTAGGCCAACAAATAGAATGAACAACAGCTTAAAGTAAGGCAAAAGTCAAAGAAAAGTCTTGAAATGGGGGAAGAACTATTACTCTAAATTGAACTGCATACAAAATACATAACTATTTCCAGCTGAATATAAAAATTGAGAAATTTTTATTTCCAGAATTGAATCATATTTAGATGCCCAAAAACAAAATAGGCAACACACAGCAATCACTAAAAGGTATAAATCGCATGACAAATCCCTCGAGTTTTTGATTAGTTACGGTAGTTTATAGCGCTTGGCACATTACCTGAAGATTGTTACAAATCTCTTGCAAAGGGGATACAACTGTGAAAGCATTAACTATAAAATTAAAACAAGTAATTATTTTTTATAATTTTTGGCATGCGTTTTTGGTAGAAAAAAAAATAAAGTTTAGCTTTGTTTTAAAATAGGCAAAAGTAAGGAAAAATTGAATAGCGCACAACGTGCTAAACAAATAGATTGTATATAGATGTTATATCTAAAGAAGAGGGGCTCAGTTGATGCACTTGTAGAGAAAGACTTGAAATCTAAAACACTTTGTTGAATAAGATATATTCAGAAATTAATTTCTTTCTTTACATACCCAATAGTTGAGAGAGGGAGAGTATATAAGAATCAATTTAAAAAACACTGCCATAAATAAACACATTTTCGAGTATTGGGATAGTTTTAATGAATTCAAATTTAAAATACGATCTTTAACGGACTTTTCAAACGTTTATTTTGTTTTATTTTCGCAAAGTTGTAGGTCCATTTAAGTATTGTCTTCACAGTCTTCACAAACTAATGTTTTCTTCACTTTCTTTCGCTCCGTTTCGCCAATTGGTAATTTATAGCCAACCACTCGCGGGACGATGAGACGCACTCAGTGGCTCTATCGGATACAACAACAACGCCCCGTTCACGTCACACCTATGTGGATGATACGTATGGAAATAGTTTGCCGCCCGATCTGTTGGCATTTCCAGCCCGAGTGCCGCCCACCTCGCCATCGATGCAGTCCTCCCAGTCGAACATACCCGACCAGGTTATCTACGGCATTCGCTCGCCCCCGCCCCTCACCAGTCCCGTCTATGCGCACATGACGCCCCATGGAATCTATGGCACCACAACGATTGCGGCAGCCACACACAATGGCTTCATGACCCTGCAGCATCCCAAGTCACGCAACTTGGCGCTGATTGCGACAGCGAACAGTCGGCATCAGCAGCAGCAGCAGCAGCAGATGGCTGCTGCACTGCAGCATCAGCAATCCTCGTCGGCATCCCCCTTTCTGCCAGCACCCGTTGTCTACTCGCCCGCCACTACAGCGGTGGTGATGAAGCAGGGCTACATGACCATTCCACGCAAGCCCCGAGTCCCCAGCTGGGCTCCAAGCACATCGGGCGCAGCGGCGGCGGCGGCAGCGGCTGCAACCGGATCCCATCATGGCACACAGCTTAGCGAATTTCAATCGCCCACATCTCCCAATCCCAGCGAAACGGGCACAGCCACAACTGCTGAACTGCAGGCGGAACCGGTCTACGATAATTTGGGACTACGAACTACAGCTGGCGGCAACTCGACACTAAATCTGCACAAGGCAACCGGCGGACAAAGCAGCGCACAGGGTGCACAACAGCAGCAGCAACAGCAGCAGCAGCAATATACAATGCGAGATCGTCCACTGCCTGCCACGCCCAGTCTCACCTCGGTGGCATCGGCTGCCAATGCGAGCAAAATCTACGAGCCGATACACGAGCTCATCCAGCAACAGCAGGCGATGCAGGCACAACAACAACTGCAGCAGCAGCAGCAACAGCAGCAACAACAGCAACAACAGCAACTGCAGCACTTGTACAATTCGGATACAGAGCCACTTTATGGGGCATCATCACGACATCATGGCATCACGATATTACCCGGCTCCAGTATTAGTGGCATCGGTGTCGGTGTCGGCGTCGGTGTCGGTCTTGGCTCGCCCTCGTCTGGATCTTTGGGTGGTGCGAGTGGTGCGGCTGCTTCGCCAACGCATAATAGTGGCGATTCGCCAAAGATAGCAAAGATACCACCAAGGCCACCGCCGAAGCCCAAGAAGAAAATGTCGGTAACAGCGACGCGCAGCGGACAGGGTAGCACAAGTCAGCTGTTCGATGATGAGGGCGAGGATGGCACCGAGGTTTAGTCTAGCAATTGCAAGCAGCGAAAGTGATTGCAATTACAATTAATTCCAATTGCCTTTTTTAGCAACAGCAAATGATGATGATGATGAGGATGATGAAGATGAGCAAGCAACAGCAGCTCCAGCAACAGCAACAGCAGCAACAGCAACAGTAGCAACAGTAGCAGCAGAAATTAACTAAGACACCGAGCAATAACAGTAACAGCAAACAGCAGATAGCTAACAGAATGCAACTATGTTAAAACGCATACAGCATTTGATCGCTGTTCAGTTGCTGCTTGTTGCTCTTAATGTTGAGCGCATGTTAAGTTGAGCAGCAGCAGGAGCAGTAGCAGTAGCAGTTAGTTAACAGTAGCCGCTGCTGCTCTTGCTGCTGCTGTTGAGCACGACTCGCCCTGTGAGCGCGAATCATTTCTGTTTCTCGCCCGCGCAATTTGCGTGACTTGTGTGCCAAACCGACTGATGTAGAATTTAGTAATTAAAACCGATGAAAATACGAAGCGAAAAACCACAGCAAAATCAAACAAGACGAACATGAAATACGCATATATAAAATATGCAGCATGGGGTGGCGATCAAAAGCCAACAAAAAAAAAAAGTAGAAAAAGGACAGTACGCTGCACAGTATGGCAAGCAGCTAAACTTTTTTTTTTAGCAGCTGGCAATAAATGTAAAACCCAAAATGAGTACATATTAGCACAAGAGTATGTAAAAATCCCATTTTAATCATAAATAAACCATATACTACTCCAAATTTTTTTTTTTTTGCATAGAGTTAGTTAGTTTGGTACAAAAATGCATAAATTACATATATGTATATGTATACAAAATTATATAAAACAAAAAACACATACACACATCTAAAGCTAAGCAAACTATATATAAAGATAATATATATAAATTTAAAAAAAAAAAAAGAACAAGCCAACAAATAAGGAAAGTTTTAAATTCAAAACATGTTTACTCAAAAGACGCAACAAAACATTTAAGCAACCAACAAGATAAAAAAAAAAGAAAGAAAGATATCGAAATCTAAGTAAATCCACTTTACATAATTGCATATTGCTAGAAAATTTTATAAAATTGTAAATTATTAATACATACACATACGAAAATATACATATAGCGTAAATATATTATATGGCAAGTAATAACTTAGGCATAGATCTTACAAGAAAAATCCCACAATATATATATATTTGCATATATATGTATGTATATACAAATATATGTATGTATATAATATAAATATTTTTTTTTTAGATTTTTTTTTTTAATTAATGAAATGAAATCTGAGCATGATTAATACTAAATACAAGCACTAGTATATGCCTAGAGCTTAAGTGTATTAGTTTTAAATAGTAATGTACCATTTTGCATTCGCAACTAAAAACAAACAAAAAGAAATTAACAAAAACAAAAGAAAAAAACAGTAATGATGTAATTGAGATATATATAAATATATATATATATAGGTATACCGTATATAAATACATATATATGTAACCATATGTATATGTGTTGAGCAAGAGAATATTAATTGCTAGCTATTAAAAAAATAAATATATATATATATACATAAATACTAAATAAATTTACATTAAACTATAACAATTACAGTTACAACTAATTACCAATTTAAATGTTTAAACAAGATCATAAGGCGCAAATTCAAATGCATATATGTATGTCTAGGCACTAGCTGTACATGTTTAACTTACACAACACTACACAACGCTACTCAACACTACATAACACTACACACTGACTACTAATGCTGTACAACTGCAACAGCTACAACGTATAAGGTATATTTCTAAACAAAACACAATTCAATATATGAGCAAAACAATGTTTAAGAAAATTACTTGATAAATTAAATGTCTACAAAAAAAAAAGAAAAGAAACGATATGAAAATAATAGTAATATATGCATAGCTAAAGTAGTTTCAGGTACAGTTGCAAAACTCAATTCCCAAATGTTAGCAGCACGAGACACCCTGTGTTGTTGTTTTCCCCCAACAGCTTCCTCCTCTGCTAACCCAACAGCATTCGAAATGAGCTTAACAGATACACACACACAAAACACATTTATAAATTTTCTTTATTTTGATATATCCTTGTAGAGGCAATTATTATTGTGTCTTGGAGGAGACGTCTCCGACCCCATGAAGTATATATGTATATTCTTGATCAGCTTCACTACCCACTAGCCGTCATGTCCGTCTGTCTTAATTGTTGTATACCCCTATTTAATAAGCAGAAATTCATTAGTTTTAAAGATATTTGCTTAAAACTTGGCCCAGGTCGTCTCTTTTCTGAAGGCAGTGAATTATATTAACACTCAATAGAAAGATGAGACGAGAGAGAGATAGACACATATATGCCACCCTTTCAGATACGATGTAACTTCAAAAGTGTAAAAAATACTCAGTTCAGTTCAGTTCAGTTCGGCCAGTCGTAAAACTCTACAAGGTTATTTAATCTTCGGCGTGCCAAAGATAACCGATCTTTCTATTTTCTTAAATTTATGTATAATTTAAAATGCTGTAAGTAGTGACATAATGCAACGCTCCGATGCTAGAGACACATAGGTGAAGCTCAGTAAAGAATTTCGATATATATTAATTTACATATGTTAATATTATTTGTATTAAATATACTATATATAATTATTTTTGTGTATAAACCAAGGCACTAAGTAGCTTAACTGGACCAAGTTAAGCCCATGCGACTAGTGCATTTATTGTGTTTACCGCCACATACTTGCCCCCTGAATCCGTACCCCTCTTCCATTCTCCCCACCCAACAGCTGCGGCAAAATTTCTCCCAATAAAAAAAAAAATACAAAACAAAAAGGAAATTTGATTCGCATCAGCATCAAAAAAGTATTAAATATTTTATAAACATTTTAATGATTTTTTTTTTTTTCAAGTAATTATTTAATTTTAAATGTAATAAATTTTTTATACACCAATTTCTTGTGAATTTCGTTTGCAATTTTTTACAAGCGCGCCACAGAATCGAAAGGAAAGATCTCGACAAATGCAAAATAAATAAATAAAAAAAAATATATATATATTCTTTGCAAGCATAAGAATGGTGAATAGATCAGTTGCTAAAATCTTAAAAATTAGCAAGCAAATCGAAATGAAAAGTAACAAGAACAACAAAAACAAAGAAACAACAACAAGCAAAAACATAATACATCAATTAATTTTAACACAATTTTAACTAACTGTAATCTGTAATTTGTAATCAATTACGACGATCGATAAAAAGAAAAAAAAAAACAACAAAAAAGGGTTATTATACATAAGTTTCATATTATTTTGCATTGTTTTCCTAACACATAAAATATTAAAATAAAATATAAATATAAATAAAAAGACGAATTAAAAAAAGAAAAAAAAAACAGCATTTTTTATTTAATAATTGTGGATTTATTTTTGCATATAGCCATTCAACAGAAAAAAGATGCGACAACTTATTTTACGTAGAGTCAAGAACTACTTATTTCGAGATACTTATCCAGAGATACGATGACAAATTGAAGTTAACACATAAATGCTGTATATTCAGTATTCATTGACAGCTGTGTATTCAGTATTCATTAAATTTCTTATCTCGATCAAGCCTGAAAGTCAAACTGAATCTGAGTCCCGGCCAGTCGCAACAGCTTTGTGTAAGTCCCTTTCAATGACCGCAAGGATTATTTAACTTTGACGGACAGAACTCGTATTTCGGAGGCAGTCCGGGCTGAGTTCTAAGCGATTGCTTTGGTATTTGGTTTACCTCGATAATCAGTCAACCGTGAAACCGGCATTAAGCGCTCGGCCGACTCATGTCAGCGCATTATATTTGCCAATAGGTCATCGCGACGGGGGACTTGGGGCGGTAAAAGCACATTACAAATTTTAATAATACGCAACAAGCTTTAAAATATAACCAAATTTGTAGCTGAGCCCTGTAACCCGCCCCCTCAACCGAATGGAGCGAGAATTTACCAAAATGCGGTTACAACGAGGTGGCAGTGAGAATGACAAAGGGTGTGGTTACGGAAGTAGCTGAGTGGGAGGGTGTGGAGAGGGAGAAACCAGCATTAAGCATTAAGCATCAGCAGCAGCAACCGCAGCGATACAAATGCGCATAAATTCATTTTGAAATCCATATTTTGCATGACACAAATTTTATGACTACCACGCCCCGAGTGCATATATCTATGTGTATATATACATATATATATATATATATATATATATATATATGTGTGTGTATGTGTCTGTGGGTGTATGTGTGCGTGTGTGGCTGTCTGTGTATAAAGAGCATGATAATCAAAGTTTACTGCTTATAATTTGGCGATGCAGCAGCAAAAGTGCCGCTGGGCATCGACCATTTTATGAATGGCAGCTGTGCGACGCTCTACACCCAGTGCACCCTGTGGGATTTGGGGCAAATGGGTGTGAGTTTGTGTTTGTCTAAAAATTGTTGGGCAAATATTCCACAGATTTGGCAACTGTGTTTTGCATGTTAAGCGCCAGAGCGGTTAAAGATCGCACCGCAAACAAAACGGTAATTATTACTTCAGCTAAGTATTTTCCAACTTGAGAGCTAGTTGAGCAATACCAGCAGAGATAGCAATATGCAAAAGACTCTCTCTCTCTCACTATCTCTCTCGCTTGCTCTTGGTGTTGCCCACTTTTGAGGACTATGCGCAAATTACTGAAGTTGCTGCAGCAGAACTGTTGATGCAGCCAACTTATTGAAAACCCTTTCCAAACTTACGCTAACTGTGAAATATTTTGTCCAAAGTCCATGCGCAGGGTATTATAAGTCGTTACTTTCCCAGCCCAACTTCGTCTCTTCCAGATTAGAGCTACTTCTTGAATTAACTTGCTAAAGTTGCACTTAGATCGGTTTATTTTGTTAAGGCTCTCAACAAAGATCAAATTCAACATATCTGAAAAACTAAAATCCTAAATATAAAATCGATATGGCAAACCAATTTCACAAGTTCAGCATTCATAAAACATGCCAAGTACTTTTCAGAAAAATTAATCTATTATTAAGAATTATGGGATACTCTAAGAACCCTAACACTCGGCCGATTTTTTTTCTATTATCAATATTCGTAAGGGCTTAAAAACTATTAAAAAGAATTTCCCTTTCACAAATATAGGTTTTAACCGGGTCAATTCGTTACCGATTTTAAAATTAAGTGATTTAGATTATTTGTATCCTTAAGGCATCCTTAAGCCTTTGCGAAATACTTTCGTAAAGTGAAAAATTCTGTTTAACAATAAAAAGAGTTTTATCCTAAAAATGTAGACATGCCTTTTTTCACAGTTTGTAATTGGGACAATGTGAGAATAAAGTTAATAGTTTAACTTGTTAGCAACTAAAAGTAAATTCTTAAAACTATTGAACTTGCGTTAAATGCTAAGATAAAAAGCCTTTTTGACTTTAAGTCCTTTAAACAAGTGATAAGTGCGCTTAAATAGAGATTCGATATACTCTCGGGCGCATTGCCCGAAGAGGAGGAGGACAAGGTGGAGAAGAAGAAGGACGAGAAGGAGGAAGGAAGGCATTGCTGGATCAATTTGTGCCACCCATTTTAATCTACAATAATCTCAACACTTGGAAAACTACTCGGATCAAGTTACGAAACTTTTAATAGCTGGCCCCGACACGTTTAATCAAGTTTGGGATTTTAATGCCAAATAGCGGTCCTCTATCCAGCAACTCCACCTTACCACCGCCACCCGATCAGCAGCCACTCGATTTCGATGTGCCTCATTACATGCAACTTAAGGGGCAAAATGTAAAACTTATATTGAAATCAACTTTTCGCAAAGCTTTTCCATAATGTTACCGCTACACGTAAGACGCTTGTGCCCCTGGGTGTGTGTGAGAGTGTGTGTGAGGGTAGAGGTCGCGCGCCTACAAGTATGCTGCTCCCTTTTGGACAACGTGTTGCCCCAAAAAGTTTGATATTTCGCCTTAAAGACACAAACTTTAAACATGGCGCACACAACCGAAATTAAAGAAGAAAAAAAAGCGAGAAAAGTGCAAACTCAAAAATAACAAGAAGAAGCAGATGATGGCCAACAAAAGCGAACTAAATGAGAGCTCAAGCAGCAGCAGCAGCAGCAGCAGGGTTGAAGGGAGTGGAGAGTGGAGAGGGGTTTTGACGGTAATGTGGCGCGTCGCAACTTTATCTACAAATTGGACAGTTTGACAGTTCAAAGACTTTTTCATAAACTAGCGTAACTTTTCGTGTTGCGCTCTCAAAATGAAAATAAACAACAACAGCAACAGCAGCAAGGAGACAAAAACAAAAACAAAAACAATAACAACAAATAGCAGCAGCAACAGAAGCTGTAGGAGTTGCCAAAGTATTTTTAGTGCACATTTCATAGATTTACAACTTTATTGATAAACATAAGAGCAACAACAACAAATCGATTTCCCCGTGAACTCTTCTTTCTTTGATTTTTCTCCCAAGTGCCCCCCGGAAAATTGCAACACATTTGGCTATTTACAACTTCGGATTTAGTGCCGATCGGCCAGCCTAAGATAAAGAGTATCTTTTGTACTTCCCATGAGATCTATTTAGTTTCTGTCATTCGTAAAATCTCACGAAACTTTGTTATTATCCATATACATATATTCTCATTTTTTAGCAATATTATTTTTTCGTCGCCTTTAAGATAAAGTATTCAATTTCAAAGCCGGATTCGGCTTTAAGCTCTTTCAGCTCTTAATTCAGTCAAATTGGCGAATGGCGGCGTCAATTAAAAAAATGTGAAAACTTCCGTTCAGGCAGCGAAAAGCGGACTTACAGACTGTTGGAGACATGGAGAAGCGGTGCGGGGTATGGTAGGAAGTTGGGTGGAGTTCACTGAATGGGCCTCTTCAACTTTGGCTGGTCGGTCAGACAGACGGTCACTCATTGCACTTTATGCGTTAAAAATAAATTCTCAAGTGCTTTTGTGTGCCAGCAAACGCCGACGGCGACGGCGACGGCGACGGCAACGGCGACGTCAACAGCAAAGGCGGCTCCTTTTGGGTATGCAACACTTTTTTTGTATTCAGCAACTTCTGTTCTGCTTATGCGTGTGTGAGTGCGAGTTTGAGTGTGTTTTGTGTGTTGAGTGCCACTTGCCAACGTATTTATGTGTGTGCAGCTCTTTGGCTTTTGGCACACATACACACACACACACACACACACACACACACACACACACACATTAACACTTGTGTGTGCAGACGCGCCACTTGAATTGTTGTTTAAAAATGATTAAAAGATAAAAAAAAAAATAATAACGGCAAACTCTAAATAACAAATGACATGGGCAAGTTTATGGTAAATGATAGAAGCAATACATATCCTGCACACCCATGCACACATGCCAAAATATCTGTAGGTGCAAGCTTTAAAGGTATTTTTAAAATACAAAAGTATCTCTTTGATACATAACCATATGTTAGAATTAAAAGCAAATTTCAGTAAACTTTTAGCCACCAGAAAAACATGTCTAACTCAGACACATCCTTGCTTAGTCTCCAAGGACATTTCATTGGTAGAGCAAAAGGAAATGAGTCGACAGACGAAAGTTCCTGTTTTCTCGGAAACTACAAGCATGATTTTGATGTCCTTTGTCCAATTTCCATGCCATGTTTACAACCAAGTTTTTGACATAGGACCCGGCAGTTTGAAGTCTTCCTTATTTATTGCGACTTTTTCCTTAGCTGTTCGAATGACTTTTGTCATATTTGATGGTTAATGTTTCTATCGGCATGCTAAGGACTCTTGCTTAACCGCAACACATACGAACAGTCTTTTAAATTGTCACGATATGAGCCATGTTTCAATTAAACAATAACCCTGACAGATTCTTAAGAATAGGCAGAGCTATAGCTTAAAAACTAATTTTATAAATTCTCGCACAAAAAATGATGCATACTTTCAGGGGTTCATAGAATAACTTTTTGAATGACAGGCTCTGGAATCAATATTTATTAATAGTATAATCCACAAGAGCCGTCCTGGCAAGAGAGGGAATTCGGCTGGCTACCATTATCTTTGTAAATTAAAAAATAAAAACTTTGTTATCGACACATACTTTGGTATTCCATAGATACTTTTATCAAACACTTTTCGATTTTATTCCATCCTTCACATAAACATTTCAACTTTTTGCAGATTGTTTTGAGCTAGTCCCAATTACCCGTTGCAATTGTCAACAATTTTCGTGCGCTCAAAGTATATGAAGCCGGGACGGAAGTGGAGCTGGGGAGAATGAAGCCACCACTGAATCCATCCCCGACTCCATTACTAACGGCGCGTCACCGTCACCGCAGGCTCAGCGGTGCAAAATGAGTGCCACTTGCCGCTTGTCGCGCGGCCAACCGACTATATAATTTACAAGCCATGCAGGACAGAATTCCGCACAGTGCTTCGAATATGATTTGCAGCAGCCTTTATTATTTTTAATGAATTATTTATGTATTTTCAGATTGATTGTTATAGATCTTTCATACTCTTGAGGAAGTCAAGAACCTTTCGAAAGATATCGAATATTTTATAAAAACTTTGCTTTTCAAAAGAAACAAGAAGAAGAACACTGTTGAGCTATACTTACGAAAAACAAGATTAAATGTCGACACACAAATAAGTTTTGTCCCACTGTGCACTGGCAGCCTTTGTCGTCGTTTTTGGCACGTGTACGAATCATTTAGTGTTTCATATGCTCAAAATGCTTTTGTGCATTGCTGCACCTGTTCTTTATGCCTTCCAGTTGCACGCGTCCCTCCTCTGGCCTTTCCCCCAATAACACTCATCCTGCCCAGGACCCTTGCAAAGGGAATTGCAGGCATTTTTATTGTCTTCTCATTTCTTATACTTAACTATTTATAGGTGCAAACAAAAGAACAAACTTATTTTGGTATTTTCCACCCTCTGCTATGAAATACCAACAGCCGACTTACTGTAGTCGAGGGCATTAGGCAATTGCTTGTAATTGCTGTAAGCCCCGCTAAGCATTAAAATATTAAGTCATGCATCACCATATCTATATGTACATACATACATATACAAGGGTATGCAATGACTGGCATCCTTAAAAGTCATGGCTATCTTACTTGCGCCTGGATTCATATCGATGATCTAGCGAAGCTTAGAAAATTCCCAATACACTATAAAAAATAGGAATGATTTTGGAACATACAGTTTTATTCAAAATTAGCGATCAAATTTTCTTTCAATATAAGAACATTTTTTATAATCTGAATACGTATTTTTGATTTCTAGATTAAACAAAAATGTTTGTTATCATCAAAATAAAATTGTACTCAAGCCATCCTCTCCCCACTACACAATTTAATATTTTATTCGTAGAAAACTCGTTAATTTTTGTACTTATTCACGTTATAGAAAATCATAAAAAAAAAATACATTGAAATTATTTTTGTAGTTTCGTGCCCAGTGCTGATCAGTAATTGACAAACGATGCGTTCCAATCGGAAGTCATCCAATTTGAATTAAAGGGTCACTATGCAGATGTGACTAGTTCACCCTTGAATCCGACAAGCGAACTAAATTCTCAGAGTCCTCTGCGAATACTGTGCTCGCAACTAAAAAAGCTTCTATATTCCAGACTTACTCGTATTTGATCAAAATATATGAAATGAAAATGTAGCAAGTGTTAAAAAGAAAGATATGTTCGAAAAAACGCAAGAAGATTTGTTGAAACTATTTTGCTAAACTTTGCTCTCTCTATTTACGTATATATATCTATATCTATCGAAATCTATATTTACGTATATATATATATTTATGTGCAAGTGAATATAAGAAGCTAATTGGTATAAACTTCACTTCATATTAAAATCTGGCATTCGATCTATATACAAATTCGAAATTTGAATGAACCTAACCTGAATATAAAACTGTGAAATGAATTTAACTCTAATTTTACTCTGCTAATAGGAATATTTTGATCTGATCAATCTAGCTGTATCTGTAAATGTGGCAGCAACAATAATGTCATCAAACCGTAGGTTCTCGACAGCAGTCGCCAAACTGAAAAGTTCTCTCCATGTCGTTGGATGGTTCTTCGGTTAACAGAGAAGTCCAAGGCCAATTGTAAACTATTTGATCTGGACTCGAACAAAATGTAAACAGCTAAAATTGATATTGCTTACGCAACTGCAGTCGTATTGCTTAAATCTCTGCAAATGTTCCACTTAAGTAATGCGAGACGATAATTGTTAAGATCGCCTTCAAATGCAAATAACTTTTGACTTTCCTTTCGGAAGTCGCTCCGATATTTTAAGGTCTGAATGCTGCCATATTAAAGTAAATATCATGGACCATAATCCATCAGATATATTAACTATGGAATACATTTGTATCGGATTTAGGCTCCTAATCTTTTAATTTCTCCATATAAGTTACTGTTACAATAGTTGTGTTCATTTTTATAAATCATATATATATATACATATATATATATATATATATGTATATGCAATTCGTTTGTTAGTGTAAAAACAGCAAAAACAAAAAAGAAAACAGAAAATATTATTGGTTATAAAATGTAAAAAGTGCTATAACAAGTTTGTTTAGATTTTTTTTTATTATTTTTCAAGCTTTTATGTTTCCTTCCTGTTTCTGTTTCTAACTATACATAGAAGTATGTATGCGTGTATTTGTGTGTGTGTGTTTGTGTGTGTGTGTTTGTGTGTGTGTGTTTGTGTGTGTTTGTGTGTGTTTGTGTGTGTGTGTGTACGTGTAGTTTTGTTGTCTCTGTCATAATGCCGTCTCGCTTGCACAAACAAATTCTGCGCTCTCTTCTATATGACAGTCTTCAGATTGTTGTGTGTGAGTGTGTGTGTTTGAGTGTGTGTTTGAGTGTGTGTATATAATGATAATGATGATTGATGGTTTAAACCGAATTAAGCTCCTATGGAGACATCCCCATAAGGAATCATAAGGATGATTCAACCAACTCTCTCCTTTGTCATTCTTTTCATCTGATTGTTGTTGTTGTTGTTAATAGTGTTTCTTTTTATTTGTGTTTGTTGTTGTTGGTGTTGTTCTTTAAAGAGCTAAGCTTATTGCTGTTCTTCTGGTTGCTGTTGGTGTTGTAAGGTTTGTTGCAGTTGTTGTTTTTGCTGTTTTTCTTGTTGTTGTTGTTATTGTAACAGTCTTGTTTGCTTGGTCGCTTTTAAGACGCTGCCATAACCGACACTGGCGCTGACGGCGCTGACGTCTCATGCGAATCGAGATGATTGAGCTGTTGTTGCTCCTCCTCGGCACGCAGCTTGGCTGCCTCCTTCTCCTGCAGCTGAGCCTCCAACTCCTCGATATTGCGAAAGATGCGTGCGTATTGGAAGCGTTGCTGACACTTCAGCTTATAGTCCTCCGCCTCCTTCTCGCAGTCACCAAACACATCGCCGTCCCGCAACGCCGTGTAGATTTTGATTGCCTCCTACACAATAAAAACATATAAATATTAGGATTTGGATCAGTGCAAGAGATTAATTGATGTTTGCACTTGTCCGCATTTTAATACGCACCTCTAATCGCAGCTTGCTTAGATTAAAGCCGGTGATGAGCTTAATGGCTGCGTCTTTTTTGCTAGGATCCAGCTCGTAAAGGCCACGCGCGCCTTCGTATAAATGCAATATGGAAGAAGCATGATGCTTGGCAATGAATTCATCGTTCAGCTGCTGTGGCGTCTTGGTGCCTATCAGTTCTTTGGTGGCCTTATCCAGCACCTTTTGCACGTGCACGTTGAACGGCTGCTGCTTTTGGGCGCTGGCCAGCGCCTTCATGAAGCGTATAATACAGCTATGTAGCACCGGATGCGCCGGATTCAAGGCCCGCGCACGCTGTATCGATTGCAGCATTAGCAATATCTTATTCTTCCGATTGTAAACCTCGAAGGCCAGTAAATGCGTCGCACTGTTCTCTTTGGCTAATTGCTGCAGCGGCTTTAAAAACTCAATGGCCTTCTCCAGTGGCTCATCGGTACGCTCCAGTTTCTCCGGTATTAGCTCATCCAGTTGTGGGGCATCGGGATCGGATTCCTGATTGGCCTGCTGCTTCGATTTCTGATGTTGTTCACGCTTCACCTGCGCCTGCGCTGCCTGTGCGCTCTCCAACTCGGCTTTCTTCTTGGCCTTGCGCTGTTTACTACGCAGCTTCTTCAGCTCCGATGGCGGCAGGTTCTCTGCAAATTGAAATTGAACATACAACATATATATACATCATCTGTCAGTTCGATTTGTGTGCGTTTTCATTCACTCACCGATATCAATTTCCTCAATCGTAGTCTCTGATTTGAGGGGCTTGTCGTACAAGTGTATGTAGACCTCGATGGCGCACTTGGCCGCCTTGAAGTAGAACGGATGGCGACGTAGCACATCCTCCAGACGTAATAGACCCACATACGCGCGCAGCGTCATCTTGCGCATGCAATACGTGTGAAAATCGAACTGATCCTCAATGATCTCAGCAAAATGACGATCCACCTCGTGGCACTTCTTGAGCGCATCGCCCCATCGGCCCGTACGCTGAAAGGCCATAGCGCATTCCGTTTGGAACCACATGCATTGCATCTCATTCAGATTATCCATGGGTGAGACGCCCTCGCGCGTAAACTTGGCGCACACCTCCTCCGCCTCAATCACCATATCCGCACGCAGCATATATTTGGCGCACTTCGAGTTGATATAGCTGCAAAAGATACATTACATTATTGTATGTCTGTATGTTGCATGTCGTATGTCGTACCGATCCGCCGTGTCCATGCTCTGTGCCTCCTCAAGCCAAACGTATGCCTCGACCGGATCACCGGCATGCTTGAAGATGCGACCTTTCGTGATGAGGAGCTCAATCAGCGTTGGCGTATGATCGATGGCCGCATTGATGTACTCCAAGGCACGGTCTGTGTCACGCATATAATCATAGTGCTGCGCTAGAAATAGCGCCGTCCAGACCAACGCCGAGGCCGGTTCGACAGGCACACAAGCATCGGCGTCTTCGCGTGAAAAGTGGCCGGAGCGCGTCAGATTCTCAAAGTACTGCAGCGTCAGGCACTCGACAACAGCCGCCTTGTCCGCTTCCTGATGCAGTGTACGCACATTAACAAACAGCGGCGGTACACCCTTACGTAGGCCACGGCGCAAATACTCATCGGCAACCACACGAAACTCGTCGCCGTTGGCAATATTCAGAGGCAGGCGACGTGGGCAGAGGGCGTGCGGATATTGTGCCTGGAACTCACGATAAACGGCGACAATATCGCTGGAACTGCTGACACGACGCGCAGCCATATACTGCTCATAGTAGAGCACATTTTCCGGATTGCGACGGATGAGTGACTCAAAAATGGGCACAGCCATCTCGTGCTGATTCAGCTTAATATACAAATCGCCAAGAGTTTCGCGCACAGCCAGTTTGTCGACGATTTGCGGCTCGTACTTGAGCAGATGATCGAGAGCCTGCTGCAGATGCGACGATTCAATGAGTATCTGGTTCTGGTACAACAATAGCTCCGAATGGCGATAGTCATGAGGCTCCTGTTCGACAAATTGTAACGAGATAAAGATAGCGGTGAGCGGAGCAGTCAAATTGAATGTGTTAAGATTTACTTACAATTGACGTCTGCGATTGACTAAACGTCTCGAGAATGTTGTTGGCCATCTCGTAGTCGCCCAGGAGATGATAGCTCATTGCGAAGCCAATCCAGGAGGCGTGCTGCGAGGGTCGCAGAGCGAACAGATGATGGCGCGTCTCCTTGTAGCCCTCAAGGTCTCGCATTTGTATTTGCAACAGCGACAGATCCTTCAATATCTGCAGATTATCCTTCTCCCATTTCAACGCATTGCGATAGCACTTAATCGCCTCATCATACTTTTTGTCGCTACGCTGCAGCAGGCCATACACATGCCAGCAGACATGCGAACGCAAATCGTTGCGCAGACCCAGGCGCACATATTTGTAGGCCTCGTCGCGGCGACCCAACCCGTTCAGCGTCAGCCCCTTCATGGCTAGAGTCTCGCCATGTTCCGCGAACTTGGGATTCGAGAGTATCTGCTTGGCCAGCTTGAGGCCGTTTTTGTACTGCTTCATTTCGTAGCATTTCTGTCAATAAAATATTATATATTTATTTATAAATCATAAATCGATTGTGGCGTATGACGGTAACATTGAAGGGAGTTGTGGTCTTCCTGAAAATGAATGGAGCTACTGAATTTGAAGTTAATCCAATGTGATTTTGCCACTCGTGTGGCCCGCTTGATCGAGTCAATCGAAGTTTGAGGTTATGCGATGAGCTTAACAACAAAAACAGACGATTGTTTTTGCTTCGGCGAAACCTTTTTGGGGTAAGGGGTAGCAACCTTTACTAGCACATTACTAATTCCAATTGAAATCGTTGCCAGTGATTTCCATCGCCGTTGTTCTTCTGCAATGCCAAAAATAGGCGCAACGAAAAAGCACATGATAACCTGTGTGTGTGTAAAAGTGTAAGTGTACATATATGTGGATGCGTGTGTATGCATGACAACAGTAGTTGGAAATGTAGCCGGCGATTGGGGGATTACAGATGCAGATGGACTTACCAGTAATTTACGGAAGAGCGCAGCCTCCTTGGGCGGCAGTGGTTCGCTGGAAGGCATCTTCGAAGTTTGCTGCTGCTGCTGCTACTGCTGCTTCTTCTTCAGCTGCTACTTTTGCACCGGATTGAAAATTCTTGCGTTCGCTAAGAGGGGAGCTATTATTGATATAAGTGTAATTACTACAGCGTGCGATTAAAATTTTTGGCCCAGGCACACCGCACAAAAAAAAAAACATACACACACGGCGTTAAAAATATATATAAATATATATACAATTTCTATGGGTAAAATATACCGCGAGCACGAGCAAAATTTCGTCTTGACGGTGAGACAGCAACATTAACGCAATATACTCATGCAGCATGTGTTCGCGCACCGATTTGAATGGCAATTGGGGCGATTCGATTTATATCATTTGCACAGAATTCAGATACTCAGTTATACTTAACGGTGCCGCACATTTGCTAGATTCAATGCAATACTTACTTTTTAATTAACTTAATGCTCAATTTATAAATTTTTCGTTTCGGTCGGCACAGGCACTAGGATCACAGCTGTGTGCCACTGTCCAAGTGGCAAGAAGCAGCTGCAACAGCGGGCAAGCACTTGTTATGTAAAACGTTCGAATTATTACTTAAAACAAATTTAATTTCTTAAAGTGGGATTGTCAGCCTATATATTTAATGCTTAAGCGATATTTTTTGCTTCATATATTTCCAGAGTCGACGAAAAGTTCACATTATATGTGCTCACTCAAGCTGACATCAGCTGTCAAAGCAGAAATAGTATATCGAAAATGCTCCGCTCGAAAATTGAAACATCGCCTGACAAAATATCGATATCGAACATAGTTGTGGCCGTTTTGGAGCAATTCAGGAGTAAATAGTACTATGAATTCTTTGGCCAGACTTGGGAGCTATGTTTGCCAAAGTGTGCAAATCGCCGGCTGCGGCGTAAGTTCCACTAATATAACAATTACTTCAATTATATTATAAATATATATAAATATATTTGATATTTGCAGTTGCAACAAGTGCGCACAAAATACGCCGACTGGCGAATGATTCGTGATGTGAAACGTCGCAAGTGCGTCAGCGAGCATGCCAAAGAACGTTTGCGGATAAACTCGCTACGCAAGAACGACATATTACCCATTGAGCGGCGTGAGGTGGCCGACGCTGAGATTGCGGCCTTCCCAAGGGATTCATCATTGGTTCGAGTGCGAGAACGTTGCGCACTTACGTCACGTCCGCGCGGAGTGGTCCACAAATATCGGCTCAGTCGAATCGTATGGCGTCACTTGGCGGACTACAACAAGCTGTCGGGTGTGCAGCGTGCAATGTGGTAGATTTAAGCTGTTTCATTTAGCATTGTCCCAAGCTATTCAAATAAATACATACATATGTAAGCATAATTGAATAGCCTTTTCACAGCTGTTTTCATCGCTTATCGGCTTTCGATAACAATAGGCTGGGCTGTTAGTTTACCTCTCGGCCGGCAGCTCGGTTTGTTCACTTCAAAATGAGCAGCAGATCAAGCAAAATAAGCAATAAGTGCTACAAGGCCGCAGGACAATCGCTCAATTTGGTTGAGTTAAGTTTTCTGGATCACAAGACAACGCTCCGCGAGCTGCTACTAACGAAAGGCCGCCATCAGCTGAGCCTCGTCGAGAACGATTCGGATTTCTGGAGGTTTGCCAACAAATATGAATCCATGCTGCGTAGCAGTGGACAGCCGGTGCTGCCTCCGCTGCTCACCAATTTAGAGCACACACAGCCGCAGCCATATCACAAGGGCAAGCACCTCTCACTGCAGCTGGACGAGGAGGCGCTGCGGAGTGACAACAACAGCAGCAGCAACAGACGCAGTAGCAGCGATGAGCTGCAGTCGCAATTTCTACAGTTGGTGCTCATCTACCTGGACTTTAAGCAAAAGGAGAAATTCAATCGCATCAAGAAATTGCGTCAGTCCCAACGTGCGCTGCCTATTGCACGCTTCAAGGAGGATTTGCGCAGCTCGCTGGACGCGTCGCGTGTCCTCATTATTGCCGGCGACACGGGCTGCGGCAAGTCCACGCAGGTGCCACAGTTTCTATATGAGTTCGGCTATCGCAGCATAGGCAAGTTGAAACATGACCCATCCAATTCAACTCGACGCAATTTAGAACTACGGCATTTCCTAGCAAAACTAGTCAATTATAAATGCAGCTTATTAAAATGAGACAGAGGCATATCAATTATATGTACTCGTGATCTGTCTTTTGCTATAGGAGCTAATTCTTCAATTTAAAGCCACCTTCATCCGTCGGATAGTCATATGAATTCGTTGATTCTTTGACACTTAGATGTATCTGATAACTGATATGCAATCCTCTCTTTGTGATAGCCTGCACCCAACCGCGTCGCCTAGCCTGCGTGTCGCTGTCGAAGCGTGTGGCGCACGAGCTGCTGGATGACTATGGCAGCAAGGTTGGCTTCCAGATCCGATTCGAACGCAACAAGACGCAGAATACACATATTTTGTTCATAACGGAAGGATTGCTGTTGAGGCAGTTGACAATGACCGTCAATATGGATGTACTCATATTAGATGAGATCCATGAGCGCAATCTCTTTGGTGATTTTTTGCTGGGCGTGGTCAAGTGCCTGCTGCGCGGATATCCTCGGCTGAAGCTTATACTTATGTCGGCCACAATTAATGTGGAACTGTTTCAAGGCTTCTTCAAGGAGGAGGGAGCACGGCTGCTGCAGGTGCCCGGAAGACTGTTTCCTATCAAGATGCGCTACATGCCGCCCCCAGCACTGGAGCTAAAGGCGGGACAGGCCACATCCAAAGGCAGCAAGCGTTCGCAAGCTGCGCGTTTCGATCCGGCGCCTTTCGTTCAAGTGATCTCGCTAATCGACCAACAGTATCCGAGTGCGTAGCCCAAATCAATAACAATATCCCATTTATTCAATCTCAATCTCTCCCTTACAGCTACGGAGCGTGGCGATGTGCTGATCTTTGTCAGCGGAGTTAACGAAATTGACAGTGTTTGCGAGGCCATTAAAGAATATGCTAAGGAACAAAGCTGCTGGTTGGTGCTGCCGCTCCACAGCGGACTCGCACTCGCCGAGCAGGACAAGGTCTTCGACTATGCGCCCGATGGTATGCGCAAGTGCATCGTCTCTACGAACATTGCCGAAACGTCGCTGACCGTTGACGGTGTGCGCTTTGTCGTTGACTCCGGCAAGGTGAAGGAGATGAGCTACGATGCCAGCTGCAAGGGACAGCGGCTCAAGGAGTTCTGGGTATCTAAATCATCAGCGGATCAGCGCAAAGGTCGTGCCGGACGTACAGGACCAGGCGTAAGTCTGTAATTTTAGCGTTGTACAAATAATATCCAGAATTGTGTGAAACTAACTCACTTGTTCCGCAGGTTTGCTTCCGATTGTTCACACAGCAACAGTTCGATAGCTTCGAGGCGTATCCCACGCCGGAGATCTATCGCGTGCCGCTGGACACAATGCTGCTGCAAATGGCATCCATGGGTCTGCCGGATGTGCGCACCTTTCCCTTTGTCGAGTCGCCCGAGGCGGAGCGCATCGAGCTAACGATACTGGGACTCAAGCAGCATGTAAGTGGCAACGAGTTGCAACTTGCAATACTGAATCACTTAATCACTTATAAATGCAATTCATCGCTGCTGCAGTGCGCACTCAGCGTGGATGAGAAGATCACGCCGCTGGGCAGCTCGCTGGCAAATCTGCCCGTGGAGCTGCCCATTGGAAAGATGCTGCTGATGGGCTGTGTCTTCCCGGAAGTGGAGCAGCTGCTCACACTGGCTGCCATGCTGAGCGTACAGAATCCATTGACGACACGTGCCCACATGGATCAGCGCTGCGAACGGGAACGCCAGCCGCTCGAATCGGATCAGGGTGATCTTTTCACGCTGCTGCGTGCCTATCGCGACTGGTTGCAGCTGAAGATGGGCTTTGAGAATACGCGCAAGTGGTGCCATCGGCTGGGCATTGAGGAGCAGCGCTTCTATGAGGTATGCAAGCTGCGTCACCAATTCCAGCGCATACTCGAAACCTGCCGCATGGTGTCGCCAACTGCTGCCAACAGCTCTTTGACCAGTGCAGAGCGCGCTCAACGCCATGGCGAGCTACGTCAACTGAGAGAGCTGAAGCGTCGCCAACGTTTCGAGCAGCCCCGTCAGCGCAAGCTGCTCAAACGGCAACATCACCACGAGCTGGATGAGGATGATGGCCAGGGCGACGGTGATCCCAGTGAGGATATACGCGATGTTGACTTTAGGCTGCGCCACGATGCACGCCAATTGGGGCTATTGGAACACTCGGCAAATGTGGAGCGTCATCGGGATGTAATGCTGCTAAAGTTGCTGTTCGTCAGCGGCTTCTATCCGCAGCTGGCCATCGCGGATGAGTTCAACTACTGCAAGGGGGGTGGCCAGCAATTCTTTCACACGCAACTCAAGCCGTTTCTCTCGCTGCATCCCAATTCCCACTTCTGCAAGAGCTATGAGCTGCTCAAGCTCGCCGACAGCGATCTGCATCCGAAACCATCTTACTACACGCCCAAGCAACCGCTCAGCGATCGCCATCAGCTGCTCTGCTATCAGTGAGTAGTCGCCAACTAGGCAAATAGCATTAGAAGATAGCTCCGATGTCGGTCAATCTTATTGCCTGCACTTGTTGTTATAGTGTTATATTCATCTTTATTGCTTGCAGATCCCTACTGGAGACGGCCAAGCCGTATCTGATGAACTGCATCCGGTTGCCGGCAGCACAGACCCTGCTGCTCTTTGGCTATGCTATCGATACCAATCTGGGCGTATCGCGCATCGTCTGCGACGGCTGGCTGGGCCTCGACTTTCCACAGCCAGGCAGTGGGCTCCAGCTGCTTAGTCGCGCCATTGAGCTTAGACAACGCTGGAGCAGCCGACTCTACGCAAAACTAAATGGTGCGTAAGCATAGCAAATTGGGATTACACAATGCTCTATAATCTCTATCTGACCATAAGATATCTACCAGCCAGCATTACTCTCATTAATACTCCTTTTCATCAACAGAGCTAAACAACAGCGAGGAGTCGGCAACATCGGGATCGGCTCTATCGATTGCTTTAAGCTTTGATGGAAGCGACACACTCTGGCATGATCTGCTGGATTTTATGGGTCTCGATGTGGCCTATAGTATAAGGCGACTGCTGCCTGCCGATCTGAAGATATTGTATACCCGTTGCCCGCCGCCGGAACCCTTAGAGGCGCTGCCAACGAACCCCTTCGCCGCCGATTATGCTCTGCATGCGAACAGAGAGAAGGGCGGACTGAATGTCTCTGAGCACGTCGTGTACGGCTGCCTGGCCGAGTTGCCCTGGACTCTGGCCATGGAGGCAGCATTGCTTGAGCAGCCGTGGCACTGTGCACAGTGTGACTTCGAGCTGGAGCAGTTCGATGTGCCCGCTCAGCTGTTGCATCGCCTGCATTGTCCAGGACGACGCAGCAAGGGAAAACGTCGTCTGTCCACGCCCGAACCGGAAACCATTGAGAAGGCGACCAGTTCACGCAATGGCGCCAACTATCACTGCAACAGCTGTGGTCGGCATCTAAATCTGTCCCAGATCGATATATTGCGCCATCGTCGCACCTGTGTAAGGCCTGCTTAATATTTATATCTATCTCAAATGCATATCTTATCTGTAAATCGATACGAATAAACAGATCAGATTCATTATAAAATTCAATTCAGTCAAAGCACACGAACAATTAGCCAAGACTCGAACCAATCACTTGATTTATGCAAGGGTTATAGCTGGTTCTCTCTCTCTCTTTCTCGTTCTATCCCTCTTTCTCTCTCTGACAGACTTATGGTGGACAAACTTTAGACAGGTATTTTATTATTTAAATTCAAATAGCTGTTTAGTTAGCAACAAATCAATTTTTTTTAAATCAATTCAAAGAAAGTGCCCAATTTTTTCTCCGATATATTTCGAATCCCGTCCACATTTTAAATAGAAAATTTGTGAATGCCACAACAGAATTTATAACTGAAATTTTATCCATAATGCACAAAAAAACACATCAAAAGCTGGTTAAGACATTTATTCTCTAAAACCATACAAAAATCGTACACACAGAAAAAACGGGCAATATTCTGTTCGTTGCCTCCACATAAATATATTACTTCGGTCACATGACCGATTTCAATTCGCAATAATCATGTTTTCCTGCGGGGATGATTAATTCTTTCCCCTCTGTCTCTCTCTTCAGCAATTGTTTAATTTGTTTAATTTCAAAAACCAATCAAGCAACAAATCGTTTCGTGTTCTGTTAGAGTAGGGTTTAGGCCAGATAATTGCATTATGTCGACCATACTGATCTCAATTCTCTAATAAATATGTTATCCAGTAGGAATGATTATTTCTGTTAATGTCATTCATTATTTTGTTGTCTTTTTTGTAATATATTATTTTATAGACACGCATAAATTATTTAAGTAGACATTTATTTCACATTAAGATTTTTTATTTAAAATTTCAATTTTCTATTAATTATATTTTCCTGTAGGAATGATTTCTTTTCTCTGTCTCTCTCTTTGTCTCTCTATATACATATATATATATATATATATATTCTTGTATATATATATTCTTGTATAGACACGCATAAATTCAAGATTAGACATTAAACACTCATATAACTCTTTATATTATTTTTCTTTAAGAACCAATCACTTCACTTTCCTTTTCTTTCTTTTTGTGTCTCTTGACTTAAAACAAACTCTTTGCTCTTCAAATATCTTAAAATGTATTAAGTCCAAAAAAAGGAACATTCGCTTGCTGGAATTGAAATAAAGTTTGAAATTGCTAACGAACTAGTTGATTATATTATTTACATCAAGGAAGATCACATCTTTCTCTCCACATCTAAATTTTTGACACATTCACGTTGATATAAATATATCAACAATATTTCAGAATAGTTGAGATCATTCTGTCTCTTTAGGAGCGAATCTATTGATTTCTCTTATAGTTAGTTAATTACATTTAAAACCTTGCTTTCAAAGGATGGACTTGATTAAGTTCATGTGTTTTCTCTAAAAAAGGCTCAGTTCAAAACTCTTAAAACGAAAATTATAAAAACTTAAAAAAAAGTCTTGTTTTTCTTTAAGAAAGATCACTTTGTTTATCTTTCTATCTTTCTTTCCATATAGTTTAATTTTTATTAGAATTAGTTCTCATTTTTCGAAACTAACTTTACTTTCATAGTTTGGTTTTCTTCACAAGTCCGACGACAAAACGGAAATGTGTCTATATATGTATATGTATATATATATATATATATATATAGTATATATAAATATACAGTTGGTGCTCCACATATTACTAATGTCTAATATTACATGCTATAAGCTGCATCTTCAGGGAATCATTTGGCACCGTTGCTGAGCATCGAAGGAAGCAAAACGTTGATTGATTCTTTCTGTCGTCTTTTTGTTCTTTAGTCCAAGATGTAATCCAAATCAAATTTGGCTCCAATGCGCGGCACACGCTGTGTTCTAGTTAGCTTCGGCTAGGAGCGAAAGACATTTGCGATTAATATTGATTAATGAATTATGTATTCTTCAAATTAAAATTGAAATTGAAATCTTCAACTCACGGTTCTTTTAGACGTCCCCTCTGATTTGGCAGCGCTGGCGGTACTCGTTCTGGGCTCTGTATTTGTGGGCTAGGAGAAAGGGGTGTGCGTTTTTCTCTACTTATACAATTAACAACAAAAAGGAAGCTAATGCAACTTACCGTTATTTTAAGAGTCCTCATTAGCTCACTGCTGGCCTCATCGCCAGGGCTCTGAGCCGCTGCTGCCGATGAGCAACTCGGCTGTTCGGTGTCGTCCACAACAGCGTTGTCGCTGAAGAAAACATCCTGTTTGGGATTGTTCTACAAAATAAATAATATTATTAAATAATAGTGTTAATAGAGTCTTCTATCTAAGACCGTTAAAAAACTCAAATAAGTTTGCAGTTAATCAAACGAACTTCTTCAACTCATAGTTGACTCCAACAATGCTAATTAAATTATGGTAACTGCATCATCTTCTCTTCCTTAAAGGGAACATGGAACATGGCACAACTCGCAGCTTAAATAAATCTACATCTTCAGTAGAGAGCTTATTTAATTTAAAGATTCGTAGTTTGTACTTCTCAGTGAGTAGCTGACAAGAAAGCGTTTGATTAACTCAAAACTTATAAGTTATAACATTTTTATTTAGACGTTAATTAAATGAATCTCACCTTTTGGGCATCACTGGGAAAATAGACATGTCTCGAGATCTTTGGACGATATGCCTGTGTGGGCACAAAGTCCTCAATGCGTGTGGTGTGTGTCCGATGATAGGTTGTCGGCGGCGTCGTCTCGTAGCAGTCTGCATTACTTACCGTTATTTTAAGATTCCTCATTAGCTCACTGCTGGCCTCATCGCCAGGGCTCTGAGCCGCTGCTGCCGATGAGCAACTCGGCTGTTCGGTGTCGTCCACAACAGCGTTGTCGCTGAAGAAAACATCCTGTTTGGGATTGTTCTACAAAATAAATAATATTATTAAATAACAGTGTTAATAGAGTCTTCTATCTTAGACCGTTAAAAAACTCAAATAAGTTTGCAGTTAATCAAACGAACTCAGAGTTGACTCCAACAATACTAAATAAATTATGGTAACTGCATCATCTTCTCTTCCTTAAAGGGAACATGGAACATGGCACAACTCGCAGCTTAAATAAATCTACATCTTCAGTAGAGAGCTTATTTAATTTAAAGATTCGTAGTTTGTACTTCTCAGTGAGTAGCTGACAAGGAAGCGTTCGATTAACTCAAAACTTATAAGTTATAACATTTTTATTTAGACGTTAATTAAATGAATCTCACCTTTTGGGCATCACTGGGAAAATAAACATGTCTCGAGATCTTTGGACGATATGCCTGTGTGGGCACAAAGTCCTCAATGCGTGTGGTGTGTGTCCGATGATAGGTTGTCGGCGGCGTCATCTCGTTGTAGCAGTCTGCATTAGAGTAAAGGC
The DNA here is from genome assembly GCA_037043585.1 of Drosophila mimica. Taxonomy (NCBI): domain Eukaryota; kingdom Metazoa; phylum Arthropoda; class Insecta; order Diptera; family Drosophilidae; genus Drosophila; species Drosophila mimica. The sequence continues at coordinate 1,068,489 of JBAMBE010000748.1, forward strand.
GATTGCTGTTGCCCATGCTGTGGCTGTTGTTGTTGTTGTTGCTGCGGCTGCTGTTGTTGTTGTTGCTGCTCGAGGAAAGTGGCATCTTTGGCTGCATCTGAGGCGGCATCTGTGGCTGCATCTGTGGCTGCATCCGTGGCGGCATCTGTGGCTGTATCTGTGTCTGCATCGCTGGATGCATCAGTGGATGCATCGATGGACGCCACGCTGAACGCATCAGTGAATACATCCGAGGATGCATCTGTTGTGGATACATCTGTTGTGGAAGCACCTGCGTCTCCTCCACAGCCAGATTCCAGGACATGTGCTGGTTGGCAACAAGGTCCGACTGCAGCTTAGCCTGCGCCTCGCGCTGCCAATAAAGCGGCGGCTGCGGCAATTTCTGTCAAATGAGTAATGAATAATGAATTAGGCAACATTTTCTAGCAGTGGAATAATATAATTAAATTTTGGATAATTATATTTATTATATAATACAAATAATAATAATAAATTATATATATTAAAACTGAAAACTCACCGGCATCTGACTTGGCAGCTGCGATGCCAGCGGCTGTGATGCAATCTGGCATGCAACATTTCCCGGCTGGTGTTGCAATGGCTGCGGCTGTTGCTGTTGTGATCCAGAGATTGACTCCGAATTGGGTGTGACTTGGTTGACTGTGTTCAAGCCCAGCACCAATCGAAGGGCCATTGTTTGGTTATCGGATGTGTTGACGTTGTCTTTGGCGACAACTTTTAGATTGGCGACAACGCTTTGATCGCTCGTCGTCTTAAACAACGATGACATCAATTGCAGTGGCTGCTGTGGTGGTTGTTGTTGCCGTTGCTGCTGCTGCTGCTGTTGCTGCTGCTGTTGCGGCTGTTGCTGCTGCTGCTGTTGCGGCTGTTGCTGCTGCAGTTGTTGCTGCTGTTGTTTCTGCTGCTGCTGCTGCTGACGGGGCTGCTGTTGTTGCTGCTGTGTCGACTGCGGCGCCTTCGAGGCATACTTGGTCTCTGCAGACGCTGCAGCAGCAGCAGCAGCCGATGTGGACGCTATTGGATGGGCGTCGACAAAGGCGGCAGCAACTATGCCAGCTGCTAGGGATGTTGATGTTGCATTAGCAGACGGTGGCACGCTGGGCAGAACGAATTCGTCGGCAACGCGAGTTTTCATTGTGATGGGGTTATTCTTGGTGCTGGCGGCAGTCATGTAACGCGTCTCATTCTGCTGCTTATCGCGCCAATCCTGACGCACTGCATCCGTTTTGCCCCGCACCTGCTGCTGCGACGACTTCTGTTTTTGCTGCTTCTGCTGCTGCTGCTGTTGCTGCTGCTGTTGCGGCTGTTGCTGCTGCAGTTGTTGCTGCTGTTGATTCTGCTGCTGCTGCTGCTGACGTGGCTGCTGTTGTTGCTGCTGTTGTTGCTGCTGTGACGACTGCGGCGCCTTCGAGGCATACTTTGTCTCTGCAGACGCTGCAGCAGCAGCAGCAGCCGATGTGGACGCTATTGGATGGGCGTCGACAAAGGCGGCAGCAACTATGCCAGCTGCTAGGGATGTTGATGTTGCATTAGCAGACGGTGGCACGCTGGGCAGAACGAATTCGTCGGCAACGCGAGTTTTCATTGTGATGGGGTTATTCTTGGTGCTGGCGGCAGTCATGTTACGCGTCTCATTCTGTTTTTGCTGCTTCTGCTGCTGCTGCTGCCGTTGTTGCTGGGCGGCGGCAGCTTGGCCCTTTATCTCCACGCTCTCTGTGAAAGACCGATTTCGTAAACAGTATCAGAAATACATATGTTTTATATGGAATCGGAGATGTCTCCTATTTCTGTCCAAATAAAGGAATGAAGAGATGATTAAGTGATGCCATTTACCATTAATGCTGATGACGATTAGGGAGGTCTCTGGTATCCTGAAGACGCGACCCTCGGCAATGCCATGTATGTCCTGGCCACCGTTGGGGATCGGCTTGTCAAACAGTATGTCGCAGAAGGTGTCAACGGTTTTCAGACACTCGAGTCGCACCGGATTGGGATCACTGACCGGATAGACGCCAATCACAATGCCCGTCGCGCCAAGGGGCACCATATAAATGGTGCGTACAACTGCGATGCGATCGAAGAGACGCACTGCGTTCAGCGAACGGTAGCGTTCGGGCAGCGTCACATTTGGCTTGACGAGCAGATGGGGCTTTACCTGGAGCGTGATGACCCTAGTGGGCTTGCTGCGCACATCATCGACGGCAGCGATTAGCAGCTCAACGGTCTCCTTGCAGACGGTGCGGGAACCGCAGGCGATGCGATCAACTTGCATGTGCGGCTGCTGGCGCACCCAATTGGCCAAATCCTCGATCAGATGCTGGCCAACGGCATCCGGATAAATGTCCTCTTCGTAAGCGAACTCGGCCCGATCGTTGCTCCTGGTCAAATAATTGATCACATCCGGATATAGTTCGCAATAGTTAAACATTAAATCGATAGCGGCACTCGAGTAGTTCCACTGATTGTTCATCTGGCGACAGAAGCCGGCACGCTCCTCATTCAGTCGCGGATACTTCAGCTGCAGTCCGATATTGTGCCGGGACGCGTTCTCCATTCTCTCGCGACGCGGCCCGAGCACCACCCAAACGGTGCCCGTCAGCCGACTGAGACACTTGCTGCTCAGATTCAAATCGTGGCACACCTTTAAGTGGGATACGTAGTCCCTGTCCCGACGCGCCTGCTGCGCAATGGCCACCGACAGATCCGGCTCTGGAGACACGAGTACATCAACTGTGGACAAGCCAATTATTCAATTTGTCACTATTTTTTTTAAAAATATTGCAAGAAGATTCAAAACTCAAGCCACATCTGATCACAGCAACAATAATCATAAGATATAGTATAATAATGCTGCCCAACTTGAGTTGCATTTCAAATAGAAAACCGATGTCAGCTTCAACCAACACACACACCAACACACACACACACACACACACACACACACACACACACACACACACATACCCTGAATGCGTCCACAGCTGTAAACAAGGTCAGTGTCGAGAACGGTGCCTCGGCTGCCGGCGTAAGGATTGCCGATAAGAAAGACGGTGCTATTGGCGGGAAATATATCGTCCATTTTGTCGAAATGCTTGCGCATCCTCTCCTTGACCTGGATGTTGGAAACGACACCCTGTGCCGGATATGATGTAACCGAATTGCTCCACGACTCTTTCATATAGACTTCGCCACGATTACCAAAGTCCACAGAGCTGCCGACATAGGTGCGCACATTGAGGAGCACATCGTAATTGGCAAACTTGATGCCCATGCGATGGGAGAAGCTACATTGCGAATAGATAATGAATTAATAATAATAAATATATATAGAGAGAGGAGAGACTCAACTGGTCATCGAGCGATCTGTATTCAGATTCAAAGTGTCGCGAATCGTTGGATCTGATGCCGTTCGCATCGGCAATCTTGTGTCGTGTGCAAACGCTGTCCACCTTGGCCTTGATCAAATGCGGCCATCCAATATAGACCACCTGGTCCAGATATTGAGCAGCCACAGTCTCGATTATTGGCTCCGCAAAAATCCGCTTCTCCGGCATCAGAAGCAAGGACTGGTTGCGACTCCGCTGATCAAAGACCTTTACATGACCGTTGCTCATCTCGAACTACAAAATACAGATACATCAATCAAATGAATATCGAAAAATACGAAAATGCATTTTATGCTTGGCGTACATCGAACTTTAGATGCTTCATTGTGGGAAATCCTGGAAAAAAGACATGACGTGCCGCATTCGGCAGCTCGGCGCAAACAGTGTGCGGCGTATTGAGGGCAATCTCTTCGGCCCAACGGGCGGTCTCCGTGCAGAAGACTTGCTGCAGGGATTTCAACGGAGGCACTCCAGCCATGGAGCCCTGCGATATCGGGCTGTAGTCATATTGATACATCGGTCCATGCATGTTGCGCAAACGCTCCTCCTTGGTTAGCTGCGAATCGCATTCGGACATGGCGTGCAGCAGGCGACGCTCATCGATGAAGGGTATCAGAACAACTGCCTCCCATTCGTGCATCTTGCCATTGAGATCACTTTCGAACTCCTTCGGATAGAACTCGGCAATGGGACTGCTCGGGCTCAGCATCAAATGGTGGTAGGGCACCGGCAACAGGCTCGAACTGGCCGGTGGCAGCACAGCCAGCAGCTGCAAAGCAAATAATTTAATAATCATTCAAAATAAATGTTTAGATTGTTAGGATTAGGATTATTCACCTGCTGGAAGGGCAGAAATGGTTTGCCCATTTTAAAGTTGATTTTAATATCCTGAATATCGATCATATCACTGATAAAGGGGGCATAGTGATATGGATAATACCAATCCCACGACTGCACGCCGTGATAATAATAATCGAGCACCCATTGCAGGGCCGTCAAATAATGGTGTCCCAGCTCCGTAATCAAACCGTCGTACATCTCGTGCTTGAACTTGTTCCGATAATAGTTGCGCTTGAAATTCTGGAATTCGCCGAGCAAGGATGGCCCCTCATAGTTCAGATCCTCATCGCTGTCGTCCTCATACATCTGAGTAAATATAATTATAAATATAATATGTTGATCCTGATCAATAATATATACACTTTATGTGATCTGAGAAGCATCTCTTCTGCCTGTTACATATATTTGCACAAACCATTATACCCTTTTTACCCATTTTTAGTGGGATCAGGGTAAAGGTAATTGAAAAATCGCAAAACAAGGGAATCCAACACATTTTTTGAACAGTCAAAAAAATGTGCAGAATTTTGCTTAAATGAATGGATCTTGTTAATTATTTAACTAAATAGTAGAAAACTAAGATAAAAAAATAAAAGTCAATAATTAAAATTGTGAATTTTTACCCTCATGCTGTTATCGATGAGTGCTGTGAGATCCTTGTCTCGATTGCGCAACTCCTCGGCATCCACATCGAATGCCTCATTTTTGGAATTGGCGTATTTGAGCTTATCGCTCTGCCCGTCGAACATCTGCATTTCGACGTCGCTGAGGGCGGCCATGAAGAGCGCCAAACGCTTCATATTCAGTCTGCCCTGCTCGTTGATGTTGCCACCCAGCTGGGGATAGACTTTGATGTAGGTCTTGTAGAGCAGCGGCAACGCATTGGTGTTGATGTGCATCAAGGGCAGACTCGGTATGAAATCGTTGCCGACAAGGAAACCCATTAGCACCCAATCGTCAATCAGTTGGGCCACGTCCAGTTTATGTTCCGGTGTCGACAGCTCAGCGAACTCCAATTCGAGATATTCGCGCAACAGACCCAGATGCAGCAGAAAGAAGCGCGTCTCCTCGACGGCGGTTCGCTTCACATTCTTGCCAAACTTGACCTCCTCGCGCAGCACAACAAAATGCAACTCGTGGGTGCACAGACCGAGAATGATGAGATCGGCATCGAGGCCATAGAGGCAATGGCGCGTATTGGGATCATAGGCTGGCTGTGACTTCATGTAACGTATGTAGTCCATGATCTTGTGCTCGCCCTCGCCGGGTGTCTCCTCGCCACTCAAAATGATTGTACAGTTCTGCCACAGTGGATCCGTTGAAATTTTGGAGCGCAGAAAGCAGCGCAAACCCTTTTGCAATCGGCTCATGAACTCGGTGCCGGGCGTAATGCAATTGCTATCAAATCTCTCGTGCTGCCGCTTCTCGCCCCGCAGCAGCGCCTTGGCATCAACCTGTTCGGCCTCGCGGGCCGTTCTGAAGCGGCGACCGCGCTGCTGATTCATTTTGGCACGTGGCGCAACACCATCGACAGACACAAAGAACAGTTTCTGCGGCTTGATCAGATAGAACAGATGATCGATGTAGTTGTAAATGTTCTGAAAGATTTGTGCCTCCTCCAAATGAAAGTGTATGTTGGCGTCATCTGGATGCGAACAGTTGTGCACAATCCCATTCAAGTCCAGAAAAAGATTATCAAACTCGGGTATCTATCGACAAACAAGAAAAATAGATTTATGTTTACTAAGTTCTGACACAATGCACGACAAAAAAAAAAACGTTAATTTCTAACGGGATCGGTCAAAAAGGGAATTGCAAAGTTGTAAACAGGCGTTGTAAAAACATTTTGAGGACAATAAGAAAAATTGATAATTTTTGTATATTAACTTTCACAAGTAGTTAAAAAAATAAATCTTGTTAATTTTAATGTTAAGTAGTTAAGATAAATACATTTAATAGTAGAAAAATAAAAAAAAAGTTAAAAGTCATAAATAAAGTTAAAACATAAATTTTTTGCAAAAGAACTTAGAAAATATTCATTTTTCCCTATGTAAAAACACATTCCGGACAAACTCTACATATAAATTTACAAGAAAGTGTGCTGTGTCCAGCAAAAAATTTCTCATTGCACTTGCAAAAAAATATATATTTTTTTTTATTGTCTTCTTATTCATATTATTCTGCTGAAATTTGTTCACGCAAGATCTTTTTTTTAAATTAATGAGTCTGTTAATGTTTCATTAAATAGTTTTAAGAAGTCCACTTAATAGTAGAGAAATAAGAAAATAAAAGTAATTATTAACAAAAAATACTTATTTTTTTTGCCAACGAAACGAGAAAATACGCATTTTTCCTATGCGTGCATGTGTGTGTGATTGTGAAATTTAAAAGACGCCTTTATCACGCCCACATGAATAGACACCCTGTACTTACGTTGTTCTCACGCGCCAATTCGCTGAGACACGGATAGCGCTCGCTGATATAACGGTAGAATTTTGGTACTCCCATGTTGCGAAGAGGTCCTGGAGAAAACTTATTTGATGGTTATGCTTGGCTGTTTCCAGGGTTGTCCTTGCTACACGTCATCGCACTGCAACAACGATAAACCAACTGCCACGGACTCGCTTGCCGTTCAAATAATTCCGACATGTTTATATGCGGTACGACTGCAATCTGTCTGTGCAGAGATGCTCTTATTTTGCCAGCCTACCAACACTGACTGAGCTACACATCAAAATGTCAGCTGCTTGCACTGCCACTCGTAGCACTGAGCTAATTTGGACTAGCTTGTATGCAGCTTAACCCCAATCTGCGTGTGCAAAAATGCGCATTTACCAGCTTACCACCAAAAAAAAGCCAAATATACCAACAAAAAAATACGATCCTAGCTGCGAAAAAAATGTTAGCTGTTTTGTCGCTCGTAGCACTCAGCTATCTGTCAGCATAGCATAAACAGCTGTTCAAGAAATAAAAAAAAAACACTGCGAACGCTTCTAATAATTTTACGTAATTTTTGATTGCCATTTGCCGTTTATTGGCCGCAATTGTTTATAAACAAGCTAAAATGTCGCTAATACGCCAAGTAATGTGCCGCGCTGCACCCACCATGCAATTGTAAGTACACACACACATATCAATTGCACACAGCACCTCTAGCTTAATTTGCCATTTATTTCGCCAAGCACTACACGCTGGGCATCTACCCAGGATGTTGGGCCAATTGATCCGAGCACGGCGCTGGCCCGTCCCGAAGAGCTCGAGCAGCGCAACAAGCTGAGCGGCAAGATAACGGTGCCCGTTGCCGTCAATCTGGCACCTATTTCGGGTGTGCCCGAGGAGCAGCTGAAGGATCGACGCGTCCGCATCCACATACCACCAAAGAACGCGATGCAGAGCGGCACGGACAACATCAGCAAATGGCAAATCGAATTCGATAATCGCGAACGCTGGGAGAATCCACTCATGGGATGGGCCTCCAGGTAAGTAGTCACCCATAACAGAGGGGGAAAGAAGCAAACAGAAATATATACATATTTTAATATTGTCGCGAATTTTTTGGCCTCTATTTTGATAAAAGGCATACATATATTCAAGATTAATCATTCCATAAAGATGAGCAAGAAATTGCTCTATTATTATATGTTTTATTTGATTAAATATAATAGGAAGCTTTCTGTGATTGCAGCGGTGATCCTCTGTCAAATCTGAATGTGCAATTTGGGTCCAAGGACGAGGCGATTACCTACTGCGAGAGGAACGGCTGGAAATGGTACGTTGACGGCGAACTGAAGGCCAAGAAGGAGCGCGTCAAGAACTATGGCGTCAACTTCTCGTGGAACAAACGCACGCGCGTCTCCACCAAGTAAACAGAATGCAACTGCAACATTAACCAGGTTGCTGACATAAGCAAAATAGCTAAAAATTACGTGTTATAAATACTTTAATTTCTTTTTTTTTCGCTACAATTAAAACATATATGTGAAATTATCCGGCGTTTTTTCTTCCCACGATTTACATATAGCTACAGTCGAGCTTGCCTACAGTGATCTCATTCGAAGCATTTTATTTAATTATTTGGTAATTATATAAATAAATTTCACAGTCAGTTGAACCCTCTAAGAAGCCAATGAATCCAGATGACGATGGCTCCGACAGGATTTAAAGAAGCTCAGGGAAAGTGGCATCTTTGGCTGCATCTGTGCCTGCATCGCTAGATGCATCGATGGACGCAGCGCTGAACGAATCAGTGGATACATCTGAGGATGCATCTGAATCGGGCAGCGTCACATTTGACTTGACGAGCAGATGGGGCTTTACCTGGAGCGTGATGTCCCTAATGCGCTTGCTGTGCTCCATCCGGAGTTTATGAAAACTAATTCCATGTAATTTGTTACTTAAAATTTTATATTATTTTCTTTTAATTTTCTTCAACACATTTTCTGGAACTAATTTGCCCATCTGAACGCATAGAAAAATAAAAAAAAAAACTAGAGAATAATTTGCATGTAGAAATCGGATAAGCAGACAGATATGGGCTATATCGAATAGGCATATGTATTTATACACACTCGATGGGGCACTTTCATATCAAATGTTGGACTCACTTTTTGGACAGCAGCCACTCGTCAAAGGTCAAACGATGCTGGGCGACAGATTGGCGTGTTCGCATTCGGGTGACGTCTGGCGTTGAGCAACTGGCGTCCACTTGGCCGCCCTTCAAATCACTGCTCGGCTCGAGACGTAGTCGCAGCGTGAGAAACACGTTCGGTTGAAACCAAGAGCTGAGTGCAACTCAGAGTTGCAATTAGCTAAACGGATTCACAATTACTGCTGCTTACCCCACATTCTGTTGATTAAGTTGCGAGTCTGTTGCAACCGTTGTCGAGCTGAGGCAGTTCTCCTTGCTCTCCTCCCCAGGCATTGCGTGTTTTGAGTCCAAATAATCAGAAAAAATAAATATAAAATTTCGAATTTTGTTACAGCTGCTCTGAATGAGAATCTAGAAATAATAAAATACAAAAACTTCTGAGCTGTTTTAAAATATAGTTTTCTCATGACTTGCTGTGTTTTTTTTCTTTTCTTAATTTTGAAATACTTTAATATATTTGGATTCCCGCCGGAATTCCTTTTCAGGCTAAAAGCTTTGACCCAAAATAGTCTCACATATCCTTCCAAACTTGTTAAATGTACTGTTCCGATTTGCAAAGGAAATAATTTTGGAATTATTGTTTAGTATTACGTTTAAATAGGCTGAAAGTGGTAAGTTTGTAATTTACAAACATTTCCGTTGAAAATACACAAAAGTATCGATTTTCGATAAGCATCGAAAGGATGTTGCCATAGTTTGGTATTCTTTGCTCAGCTGACTTAAGATGAACATTTTATATACTTCTGGTAATATGTAAAAGTGTTAATAGTGGACTGACAGATAATAGTCAGTGAAAATTGTTAGAAGACGGTAGATGCCCGTATTAAAATACGTAAAATTAATAATAAGAACTTAATTTGTTAGCATTTGCAATTAGCTTTTGTAATTTTGAACTATGTGGCAACACCGCGAATGCAAAAACAAAAACCAAGTGAGCAAGAGCATTAATTTGGCAAGCCCGCTCAAATTTGGCTTGAGCTAAAAGGGCTGTTCGTTTAAACCGTTAACTTAAGAAATTACAAAAACATATGGCCCAACTGATGACGAGTAAAACCGACCCAGTGCGGACGGCACTGGCAACTCTCATAGACGAAACTCAGTAAGTGCCTGGCACCCAGCAGATGTGCCAGATGCTGCTTGGTACACTGTTTTACTGTTGAATCATAATCATGTGTGGTTTTTGAGTTTATACACACATTCAAATTTGAAGGAAACATTAGTTTTATTTACATTTTCTAATTGTAGTGCAAAGTATACACCGGATAGCATTATCCGCGAATTTCGGGCCACAGCCGATAAACGACGCTCGAACCGCGAGCTGCTCTTGTTGCTGGAGTCCATCAGCTGCAAGCGGCCCAACTATCGCAACGTGCTCGACGAAATCAAATCCATGCTGGAACGGTAAAATACACAGACTCACAAACACACATAACTGTAAATAACTATAAAACTGTGCTCTCTTTTTGCACAGCAAGGATCCCATGTACGCTTTGTTAGTCTTTGCAGAACGCATCAACGGAAAACCCTTGTGGCCATCGAAAACAAGTAACGCCTTTAGCCCATTCGTTGATATGCCGTCGCCACTGCCGCTTAGCAGCCGAAATGCTGTCACCAGCGGCGCCTTGGACCTTTTGGCGGCAACAACGCCCCTGAATAGTCGTTCCATGGATGAGTTTATAGATCTCTCGTCAGAGGCCAGTTCCACTGCGTATGGACAGCGTGCGGTGGACCCAGCTGATTCACGAGCTGATCTGAGACAGGTAATTAGTTGCATTTTATGTTTTTAATAATGCTTACACCTGACGGATAAAAACATTGTGTGTCTAAAATCTGAGCATTATTTTGTAAAGCCTTCAATGCTTTCTAGTCGTCTGCTGTTTTTATTTATTTGTTGTAAAATTTTGTTTTATTTTGTAGATTAAACAACGCGTGCTGAATGCCGTTTCGAACAGAATGGAGCCAATGTATGATAAGATTGTGAAGAACAGCAAGTCTGGCAATAAATCAGTTACGACCAGCACATCCGCCAACATCGATCACAGGAATGGGTCCAGTCGCATATCTCCCGGTAACGCCGATAACAACGGCGCTGCCGAAGATGTCAGAGGGCTGCTGGGCAATGTGTTGACGGATGCAACCAGTCGGAAGACTGGAAATGGTGATCATAATCACCGTGAACCGCCCATCAATGGGTTGACGGAAGAATATCACCCTACTTTGCTGTGGGACTATTACAAAGTGGATAATTCGCTGTCCAAACGGAATCTGTCGGCATTGCCGCTGGATGCCCAACAGAATTTGATTCTCGAAGATCTAATTTATGTTCTGAATGGTGTGCGTGGCAGCTACATTCAGCCGCTGCCTCGCGATAAACAGCTTGAAAAGTACGAAACACACTTTACCATTGACAAGGAGCTGGACACCTCGCTGGCGGAATTGGTGCAAACGATTCTGCCACTGGCCTCGCATTACATGGGCATCCAAATCGCGATCTCAAACACTGAGGGTCGCGGCCAGGTCATCAGTGCTCTCAATGCCCAATTAACTGTCATCACTAAGGAATACCATGTATGTCGAATGCTGCACTTTTGATTAATGCTATTAACTTTAGATGAACTATCTTACTCACCTGTTTGACAGGTACTCATCTCACAAGCTGAGGAGGAGCTGCTCGACAAAATGCTGTCTCTGTCCAAGCTGCAGTATTATCTACAGCCCACCATGTGGGTTATGCATGCGATCTACACCTTCGTTGTAGAGATGCAGACAGTAAGTAGGGAGACTATCTGTATCTGTGATGTATATATATATATTAATATAGATGTCTTAATTCCATTTGATCTTAACAGAATGAAAGCCATGGCGCAGCCGTGCTGTCGCTTCTGGGCGTACACATCAAGCGTTTGGAGGGCGACAAGTCTGCTCAGGAAGTGATTATATCGCTGGCACAAAAAGCTGCGGCACCTTATATGACAATGCTGCAGGCCTGGATACAGAAGGGTATCATTGTGGACCCGACGCGGGAGTTTCTGGTCGAGGATAACGAAGTCATACACATATATGAGCTGCCCGAGCATTACTCGGACGATTACTGGGAGAGGCGTTATACCGTGCGCGACAAATGCATACCCAAATTCCTGGAGTGGCATTCGGACAAGATACTGCGCACCGGCAAATATCTGAATGTGATCCGGCAGTGTGGCAAGCGTGTGATGCCCATACAGAATATGAACCTCAATTACGATCCCACAAACGAGGAGCATGTGCGTGTGATCAACGAAGCTTACTACTTTGCCGCACGCATGCTGCTCGATGTGCTAATCACAGAGAATGATCTGATGGGCCATCTGTTGTCGGTGAAGCGTTATCTGCTTCTGCATCAGGGCGATTTCATCATGCAGTTCATGGATGCCTGCGAGGATGAGCTGTCCAAGAATGTCGATCAGGTGCTGCCCATCACACTGGAGAACTTGTTGGGGCTGACGCTGCGACTGTCGTCGGCACGTGGCGATCCCTACAAGGATTATGTACACTGCGGCCTGCTCACCTACGATCTGGTCACACAAATGTCCAAGATCATAAACCCAGATGAAGGTGAGCAAAACTGCTCCTTATTGATTGATCGTTCCATTAAAAGGCCTGCATCCTTATGCACAATTTCAGAGAACTGGAAGACACACGATCGTCTGGATCTGAGTGGCATGGAGTGCTTCGCCTTCAGCTACGAGGTTAAGTGGCCCGTTTCCCTAGTGCTCAATCACATCGCCATCTCCAAGTATCAAATGCTCTTTCGACAGCTCTTCTACTGCAAGCACGTCGAACGCCAGCTCTGCAAGTGAGTAACAAATAAACCTTAACGGGAAGGCAGGGTTGGATACAGGGTATCTTTTACAACAAATGTTTGCTCAATTTATTACAGAATTTGGAAGGAGAATTCCTTAACGAAAAAGTTTTCGCCGCAATCCGCGGAACTCTATCGTTCCGCATTTACGCTGCGTCAGCGGATGATGAACGCCGTACAGAATCTGGAGTATTACATGATGATCGAGATCATCGAGCCCAATTGGCACATCTTCATTGAGAAGATGAAGAAGGTGGAGGATGTGGATATGGTGCTCAAGCTGCATCACGACTTTCTCGATCTGTGCTTGAAGAACTGCATGCTGACCGAAACTTCGCATCTGAATCGTGCCATATTTAAGTTATGTAAGATCTGTCTAAAGTTCTGCGATTTCATTCAGGTGAGTCTGTCTGGGGAGTGTCCTTTGGCTTAGTCATATTTAAGGCTTAACGGATTGTGATTGTGACTGTGAGTGCGAGTCCTCATTGTCCTGTATCTGCATACATGAATATGTATGTGTCTTGTTTCCTTGTTTCTCTTCTCCTGACATGCTTGCGCCTGCCCAATACATATGTATATATATATATATATATATGCATATATAATCGACATGTCTCGAAAATATCGCTCAAGTAGCGTTCGCAACGTTTCTTTCTCGATGCGGAGCTCAAGTCAATGGTCTGTGATAGCAGTGATGAGAATACGGATCAGTCTGACTCTGAGCCAGACATTTCGGATCGGCTACAGGTATACCATAACCACAAATAGAGAGCACATACATGGTTTTTGAGCCCCTGTGCAAATTTGTACCAATATTGTATTTAATCTGTACAAATTGCATTTCTTTCCCGTTTCCGTTTCCGTTTCATTTTTATATTTTAATTTTGTTGTCCTCCCAGCATTTTGTATTAATCCTAGTGGGATCATTAATTTAGCTGATCCTTTGCTTGTTTGCATGTGTGTATTTATTTGTCCTCATTTTAATCCTCATGTAAAACCATTTTTCAACTTATATATACAATTGTTTGTTTACAATTAAGCTCTTCAATTCCTATTACTATTATTATTTTATTTGTTCATCTGAAAACTTTGAATATATCTTTGAATTTTCTCTATTTTTCATAATGCAGAACGAGAGCAAAATGGATGAGACGGATACATTTGGGGAGCGTGTTAAACGTTTTGATCTGGAGTTTACGGGCATGCTCATAACGTTCCTTAAGCAAATCAATGATCTGGCCAAGGATAATACCACTGATCTCTTTATGAATCTCGTGCATAGAATCAATTTCAATGGTTTCTACTCTGATCAAATGGAAAAGCTGTGTGTAGAAAATGCCATGGGCTAGGTCTGCAACTGGAAATAGATGTACAAATTTATAAATTTAAAATCCTCTGTTTAAAAATCACATCGATTAATTCTACTCAAATTTCTACTGCAGTCGAGGTTTTCGCTTTGCTAAATCAAATTAAGAAAAAATTTCAAGTAATATCATTCCCATCTCTACAGTTGTTCGTTGTTATGAGAAATGCACAAGATATTCAATCTCCATTTAGTTGTACCATATCCATTATATATTTTAAAATAAAAGAAAATGTTTATTGATTGATTCGATTTAGTTTCGTTCAGATGTACATTAGAACAGCCCTACTCAGCGGCATTGAAACTAGGAGAATCAGATTCCTATCTTCCAAAAGCGCTAAATACGGCTGGACCTATGCTGGTTATCGAACTTTCGTACTTATCGAATGCATCTAATCTTGCTATTGTTGTTGTTGTTGTGCGCTCACCGTTAACCAGCAGTATCTGATGTGCCAAATAGTAATCGAGGTAACAACTATTTGGCCACAAAGAAACGGCTAGTTACCGGGTGCAACATATGAATGCCGATCTCCGTGCATTTGAGATGAGAGGCCCTTTCAACTGACATGACTAGTCGAGAAATGCACATAGCAGTTAGAGAGGACCTTATATCTCAAATGCTAAGTGTTATCACAAATTATGGCTGATGACACACACACACGCACACACCTTGTACATATTTGTTGACGCTAAAGTGCCTTCTGCACATGCATATTGTAAATAGCAACCAACTTCAGTAAGCCAGATATAGACTTTGAGCTAACGAATTTTTATATTCGCTATAAAGATACAGAATATTGATATCTTATACATTATTATATATATTTGCTGTTTATTTATTTAAAATGTACATAAATACCCATAAGATACTTAAGATACATTGTTGTAGTAGTTTCTATATTTATAAATAACTCTATATCTGAGATCACAGCTTTAGAAAAATAAAAAAGGGTTGACTGATCAGTTATTCATTTTTGTTAATAGATAAGTGTTTGTAAATTTGGCACACATTCAAATGTTTAGGAAATGTTAAATGCGCTTCTTAAATTGCTTCTACCTTTCAAATTTGATGATTTAAGTTTTCAAATTGCGTAAGATATATGGTCTTATTGATTTACACGTTTTATCGGTTTTCAAGCACCCTAGTGGACGTAGGGTACTTTCAAGTATATGTTCCAAGTTTCAAGTCTCTATCTCTAAGGGTGTCGAAGAAACGCGCGTTCATACAGACGGACAGGCGGATGGACGAACGGACGGACAGACAGCATGACGGACATTGCACAAACCCAATATACTAATATACTTTCGGTAAAAATTGTCCATTTTGAAGGATAAACGATAAGCTCCGAGATAAGCTGCAGTTAAGCTTATTATGATTCAAATTTAATTATCAGATTTAGATTAATCTGCTTAATAAATATGAAAAGATGAAATCCAAAAATAAAGAGCTGCAGTAAAAAACCAATTAAAGTAAGTTGGTTGCAAGTCAACTTCAAGTTAACTTTAACAGAAGCTTCACAAGACGCTCAGAGCTCCTCGCTGAGCTTTAAATAAAAACTCTGATTAAGGTAAGAAATTTAAATATTATTTCTGAAACATTTTTATTATTTTTGGAACTTGTTTTTTAAGAAAGCTCGCATGCAATACAAGATAAGATTATGGAATTTCAGAGCCGGATAAGATACGGCCCGGTTGCATCGTGGAAACATGTGGCATCAATTGTAATTCAATTGCAACAGATCAATATCCAGATTGCCAGTGTCCTCAAAGACATTGTAGCGTGTGGGCTTTGCGGTGCCCTATTTGGACTGATGGCTAACCATAAAGGATTGCACCTCGATCGGATGCACAATGACGCGATCCACAACTGTACCTGGATGAACATTATTGAATTTACTTCTGGACGTGCCCAGCGGAAAGATGCGAGTGTGATGCCGCTTCACCACCATCACACAGCACATCTTTGGCTTAATGCACACCTTGTCGCAGGTTGCATAAATGCCAATTTTATGGATACAGTAACCAATTTTGGTTGGTAGGTTATTGGCGATATTCTTCAAAGATCGGCATATGGCACCCCCACCTTGGAAGGTATATTACTAAGATCGAACTCAAACAATTTTTCTTGGCCACGCCCACTCCCGCTCCCAAGCCCATATCTCGCGCAATTTAAGAGCTACAGTTACCAAACTTGGAAGGAAGATTATTAGGAACCTTTTCTTTAATTTTTTCATCCGCGCCCACCTCCGTCATTTAAGAGCTACAGTTGCCAAACTTTGACGAAGAGTTACCATCTTACATCTACCTCAATCTGAAGGGCAAACTTGGACAGAATTTCTTGGCTGCACACAAATTATGGTATCATAGTATTTCGCTGTCGGTTACATCAGACTGCAACGTTCCTCTTGTTTTTAAATCAATTCAAAGAAAGTGTCCAATTTTTTCTCCGATATATTTCGAATCCCGTCCACATTTTAAATAGAAAATTTGTGAATGCCACAACAGAATTTATAACTGAAATTTTAGCCATAATGCACAAAAAAACACATCAAAAGCTGGTTAAAACATTTATTCTCAAAAACCATACAAGAATCGTACACACAGAAAAAACGGGCAATATTCTGTTCGTTGCCTCCACATAAATATATTACTTCGGTCACATGACCGATTTCAATTCGCAATAATCATGTTTTCCTGCGGGGATGATTAATTCTTTCCCCTCTGTCTCTCTCTTCAGCAATTGTTTAATTTGTTTAATTTCAAAAACCAATCAAGCAACAAATTTCTTTGTGTAAAAGGTCAAAATTCGTTTCGTGTTCTGTTAGAGTAGGGTTTAGGCCAGATAATTGCATTATGTCGACCATACTGATCTCAATTCTCTAATAAATATGTTATCCAGTAGGAATGATTATTTCTGTTAATGTCATTCATTATTTTGTTGTCTCTTTTGTAATATATTATTTTATAGACACGCATAAATTATTTAAGTAGACATTTATTTCACATTAAGATTTTTTATTTAAAATTTCAATTTTCTATTAATTATATTTTCCTGTAGGAATGATTTCTTTTCTCTGTCTCTCTCTTTGTCTCTCTATATACATATATATATATATATATATATTCTTGTATATATATATTCTTGTATAGACACGCATAAATTCAAGATTAGACATTAAACACTCATATAACTCTTTATATTATTTTTCTTTAAGAACCAATCACTTCACTTTCCTTTTCTTTCTTTTTGTGTCTCTTGACTTAAAACAAACTCTTTGCTCTTCAAATATCTTAAAATGTATTAAGTCCAAAAAAAGGAACATTCGCTTGCTGGAATTGAAATAAAGTTTGAAATTGCTAACGAACTAGTTGATTATATTATTTACATCAAGGAAGATCACATCTTTCTCTCCACATCTAAATTTTTGACACATTCACGTTGATATAAATATATCAACAATATTTCAGAATAGTTGAGATCATTCTGTCTCTTTAGGAGCGAATCTATTGATTTCTCTTATAGTTAGTTAATTACATTTAAAACCTTGCTTTCAAAGGATGGACTTGATTAAGTTCATGTGTTTTCTCTAAAAAAGGCTCAGTTCAAAACTCTTAAAACGAAAATTATAAAAACTTAAAAAAAAGTCTTGTTTTTCTTTAAGAAAGATCACTTTGTTTATCTTTCTATCTTTCTTTCCATATAGTTTAATTTTTATTAGAATTAGTTCTCATTTTTCGAAACTAACTTTACTTTCATAGTTTGGTTTTCTTCACAAGTCCGACGACAAAACGGAAATGTGTCTATATATGTATATGTATGTATATATATATATATATATATAGTATATATAAATATACAGTTGGTGCTCCACATATTACTAATGTCTAATATTACATGCTATAAGCTGCATCTTCAGGGAATCATTTGGCACCGTTGCTGAGCATCGAAGGAAGCAAAACGTTGATTGATTCTTTCTGTCGTCTTTTTGTTCTTTAGTCCAAGATGTAATCCAAATCAAATTTGGCTCCAATGCGCGGCACACGCTGTGTTCTAGTTAGTTTCGGCTACGAGCGAAAGACATTTGCGATTAATATTGATTAATGAATTATGTATTCTTCAAATTAAAATTGAAATTGAAATCTTCAACTCACGGTTCTTTTAGACGTCCCCTCTGATTTGGCAGCGCTGGCGGTACTCGTTCTGGGCTCTGTATTTGTGGGCTAGGAGAAAGGGGTGTGCGTTTTTCTCTACTTATACAATTAACAACAAAAAGGAAGCTAATGCAACTTACCGTTATTTTAAGAGTCCTCATTAGCTCACTGCTGGCCTCATCGCCAGGGCTCTGAGCCGCTGCTGCCGATGAGCAACTCGGCTGTTCGGTGTCGTCCACAACAGCGTTGTCGCTGAAGAAAACATCCTGTTTGTGATTGTTCTACAAAATAAATAATATTATTAAATAATAGTGTTAATAGAGTCTTCTATCTAAGACCGTTAAAAAACTCAAATAAGTTTGCAGTTAATCAAACGAACTTCTTCAACTCATAGTTGACTCCAACAATGCTAATTAAATTATGGTAACTGCATCATCTTCTCTTCCTTAAAGGGAACATGGAACATGGCACAACTCGCAGCTTCAGAAGAGAGCTTATTTAATTTAAAGATTCGTAGTTTGTAATTCTCAGTGAGTAGCTGACAAGAAAGCGTTCGATTAACTCAAAACTTATAAATTATAAAATTTTTTTTTTTTTTTTTTTTGTATTTTTTATATGTTTGGACGTTGAAGTTCTAACGAGCAGTACATTCAAGTGGCCCAACGATACCAAGCACGGGCTTGTTAACGCACGGACCCAGGCAAAAGCAGTCCACCTCCCCCCCCCCATGGTTTGCCATTAACGAAATAATTGGTTAAGAAAGGCATTCGCCTATAAAAGGACATGACTTTGCATTTATCACAATAAAGATTTAATAAATTAATACGACACCAGGATTCAAAACTATCTAAGTCAGCTTGAAGCCTCTGTCCAGTAAGAGAGTTAGTAGTTGATAAACACAGTTGATAACGTCATCGGCATACATCAGTACCCGAGAATAACTTATAACGGACGGAAGGTCATTTATAAATAAAGTAAATAGCAAGGGACCAAGGTGACTTCCTTGCGGTACTCCGGAAGTAACCTGAACGGACTTTGAGACGAAACCTCTAAAGTAAACTCTCTGTGTTCTTGACAATAAATATTTTGAGATTCAATTAATCATATTATTTGGAAATCCCAGAAGATAAAGCTTGTGAATTAGCAAAGGGTGATTTACAGAATCAAAAGACTTACTAAAATCAGTGTAAACAACCTCCGTTTGCATTTTGTTTTGAAAACCTTTGATAACAAAAGAGGTGAATTCTAATAAGTTAGTGGTGGTAGATCTATATTTTATGAACCCATGTTGACAGGGCGAAATCAATAATCTACATAGATGTTGAAGTTGAGAAGATATCAATTTCTCAAAAACTTAAGGAATGGCAGACAATTTAGAAATACCTCTATGATTTTGAACGTTTGATTTGTTTCCCTTTTTAAGGAGAGGAATAATAAACGATTCTTTCAAAATATTAGGAAAAGAGCTTAACTCCACAGACAATTCAAAAAGTTTTAGCAAGGGCTTCAAAAGACCGTCAGCACAGTACCTTAGCACACAGCCAGGTACCCCATCAGGTCCCAGTAAAAATACCGGCTTAATACCCTTCAAGTCACTAAGTAAAGAGCTCTCAGTTATCATAGGTCCAAAAATGCAATTAGAGCGACTGACCAGATAAGGATATGGCAAAACAACATGATGATTATGGGTGCTATAGGTAGATTGAAAAAATTCCGCAAATAGATCGGCGATGGCCTAATCTGAGTCTGCAGTCTTTTTTTCGAAAAATACAGTAGACGGAAGTGCTGTTGAACCACGCTTTGTGTTAACAAAATCATAGAAACGTTTAGGATCCCGCTGAAATTGTAAACTACAGTTTAGACGTTAATTAAATGAATCTCACCCTTTGTGCATCACTGGGGAAATAGACATGTCTCGAGATCTTTGGACGATATGCCTGTGTGGGCACAAAGTCCTCAATGCTTGTGGTGTGTGTCCGACGATATGTTGTCGGCGGCGTCATCTCGTTGTAGCAGTCTGCATTAGAGTAAAGACGATTGCTGTTGCACATGCTGTGGCTGTTGTTGTTGTTGTTGTTGCTGCCGCTGCTGTTGTTGTTGCTGCTCGAGGAAAGTGGCATCTTTGGCTGCATATGTGGCGACATCTGTGGCTGCATCTGTGGCTGCATCTGTGGCTGCATCTGTGGCTGCATCTGTGGCGGCATCTGTGGCGGCATCTGTGGCTGTATCTGTGTCTGCATCGCTGCATGCATTAGTGGATGCATCGATGGACGCAGCGCTGAACGCATCAGTGGACGCATCAGTGTATACATCTGAGGATGCATCTGTTGTGAATGCATCTGTTGTGAATGCATCTGTTGTGGATACATCTGTTGTGGAAGCACCTGCGTCTCCTCCCCAGCCAGATTCCAGGACATGTGCTGGTTGGCAACAAGGTCCGACTGCAGCTTAGCCTGCGCCTCGCGCTGCCAATAAAGCGGCGGCTGCGGCAATTTCTGTCAAATGAGTAATGAATAATGAATTAGGCAACATTTTCTAGCAGTGGAATAATATAATTAAATTTTGGATAATTATATTTATTATATAATACAAATAATAATAATAAATTATATATATTAAAACTGAAAACTCACCGGCATCTGACTTGGCAGCTGCGATGCCAGCGGCTGTGATGCAATCTGGCATGCAACATTTCCCGGCTGGTGTTGCAATGGCTGCGGCTGTTGCTGTTGTGATCCAGAGATTGACTCCGAATTGGGTGTGACTTGGTTGACTGTGTTCAAGCCCAGCACCAATCGAAGGGCCATTGTTTGGTTATCGGATGTGTTGGCGTTGTCTTTGGCGAAAACTTTTAGATTGGCGACAACGCTTTGATCGCTCGTCGTCTTAAACAACGATGACATCAATTGCAGTGGCTGCTGTGGTGGTTGTTGTTGCCGTTGCTGCTGCTGCTGCTGCTGCTGTTGCGGCTGTTGCTGCTGCTGCTGTTGCGGCTGTTGCTGCTGCAGTTGTTGCTGCTGTTGTTTCTGCTGCTTCTGCTGCTGCTTACGTGGCTGCTGTTGTTGCTGCTGTTGTTGCTGCTGTTGCCGCTGTGGTTGTTGCTGCGGTGGTTGCTGCTGTTGCCGCTGCGGTTGTTGCTGCGGTTGTTGCTGCTGTTGTTTCTGCTGCTTCTGCTGCTGCTGACGTGGCTGCTGTTGTTGCTTCTGTTGCCGCTGCTGCTTCTGTTGCTGCTGTTGCTGCTTCTGCTGCTGCTGTTCTTGCAACGAGGGCACCGTTGATAGCGTACGCCATGCTTGCACCCGCGACGACTGCGGAGTCTTCGAAGCATACTTGGCCTCTGCAGACGCTGCAGCAGCAGCAGCAGCCGACGTGGAAGCTATTGGATGGTCGTCGACAAAGGCGGCAGCAACTATGCCAGCTGCTAGGGATGTTGATGTTGCATTAGCAGACGGTGGAACGCCGGTCAGAACGAATTCGTCGGCAACGCGAGTTTTCATTGTGATGGGGTTATTCTTGGTGCTGGCGGCAGTCATGTAACGCGTCTCATTCTGCTGCTTATCGCGCCAATCCTGACGCACTGCATCCGTTTTGCCCCGCACCTGCTGCTGCGACGACTTCTGTTTTTGCTGCTTCTGCTGCTGCTGCTGCCGTTGTTGCTGGGCGGCGGCAGCTTGGCCCTTTATCTCCACGCTCTCTGTGAAAGACCGATTTCGTAAACAGTATCAGAAATACATATGTTTTATATGGAATCGGAGATGTCTCCTATTTCTGTCCAAATAAAGGAATGAAGAGATGATTAAGTGATGCCATTTACCATTAATGCTGATGACGATTAGGGAGGTCTCTGGTATCCTGAAGACGCGACCCTCGGCAATGCCATGTATGTCCTGGCCACCGTTGGGGATCGGCTTGTCAAACAGTATGTCGCAGAAGGTGTCAACGGTTTTCAGACACTCGAGTCGCACCGGATTGGGATCACTGACCGGATAGACGCCAATCACAATGCCCGTCGCGCCAAGGGGCACCATATAAATGGTGCGTACAACTGCGATGCGATCGAAGAGACGCACTGCGTTCAGCGAACGGTAGCGTTCGGGCAGCGTCACATTTGGCTTGACGAGCAGATGGGGCTTTACCTGGAGCGTGATGACCCTAGTGGGCTTGCAGCGCACATCATCGACGGCAGCGATTAGCAGCTCAACGGTCTCCTTGCAGACGGTGCGGGAACCGCAGGCGATGCGATCAACTTGCATGTGCGGCTGCTGGCGCACCCAATTGGCCAAATCCTCGATCAGATGCTGGCCAACGGCATCCGGATAAATGTCCTCTTCGTAAGCGAACTCGGCCCGATCGTTGCTCCTGGTCAAATAATTGATCACATCCGGATATAGTTCGCAATAGTTAAACATTAAATCGATAGCGGCACTCGAGTAGTTCCACTGATTGTTCATCTGGCGACAGAAGCCGGCACGCTCCTCATTCAGTCGCGGATACTTCAGCTGCAGTCCGATATTGTGCCGGGACGCGTTCTCCATTCTCTCGCGACGCGGCCCGAGCACCACCCAAACGGTGCCCGTCAGCCGACTGAGACACTTGCTGCTCAGATTCAAATCGTGGCACACCTTTAAGTGGGATACGTAGTCCCTGTCCCGACGCGCCTGCTGCGCAATGGCCACCGACAGATCCGGCTCTGGAGACACGAGTACATCAACTGTGGACAAGCCAATTATTCAATTTGTCATTAGTCACTATTTTTTTTAAAACATTGCGAGAAGATTCAAAACTCAAGCCACATCTGATCACAGCAACAATAATCATAAGATATAATATAATAAAGCTGCCCAACTTGAGTTGCATTTCAAATAGAAAACCGATGTCAGCTTCAACCAACACACACACACACACACATACCCTGAATGCGTCCACAGCTGTAAACAAGGTCAGTGTCGAGAACGGTGCCTCGGCTGCCGGCGTAAGGATTGCCGATAAGAAAGACGGTGCTATTGGCGGGAAATATATCGTCCATTTTGTCGAAATGCTTGCGCATCCTCTCCTTGACCTGGATGTTGGAAACGACACCCTGTGCCGGATATGATGTAACCGAATTGCTCCACGACTCTTTCATATAGACTTCGCCACGATTACCAAAGTCCACAGAGCTGCCGACATAGGTGCGCACATTGAGGAGCACATCGTAATTGGCAAACTTGATGCCCATGCGATGGGAGAAGCTACATTGCGAATAGATGATGAATTAATAATAATAAATATATATAGAGAGAGGAGAGACTCAACTGGTCATCGAGCGATCTGTATTCAGATTCAAAGTGTCGCGAATCGTTGGATCTGATGCCGTTCGCATCGGCAATCTTGTGTCGTGTGCAAACGCTGTCCACCTTGGCCTTGATCAAATGCGGCCATCCAATGTAGACCACCTGGTCCAGATATTGAGCAGCCACAGTCTCGATTATTGGCTCCGCAAAAATCCGCTTCTCCGGCATCAGAAGCAAGGACTGGTTGCGACTCCGCTGATCAAAGACCTTTACATGACCGTTGCTCATCTCGAACTACAAAATACAGATACATCAATCAAATGAATATCGAAAAATACGAAAATGTATTTTATGCTTGGCGTACATCGAACTTTAGATGCTTCATTGTGGGAAATCCTGGAAAAAAGACATGACGTGCCGCATTCGGCAGCTCCGCGCAAACAGTGTGCGGCGTATTGAGGGCAATCTCTTCGGCCCAACGGGCGGTCTCCGTGCAGAAGACTTGCTGCAGGGATTTCAACGGAGGCACTCCAGCCATGGAGCCCTGCGATATCGGGCTGTAGTCATATTGATACATCGGTCCATGCATGTTGCGCAAACGCTCCTCCTTGGTTAGCTGCGAATCGCATTCGGACATGGCGTGCAGCAGGCGACGCTCATCGATGAAGGGTATCAGAACAACTGCCTCCCATTCGTGCATCTTGCCATTGAGATCACTTTCGAACTCCTTCGGATAGAACTCGGCAATGGGACTGCTCGGGCTCAGCATCAAATGGTGGTAGGGCACCGGCAACAGGCTCGAACTGGCCGGTGGCAGCACAGCCAGCAGCTGCAAAGCAAATAATTTAATAATCATTCAAAATAAATGTTTAGATTGTTAGGATTAGGATTATTCACCTGCTGGAAGGGCAGAAATGGTTTGCCCATTTTAAAGTTGATTTTAATATCCTGAATATCGATCATATCACTGATAAAGGGGGCATAGTGATATGGATAATACCAATCCCACGACTGCACGCCGTGATAATAATAATCGAGCACCCATTGCAGGGCCGTCAAATAATGGTGTCCCAGCTCCGTAATCAAACCGTCGTACATCTCGTGCTTGAACTTGTTCCGATAATAGTTGCGCTTGAAATTCTGGAATTCGCCGAGCAAGGATGGCCCCTCATAGTTCAGATCCTCATCGCTGTCGTCCTCATACATCTGAGTAAATATAATTATAAATATAATATGTTGATCCTGATCAATAATATATACACTTTATGTGATCTGAGAAGCATCTCTTCTGCCTGTTACATACATTTGCACAAACCATTATACCCTTTTTACCCATTTTTAATGGGATCAGGGTAAAGGTAATTGAAAAATCGCAAAACATGGGAATCCAACACATTTTTTGAACAGTCAAAAAAATGTGCAGAATTTTGCTTAAATGAATGGATCTTGTTAATTATTTAACTAAATAGTAGAAAACTAAGATAAAAAAATAAAAGTCAATAATTAAAATTGTGAATTTTTACCCTCATGCTGTTATCGATGAGTGCTGTGAGATCCTTGTCTCGATTGCGCAACTCCTCGGCATCCACATCGAATGCCTCATTTTTGGAATTGGCGTATTTGAGCTTATCGCTCTGCCCGTCGAACATCTGCATTTCGACGTCGCTGAGGGCGGCCATGAAGAGCGCCAAACGCTTCATATTCAGTCTGCCCTGCTCGTTGATGTTGCCACCCAGGTGGGGATAGACTTTGATGTAGGTCTTGTAGAGCAGCGGCAACGCATTGGTGTTGATGTGCATCAAGGGCAGACTCGGTATGAAATCGTTGCCGACAAGGAAACCCATTAGCACCCAATCGTCAATCAGTTGGGCCACATCCAGTTTATGTTCCGGTGTCGACAGCTCAGCGAACTCCAATTCGAGATATTCGCGCAACAGACCCAGATGCAGCAGAAAGAAGCGCGTCTCCTCGACGGCGGTTCGCTTCACATTCTTGCCAAACTTGACCTCCTCGCGCAGCACAACAAAATGCAACTCGTGGGTGCACAGACCGAGAATGATGAGATCGGCATCGAGGCCATAGAGGCAATGGCGCGTATTGGGATCATAGGCTGGCTGTGACTTCATGTAACGTATGTAGTCCATGATCTTGTGCTCGCCCTCGCCGGGTGTCTCCTCGCCACTCAAAATGATTGTACAGTTCTGCCACAGTGGATCCGTTGAAATTTTGGAGCGCAGAAAGCAGCGCAAACCCTTTTGCAATCGGCTCATGAACTCGGTGCCGGGCGTAATGCAATTGCTATCAAATCTCTCGTGCTGCCGCTTCTCGCCCCGCAGCAGCGCCTTGGCATCAACCTGTTCGGCCTCGCGGGCCGTTCTGAAGCGGCGACCGCGCTGCTGATTCATTTTGGCACGTGGCGCAACACCATCGACAGACACAAAGAACAGTTTCTGCGGCTTGATCAGATAGAACAGATGATCGATGTAGTTGTAAATGTTCTGAAAGATTTGTGCCTCCTCCAAATGAAAGTGTATGTTGGCGTCATCTGGATGCGAACAGTTGTGCACAATCCCATTCACGTCCAGAAAAAGATTATCAAACTCGGGTATCTACCGACAAACCAGAAATATAGATTTATATTTATTTATGAATATATGTATGTACAAGAAAGTGTTTGGACACAGCAAAAACGCATATTTTCTCATTGCACTTGCAAAAAAATATATTTTTTTATTGTCTTCTTATTATTATTCTGTTGAAATTTGTCCACGCAAGATTATTTTTTTTTTTTTAAATTAACGAGTCTGTTAATGTTTCATTAAATAGTTTTAAGAAGTCCACTTAATAGTAGAGAAATAAGAAAATAAAAGTAATTATTAACAGAAAATACTTATTTTTTTTGCCAA
Source organism: Drosophila mimica (assembly GCA_037043585.1). Lineage (NCBI taxonomy): Eukaryota > Metazoa > Arthropoda > Insecta > Diptera > Drosophilidae > Drosophila > Drosophila mimica. Next base: position 1,094,919 of record JBAMBE010000748.1, read on the forward strand.
CGAAACAAGAAAATAAGCATTTTTCCTATGCGTGTATGTGTGTGTGCTATTGTGAAATTTAAAGGATGCCTTAATCACGCCCACTACACTCTGCCCACATGAATTGACACCCTGTACTTACGCTGTTCTCACGCGCCAATTCGCTGAGACACGGATAGCGCTCGCTGATGTAACGGTAAAACTTTGGTACTCCCATGTTACGAAGAGGTCCTGGAGAAAACTTATTTGTTGGTTATGCTTGGTTATTTGCAGAATTTTCCTTGATACACGTCAATTGCACTGCAACAACGATAAACGGCAGTCGATATATAAAACGCACTGCTGCCACCGACGCTCTTTTCGCACAAATAATCTCGACTTGTTTATATGCAGCGTGACTGCACTCTGTGTGTGCAAAAATGCTCTAATTTTGCCAACCTACCTACCAAAAAAAGAAAAATTAGTAAAATACCACCAAAAAATACGGACTTATCTGCAAATAAAAATGTCACCTGGTTTCTTGCTGTCACTCGTAGCACTCAGCTAACTGTCAGAGTAGCATAAACAGCTGTTAAAAAAATGTAAAAAAGAACACTGCGAACGCTTCTAAAAATGTTAGGTAAATTTTTATTGCAATTTGCCGTTTATTGGCCGCAAGCTAAGTAATGTGCCGCGGTGCACCCACCTTGCAGTTGTAAGTACACATACATACATTTCTATTGGCCGCACACATCACTTCTAGTTTAGTTTGCTATTTATTTCGCCAAGCACTGCACGCTGGGCACGCCTTGCAACACTGCTGCTGATTACATTTTTATTTTTGAATTAGTTAATTAACTATATAGGTCAACAAATAAAAATTACTAATAGTAATTAATATGCAAAAAGTTGACTTTTTATAAAATTGAATTAATTCACTAACTTCATTAATGAAGAATTTCTATAATATTTTCAACGAAGTAAATCAAGTAGGCTTTCGATTTAAGATTGCCACAGCTCCGGTTGTTCCCTTAGCCGTATTTCATTTTATAAAAAGTGCTCGACTGAAGCACACGTTTTATTTAACAATTTTCCAGTTCAATTTCAAATATATTATTTTTGTAAAAATTCTCAGATGTTGAAACCGAAAAAAAATGAAATGTCGAAGTGAATAAAATTAGTAAAATTAGCAGCAACAACAATAGTGGCCACTACTTCTGGCTAAATGCCTGGATATCATCTGGTTCATCCGGCTGAGGCCCGTTCGCTCCTCGGAGGCCGGCGTAGAAGAAACTTGCACTCATTGCCGCCATCGCTACCATCGCTATAGGACTAGAACAGCCACGCCCATTCAGTTCTACACTTATGTGCGGGAGTTTTGCATAATGCACCACTGCAGTGTTGAAGAGGCCATGAAGAGGACACTCGGCAAGGATCAAAGGTCCTCACGCGACTTTGTTGACCACACTTTTTAGAGTTAGCGAATCTGCGAGTACTCAATACAGCGTCCAAAGAAGAAGCATTTCAGAATCTCGACGTCTACCATCAATTTCCCAAAAAATTGTGTTAAAAATCGAAGAGGCCGTGGAGAGGACACACGACACGTAAACCAAACTCGGCAAGGGGAACTTAACTATTCGGTAAGTGTCTGAAAACTCAAAATTCTACCCAAACTCCAGCTGAAAAACCAATTTCAGAAGATGCACGCAGCTCTGCCGATTCCGCTGCCGCGACACCTCATCTAACGGGCCTTAAAAATGAAGGCAGTTGGAATATCAGTTCGATGCCAACGTCGAATGGCGGTTCCACCATTTACTCAATGGAATCATATGCGCCGCCCATCAAGCCCACCAACAAGCAAACACTGCTGCGTGCCCTACAGCTACATTTTGACAACCGGTCTGAAACTTCGGTGTGGTCACCAGGTCACTCGAAGCAGCAGCGAGCTTAGCAGGCACCCAGCCCATCAAAAGGTTGCCTCAAGGCGCAAGTGAAGCCCTTGCAACAGACATTAAAGACGATGCTGAAGAAAATGTCCTTGAGTGGTGTCTCCAAAACGGAGTTCAGACTCGGAAAGCATTCAAGTGGTAAGCAAAAGTAATTTTGATTGAATTTCAATTTGAATGCTCGAATTACTTGATTATTATTATTATTCGAGATTTGGCAAGCCTCTCCGATTTGGCGCCACTGGTGCTGGAGAGCGAAAAGACGGCACGCAGACGGAGGCTAACAAGTCGCAAGAGGAAGACGAACAATCGCAAACCCAGGATCCTGCAGAAGACGATCTGCAGGCGTCGGCGCCGGTATGGGTGACACAATGGACTGCAAAATGCGTTCCCGATGGAGATTGATGGTCGATGTCGAGAATCTCAAACGCGTTTTTTTTTTGACGCTGCATTGCGTAACCACAGATTCGCCGCATGCCAAAAAGGGTGGACTGCAAAGTCGCGTCAGTACCCTTTGATCCACGTGTCGTGTGCTCTCCATATCCTCTGCATAGCTGCACTCGTGCATAATGCAAAACTCACTTGTAGAACCGAGTCTGCGTCGCTGTGTTAGGCCTAAGGTACCCCATGGCAGCGATGAGTGCCATTCTCCGTTGGCGTCCGAGGAACGGACTGCCCCTCAGCCGGACTATCCTGATCTAGGTTACCAAACATTTAGCCAGTAGTTGCCACAGTTGTTATTGTTATCACGAATTTTATTCACTTCGATATTTAATTTTTTGGTTTTTTTTTTTTTTCAAAATTTTTACAAAAATAATACATGCAATGATTTTTATAATGGAAAACGACCAAAAATATTTGAAATGAAACGGGAAAATTGTTAAATCCAAGATTTTTAATTTTATTTGCTTATTTGTTAAAAAAAAAGCTTTAAGGATTTTGTGCTGTGCAGCAACTCAATCTGTTTGTGCTTATGGGAAAATCTCCGACAACAAAGCTCTGAATTCTATTCTCTTGGCCGTCACTGTGCATGTATGTATGTATGTGTATCTGTGTATATTAAAAGCAACCATAGCCAAATGGCAACTGCCATTTGCCAACCGCCAACTGCACAAACTTGAGTTTCAAGCGTTGTTAACCTTAAACATTTGCGGCAAACGATAAACCCGACGCTACCCGACTTTCTGAGCTCTCGGATTCCCTCCCCCAGTGCGACAACTGGACAATCTACGCTTTAAGCATATACATACATACAGACAGACAGACATATATATATATGTATATATTATATTTTATTTGGACGTTGAAGTACATGTTATAAATACTTAAATTTTTTTTTTTAGCTACAATTAAAACTTATATGTGAAATTATCCAGCGTTTTATCCTCCCATGATTGACATATAGCTACAGTCGAGCTTGCCTACAGTGAACTCCTTCGTAGCATTTTCACAGTCAATTGAATCCTCTAAGAGATTATTGTAAAATGGTTCTCTTGTATTAATTGCAATGAAATCTCCTGCTGCGATTGCTATGGATCGGGGATCGAGATCGGGAGCGAGAGCGTGTCCGCTTTGAGTGCTGTCGTTTGCTTTCATGCCGGCTGCGACTGCGACGGCGCTCCTTGCACCTCCTCCTGCTGTTGCTGCTGCTGCTGCTGTTGTGCCTGCTGCGCTGATCTCTGTCTGGGGAATCTCTTCTCCGCTCGCCACTTCCAGTTGAAGTACGTCGCCAGTGGTCCGTTTTGGACTTGCCAGATGGTTCCCTTTTCCATTCTCGAGCTGCGACTGGGAGCATTTGCCGCCGCTGCTGCGCCTGTAGCGCCTCCATTTGTAGCTCCACCAGCTGATGCATCTCCTCGTGGAGAGTCGGTTTGCTTTTCCGATGACGTCGCTGTTTCTTGTGAGCCTTTTTGGTGTCGGCAACATATTGCGCAAAATTGGCACTCTCCTCGAAGCTCTGGCGCTGACGTGGCGTCCGCTGGACTACATGCTCATAGATAAGCAGCTTCTGCTGCGCAGTGAAATTCACCTGCAGATCCTCAAATGTGCCGTTGACCAACTGCGCTGCCATTGCAGCTGGTCCGAGCAGTTGCTGCAACAATCCAAGATTAATCTGCACGCTATGCTGTGGGTCTTCCGTGCAACTGCTTGGTAGTTGCTCCACATCCACATTGACTTCATCTGCGACAGACGCTTGCTGCAATTGGTAATTGGGGAAATGAGGAAGCCTTTTGCATAATGCACACTTGCCTGGCGCACGCCCTGCTCTGTCCAATGCAGGCGCTGCAGCAACTGTTGAAGGCGCTCCCTGACACTGGCCACATAGAGACGCAGTGCTTCCTTCGTGGCGGACATTATTACAAATTGCAATTGTAATTGCAATTTCGTGTAATAATCTTGTGTTGCCGGCACTTGAATTTTTTGACTTTTTTTTGCTTTCATAGCAACGGTCACACTGGCTGATCAGCGCAAAGTGAATAAAATGCAAAATCTTTTTGAGAAAACATATAATTTTCGTTTAGCTCTTCGATTTAAAACTACTTAATGTAATGTTATGCAATTCCGTAATTATTAAAAATTTAGCTCCAGAACAGCACTGTGCAAGCCATTATAAGGCAGGCGGCACCGACCCAAGGCGATTTTCGTTCGCCAATGCGCGCCATCTTCCAAAAGGTGCCCAACAATCTGTAAATGTGTAAGGTTGACAGGCGATTGATATGTGATATATTTATAAATGTATATAGCAGATATAACTGCATATTACCCAGTTTTGTTGCGATCAATTATGCTGGGGAAGAGGGAACGCAAATAGGCGCAGGTGCATATCAGCAGCAGAATGACGGACAAAAGACTTTGAAAGTTGAAGAGCGCACTCTGGAACATTTACAAATTCCGAATGTTTATTAATTGTGTAATTTTTTTTTCTGTTCACTATCGATAATTGAGAATCTTACCATCTTATTGTGTTTCTTGCGTGTTGGCAGAAAATACACTGTATGCCGGAATAACAACAAATTCAACAATGACGTGCCGTGTTGAGTGTGGCCGAGCTTAATCTGCGGCACACATCTATCGCGTGACGTAGCAATCAGCTTTAAATTTTTGCCACCAAACACTCAATGGACTATCGATGTGAAATTAATCGTAGTTGTATATGTGGTGTGCTCTATCGATACTTTTTGTCATTCCTTCATCACCGTATCTAATACTCTGCGGGATTTCTTTTGCTCTATTACTACTTTTTGTCGTAATTGTAATTTGATCGTTAAATAGAAAACTTTATTGAATTGACGCAGTAGACACTCCAGTTTAACTTCAGTTAACGGCTCGGTTCAATTTCGAAACGAATTTCAAGTATCCGCCAATTGCATCCAATAAGAAGAAAGAATAACTTTTTACTTTCCCAACTGTCTGTGTGTGTGCGTGTTTGCGTGTGTGTATATCGGTGTGCGCTGCACAGAGCGCAGCGTTGAACTTTAAATACAAAATCGAGAGAAACAGAATTGTGCGACTTGCGCAAGTGCTGCACATAGATAGATGCACAAAAATAACGAAGTTCAACTGCTGTGGAACGAGTGTTATTCATTGCGCATTGTGCCTCGGATTGCAATTCCTGGTGGTAGTTGCAAGTTTCGCTTGCAACCTCATTTTTTTCATTCGTTCGCTCATTGTTCGTGTGCCAAAAATCACTAACATACATACATTCTGTTTTCCTCTATATCGTGTGAGTGAGTGTGTATCAGTGAGAGTTCTAACCGTCGAAGCACTTGTTTGTCTGCCTGTGTGAGTGAGCACAAGCTTTAGGAGTCTGCGAGCGAACGAGCGAGCGACAATAACAACGAATCGAAATACAACACCTACATAAATACAGTCGCAGCTCACGGACGTTCGGCATGTTGGGCCTCTTGCGGATCTGGGTTGCACTTGCTGCATAGTGGTGGTAAGTGCGCAAAAATATTCTACTCATTTGCATTACTACGATTATAAGTGAAAGGGAATAGTAATAAGCTTTGATTTAAGTATGGTCACACTTTTAGCATTTCTAAGCAATTCAAAAATATTTATAAAGAAGGCGCCGGCCCACATAACATGCATGCGCATGTTAATTGTCATCGCCATTGGGCCTATGTGCATTGTCTGTTGTTTCTAACAGCACAATAACAGTCATTGCTGCGCAACCATTGGCGACACTTCTTGCTGTTACTAGTGCTTCTTCTTCTGCTACGGCTGTTTCGTAGTTTTCATCGTCCCAGTCTCTTCGTCGTCGTTGTCGTGTTAAGTCGGTATCTTGTCAGCGGAGTCACTCATTGAATTTAATTTAACGTAAATAAAATAAAACGAAAGAAATTCAGAAAGGTAAGATTGCATTTTCTATTCGTTTATTTTGCTGTTTTTTATAATGTATAATACATACATCACTCACAAACTATGTACATTTTGCATGTATGTATTAAGTGTGCATTACACACACACACGCACACACAAACTTCGAGTGTAAAACTCGAATTTTTGCACCGCTCTCTATTTTGATTTTTAGTGTTCCTCTTTTTAGCATCCCATTGCTCTGCCCGTTTTTCCGGCCGTCGTCTTCGTAATCTCTTTCTCTCCCTATCTTTCGCTCTTATTGTTTACATTGAGAGCATTAACAGTGTTGCATTAAGCGAGTGTGCTTTTGCGTTCGAGCGCCTATGTTAAGTTTAACAGCGCGGAGAGCTGTTGTCTTTTGAGTTTAGCGCGCCGCTTAAAACATTTTAATTTATTAGTATTTTGTTAACCGCAAATATATCCCAAACATAATAGACATTTAGAATAGGGATAATAGCTAGTTTCTGATTTCACAAAAAAAAGAAATTTTATTTGCAGATAAACATTAACCCCCTATCAAAGTTTGTGGCATGTTGCGACTTCAGATTTCACCAAAAAGTGCGCGCGCATGTTGCAGCGAATTCTCCTTCCGGCTGCACTATTTTCAAGGCCAACATAGATAATATTTGCCGAAGAGTTCAGGTGGTTGGGTTGCTGCTAATAGAAACTAAATGCCAGGTTCACCCATGTTTGAATGTTTTTGGGTATTCCGCACCATGTTATTTTGTGTTAATTTGTTCCTTAATAATTTGTCATAATCGATGTGCAAAAAAAAAAATGTCTTGAATTTTATTTAATTTCACAATAGCATTCAACAGTTCGCTCTCTCGTTCTCTCACTCTCGCTCTTCGCAACTGCAAGTAAAGCATTTGCATGTATACATACATATGTATACATATACACGTTGATATGGACATTAGTGAACAAGAAATTGTTGCTATAATTGTTGGCGCGCTGTCTTAAAATTTGCTAATTAAATTAGGAAATACAGATCTTTATTTTATTTTTTCATATATATGTATGTATTTATTTGTAAATTGCATTTGCAGTGGTCGTTATTGTTTTTCGTCATGGGACACGTTACGAAAATTCGTATCGCTCTCTTATAACGGTAACGAGGCAGCGCTGCTGTTACTGTTAATAATCCACGCATTAACAATGCTTTAACATCGCAGTCAGCGACTCAGTGCTGCCTCGACAACCATTTCTTCCGCCAAATGTGGCTTGTGTTTAACTTGCAGCTAGATTTAGATGATTTATTAAAAAACAGACGTCGTTATTTAAAATGCCTTAAAATGCACAAAAATAAAAAGAATTTGCACAAGACTCGTCATTTTGGAGAGAAAAGAAGACGCGAAAGCCGCATTGCTATGTTTCATATTAAATATAGCTTATTCCCATGAAAACTTTAGTTGTTACCGTCACTGTCGCACAGTTGCTGCTTGACAGCGACGTCGCTGATGGCGTTTCGTCGCTCGCGTCCGGCAGCGATCGTTCGCGTGCCGTTTTCGCTGTGTTTTGCTTTTGCTCATTCTTATTTTGACAAGCGATGTGTGTGGAACAAAATCCGCGCGGCTTTCGTCTGATCAAATTTCATTCTTACTTTCGTTTACCTTTTGTGCGTACGCGGCGAGTCCAATCAGACTGAATCACACACACTCGCATATACACCTACTTTTGCATAAATATATGACTGCCGATTTTTTTCTTTTTGTGTACGAGTGTACAATATGTGAGTGTGTGTTAAGTTGCTAACTGAAAAAAGGAACTCGGAAGTAGCAGCATCAAAGATCATAAGCACCTCTGGCGCGGCACGTGCGCTAAGCATTCTCTGAACAGCAGCAGGAGAAATGGCTCAGAGCTGTGAGACAACAACTACAACAAATATGTCCTCTTGTTCTGGCAACGCTGCCAGACAAGCAGCGATGCCGGCGTCCACATTGCTATGTATGTATTTTTAAGCACCCTGAACTTAACATACTAAACGCACATCCACACACAGACACACACAGCCACACACACATCAACTTGCACTTGCACTTCAGAAATTAATTGTCAAAAATAACGCTGAGAGCAGGAGCAACAGCAGATCTCATTGTATAAACGCTCTACTTAAATTCTGGCAGACATCTGCGTGTCGCGATAAGACAAGCATGACACATTTTGTCTTAATCACAAAAACTATATAAAAGGGCGCCCAAAAATCATGCCTGCGCATTTTAATTGTCATCTTCATTGGCGCTGTGTGCATTGTCTGTTGTTTCTAACAGCACAATAACAGTCATGTTTCTTTTTGGTCTGCAAAAAAAAGCGGCACCATTTTCGACACTTCTTGCTGTTACTAGTGCTTCTTCTGCTACGGCTGCTTCGTAGTTTTCGTCGTCCCAGTCTCTTCGTCGTCGTTGTCGTGTTAAGTCGGTATCTTGTCAGCAGCGGAGTCACTCATTGAATTTAATTTAACGTAAATAAAATAAAACGAAAGAAATACAAAAAGGTAAGATTCCTTTTTCGATTCGTTTATTTTGCTGTTTTTTATAATGTATATGCACACTATGTACATTTTGAATGTATGTATTAGGTGTGCATTACACACACACACGCGACACACAAACTTTGAGTGTAAAACTTGAATTTTTGCATCGCTCTCTGTTTTGATTTTTAGTGTTGCTGTCTTAGCATCCATTATCGTTGATTCGTTATGCGCTTTCGCTTCGTTATCAGTTGCCTGCTTGCCTGTCCTTCCTCCACCATTGTCTTTTAGTAATGACATTTATTCGCCTCACCTCTTAAAAATATTTTCCACCATTTTTTTCTTTATAACATTTTGTTAATTCATCCTAATTTATTTTACACCAATTTTAAAATTTCGTTTTGCGCTGCCCGTTCTTTCGGCCGTCGTCTTCGTAATCTCTCTCTTCCTATCTCTCGCTCACCCATTGTCTCATGCTTATTTAAATTCACACAGCTGCATAACGTTTACATTGAGAGCATTAACAGTGTTGCATTAAGCGAGTGTGCTTTTGCGCTCGAGCGCCTATGTTAAATTTAACAGGGCGGAGAGATGTTGTCTTTTGAGAGTTTTGCGCGTCGCTTAAACCAGTTGTTAAGTTTATTAGTATTTTGTTAACCGCAAATATCAATCAATGTCAACAAATGACTTCTTGCAAATAAGTGGACAATTTTTAAGCACTTTACAACGCCGCTCAAACAAAGTCTTGCACCGCGTCGCACAGCAAATATGTCGCAAACAATCAAATTACAAATTCCTTATTAATACAGCAGCAACAAACACGCATACAATATTTGTACATACATACATACATATAAATATTTGCTTATCGGTTCTGATTACTTATTGCTCCCGCAGTGACTTCAAATGTATTATTTGAGCGAGAAATCAAATGAACAAACAAGTCAACTGCTGTGCAGCAGCATCAAGTTTTGAAGATTTACATTTACATTAACATTAACCATACCATTAACATATAACTTTAGGCTCCAAAGTTTTTGGCAAATTGCGACTTGAAATTGCAGCGAAAAGTGCGCGCGCATGTTGCAGCAAATTCTCCTTCCGGCTGCACAATTTTCAAGGCCAATATAGAAAATATTTTCCGAAGAGGTCAGATGGTTGAGTTGCTGCTAACAGAACAAAAATGCCAGGTTCACCCATTGAATGTTTTTTTTTTGGCTAATGTGCACCTTGGTATTTCGTGTTAATTTGTGCCTTAATAATTTTTCATAATCGATTTCCGTAATATGGCAAATAAATAAACGCAAATGTTGAATAATATGCGACACAGTGGGTCAAAAACTGCAAAAGTATCTTACATTTAATTTAATTTCACAATTGCATTCAACAGTTCGCTCTCTCGTTCTCGCACTCTCTCACTCTTCGCAACTGCAAGTAAAGCATTTGTATATATGTATACATACATATGTATACATATAAACGTTCATATGGAGATTGGTGAACAAGAAATGGTTGCTATAATTGTTGTCTTAAAGTTTGCTAATTAAATTAGGAAATACAAATCTTTGTTTTATTTTTTCATATATATGTATGTATTTATTTGTAAATTGCATTTGCAGTGGTCGTTATTGTTTTTTGTCATGGGACACACGTTACGAAAATTTGTATCGCTCTCTCTCTCTCTTATAACGGTAACGAGGCAGCGCTGCTGTTACTGTTAATAATCCACGCATTAACAATGCTTTAACATCGCAGTCAGCGACTCAGTGCTGCCTCGACAACCATTTCTTCCGCCAAATGTGGCTTGTGTTTAACTTGCAGCTAGATTTTGATGATTTATTAAAAAACAGTCGTCGTTATTTAAAATGCCTTAAAATGCACAAAAATAAAACAAATTTGCTCAAGACTCGTCACTTTGGAGAGAAAAGAAGACGCGAAAGCCGCATTGCTATGTTTCATATTAAATATAGCTTATTCCCATGAAAACTTTAGCATTTTAATAGCTATTCCGTGGGTCGCTGTTACCGTCACTGTCGCACAGTTGCTGCTTGACAGCGACGTCGCTCGCGTCCGGCAGCGATCGCTCGCGTGCCTTTTTCGCTGTTTTTTGCTTTTGCTTTTGCTCATTCTTATTTTGACAAGCGACGTGTGTGGAACGAAATCCGCGCGGCTTTCGTCTGATCAAATTTCGTTCTTACTTTCGTTTACCTTTTGTGCGTACGCGGCGAGTACAATCAGACTGAATCACACACACTCGCATATACACCTACTTTTGCCTACATATGCGTAGCGTATGACTGTCGATTTTTTTCTTTTTGTGTGAGAGTGTACAATAAGTGAGTGTGTTGAGTTGCTAACTGTAAAAAGGAACTCGGAAGCAGCAGCATCAAAGATCATAAGCACCTCTGCCGCTGCACGCGCTCTCTGCATTCTCTGTCAACAGCAGCAGCAGCGTCAGAAATGGCTCAGTGCTGTGAGACAACAACAACAACTACAACAAAAATGTCCTCTTGTTTTGGCAACGCTGCCAGGCAAGCAGCGATGCCGGCGTCCACATTGCTATGTATGTATTATTAAGCACCCTGAACTTAACACACTAAACGCACATCCACACACAGACACACACAGCCACACACAGCCACACACACATCAACTTGCACTTGCACTTAAGAATTTAATTGTTGTCAAAAATAACGCTGAGAGCAGGAGCAACAGCAGATCTCATTATATTAACGCTCTACTTAAATTCTGGTAGACATCTGCTTATCACGATAAGAGAATCTTAATCTCATGTTTTTCTTACTTTCATTAAGTTGTAGCATATTGATTTGATATTTATTTTTACAACAATTATTTTGTCTGCTGCTTATTGATTTACACGCAACAAACTTTTTCTTTACACAGTGCAAAAATGTGTGTGTGTGTCACTGTGGGAGTGTGTGTTTTTCAAGATAGTATTGGTCACACTGATGCTTGCTGCTGTAGTCGCTGCGCTCTCGTTTCTTATTTAATGAGCAGAGCGAGTCGAGACGAGACCGCATTGTTGTGACTGCATTAAGCAGTGGTTGTTGTTCTTGTTACAGTTACGCCTCATACGCGATTTGTTTACGCTTCGTCATCAACATCAGCAGCATCATCATCATCATCAGCGAACATTATTATTATCGTCATTCGTAATTTGTAATCAACAAAACAAAAGCAGACAGGGAGAGCTTTTATTTAATTTTTTTTTTTGTTATTGTTCTTGTTGAATATATTAGAATATTTTTGCTTGCCTCGTCTGCTGAATTTCCGCATTCAGAGATGCTTGGATTTTGCGTTGTTTTTGTCAGTTTTTAGCAATTTGATTAGATTTTTGACGAAACGTTCTATAATATATACATATGTATGCATTATATACTTTCCATAATTTGTTGTGTGCGAAATTCTATCTGAACAAACAAACACTGATAAAAATAACACTTGAATGTTTTTGGCCTTGAGGCGGCTTTCATTCATATTGTTGTTGTTGGATTATATTTTTTTTTTCTTGTTTGTGAAATTATGTATATTAGTTTATTTGTTTTAAGTTTAGCTGCATTTGGCAACATTTTGAACAATGAGCAAAACATTTTATTGGAATACCATTTACAGTTTCAACAAGTTAGCAGTATTTTTCCCCCTCTGTCTTGTTGTGTGTGAATGGCTTCTATGAAAATACAACGGTTGAACGGCATTTTTGTCGGTTATTGCCTCGTCTTCGTCTTGCGCCAATTTTTGGGTGAAAGCTTAACCTGTTCTCCCCTCACCACTTGTTCTACTCCAGAGAGAGAGAGAGAGAGAGAAAGAGAGAGAGACAGGTTTAACGTTGCTCAGGGGAATTTACGCGATTAATTCGTGATTACTTATCGGGAAGCTGAGTATGATTTCTCTTCTAAGTAAAATGAGCTTGGCACTGCTTATTTTTATTGTCTTTATGTAAAGCACTTGCGGGACTTTTTATAGTTGATGATTTGTTGTCGTTGTTGACGAATCAGCGACATTGTTGATTGTTACAAAATACTTGGCACGTTTTGCCTAAAAACCCTTACAGCAAGTGCAATGAAACTGAAAGTGAAGCTAAGCAATGCGATTGTACATTTCTATGTATGTACTTATGCATGTGCTTACTCTTAGGTGTGTGTGTGGAGACATCGAGACAATGTCAACGTCAAGGTGCATGCACCAGATATATACGATTGGAAACAGTTATAACTAAATCAAGATCAACATAATTATCATCGTTTTGCTAAAATAACTAAATACAGTGATCGCTCGCTTTCGTGTTCCCCAGGCGTTTCTAATTCTTCAAACTAAAAAGAAAGTCATATATAAATTAAATAGTTATAATATGCGAGTGATGATCAGTCATCATCATCCTCACCGTTCATCTGGGGAATTATCATTTAGCTTATCTAACTATTTCTTAATAATTTGAGTAGATTAGATTGCATATTGCAAATGCTCCAGACATATAAACTAGTCAGATAAGTCGTAATATTTATATTATACCTACCTCAAGTTTCTTTTCACGTCAAATACCAATATGAGATTCAGTAGCAAATAGAATAAAAAATATTGCATAAATGAGTACATCGAAGTTTTCCACATTCCACATATTTAATTGTATCTGTCATGAGCTCATTAATATTCCAGATGGAATATTTATTGACAACAAACTAAACTGTTCTGACCAATCACTTGTTATTACAATGTTTGACGTAGATAACGGAACTGTTGGCATTATAGACGGGCAGACAGAAGCACCTGTTCAAATTGGTAAATACTTTATTACCTATGTTGGTGGCAGCAATGGCAATAACAACAATTCGATTAGACAGCACTATTAGTGGTAATCGGGGGGGAGGCTCTATAAATATACATTGATTGCATTGTTATATACAGTTTATTCCGGCTGGACATATATTTATATATATATATATATATATTTTTTTTTTTTGTATTATGCGATTCATCAGTGTCTTATCAGTAATTCCTTTTGCGTTCTTGGCCAACTGTGTTTTTTGATAAGTGGGAACAGAGCGATTACCAGATTACCAATCTGATGCCAGATTGTAACTGCGCATGCCATGCGAAAGAGATTGGCCTGGCCTAGCCGTGTTTAATTATGGCCAGAAGACGGCAGCAACGCCAGCTGTGAGAAAGGGTTAATGAGCCCGCCCCACACACTGTGTGCTGTGTGAATCAAATAAACACAACGTGAACAAGCACTGCTTCAAAACAAAACAAAATAACAAAAAACGAAATTCTTATCAGACAGCGTCAAAACGTAATCGCATTAACATTTTTTGTATGAACGAGTGTCGATAAATGCGCATTGACAGAGACAACACTGGCCACGCGCTCGGCGAGTGCATGCCACATTGATAACACAACGCAGCTGCTGTGTGAGACAGAGAGAGACTGAGACAGAAACAGCTGTTTTACTATGATTGCTGCTTAAATAAAAGCTGTTGCTGCGAAAAGGATTTTAAAGAAGTTGCGGTTGCTTTTCTTCCTCATTCTTCACATACCCAGTTTATTCCACAAGTACAGTTGTAGACAAGAATGAAGCTATTGAACTGTGCTTGCTGCTGCTGCAGCAGTTGTTGCTGCTGCTGCTGATAGCATCCACATTTTCTTTTTTGTTTTTGTTTTTAACAATAACTTTGTCACTTTTCGTCGTCTATCGCCATGGGTCAAGATCGTTTCTGTGACGCATTTCATTGGTGTTGCCGTAATCTATATACATATATATGTATATATATATATATAAATATACTGTCTATGTACTTGTATTATATTCATACAGTAAATATGCAAAGTTTCTTTTTTTCATATTTGTTTTTCTGGCATTTGTTCAATTGCACTTGGAATCAGTTGAGCGAGTGCGCTCCTCTCTTCACACACCACCCACCCCACCCCATTCCACTGTGTAAAACCATTTTGCATACAACTGTGAATTAGTCTACACACACATACACATACATACATACATTTGCATAAAGTGCATTTAGTTGCTGCTGCAAAAGCTCTGTCGACGCTGTCGCCTCAGCCAGCTGCAGTTGCCAATCAAAAACTGGCTGCAAAAGTTGCGCCATTCGATTTTTCCGATGTTTTCAAAACATTTTCGTATACCCTGCTAGGCGAGAGTATTACGAACTTTTTCTGGCATGTGTGTAAATCATTCAAGGAGGCAGACCAGACCCCATAATGTATATAAATACTCTTGGTCAGCATCACTTGCCGAGTCGATGTAGCCACTTCTTAAAATTAATCTTTTTTAAACTTGAAATATATTCGAATCTTAGATATTATTTAGATAGCTGTCAGAGGAAGAGTATTCCATCTTTGGTGTGCTTTGGTTAGCCGTTTGTGTTCTATTTATTTCCTTTTTTAATTTTCTTATTTAGTTTGTTTTGTGATTCTCTTTTTTTTTTGTTTCTTTTTTTGTGACCTCTGCCTGCCGGCAAGTTGACAGTTATAACTGCGCTGTCGCGGTTGCATTCAAGCGTCGCAGCGTCAATTTGCTTCGATCGGTTTTTTATTGTTTTTTGCATTTAGTGCACAATTTTTAGTGTCGGCGCATCGATCGTTGTGACAGTTTCACATTATTATTTGTTATATTTTTGGTTTGTTTCTCGTTTCTTGTTGGCATCTTTCTTTCGTTGCATTTATTTTGAGTATTCTTTCTGTGGCACGCTGTTTTACAACTTTAAACTTGGCGCAGGTAATTGCAACGGCACACACACACGCACACACATACATATCCATATATACATATATACACGTGCATACAGCTGACATCTGATTGGCTCTCCAAAGCTGTCTGATAAGTGTATGTCTTCAATTGTTATTACAAAACTCGCCTTTTGTTGTTTGTTGTTAATGCGCATTTCTATTGTCGTTGCACAAATCAATGCGGTTATTATTGAAAATTAAACTAGTTTAATTCCAATTGGATTAATCAGCAAAAATAATTAAAACACCATGCGGTGCGCACTTGAGCCATGTTATTGGAGCGACAGTTGTGATTCCAATAAGCAAACTAATACGCATTTCAACAGCTGTTGCCTGAACAATGAATCAGTTTCAGCCAATGCATTTAATATTTAAAGTCTTGTGATTTCTTAAGAATTTAATATTCAAATCATTTCTAAACAAACTGCATAAATAAAAATGATAAATCACATTATTAACTGTAAAGTATTTCGAATGCCAATTAATTTGCAGCTTGATATTGATATACATAAATATGAGCTAAGTTATTAAAAACTGAAATCGTAAGCAACTTGCTGTTAATTTCCGCCAAAGGCCTCACAATTGCTATCACTAAAACAGCTGATGTGTGTTTGTGTGTGTGTTTGTGTGTGTGTGTGTGCGTGCTTGTGTGAGAGTGGGTGCGTGAGATTACTGTCTGGTGATGTTTGGCCTGTATGGCAGCACTGACCTTGACAGAGATCGGTTGTTGTTGTTCCGCAAGTCGAGTTCAATTGATAAAGACGGCAGGTCCGTCGGCGTCATTTACTGCTTGAGTATAAATATGTCATTTGTTTTTATCACTCTACCCTATGCACACAGGCACACACATACAAACACACACGCGCACACATTTACATTGCTGCATGTGGTGTGGAAAGTTATTCAGCAACGCTTACGCATAAGCTGATAATTTGTTGTAATATAGAATTGGAGGTCGCTGACTCGAGCGGAACATACATGTTGCATGTACGCATCGCCAATTGATTAATCATATTTTTGCATTGCTTGCTATTGTTATTTTTTTTTTATTTTCATATTGATCTTGCGTAACAGCTAACAGTGCTAATCAAACTGAAGATCAATTTAATTCCTTGGCATGCGCTAAATATTTTTCAAATATTCTTTGGCACATGTGCTCTTATTATGTGTTTCTTTTTCTGTTCTTGTTTCTTATAGTATTTTGTTCAATTGCAATTTTAACATTAAAAGAGTAGCCAAAAGACAGACATCGAGATGCCAATAGTGTTAACAGCCTCGATAACAGCAGCAACAGCAACAACAACATTTCTGCGGCATTCTTCTTAAGCTCCGCAATTAGCAGCGCTGCTGCCAATAAGAAGCAGCAGCAGCAAAACAAATGTTTCACAGTTTTGTGTTAATCGATTGCTAATTACAACCAGGGCTGAACTATCGATAACAAAGAACAGAATTCAATACAAACACACACTCCACTGACACAGGCACAGAGCTCATACATATGCTCGCATCCCTCGTGTTTCAACAAACAGCTGTTTTCTCATATCTATTACCACACCCACATACACACACAACACACACACACATTCGCATACATTTGTTGCTTTCTATCGCCCACGCTCATAGCACGTTTTTGTGCTCTTTCATCACTTCTCGTTCCGTTATTTAGCTGGTGGTGTTTGTACGCATTACGTTTTCTTCGATTCTTACGCGTTCGTCGTTCGATCGTTCGTCCGCTGCGTTTCTCAAGTGCAAAGAAGTCAAACATTTATCGTCTATTTTAGACACACACATTCACATATATTTATATATTTACACACATGTGTGTGCGTATGTGTGTGTTCCTATCTAGTTTATTCCTTTTTTGATTTTTTGGGCTCTAACAATTGTGGCTTCTCGCTTGGTCATCTCGGGTATTGTTAGCTTGTTTTTATTTGCACTAATTTTTACTTCAATTTGGTTGGTTCTTCGCTAACGCTTTGCCTCACAATAAATTTCGCCCAATTCACACTCACTCACACACACATATTTATGAATAATATTGTTGAGGTGCTTCATGTGGAACACGAAACAACCACAAGAACAACATCATCAAATTCATCTTCATCTACAAAAACAACCGATACCAACCCATTCACAACAACAACAACAAAAACAACTAAAACAAATACTCGCCTAATTTCATGTCTCACAACACCACAACAACAACAACAACAACAACAACTGCTAAATGCAACAGCGCCTGCAACAACAACCACAACAATAGCAACAGCAGTAGCAGTATCACCAGCAACAACAATAACAACAGTAGCAGCAGCAACAACAAACCAGCAGCAGCACAACAACAACGACGACGACCATTTAAAACAATTAATTTACATTACAGCTAGCCAAAACAACAACAACAACAACAACAATTGCTTGTTAATCAGCAGCAACCAGAAGACAGACCGGGACTTAAGTGCTGAGGGCAACCTAGGGTTATTATCAACAACACCAACAACAACAAGTCAGCCGCAGCAGCAACAGCAGCTATTGCTGAACAACAACAACAACAACAACAACAACGATAAGGATAGTTTTAAACAACAAATTAAGTTAGCATCTGCTAACCAAACTGAGCAGGAATTAATTAATGAGGACAACCCTAGCTTATTACCCACAACAACACCAACAACAACTGACCAATCGTTGCCGACACTTGATAAAGAGCTAACAACAACAACAACAACAACTAACGCATCATCATCAACAGCAACAAAACCCCCACCCCAGCATCCCTCAAATCCGTACAGCTCGCTGAATCCAACACAAACCAGCAGCAGCAGCCCCTCTAATTCCTCCAATTCCAGCTCCACCTCGTCCAATTCCAATTCCAACTCCAACTCTAGCTTCACCTCGTCCAATTCCGAAAAGTTGTGCAGCTGCTGTTGTCAACAACAGCAACAGTTGCAAGCGGAACGCGAAGAAAGAGAGCAACACGCCGCAATTGTCGCCGCATACGCGTTGCTAGCAAAGCAACTGGTGATCACAAGTATCATGGACATGCCCTATAACACCTCGCCGTCGCTACGCGTGCGCACCACCTCGCTGAATCAGTTGAAGAAGACGGCTGATCTGGCGATTGAGAATGAGCTGCATGTCTGTCCATCTGTGATGTCCGAGGAGTTGCGCAAACTGTTGCCACCCACATCGGAGACGGTGATGACCAAACCGTTCCCCATTCGGGGCGAACGGACAATCGCCGACTGCACCACGCCGCATGTGATTGCGATGGTCGGTTTGCCGGCGCGTGGCAAGACCTTCATATCGAAGAAGCTGGCACGCTATCTGAATTGGATTGGAATTGCGACACGTGTGTTCAATTTGGGCGAGTATCGGCGGCATGCGACCACCGCGTACAAGTCGCACGAGTTCTTTCGCGCCGACAACGAAGAGGCAATGGCCATAAGGAATCGTTGCGCCAATCAAGCGCTCCACGATTCCTGCGAATGGCTGCTGAGCGGTTTGGGTAGCATTGCGGTATTCGATGCGACCAACTCGACCCACGATCGTCGCCAGCTGATTTATGATATTGTGGTTAAGCAGCATGGCTTCCGTTTGTTCTTTGTGGAATCGATATGCGATGATCCGCAGATTATCGAGCAGAACATACTCGAGGTGAAGGTCAGCTCACCGGACTACATTAATATGAATACGGAATTGGTTGTTCGCGATTTTCTGCAACGCATCGAACACTACGAGGAACGATACCAGCCGATCGATGAGGTCGCCGAATCTCATCTGAGCTTCATGAAGGTCTACAATGCCGGCAAAAAGGTTGTCGTCTACAACAACGAGGGTCACGTGGAGTCGCGCATTGTCTACTATCTGATGAACATACACATTACGCCGCGGACCATCTACTTGACGCGTCATGGTGAATCCGAACACAATCTGAGCGGTCTCATCGGTGGCGATTCGAATTTAAGTGCACGGGGTCATCAGTACGCACGCGCCCTGTCCTCCTTCATTGGCCAGCAACAGATTGGTGGACTTCGCGTTTGGACCTCCTGGATGAAGCGGGCCATCCAAACCGTTGCGGATGTCAAGGCGCCACAGGAGCGCTGGAAGGCACTCAACGAAATCGATGCCGGCCATTGCGAGGAGATGACCTATGAACAGATCAAGGAGCGTTTTCCCGAGGAGTTTAAGGCGCGAGATGTAAACAAATTTGCGTATCGCTATCCGCGCGGGGAAAGCTATGAGGATCTGGTGGCACGCCTGGAGCCAGTCATCATGGAACTGGAACGACAAGGCAATGTCCTTGTCGTCTCGCATCAGGCGGTGCTGCGTTGCCTGTTTGCCTACTTCCTGGACAAGTCCGCTGATGAGCTGCCCTATTTGTATGTGCCGCTGCATACGGTGATCAAGCTGACACCGGTCGCCTACGGCTGCAAAGTGGAGCACATCAAGCTGCCCATCGATGCGGTTGATACGCATCGTCCTAAGCCAAAAATACCCGGCGATGTCAGCGAGCCAGGACTCGATGGCCTCAGCGGCGAGCTGGTAGCGCCCGATGGCGTCGGCAAGGTGCTAATTGTGGGCGATGATGTCGCAACGGCAACCAATGGCAACGGCGGTCGTGTCGACACCCAATGACGATATCATCACCTACCCAAAACAGCATCCAAATCGAAGACATTATAAAAGGCAATACTCCCCAATTCCACCACCCCCGTTAGTCAGTCAGTCCCTCTGCATTGCACTGCAATAGAACAAAAACAGAAAATATAATAATAACAATAACAATATTTTTAATAATAATAATAATATATGCAGAGAAAGACACACAGCGCAGGCGTTGTCGAAATCGAAACAGTTGCTGTTAACAGACAGAATGAAATGAAAAGTGACTGCAAAAAGTGAACGGTAAACGAACACAGCTTTGCTGTTACTGTTACTGTTTGTTGGGAGCAGCAGCTGTAATAAGCTAACAGTAACAGTAGTTAGAGTTAACACTTACAACCAAAATAATGTGGCGCTACTTTTGGAACAATTGCAAACAAACAGAACACAATATGGAATATAATGAGAACTCAAGTGCAATGACAACACTTAATTTAACTGAATAGGGGGAATATATATACACAATACACTCGCTCGGCAAAATAGTTATTTTGATACACATTGACTGTAACATTGTTGCAGCAGACACTGTACTATACTCTGTAATGTTAAGACAGACAATTGAACATTTGGCTGTTAACGTTAACAGTCGAAGTGCGCGCATCTCTCATGATGCCAGTTGCGCCTTTAGGCTTATGTTTTACATATGCGAAATGTTTATTTTTAGTTAATTTGTACTTAGTTTTTGACTTTGTTTTTTTTTTTTTTTTTATTATTCTTTTTGAATTTCTCTCTGTCTTTGAATTTGTGCTAAATTGTGATTGGATTATACTATATGGAATGATGATGTTGTTATATCAATGTACTTTTTACTTACAAAAAAAAAAAAACATACAAATTAAGGAAACTATGAACTTGAAACAAGAACTTAAAATAAAACGTACCGTAACGTAAGACGAACAATTTTACACGATTACATATATGTAAGTTTTACTAACATTTATTCAGAGATACATTTACGTGAAGTGTGTGCTTTTTGTTTTTAGAATCATTGATGTTTTTCGATATATATTTGTATGTATAAGTGCAGCAATAAAAGCTGTAAAATAGATTCTTTATCTAACATTTAAACTTAAGTACAACTACGTACTCATATTATATACTCGGAAGCCATAACGATAAATGATGAATGATAAGCGAGGAAAGATAGCTAACTAAAGATATACGTCTATTTTTTTCCTTTCATTTGTCGCCTTTTCGATGTTGTCATATGAGTCGTTTATACAAGCTTTAGCCCCACTTCCCCATATTAACTAATTGATTTTTATTGCGCTTACAAAATCGAAAAAGCTATCTTTCTATATACACCACTATACATATACAAACATATACTATATATATATATATATATATATATTTTGAATTATTGTAATGGCAAATAAAATGGTTACTCAGAAATATAATACATTATTAAATACAAATAAATTACGACAGAACAAAGCAAAGAAATGGAAATTGTGTTTTTTAAACAGATTTTGGGTTATTTTGGGATATCTATAAATAAAGCTTTATTTAATAAATATTAACTTTTGTATACAACTGATTTAGGAAAATGAAAAACAAATGCATCAATTGATATGTGTCCGTTGTCTGTTTTTCTAATCCGATAAGAGGACTAAAAGGAGCATAAGGTATATCTATATATGTATCTTTGATCAGCAAAGGAATCTCTGAGTTGGAAACTTTGAATATGTTATATAAGTTCTCGTGTACTAAGCTTGTTTAATTTTATCGATAAGTGTCGCAGTAATCGATACAAATCGACGCAAGTGTAAAGATATAGCCATCCAATTTAGTTCCTGCTCGATGTTGGCATAGGCTTCGTCTTGGCTGGCTCTTCTCATCGAATACTTTTGGAACTATCAAGGTGGATCTATGGATAACAACAGCGGTATTTGTGTAAATTCAGGGTTGCCATTCGAGTTGATTATAAGTCCAGCTCTCCAGGCAGGCTGCCGCCCCGCTGAACTTTTAGATATATTGTATAATTTAGTATAGTTTTAAGTCGCTTAACTGTTTTATTTACAGCTACTCAACATTTAGTCAGCTGTCGCCAATGTTATTAAAAATTTCTTGATAATGCTTACAGCAGCTTCTGCCGCCCGCATAACAGGAGGATAACGAGATCGAGGTCGAAGGTCAACAATAAACAACTGGGAAGTGAAGAAGCCGCATAGATCTGAAAATGCGTCGCCGCATACGCAACGAGGAGGTGACACCAACCAATTACCGGCATGGTGAGGTGGTCTGGATCAAATTGAAGGCATTGGAGATTTGGTGGCCGGGCAGGATTGCCACCAAAGAGGATAATTGCTATAATACCGGGAACGGCGCCGCGTTTGCCGTCGTCGTGTTTTTCAATGAGGAAGCTTAGTAAGTATTCAGCGGATATACGAAAAGAACCCCCCCATAATTTTTGCTTCCTTTTCAGCCAACTGGTGTATTCATCAAGGCTGATTTATCCCTTTCAATGTCCTCTCAAACAGGATTTCATAGCTATTGTCAAGAGTGAGTATTTTTATTTATTTATTTTTTTTTAAACAGCATTCAAAATATGAAAATATGATGCAATGTGGCAATGTCTGCTCCCTCTCGTTTGATCCGCGCTCGTCCTCGCCTTAGTCCTAGTCCACATCGTCGTCCACAAAGTTGGCTTGCAGCTTGTTGTGGTCCTCATTCACATAATCATTTGCTGCACCGAATGCGGCGCCATCATCATCATCATTAATGTCCGAGTCCAGCTGCTGCTGCTGGAGCTGTGTCCAGGCTTGATCCTTCTCGCCGGTGAGCCAGCGATGTCCCAAATAGAGCACTGCACCCGTTGCCAACCCTCCGACGATAAGTGATCCATAGTGGCGATTGATGAGCAGCTGCTGCTGCAATGGCTTTAAATTCTCCATTAACGATTGCAGACGCAGCTGCGAGATTGCCCCAGCGGCATTGAGCATGTTTGCAACAAAACCGGCTTCCCCGACATCATTCCAGCCCAAGAACGGCATGTCTTTGCAGAAATCCATTTCTTTTCGCACGTTTTGATTCTTCTATATATATATATATATATATAATTTCAGATTTCAATTTTGGATTGGTACGCAAAAAAAATGCTTGTAGAAAATAAGAAGAAAAATTAGAAAAAAATAAAATTTTTGTTTTTGATTTTGGTTTTAGAGCACGATCTGAACTCGACGAGATATAAAATATATATGAGCTCTTGCTGTGTTTTCTCAAATGTGGCACGGCAAAGTCGAATCGAAAATTCTACGGCTACTAGATTTGTGGCGACTCGAGAGAGTTTTGAAAGCCCAGTAGGCGAGTGACGGTAGTTATTTTTTGGAAGGGGGGCGAATTCAGATACAGAAACATTTAGGAATTGTGATTGTTTGATTTTATTCTATTTTAATATAATTTTTGATTTTTGCAGACAAGAAAAACCTGGCAAAGAAGAAGCTTGCGCTGTTTTACGAGGATCTGAAAGCGGCCGAAAAACACTATCAGAACTTAATGGGACTTGATGAAACCAAAGCAGCCGCCTCCGAGAGGCGCCCCGGATCCCTGATACAGGCCCTACTCTCGAACAGAGACGATGACAACAGCAACAGAGCAACCTGCAACGGAGCCGGCAACGAGAAAAAGGCAAATGAGGTAACGGATTATCCGGATTTCTAAAGACATTCAGTCAGTCAATAACTGAAAAAAAGAAATCCCCATTTAGAAGACCCGCATTTGATTTGATCACATTTGTCACAAAGCCCATCCCAGCTAAAATTCTGATACAACTCCGACTATAAATAGACCAATCCCTCGTAATCAGTTAATCAGCACCAGACAAGATTTTTAATGAATAGGAGGAAAAGCGTAGGCTAATTTTAATTAATTAATTCATATTTGCATAAAAACTAAAGATCCATTTTCAAACGTGATAAGCATAAAACAAATTGGCATTTAAACATTTTGCGTTTGTTGTTTCCATGTTTAAACCTTATAATTGATTTAACGCTGCTCGAAATAAGCTGTGAGACACTGTATTCATAGTATATAGTATATAGTCATGATCAGGACAACTGTTGCACATTTCAGATCAAGTGTCAGCAATGCTGTCTCGACTAGTTTTTATTCAAATTTGTCTTCTTTTGGATCATATCTAATCTAATCTAATATATCCAATTCTTTGGTAACCATTTAAAGAGTTCTCAGAACCCCCCGATCCCAACTAAGAAACATGTTTTGTTTCCTTATCTCAATTCAAATAAATGTAATATGTAATTTACAGGA
Organism: Drosophila mimica; assembly: GCA_037043585.1. Lineage (NCBI taxonomy): Eukaryota > Metazoa > Arthropoda > Insecta > Diptera > Drosophilidae > Drosophila > Drosophila mimica. The sequence continues at coordinate 1,119,354 of JBAMBE010000748.1, forward strand.
ATCGCCGATACGCATCATGCCGCTGACGAGGACTGTTCGCGCTGGAGCACGTGATCCGGGGTTCTGTGTGGGAGACGTGAATTCGCAGACGTTCTACTTGTGCCATCTGTGCATCTTCCGTACGAAGAGCGTCAGTGTGCTAATCCACCATTGGAACACGCATGTGCATCTGTTGGGCACGGTGCATCGCAGTGTGGGGATCGATCCGGCATTTCACGATATGCATCGGGAACCGCCAGATGAATTGCCAGGTCCATCGGCTCGGACAGCGGCCAACAAAGTGCCAGGGGCGGCCCGTATGGCGGCGACAAAGAAGTTGAGCTCAACAAAGGCAAAGGACAAAGCTAAACAAGAAGAAGGAGGTGGGGGTGAGGGTGAGGGCGAGGATGACGACGATAATGTAGAAACTCATGTGTCCAATGTGTATCGTTGCCACACTCGTCACTTGTCCATTGTGATGGACGCAATGCTGTCCGTTGAATCGCAACGCGAATTCGACTCCATGACGCAAAGGTTGTTTCATCGCTTCGATCACGTGATGGATCCCAATGATCGAGAGTTTCCGCTCTCGGAAATGAACATGAATGATTCATACTTGTGCAGCAATTGCAATGCGCGCAATCGCTCCAAAGTGCGAAAGCGATGCCATACGACTCAGCCGGATCCGCCGCCACCACCGGAAGTTTCATCGCCTCAGTACAAAAAGCGACGCATGACGCGCGCCATGAAGCATGAGCTGCAAGCCCAGCAGAGCTCCAATCCCAAGCCCAATCCCAAGCCCAACCCCAATCTTAAAACGAACAACGTCTCCTCGTCGATAGGGTCGCCCCCGACGACGAGTCAGCAGCGTGGCGCTTTGGACAACAGACGCTGCACGATGCCTGCTGTAAGCATGCAGAAGAGGGAGAACAACTGCAGCGGTAACGTTCTGGCCAACGGTGGCAAGTACAATCAGAGCAACATGTCGCCGGGGAAAAAGGCGCCTAAACGACGTGGCAGACGTCCACGTCAAGCAACCGCACCGCCAGAGACAGAGCAGGAATCTGAATATGATGTGGAAGAAGAGCAACCTGGAACGGAGCAGGCACCTCCACCAACCAAGAACAGCCACAAAGCTTCTGCTGGAACTGAAGCTGCAGCAGCAGTGGCAGATGCAGATGGTATTGCTTGTGATCCGTTGGACTTGCATCGTAGCCTGATTGTCGACTGGCCTTCAGATGAGCAGGAGCAGCAGCAGGTGCAGCCGGGCAAAGAGCGCTCCGCCAAGCGTCAACTGGATTTTGAGCGTCGCCCCAGCAACAGCGGCTCCGACAATGCAGCACCATCGAAGAGCCAGCGACGCAGCTCCTCACCGGCCCCATCAACATTGCACGCCAACCAATGTCCTCCACCCAGCCCCAGATTGACCATGGCACCGTCCGTCCGTTCCCTTTTTTTCTGAAACCCATTTACGCCTCAACGCCGAAGAAGAAGGGTCGCAACGCATTGCCGTCGCACCCGAAATCGGAGCAGGAAGATGAAGATGCTTCGTTTAAGCTGCAGCAGAGCCTGCTCTCCGAATGGGTTGAGGATGAGCAGGAGGATCAGCTGCCGCCAGCGAACAGCAGCGCAGAGCAACAGCAGCAGCCGCAACAGGAGTCTGACAAGGAGCAGGATGACGATGAGGTTGCTACATCCTCGTCAATGGTGACGCCACGCACAGAGGTCGCATCGACCTCGTCCTCCGCTAAGAAGCGGATACGCAACATACCAAAGAAGGATCGCCGCGATGTGGTGCGGGAGGAGTTCGGGGATGGGAGCGGCGATGAGAAGGGCGTCATTATCATCGACAGCGACACCAGTTCAACGGAAAGTGTTGTCTTCCTCGAACCGATCAAAATGGCAGCAACGGCATCGAATCCAACGCCAGTTGCAACTACCGTTGCCAAGTCGGTGCCAACAGCCGCCTCCACTTCCGCCACTGGTGGTCACAATAAGAAGAATTCCTCTTGCTTTGACTTCGCCGAGGAGGAGGAGGCTGCAATGCAGCCACCTGCAGTGTCAGCAGATGGAAGCAACAATGGTTGCTTAAGCTACAGGCGACGACAAAACAAACTGCCGCCGGAAGATGGCCTGCAGCCCACCAACGGCACCATCGACATGGACGACATGGAAATCGACAGAGATGGGGAAGAGGAAGAGGAACGTAATCAAACCCCCATGGAGGCTGAATCGAGCATGGATCTAAGCGGAAGTCTCGGGGAGAATTTCAAGGGCTTCTGCGAAGAGTTTGCCACGGAGCTGGAAATGGCAACGATAACAATTGCGGTGGAGCCAGATGTGGTGCAGCTGCAAGCGGAGCAGCAACCGGAACAGCAACCGGAGCAGCAACCGGAGCAGCAACCGGAGCAAGAGAAGCTCAGTTCGCCCAGCAAGGAGCGACAGAAGCGCATTTTCAAGTCGCGCAATAAATCCCAGCAGGCGGCCGTCCAGCCCAACGATCTGGCTGAGGAGGAGCAACAGATCGAATCGGAAATGGAACCGGAACCAGTACCGAAATCAGAACCAGGTCCGGAACCGGAACATGAACATAAGTTGCAGCTAAAGCAGCCGGCACAGCTGCAAGCAGCAACAGTTGCACCTCTTCCAGCCGCAGCAATTCCAACAACAGCAGCTGCCACAAATGTGCCGCACACTCAACTGATGCACAGGAAGCCATCCAACAGCAACAACAAAAAAAGCAGGAAGAGCAAGTTGAAAATCAAAACCAAATCTAAGGCAAGAGTGAAACCGTATAGTCGGCAACCAGTGATGAGAACATCGTCGTCCTCAGACGAGCAACCTCCGGCAACCTCCGTGGCGCCGGTCATGAGAGAGGTGAGGGTGAAGGTGAGGGCGCTGCCCATGTCGATGATGCTGAAGATGACAAGCGATCGCAGCAATATGTCGCCTGCTCTGAGCAACCACAGCAACCAGAGCAACATAAGCAAGAGGAGCGATATCAGCAAGGAGAGCAATCGGAGCAGCAAGAGTCGCCACAGCAACAGGGGCGAGCACAGCAACATTAGCAGCATCAATAACAACAGCAGCAGCAACATTGCTACCGACAATGACAACGGCAACAAGAGCAACAACAGCAACAACAACAACAGCAACAACAACAACAACAACAACAACAGCTATCGCAGCAACAGCAACCCGTTTATGTTGAGTATTGCCGATGTTGCTGCCGCTGAGGAGGAGCAACGGGAAAGGGAAAGGGAACGGGAACGGGTATTGACCAACAATTCAAATGCGGGTGGCGTCATCATATTGGAGAACATATTGCTGCCGAATCTCTACCAGACATCGCCTGTGCCTGCCCCATCCAGTTGCAATGAAAATAGCAGTAGTAGTTGCAGTAGCAGTGTAGTCGGAGAAGGACCAGAAGATGCAGTAGATATAGTAGATGCAGAACCAACGACTGCAGCAAAGCCAGTGTTGCAACAACGTCAAGATTCCATCGAAGAGGAGGAGGAAGAGCTGGAACAGGAGGATGAAAAGGATGAGGCTGAGGAGGAAAAGGAAAAGGATGAGGCTGAGGAGGATGAGTATGAAAAGGAAAAGGATGAGGCTGAGGAGGATGAGTATGATGAGGAGGAAGGAAAGGAGCAGCTGAATGAGCTGGCCTGTCCAAGCTCCCCCGATAATGAAATGGACAGGGGACAGCAGCAACCGCAGCCGCAGCCACAGCCACATTTGCAGCACATCGAAAGGAACAAAAAAGATCCGATGTCATTGGGAAGCTGGAATCTTCCCGTCGAGCCTATCTCACGCGAGGCAAAACTAAAGAAACACGAATTGGAGGCGTTGCGTAGATACGAAGAGGGTCTCGTTACCGGAGCCAACTCGGAGAAGTTGCGGCTGGCAAGGGAACGCATTTCACGGCAAAGCAGCCTGAGACAATCTCTTCCACAGCCGGATTCGAGGGAGGAAGAGCAAAAGGAGTCGATTGAGCAGGAGAGGGAAAAGTATAGGTTGTGTCAGAGGGAGCAGCAGAAGGAACGTGAGAAGGAGACCGCTCTGCTGATGGAAATCCAAATGGAACAGATGCTGGAGCATGAGCGGGAAACGGAGCGTGCTGCTAGCGAGCAGCCCTCAGATGATGAAAGTGCCAGCATCTCCAAAAGATCCCGCGAAGCGTTGAACAGGCGAAGCGACGATGAAGATGAGGACGATAATTTGGACAGCGATGACGCTGGCAACGGCAATGGCAATGGCAATGGCAATGGCAATGGCGATGGCGATGTGGATAGCGATGATGATGATGTACTGGAGGACAGCATAACAAAGGGGAACATATGCGCTGTGATGACGCGTCCCGTGGCTGGTTACAGCAACACCTTCATGCTCTGCTCGATGGGCAACAATAACAATTTTACGCCGATCTACAACGATACACTGTATCTGGACAGCGAGAATCATCTGGTGCCCGTGCCGCTGAGAGCGATGCAGTTGCCCGATCAGCAGGAGGAACAGGAGGAGGAGGAGCTGGAGGAGGAACAGTTGCAGCAGCAGGTGGAAGAGGTGGAGGAGGCGGAGATGGAGTCGAGTGATGAGAGCATGTCGCCGTTGGCTGATAATGTTGTCGGTGATTTCAATGAGAGTCTGGATGACATTGAAATGATTGAGGATGGCGTTGGGGGGGTCGATGATGCTGCAGCGTCCGGTGGCCTGGCGCAAAACGATCTGTATCAGTCGCAACTGGAAGTGCTCCAGCTGAACGTCAATGGGCACCAGCTGCAGCTGACCACCGATAATCTGATGAACATTATGCAGCAGCAGGACGATGTTGTCTTCGAGATCGACGGCGGCGGCCGAACAATTCTGCAGGCCAGCGACGTCATCCAGGCGGCCAAGCTCTATCTCCAGGAGCGCGACTTGCAGCTGGTCAATGTGCAGGCGATGAATGTCGACTATGATGCGGATGATGACGACGACGACGATGGCGATGGCAATGGCGATGTTAACGATGCTGCGCACCCCACTGACATTCTGGCCGCTGCTTTGGCCGGCACCGATGTCATCGATGGGGGCATCGCGACACCGCATAATCATCATCATCTGCAGCAGCAGCAACAGCAGCAGCAGCAGCAGCAGCAGCAGCAGCAGCAGCAGCTAATGTCACCGATGGCAACGTGCACCAGCGAAACGAACTCGCAGCTGGATCAGTCGCCCATCATGTCGACGCTGGAGCATCCCACTGGTGGGCTGCATATGCGACGCATCATTGCGCCGCTGCACGACGGCAATCTCGAGCGCAGCCTGGCTGTCATTGGTGTCACCAGTGGCAGTCGCAGCCGTGTGCCCACGTCAATGGAGCTGCCCATAACAATAACCAATCCGGCCATTGCCTCACGTCCGTCCGTTTTCAATGATGCCATCAAATTTGCACCCTATCAGTAGATCCTGCACCGGGCTGAGGAGGAGCAAGAGGAAGAGGAGGTGGAGACGGAGGAGGAGAAGGAGTGGAAGTGGTAGGAGGAGGCGGAGGCGGCAAAGGCAAAGGCGAAGCAGGACTAGCAGCAGTATCAAAAGTCGCTAGACTAAAAACAAAAAAAAAGCTCTCATACATATATTACACAAAGCATATATATATATATATATATATATACATATATATATATATATATATATATATATATATATATATATATATATATATATATATATATATATATACATATACATATATATATATATATATATATATATATATATATATATATATATATATATATATATATATATATATATATATATATATATATGTCACCGATGGAAACGGTGTTATTATTTTTTTCTTGCATTATTTATCGTGTGTTACACATAAACATAAACATAAGCATATATATATATATGCACATCAACACATAAAGCATATATATATATGCACAACACATAAAGCATATATATATATATATATTTATATATATATGTATATATATGTCACCGACGGAAACGGTGTTATTATTTTTTTTCTTGCATTATTTATCGTGTGTTACACATAAACATAAACATAAGCATATATATATATATATGCACATCAACACATAAAGCATATATATATATGCACAACACATAAAGCATATATATATATATGTATATGTCACCGACGGAAACGGTGTTATTATTTTTTTCTTGCATTATTTATCGTGTGCTACACATAATAAACATAAGCATATATATATATATATATGCACAACACATAAAGCATATATATATATATATATATATATATATGTCACCGATGGAAACGGTGTTATTATTTTTTTCTTGCATTATTTATCGTGTGTTACACATAATTAACATAAGCATATATATATATAAATAAAGATATTTATATGTATAGAAAAATAAATTTATATAAATAAATAAATATATATAAATAAAAATAAATATACATAAATTAATATGTATAAGAAGTATTTATAGAAATATCTAAACGTAGTAAATATGTACGTATTTTTCGCGAGCTGGCAACCCTGGTAACTCTCGCTCTTATCTCACAAATTATCTCTTCCTTTTTTTTTAGAACATGAGTAATGTGCAACAAATGTTGCAAAACTTTTTTTTTATTTGTATTTTATTGTGGTTTTTTACATTCTAAATGTAATAGATGCAAGTTTATAACATATAAGTAGACTTAAGCGACGGGACATGCTGCGAAAAGCGAATACAAAGAGATAAACAAAGAACATTTTGTAGAGTTAAGAAAGCGACAAAAACCAGATTTTACAGAGAACGGGAATATATACTATTAAAATATACATGATATGCTAAATATGCATGTAAGAGATGAACAAAGAAAATGTTTGAAGATTTAAGCGTTAAATTTAAGAACGAGGCAAAAACGCATTATTATCGAATACAAATATATACTATTAATATATATGATATGTATGTGAACAACACACATGTAAACTAATCAAATATACTTGCATTATAAATGTAATAGATGCTAGTTAATAATTTATAAGTGTAGACTTAAGTTGGCTTGCTGCGAAAAGCGGACACAAAGAAAGATGAACAAAGAACATTTTGTAGAGTTAAGAAAGCGACAAAAACCAGATTTGATGGAGAACAGGAATATATACTATTAAAATATACATAATATGCTAAACATGCATGTAAACATATGTAAACCAAACAAATATATTTATGTGCAGACAGACTTGACTTGACAATTGACAAGCTGCTCGCAAAGAAAAAGGAAATTCATTTAAATTAAAACTAAATGTTCTTCAGTATCAAATCAGTGTGTAGAAGTTAACTTAAGTGTATATCTAATGTATTTTTTTTTTTTTTTTTCTTGACGTAATGAATAAAATAATCGACAAAAAAAGTTAAGAATTGTGTTTTTAATTGATGACTAATTAATTCTCTTTGCTTTGCAGCAATATTTCAGTCATTTGAGTTTACAGGAAAAACATCTGAAGTTAAACGGGGTTTTTTTTTATCAAAATATAAGAGACTCGAAGCTTACTCATATCCTTGATGAACCCGGCAAGTAATGTGGTATGTGTCCTGTAAAGTGTCCTGACCACATGATCCATGAATGGAATCCGATGGAGTTGACTCTAGTGATTCCAATGCACCATGTCGTTCAACAAGTTGCAATGACACGACTGAGTTGCAGCTATTTTTCAAAGAGATATTTTTAATTGAGTATACTTCAAAAATTTCGATATTGTTAGCTACTTTTCACTACATCTGCGGATTGTTCACCCCAAACCATTGGCAAACTGTAGTTACCCACATCTGTGGGAACACCAATCTCTGGCAGATCTTGCAGCAGCTGATGACATCTTTAACGAGGCCACACGCGTCTCCCTCATCATTGGCGAGAAGGAAGTGATGGTCAGGTGCTCCGGCAGTTGAAAACAGATGCAACATTTATATACATTAAATTATAGAGTCAAAGTATTGGCGTGGACTGAAGTGGATCTGCATATTATAATCAATAAACTAACTTTAGCTCCACTTCGGCACTTTCAACTTATAGCTATTTGTGAGGTTGCTATTCCCTTTATCCCGTTCGATTCTCAAATTCTCATGTCATTTATAAAGTTTACCGACTCTAGTTAACTTTACATTTCTTTTATTGAGTTTTCCATAAATTGCATTACATTCGCTTGCTGCAATTACGGTACACTTAATTATCAATAACAATTGCATATAATTTATTTCAAAATGTTTTTGTTTTTCGTACGCTGTTTAGTTTCAATTATAATAATTATTATTATATTATTATTGTAACCGGCATTCTTTTTTTCTTTTGCACTCAACTTTCGGCTTGCCTTCGAATCTAATAATTGTCGTGTGTATGTGTTGGTGTGTGTGTGTGTGTATGGGCGTGTGTGAATGTGTGTACATATTTTTTTGTTGCTCTTGTTTATTTTTACAATGGATTTTACTACACATCTTTAACAGAACACAAGACGCACAAGGATAATGAAAACAAAAAGATAAATGTCTAAGCACAATTAATAAATAATAATTAATTACAATTACTTTTGTTGGCATATATGTGTATGTATATGCTATGAGTGTATAATAATAATCAAACAATAATAATTATTTATGGTTTATTAGTTAATTGAATATTTTTGGATGGCGACAAATAAATACTTGACTTTACGCTCATGGCCAAGTCAATTTCTTGAGCTTACAAAATTTGTAACATGCGAAATTGTGGGACCTCAGCTAATTCAATTCAACAATTTGATTTAATAATAATTGACGTATTCGAACATAAAAATACTTTGGGTACCTAACTCTCTTTTTTGTTTTTGAAAAATAATTAACTAAATAAAACAAAAAATATTAGAAACGGCTTAGTTTTGTGAGTGTTGTTGTTGTTGTGTGGTTGTTGTTTAATTTGTTGCATTTGTTGTTGTTGTTTGCTTTTGCTATTTGGTTTGAGGAGCGAGTGTTTTGATGTTGTTTTTAAATACAGCCAAACTGAATTTCTTGTAGTTGTTGTTCTTGTTGTTGCTTCTTTTTAACACTCTGAACAAGTTTGTAATATGCTTGGCAACAGTAGGCAGTTTAAAGCTTGGCGCAGATCTCATTCGTAAACTCGGAGCACTTGGCACGTCCACCGAGATCGCCAGTTAGGTATTTGCCCTCCTTGATGGTCTCAAAGGCGGCGCGCTCAATCTTATCGGCATGCGAGTTGAGCTCCATGTGGCGCAGCATCATTACAGCGGACAGCAGCAGCGCCGTGGGATTGGCCAGATCCTTGCCTGCAATATCTGGCGCTGTACCGTGCACAGACTCAAACAGAGCACCATTCAGACCCATATTGCCCGATGGCGTCAGGCCAAGACCACCAACCAGACCGGCACACATATCAGACAAAATATCACCATACAGATTGGGCATCACCTAAAATAAATGAGAGATGATGTGGCTTGTAGTTCTACATTCAGTAGTTGTGGGAGTAGGAATCGCTGAGATCTAACACTTACCAGAACATCGTATTTGGCTGGGTTCTGCACCATGTTGAGGCACACCGTGTCCAAGTAACGCTCCTCGAACTGAATTTCGGGAAACTTCTGCGCCATGTCGCGCACACAACGCAGAAACAGGCCGTCAGACATGCGCCTGCCAGAAAGAGGATTGGATTGTTAAGGTCGAATTAAGTGGAAGTCGAGTTCGCTGCTTGAGTTCTTACATAATGTTCGCCTTGTGCACCACAGTCACCTTCTTGCGATTGTTGTTCTTGGCATATTGGAAGGCGTACTCAGCCACACGCTTGGAAGCCTCCTCGGTGATTAGCTTGATGCTCTGTACGACACCATCGACGATCTCATGCTCGATGCCAGAGTATTCACCCTCGGTGTTCTCGCGTATGGTGACAACATCGACATTATCGTACAATGTCTTGTAGCCCTCCAGACTGCGGCAGGGACGCACATTGGCATACAGATTGAACTCCTTGCGTAGAGCCAAGTTCAACGAACGATGGCCCTTGCCCACGGGCGTCATCAGGGGGCCCTTTAAGCCGATCTTGTTGGTGTTTACCGAATCGATGGCAGCCTGGGGAATACCGAATCTGCCATCGGGTCCCTATGTGCCAATTGTTTGAAATTTCAATTTATTATTTATGTACATATTTGCATAGTGTTACCACCTAACAATAATTTTCGCAAATAGCGAGTTCGATTTCATTAACTATTATAATATTATATAACTAACTAATTGTGCACCTGTGTAAAAACATTTGAATTCCTATGCCAGCTTTTCAGCTGCATTACTTTCTTACCGATTAACTTAGTTTCGATAACAAGTTACTTCGATATTGATTGTTGCCTGGCTGGCAACTCTCGAAAATTAAGTAATTGTGCAATGATTTAAGAACAAATGATATGTGGGATGGAAATTACTTACACGCACTGGCGTCACATCAACAGCTTCCCACTCGATGGGCACACTGGCGGCAGTAAAAATCTTTTGCACAGCAGCAGAGATCTCTGGGCCAATGCCATCGCCGGGTATCAGTGTTACCTTCTTGCCACTGGACGCATAGCCCCGGCTAGCCGCTGGCGTTGTGTTGACCTGCAACAAGAAAAAACAAATGCACGAAACCAGTTAACTACCAATTAAATCAAAAGTCGACAACACACACACGCACACATATCAACAACAGCGAAAACTACACTACACAATCACGGGACTTATACATATTTAACGGTTATCAACATGCCAGATGTCTGATTGGTTACATAAGCGATATCATCTCACATGCAGAAGGAAGGAGGTGGCAGCGACGGGGGCTACATAGCTGCAACCGATTGTCCCGTGCGCGTTTTCCCGTTGTTGAGGTTAGAGCGCGCATCTGGCAAGCCAAGGCAGACAAGTGCTGCCAGCACTTTTTTATGCAACCCGTGCAAAAAAAATAAAATAAATAAATAGAAGGGAAATAATTTATGACGTCTCATGACCAACTGATAACTAATACAAAGTTGTTAGCAACAAAATTGCGATAGGCGCAAAAGGAGAGCCTCTTTCCCTTCGCCGATCATCGAAGTGGCGCCCCCTTCCGCACGCACTTGTGTGTTATGTAAAAGGAACTTTTGATTCTAAATTTTTTTGCGATACGATCTTATAGATGCGCTGCTGAACCTCTGGGAGGGCAATTGTTGACTTTGAAGATGAGGCTGCACGAACCTTGGCTTTAAGTGTTGGTCTGCCCAAGGCAGTTGACTCTGGAGCCGCATCACGCGCAGCCCGAAAACCCAATTGCTTCAGCTGCAAATTTTTGTTTTTGTTTTTTTTTTTTGCGTAATGTGTTGGCAGCACGTTGGTTGGTTTTGTCGGTAGTAGTAGTGGTTGATTGTTGAAGGGGTGTTGTAGGGTTTTTTTTAATTAAAAAACAAAATTATAGTGTTAGTTTATTATTTTTTTTTTTTCATTATTATTAGTTTTGTCCCCCATAAGGCCGCACGTAATCAATGGGATGAGGGAGAGGGGCGAACAAGCGCAGCACAGTGTTTGCTAGTGATAACTGGCAAGCCATAGTTAATATTGTTATAATCCTTTGTATTCTTACAATTTTCTGTATAAATCTAGCAGCCATTGCGTTGAGTTTGATATTTGCACTTGCTTATTTCACGTATAGAAAAAATTCGACCACTCGCACGTCTGAGACTTTACTTTGCGCCCGCCGTATCGCCACCTAGCGGAAAACTGACGAATTTCGAGAAGAACAAACCGATACGCACGTTATTATAATCGAGCACGCCTAGAAGCGTTGCCACACTCCTCCATGTGCATCTGGCAATATTTGGTTTATACCAACAACTTAATTTAGTGGCTATTCCCATACAATACACAAGAATAGAAAATCAAAAAAATGCTTAAGTAGACACAGTTAATGAATATGTATTCAAAATGCGTTCTTGGTTCAGATGGTGCGGCAAGAATTGTACTCAAATTTAAGATACAAAATATTGTGGCTTCTAAAATTCGATTTTAAACTATATATCATGGCATCACTAATCTGAAATGTTATCGAAGCACCTCCTCAAGAATAACGATAACTTTCTTTTCAACCTTGTGTGTTACAGCCACAGTTTAAATTAATTTCGACTATTGTGTAGGTTTTATAATATACAATACGATATATAATACACGATACGAAGGAAGTGTTAAGAACAGTGTTTAAATTAAACGCTCAGATATTTGTGGGCACTGTACGGATAACAGAGTTGTATGCAAAACTTAAGCCACACCAACAATTTACCGACCAACTAAAGACAAAGCTACGCTACGGTCGTACTGGCTAAGTGTGCTGTGAACGGCCGATGCAGAATTATCATACTCGAGTTTTTTTTTCGCGTTCAGTTTAGGTTTTAGTTACCTGCGCGCAACAACCCCGTCTTCGTTAGGCGTTATTGCGTCCTGCGTTTTATAAATCTAAAACTCAATTGATACAAATCGCTGCCAGCAAATGAATGCACTGGCAGTCACCTGGAAGTGTTGCGACTTGTAAATTGGCATTTAATTGTGTAAATACATAAGCGAAAGCCACAGCGTACCCCGCGTATTTCTTTTGTGAGGCGCGTATCTTTTTTTTGTTGTTTTTTTCTTTATTGTTGCTGGCTGTGCACCGAAACAACAACGGGCAACATTTGAGGTAAGCTGGATGTGATTAAAATGTGTTTTTTACGTGTTTCAAATGTGCACTTTGCTATATGCATCTCAGCTGCTTCGGCCAACAAATACACACACACTCTCCCGCCAGCTCACATGCACACAGGCGTGCACACACGCGCGAATACACGAACTGATACATATATATACAGGCTAGGCACACACAGATACGCACAAATACAAATGTATAACTGTTTGACAGCACACACTACGACTACGGACGTTAGCGACAAAGTGCTTGCATACTTTGCTCAAATGCGCTGCGAATGCTGTCGATTTTCTATTTACAATTTTTCGTTTTGAAATAAGTGTGTGTAATTGGAATTGACGACAATTTGCTCATATTTTATTATTGCTGTAATATCTTGTACAAGGAACCATAATTTAAATAGAATTGTTCGCTTTACATTTTGCAGTTGCTCCTTCGGCTTGGTGGCTTAATTCCTTGACACGCCAACGGTAGCAAGAAACATCAGCACGATGGAGAAGCATAATAAACGTTCGCAGCTCATACGCGACAAAATGGTGTTGGCCGAGCGCAACACCAGCGACATTGTGCGCAATGGCCGCCGCTCACGTGGACCCAGCCCCAATACGCACACAAGCGGCGCTGGCACTGGCAATGCTCACAATGCTGCTAGCGGCATAGGAGGCGGCGGTGGTGGCAGCAATTCCACAAATGCCACATCCAATGAAAAGGCGACAGCAACCGTACCAGTTGGCGGCACACCGGAAAGCTCCGACGATGATAACTGTAAGTATCTAAAGATTAAAATACATAAATATGTTATTATGGCAATATCACTTACAATTCTATATTTATCACCTATTGATCTCAACGCAGCAACAAAACGAAATGGCAAATCCAAAGCTAAGCAGTCGGAATACGAAGGTAAGTCCGTATCATCTTCACCAATTAAATATGCATAGTTTACCAACTTTCGCATTTCTGTTTGCTTTGACCAGAGAAAATACGCGTTGGACGCGATTATCAGGCGGTGTGTCCGCCGCTTGTGGTTGAAGCGGATCGCCGTCCGGAACATATCAACGAACGCGCACTGTTGGTCTGGTCGCCCACCAAGGAGATACCCGACATGAAATGTAAATGCAATCTAGAAGATTATAAGTCGTTAAATATTAATTGCAAGTTTTAAATTTAGTGGAGGAATACATTTCGGTGGCCAAGGAGAAATATGGCTATAATGGTGAACAGGCGTTAGGCATGCTATTCTGGCACAAGCACGATCTGGAGCGTGCGGTCATGGATTTGGCCAATTTTACGCCATTTCCCGATGAGTGGGGTATCGAGGATAAAGTGCTCTTCGATCAGGCATTTCAATTTCATGGCAAAAGTTTCCATCGCATACGCACGATGGTAAGCTATAATTATATGATGAATGATCAAGTTGAAGCATGTCTCAAATCTCACAAATTGTACCTGTTCCATTTATAGTTGCCAGATAAATCAATAGCCAGTTTGGTTAAGTACTATTATTCGTGGAAGAAAACGCGTCATCGCAGCAGCGCTATTGACCGCCAGGAGAAAATAATAAAGGCTGCCGTTAAAGAGGGCTCTGAGAATGGCAGCGAAGTGGGCAGCAACGAGGAATCTGATAATGATGACAAGGTAATTATCAGTTAAAACTTAGAGCTCAACAAACAATCGACAAAGCAAGACTCCACTCCTCACCGACACCTCACCCATCACCCTTCAAGCCTCTATTCACAAATTCTTGTGCATATGCATATATACACAGATATACACTCCCTATCACACACAAATAATTATAATTATCCCATCCTTGCATAAGTAATTCATACCTTGAGATCTTCACTTACACTTATTCAGCCATCGAACACACGTACACACCCATACAAACGCCCACGCTCAAGCAAACGCACACACTCAAGCAGACGCACACAATCAAGCAAACGCACACACAGTCAAGCAGACGCACACAATCAAGCAGACGCACACAATCAAGCAGACGCACACACAAAAACAAACACAGACAAAAACTTTCAACCAAGCAAACAGACACACACACAATCACAATCAAGCACACAAACACACACACAACCACAATCAAGCACACAAACACACTCACGCTCACGAACACACTCACGCACAGAAACACACTCACGCGCACGAGAACTCTCACTCATACGACCACGCGCACGCCATCAAACAAACGCACACAATCAAGCAGCCGCACACACAAAAACAAACACAGACAAAAACTTTCAACCAAGCAAACAGACACACACACAATCACAATCAAGCACACAAACACACACACAACCACAATCAAGCACACAAACACACTCACGCTCACGCTCACGCTCACGAACACACTCACGCACAGAAACACACTCACGCGCACGAGAACTCTCACTCATACGACCACGCGCACGCCATCAAACAAACGCACACAATCAAGCAGCCGCACACACAAAAACAAACACAGACAAAAACTTTCAACCAAGCAAACAGACACACACACAATCACAATCAAGCACACAAACACACACACAACCACAATCAAGCACACAAACACACTCACGCTCACGCTCACGAACACACTCACGCACAGAAACACACTCACGCGCACGAGAACTCTCACTCATACGACCACGCGCACGCCATCAAACAAACGCACTCAATCAAGCAGACGCACACACAAAAACAAACACAGACAAAAACTTTCAATCAAGCAAGCAGACACACACACAATCACAATTAAGCGCACAAACACATACACAATCACAATCAAGCACACAAACACACTCACGCTCACGCTCACGAACACACTCACGCACAGAAACACACTCACGCACACGCGATCTCTCACTCATACAACCACGCGCACGCCATCAAACAAACGCACACAATCAAGCAGACACACACACAAAAACAAACACAGTCAAAAACTTTCAACCAAGCAAACAGACACACACACAATCACAATCAATCATACAAACACACACACAATCGCAATCAATCACACAAACACACACACAATCACAATCAAGCACACAAACACACACACAACCACAATCAAGCACACAAACACACTCACGCTCACGAACACACTCACGCACAGAAACACACTCACACACACGAGAACTCTCACTCATACGACCACGCGCACGCCGTCAAACAAACGCACACAAACACACAAAAACAGCAAAATAGGAAAGGATGGCTCTCCTTTTAGTTAGTTTTAGATTTATTTTGTCACACACACATACAGTTTATTCACATATATCGGTGTATATCGGAATATAACGGCATATATCGGTATATCGGTTCCCTTTTTTTTAACATATCTTAAATGTAGGGAGTATTTCATTATTCATTATTATATGGCAAATCAGGTTATTGGAAAAAGCTCTTAGCTTATACAGGGAAGTGTCTTAAAGGCATATATTGCTTACAGGTAGATGGTTAATATTTTTTTGAGTATTGTAATTATGATAATTCAAGACCGTTTGTAGCGAATACTAAATTGAGTCATACCGAAAATTGTCATTACAATAGATATTTTATACTTAATTTGATTTAACAATTAGCTTGAAAATCATTCTGGCTAATTAGTGATTCAATTTGAAACTGCGGTTTGCAATAATTTGCTTTTGATTAAAATTATAATTGGATTATGTACATATGTCGTTTTCTGATGAAAATGCTTTTTTTTTGTCGATATGTCTTAGAGATGACTTAAAAAGAATTATCGAAAAATGTTACATTAAAATGCAATGCTATTATTGCTTATCACTCGTTTCTATTTTAAAAAAAACCAACCGAAACAAAAAAAAAACACCGATTTTATAGATAACGTTTATGGGCAGACGCAGTGTTGCATTTTGAACATGACGTCTGAACACCACCAAATAGTTTGCTTTGATTAACTGACTAACTGATTGATTAGTGATTGATGAAATCAGATAAAGGGAGAGGGAGACTTGCAGATATAAACTATTCAATAAACATCATATTATCAATTATTAAACAGTAATGCTTCTGTTCGAATACATTTTTTTTTTTTGTAACAAAACCGTTTCCTAGTGCTTTTAGGAAATAAAGATATAGTTAAAGAATTATATTGAACGGTTCCGTTTGCACTTTAATAATAAACTCAATTAGACTGAGCCGAGACAAAATTGTGTTAGAATTGTATTTTTTTAAAGGTATGCATAGAATCATAACATATGTATTAATTAATCGACTGATTACAAAATGGTCTCACGTTTACTTCTAGCTTACTTTAATTCTGTAAGTTATTTGGGAAATCTCTTGGGATAAGCAACATCATTTGTTGTGTAGTGTAGTGTCGTGGAATGTGTAGCTTAGTCGCGAGGTTCAATCCCATATGAATGTTATATATGTAGATGTGTAAATCTGATTCGTTATTCTTTCAGATAATCGCCGTGCCTGCATACATCTCATAAGAACTTAAAGCATATAAGCACCCCACACGACACACACACCACACAACACCACACAACACCACAAAACACCGAACAACACCAAATAATCATTCATTTCATACATGCGTATATGAAAGTCTGTAGCCAAAACCAAATCATTGACCAGCATCTTTAAGATTTACCCGCACATCCAGAGAAAACTATGTATTCAATATTTGATCGTATTTTATTGAGACATTCACTTTTTTTTGTCTGTGCTTAGAAAATAATATTTTTTTTTTAAATATTGATTTTATGTTATGACTATAAAGAATGGCAATCAATCAGCGGGACTTTAGACGTAAGGCAAATAGACTTTTTTTTATGCAGATTATAAATACATATATTTATATATATAGTTATCTAAAATACATAGTAATATATAAATATATATATTTTTTTTTACTAAACATGAATATGAGTAATGTTCTAAATTATTATATAGTTAATACAATCTAGTAATTTATACACAAATCAAATACTTATTTAATGCTTTTAATGTATTAAATTTAAACTAAAAGAATCTAAACAAAGCACAAAAAGCATATCCAAAATTATATATACATACAGTAATAGTTATGCTACATATATAGAAGTATATAATTCAAACAGAAAATAATTGATAATAATGATAAATATTATTCATGATAATGCCGATGATAATCACACATATAATGCCAATAAATTTCATATATTGTTTGCAAGAAGATTAAACAAAAAAGAAAAACAAAATTCAATTATATGTGTTTTGTATTCATAAGCCATAGGGATCAAATCAAGACGAAGAAGAATCAACAAATTGGTTTTTTGGATCGATTTGGATTGAGTTAATTGTCAAGTAAGGGCATATGGGCAATAGTTTAGTACAATAAATCGCGTTCAGACTGATAAAATTTCTAGTTTGTAACACTAAGGTTCAAATACTCTATTCACACACACACACACACACACACTCACACACCACACACACTAATCCTCATATGCTACCCGTGATTTCCCAGGCACTTATTTACCTGCATTAACTCCTAACTAATTACTGATAATCTGTATAACATACACTTACACCATATGTGGCATTCATGTTGCATATGCTGGATATGTTTAGTATTATTATTATTATTTTTGGTTTGTTCCCCAGTTGTGTTTAGTTTGCAGCTTAACATATTTTTTATTATTTATTTCCCCAATATAAACTACCATCTTATTGGTTTTAAGTTTTGATTTTGTTAGCAATTCGTTACTCTTTACAATTCTACTCGCTAGAATTACTCGTTGCTCAGTGTAAACAAAACGAACACGATGCAATTTACAATTGGCCTTTCCGCTGACTCGTTGCGTCCTCATCGTTGTGCGAGTGGCACTTGTTACTTTTTCAAGCTAAACTCTGGCTAATTTTCCTAATATATCTTTAAAATAGAGTGTGAGAAAGGAAGAGAAAGAGAGAGAGAGAGAGCAATACAGAGAGAGAGAGCAATACAGAGAGAGAGAGAGAGAGAGAGAAAAATTTTCCATTTGAATCTGGTATATGTATTTATGTGTGTGTACATATGCTTATGCATGCATGTGTATACAGTTATATGTGTATATACATATATAAATATAAATATATATGTATATATGCATATGTGTATATATATTTATGAATGTGTTTATAAGAATGATGTTTTAAGTTTATTTCAGTGTAGAACAATCGAAAATTTTGAATTTTAAAAACGTACAACACACACACACATATACACACATATTATATATCATATATATTTATATACTTTCACACAAAACACATTCCACAAATACATACATATACCAATGCATACACTTATGCGCTTCGCAATCGAAAAAGCAGCAAAGCGAGTTTGATAAATGAAAAATACAAAATACACAAAGACAAAAAGACAATATTCGAGATAAGCAACGTTAACCACAACATGAAGAAGAAGCACATGTAGAAATTTGCATTTTGTTTGATGGTTTGGGTAGGGTGGGGGTGGACAGTTAGGGTGCGGGGACTTTAACAGCAGAAACAACTACAACAGCAACAAGAACAGCTACAATTACAACTACAACTACCTCTTAAGTGTTACCAAGTGAACTAAAGCAAAAACAAACTGTTTTTTTTTTGTTTTCTCTTCTCTTTGCATTTAATGTCACACACACACACACACAAACACAAATTACAAATCGAAATCCAAATAAAAATCACATATAAAACGACACTTCGATGTCGTTAAACATCTGTCCGAAACTGACTTATAAACTACCGAATTCGATTCATAACAACATTCCGTACAATCCACAAATAATAAAAAAAAAACAATTTAAAATATAAAATATTCGCTTGCTGCCGCTGCTATTTTCGAATGCGATGGCATATTTAACCAACTTATTCATCATGATTCCCAACAAAACCCACAACAACTATAATGACGACAACAATTATTTCGGTTGGGCAGAGGGCGAACAACAACAATTCGACGATAAACAACAACAACAACAACAGCAACAACAACAACAGCAACAACAACAACAGCAACAACAACAACAGCAACAACAACAACAGCAACAACAACAACAGCAACAACAACAGCAACAACAACAACAGCAACAACAATAACAATACAAACAACAACAATAACAACAACCGCAGCAGTCCCAATTCTGGAACGCCTGGAAGCAATGGAAACGTAACAACCAGCACCAATGCAACTGCAGAAGCTAGCAACAGCAACAGCAACAATAACGGCGGCGTTGGCAGTAGCAGCAGCAATAATAGCAACACCAACAGCAACAGTAATAGCAACAGTAACGATCAGGACACGGAGCTGTGCATTTATACGACATCGATCGCCGATGATATGCTTGAATTTTCTTTACCCGGATTCAGTCTACAATATGATAATGATGATATTGAGAACGATAATATTGGCGGCAACGATAATGGCAGTAGTAATACCAACAACAACAGCAGCAACAGTAACAACAACAACAACAATGGCAACAACAATCGACGAGTTGTTGTGGGCGGTTTCTGCAAAAATTGCAATGTTGTCTGCTACATTTTGTTCGATTCGACATTGGGGCGCATGTGTAAAAGTTGTCACACGCATTGGAGGTAGATATTCCTATATACAAATATATGTTAAAAATATATATACAACAAAAAAAAGTAAACAATAACTACAAAATGAGCTAAATATGTTGTTACAATCTCAAAGCTAATGCCAAGTTTTTCTCTTTCATTTTCTCCGTCTTTGAACCCCTACAAAAAAACCAAAACTAAATCAAAATTTTTGCATTACCTGTTGACCAACAATATGTCTAACTGCAAATCAAATACACACACACACACACGCGTACATACATACATACATACATACCTACATACATACATACATACATACATACACACAACATACTCATTGACCTCCATTCATTTCTGTTGCTTGTTGTGACACATGACGCGTCCCCGTTTCCTCCCCGCATCGCGTTTAATCGCTGCTTTGACACAGACGTACCGGCAATGGGCGTCCCATCTCCGGCCCGGACAGCATTGCACTTACAAAACGTTCCACACACACCAGCGCCGCTGCTGCCGCGGCAGCTGATCGCTCCAAGCGCAAACCGCCACGCGGCATGTATATCAACCACGATGATCTCACCGCCTTGGCCGGCTGCAAGAATCCATTAGAATATTTAGCCGAAGGCGATCGTAGAGTTGCCTCCCTTATGGCCGAAGTAAGAAACTGTTCAGTGAGACTTAACCCACCCACACATCTTTTGCTTTTTGCTTGTTTGTCATTGCTTCCTTGCTTGTAGATTTGATTGTAAATGAGAGATGCCAAATTCCCCAAGCTTAGTTCAAGTTGTCCAACTATTGGATCAGTGTTAGTTGCTATAGTGCTTTATGTGTTGTTTTCTCCCAGCTTAGTTGTGCTTTTTAATTTTCAGAATCTTTTTTTGGCTCTACTCCTTAATTTGAATATCTAGAAGTGGTGCAGTAGCCGAGTAGACGGGAGCCTAACTTTAATGTGTGTTCGCAGGTCGAACAAAAAAATTATAAAATATGTATCGCTTTGCTCAAAAAAATAGTTATTTTATATTTGAAATTTTTTGATGATCAGTTTCAGCTTTTGACCATTTTCTTCTCCTTAGCTCGATTAGATGAAAATTCGATAGATGATTCAAAATTGAAATCGGAACCAGGCTTGGATCGCATGTATTTTTTTTTTATATATATATATATATTTAACATACACACACACACGTTCACATGCATACATGCGCATATATACGCATAAACTATCACACACACATACACATACAGCCGTGAGCCAAACGACTCACTGTCCCGACTCGACCCAATTTCAGATACAGAAGAATAGGCAAACGTTGGAACAGCTGGATAAGGACTGCAGCGATATTAATCCAGATGAGGGAGGTGGAGGAGGAGGCATCGGTGGCGGCAGTGCTGCCACTGCTGCTGCGACCATTAACACGGCTGCCAACACTGAAGCAGCCGCTGCTCAACCCCGCATTTCGGCCCGTTGGACACCAGATGAGATTCAAGTGGCGCGGCTCGCGTTGCGCGACTGGGGCAAAAACTTTCCGGTGCGTAGTCCATTAAATCTGACCGCAGACCTTGTGCAACAATTCTAATTGTATGTTCTCGTTTTAGATGATAGCCAAAGTGGTGGGCACGAAGACGGAGGCGCATGTGCGCACCTTTTATGTAAACTATCGCAAACGCTACAATCTCGATCAGATTATTAAGGAGTACGAAGCGAATGTGTCCACCAAGGCGGAAGAGTCGAACGTCGAGGAAAGTAGCGATGCTCCAACTGCAGCTGCCGGACCTGCAACTGCAACTGCGGCAGTTGTGGCTTCCACAGCGGTGGCCGGTGCCAGTGCCAATATGGCAGCAGTGGACGGAGCGGCGCCTGTGGCCAGCAAAACGGCAGCCAACAATGATGCTAGCGAACCCAGCAGCCAAGAGTTGTCCAAGAAGGAGGAGGCAGCAACAGCAACAGCAGCTGCAGCGTCACCATCAACATCATCAACGTCATCATCATCGTCATCTAATGGCAGCAGCACAAAGAAGAAGTCAGAACTGATAAATGCTGGAGAAACAAATGCTTCGCCGAAGTCAAGCGAGAGTGTCATAGCTGCAACAGCAACTGCTCCAATTGCCTCTGCTGCTGCTGCTGGGAATGCCAATGGCGCTGCCACAGCATCTGTTAACAAATCAACGGCAGCGATTAGCAACGCGCCAACCATTACCATTGTGGATGAGTCAGACACGGCGACCAGCACCAGCAGCGATTTGGCCAACAGCAACAGCAACAACACGCCGCAAACAACTGCCAATGCCAATTCGAGCACATCGGGCATTAGCAGCACTACGAGCAGCAGCGCACCAGCCAAATCAACATCGACGAACAACAATCACAACGATGCTGACAGCGAAGAGTCGTCCGCTTCGCTGAAATCAACTGTCGTCGCGGTTAAGCGTGACCATTCCCAATTGGTAGGTTAACGGTTAACAAGCACACATCAATTATTGTCGCCGATTGATTGACTCGTTGCTGACTCTTTCTTCCATGTTTCTTCCATTTGACCAGAACGACTCTATCGAAATACCGCCAGCCAAAAAGGTGGCGCTGCCTGTCGGCGGCGAGTTCCTTGCTAAGTGAAAGGTGCATCCTGCTCGCCCCGGGGAATACTAAGCTGGTCTGGTCACAGGCGATATATCACACAACGATATATCTACATCTATCTACAAATACCGTTATATTTGTTGGCCGTTAAGCCCAAAGCATGTGTTGTGTATGTCTACATTTTCATAGATTATTTTTTGTTTTAATTATACCCAAAAACTCTATTCTTAATTTTTATTTTAAGCACATTAAGGAGACTTATCTGACACACACACTCACAAACACACACACACACACACACACACAAACATACAAACATTTATAGATTTGGTTAAATAGTGGATTGTTTATTTGTATTGTATTCTATTTGTATTGTTTCGTATCTTTTTTCTACGTGCTACTTATAATAAGTTTTATTGTATATTTTAAACAGTTTTATGATACCGAAGGTATATGTGGAGTTTGTGCAATGTCCGTCATGTTGTCTGTCTGTCTGTCCGTCTGTATGAACGCAAGTTTCTTCAACACCCTTAGAGATGGAGAAACTTGAAACTTGGAACATATACTACTTTCAAGTATAAAAAATTAAAGTGTCAATGTTGGAGTCCTACGTCTACTAGGGAGCTAGAAAATCGATAAAAATTGATATTCGCAAATCGATAATGCCATATCTCCCTCAATTTTATGGATACAGTCACCAAATTGAAAGGTAACTTGCTGGTAACCTCCTCCAAGGATCAGCATATCATTTTTTGGACCACGCCCACAACCGCCACCCCCAGGAAGCTCGGCCCAAGAAATCTGAAATGCGCATATCTTCCATAATTTGTAAGCTAGAGTCACCAAATTTTGAAAGTACACTTGAAAGGTATTTTACTAAGATCGAACTGCAAAAATTTTTTTTGCCACGCCCACTTCCGCCCCCAAAAACCGATAAATGCTAATATCTCCCGCAATTTAAAGGCTACAGTTACTAAACTTGATAGGAAGATTATTAGGAACCTTCTCTTTACTTTTTTACCGCACCCAAAATCTCGAAAAGCTCGTATCTTCCGTAATTCAAGAGTAGCTTCCAAAAAGGGTTACTCTCTTATATCTACCTCAATCTGAAAGGCAAACTTGGACAGTATTTCTTGGCTGCGCACAAATTATGGTATCATAGTATTTCGCTGTCGGTTACTTCCGACTGCAACGTTCTCTCTTGGTTTTAATTTATTTTTGGTCTCAAAAAAAAAATGGCCTGATTTGTTTACGTTAAAATCAAAATATAATCATTATTTACTTATGCAAAAAATCAAGAAATGAAAAATCAGTTTGGATACGCGAAGATTATCCAAACTCCAATAATTCCAAATAATCATTACTTACGGTTCCTGCGTTTGAAATATGCATTCTACCATATGTGCATGTATGGGGTGCATTTAGCAATGATGAATACTAGTTGATAAACTGTCTTCTAGAACCTCACAATCGCACGATATGATATAGATCTGAGAGCAGTATGGCCCTTGGGTAGGTAGGTTATACGGTTACCGACCGAAAGCCGTGTGGATAGAGACTTAGAAAGAAAGTTTAATAGAAGAAAGAAAAGGAGGCAGATCGGACTACTACTGGACTAGACAAACAACAACCAAACATGCCTCCAGCGGGATTCGAATTTTTTGATATAACGATGCAAAGACTCAACGCAGTCTGACCCTTTATCGACGTCTTTTTTAATTATATATATATATACAGTTTGTCCAGAAAGTGTTTTCGTACTGCAAAAAATTTTTATTTTCCAAGTTCTTATGCACGCCTTAGCAAGGAAGAGAAGCAACATTCTAGGGATGCATGTTATGATGAGCAATGACATAGAAGCCCTCAACCCAATAAAAATTCTAGCATTCGTGCAAGAGCTTGGGGTGATGGAGGAGCGTTAAGCCCAGAAGGGGGCACAATAGACCTATCAGGTCGCAGTGCACACACCCCCCTAATAATAATAAATAATAATAAGTTCTTATGCAAAAAAACGTATGTTATTATTAACTTTTAATTATTTACGTATTTTTCTACTATTAATTGGATATTTGTTAACTACTTAATCTTAAAATTAACAAGATTTATTTATTATTTATTTATCTACTTGTGAAATTTTATATCAAAAGTAATCCATTTTTCTTAATGTCCATAAAGTCTTTTCGCAACGCCTGTTTACAACTTTGTCCGAAATGTTTTCGTTATCGACGCGAACCATTTACAACATTTTAAGCAGAGCGGATAACAAAAAAAGATTGGAAGCAAGAAAAATAAATGGTCGAGTTAAACGCCATATCATAAGAAAAGTGGGAAAAAAAATACCCAAATATCACCAAGCATGATTGTGTTCGAGCTTAAGGAAGAATTTGGTATCAGTGTTGCTCGTGAAACAGTCAGAAAGGAGCTTTTGCGCAATGATTACAAGTCACATGCGGCGCGGAAGAAACCGTTGCTTTCAAAGCGACTTTCGTTTGCCAACAGTTATGTGGAGAGGCCAATTGAATTCTGGGACGACGTTATATTTTGTGACGATTCAAAAATAATGATGTACTGCAATAACGGGACGTCAAGAGTCTGACGGAAGCCCCTTACAGCTTTGGCAAATAAAAATATAATACCTACGGTGAAGTTTGGCAAGCTTTCCGCAATGGTTTGGGGCTGCATATCCAGCAAAGGAGTTGGAAATCTGGTATTTATTGAAAATACCATGGATGCTGACAAATATTTGCAGATCCTTAGGGAAAATTTAAAAAGCTCTGCAGAAATTTTCGGATTTTATGCTGATAATAAGCCAACATTTAAATTTTATCAGGACAACGATCCTAAGCATTAAGCCAATATGGTTAGGATGTGGCTGCTCTATAATTGTAAAAAGGTATTTGACACTCCTCCTCAAAGTACTGACTTAAATCCGATAGAAAACATTTGGAGTTTTTTTTGAAGAAGCATGTGGCAAAAAGAAGTCCCAAAAATCGACAACAGTTGAAAGAAATCATATTGGAAGAATGAAGTGAAGATTCCACAGAATTACAACATACCCAATCTTGTATATTCTATGCAACGGCGTCTACAAGCTGTATGTTGGGCCAAAGGTGGTCACACAAAATATTAAGCTTGCAATTCTAACGGGATCGCCTAAAAAGGGAATTGCAAAGTTGTAAACAGGCGTTTCGAAAAGACTTTATGGACATTAAGAAAAATTGATTATTTTTGTATATAAAATTTCACAAGTAGATTAATAAATAAATCTTGTTAATTTTAAGATTAAGTAGATAATAAATATCCAATTAATAGTAGAAAAATGCGTACATAATTAAAAGTCAATAATAACATTTTTTGCATAAGAACTTAGAAAATAAAATTTTCTTGCAATCCGCAAACACTTTCTGGACAAACTGTGCATATATATGTATATATGTTTGCAAATTAAGACATTGCTCTTAACTGTATGCAATAGTTTAGAAGAATGTCTTCTAATTTTACACACACAGACGGACAACAAAGATAGATGGACAGACAGACACAGGAATGGATTTGCTTGGATACGGCTAAGAAGCAGCAGATCCATTTGCACCCATAACACGACAACCAAAACAACGACAAAAACAAGAACAGACATGCAACTGCAGTAGAGAAAAAGTTACTACTACAAATTATGTATTTAATAAATATAATATTAATATTAATATTATTAATAATAATAATATGATGCAAACGTTAACTGAACGTGAATACTGTATGATTATGAAGTGTTAAACCTAAAACTCACACATCCAACAACTTTTTTTTTCTTGCTGTAATTTAGCATAAATATATAAATATATGTATGTATGTTTGGGTAACGCTTGTGTACAACGACAACAACAATGACACATACACACACACACACACACACACACACACACACACACACCACAGAGCATGACGGGTGTTTATTATGGTACAATTTTCTTATATGCATATATGATACATTAATTTTATTTTTTTTAGAACTTTTAGATGATTATTTTTTTTTTTAGTTTTTCCTTTGTTTCATATAAAAGTATATACATATACACACACTTACACAAACACACACACACACACATATAGTAACAAAGTGTATACAACAAGCGAAAAACCCGTCGAAAAACATAAATAAAAAATAAAAATATTATAATTAATAGATGAATGCGCATTTTCATTAAAAATTTCAATAAATAATAATAAGTTGTTCGCAAAAGTAACGAGAGACATCCGTTAGATAAACAATTCAGTTAAAAGTCGAAATCGGTTATTGATTCTCCATTTTCTAAGGCTGAGAAAACATCGATTCAGATAAGTGTAAGTTAATCTATTTATTTAAAATGATAAATAATATGCTGGTAGAGATATCAGCCCAAATGGGTGTACTCCTCGAACAGGAGTAGGAGTAGGCCCCCAATTTTTGGAGCTGTAGTTTGAAAAAGTTTTCATTCTAGAGAGTTTTCAATCGAGCTTGAAGCTGTTCTGTAACAACGATAAATTCGAAATTCGAGAAATAAATACAAAACGGAAAATTGGATTGGATTTCGGCTGTGATCTAAATATTGGCCATAGCTCAAGCCATAGTCGAGCCACCAAATCGTTCCACCGGGTCGACAAAGAGCTGCGAGCAGCTGCTGCTTCTAAATATGCCCACCGCCGGCTTGGAGCCGGTCATCCTCAACGTCTACGATCTGTTTAATTACAACGCTTTGGCTGCACCGATCGGCTTGGGCATGTATCATACGGGCGTTCAGGTTTACGGCATTGAGTACGCTTACGGGAGCCACGTCTTGTCCAATTCGGGCATCTTTGAGATGCAGCCGTGCAGCGCTGAGCAGGCGCTGGGCGAGCATGTCCATTATCGGGATAGCATACATCTGGGCCATACGCTGTACAGTCGCGACGAGGTGTATCGCATTGTGAAGCATATGGGCTGGCAGTTCACGGGCAACAGCTACCATCTGACCAGGAACAATTGTAATCACTTCTCGGATGCAATGACGCAATTTATCTGCGACCGTCAAATACCCAACTGGATCAATCGTCTGGCCTACTTTGCGAGCTGCGTGCCATTCCTCGAGCGTTGCCTGACGCCCAACTAGCTCACATCCATCTAGATGGATAGACCCCAAAACAAACAGACAGACAGACAGACAGTCACACATTGTGGGCGGGGCGTGTCTCGCATTGAGAGAGGGCGGAGACAGGCACAGTCTGAGTGACAGAGACAGAGACAGCGAGACAGAGAGCAACAGAGCCACAAATTGATTTTTCTTTTACTTTGTTTGTTTGCCTTTTGGGGGTTGGGCATATCAGGCAAATCCTGTAGTTCCTGTTTTTTGTTTTTTGTTTTTTTTTTTTTTTGCTATTTTTTGCATGTGGTTTTAACGACTATATCGATTGCCAACGATTGAAGAGCACGCACGTGTCCATTTACATATCTAGTTAAGGAAATCCTCGACGAGATGGGACAAATAATGTGAATACAACTATAATGCATTTGGACTATAACTTCAGGAAGAATAAAATCAGTCTGTGTTTTCTACAACTTAACAACTTTAGAGTAATGTAAATTCATTAATAGTTTGTATATTTATGTGTGAGGCAAAAAATAAATGAGAATTAATTTAAGCTTGAAATATATTATTATATGTGTAATCTTATAGTTGATATCCAAAATCATTTAATCATTTGTAAATCATAAAACATGAATACATGCATACATACATACATATATATAAATTATGTGAGACTTTTATTTAAATTACTCACCTTAGATGCCCTCTAAATTTATTGATGACTTTAAGTTTGCGAGCTCTCGTTTTGCTCACAATCCAAATAAATATTAAAATAAACAAAACCAATTCTTGTTTACATGAAATACAAGGGGACCTTTTGAGAATTTGCTGAGATCTGCACAACTTCGATTTCACAGACATGTTGTTGTTGTTGTCGCCGTTGATCGTGTTCTGTTTATGTGAATAGATAGCATAAGGAATACCCTTATTTGGATAAGCGGTTAAGCCTGTGATCTAGGTTTAGAATCTTAGCCAGCAAATAAAATCAACTGCAGGCAGTTGAACCCATGCAACTATTAATCTGATAAGCCTTTAGCCTCATTTATTAAATATAAAATAAATTTAGATAATACCTGTAATACAAAAAATTTGTTCTTTTTTTTTATTAGTTTTATTTATTTTTCATTTTGCTGTTTTTTGGCATAATTTGTTAAACATGTTTTTGGTTTTTCGTATTTAAATATATATAGTTTATGTAATTTTTTCATATTTTTTGTTGTTGTTATATATTATTTTTGTATTTGTTGCGGTCATTTTGGTTTTTATGCTTTCAATTATTTAAATTTAGTTTTCGTTTTAGAGTTCGTTTTTATTTATAATTAATTATTAAATTTAACTCTCGCTTATGCATTGCTTAGCTAAAAAAAATCCACTTATAATTAGTTACACAAGTTTGAATAGTTTCGAATGATGTTTTCGGATAGCCATTGTAATTGCTGCGGTTGTTGGGTTGTTGGGTTGTTGGGTTGCTGGGTTGTTGGGTTGTTGGATTGATTGGTTGATGTCACTCTCGTTCTCGCTACCTTTGTCGATGTGATCTCGATGTGAACAGTTATGACAACGACGTATACTCGTCTAATAAAGTAACGAGTAGCGAGTAGCTTAAACTAGTAGCATTTGGATATTATTTATGAAGCTGTTGCCGAGAAACGAGTGGCGTGTTAAAATTCAAGAACAACTGAAATTACCTTACTTATGGAGACTGTAGCTGAATGAATTAGTGGTGAATGATTGGCGTATTAGTAGAGCTCTAGATCTATTCGTTATTAACAATCTCTGTCTTATACTAGGCATTGTCCCATAAACGTTTTTTTTTGTGTTTTTTTTGTTTTTTTTTTAATATTGTGTAGTATACATAGGGTATGCGTGCTTGTGCATATCATACAATAGTTGTTAGTTTTGCCTTTGGTTTTTGTTTTTATAATGTCACGCCAAAATCTCAATACACAATTCGCTTAGTTGCTATGACTAGTTGACTATTACAATACGCTTAAATACGACTTTGCATTAGTTTAAAGGTTTTGGTTTTCGCAAAAAAAAAAAAAAAATTATTACACAGAAAAATATTAACAAGTCTTAAAAGTACATGTTTTTATTAATATATATATATATATATATATATATATATTTATGTATATTTATATATATTTATATATATGTGACACACACGTAAATTAGCGTACTTGACATTCAATAGCTTAAGTATTTTCACACACGCACATGCAGGCACACACACACACACACACAAACACACACACACACACACGCACACGCACACGCATACAGGCAATAGATACTTGACATACATGAGGAATAGTTCTAAATACATACAGATACAGATTTATAGCTATGCCTAACTAAGTATATGTATATATATGTGTACTATATGCATATATATATATATAAGTATATAGTACTATGTGTATTATACACTCTACGTGTAGCTGCTGCCCATTTGACGCACTCGCTCTTAAAAGATCGCACTCCAAAGGTGCCAGATTGAATTGTGATCTTTTAAAAGAAGTCGTCAAAGGTTTTTGATTATGTTTGGTATTGCAGCATCGGTGCCGATAAGTTCGGATGATGCGAGCTATTCATGCGCAATGCGGATAGGCTTTTATTATACCACTCATCCTCCGGTGACATTCCTGCAAAAATTGAAGGTTCCCAAGAGAGGGAGAGAGCGAAGGAAATGGGAGATTAGCTCAAGTGTAGATTGAATCAAAAATTGTTTTTTTCTTATTCTTATGCATATGTATATTTTTTTGGAAAGATTTCCGTGCTGCGGAAATTCACTACATAAACAAAAATCTGTACGTAGGACACACAGGATGTGCTAATATTACTGGATATGAGAGACGGGACACGGGCACTTGAGAAATTTGTCTTGACTTGGTTTTCGTCTTGCTTGACCGGAAATTCATTTGCTGAATTTTCATTCGTCGTCGCCTTTTGCACAACAATTTCCCATCCTCCAACTACCTCCATACTTTTCCTTCGCCTCATAATATCCGGTTAAGTTGGCTCTGTACTAAGCCATCATTTTATTGTTATTATAAATTATATTACCACTAGTATTGCATATGCATATATAATATTAATATTACTATTGTTGAATATACAAATGTGTAGACAAATGTGCGTGGCTGGCAACGCAATCATTGTTTATCTCTCGGGGTTTGTTTATCGCTCCAGTAAATAAATTTGATAGGACAGTGGCAGATGTCGAGACGGCGACACTCGGCTTCAGCAGCCGACAATCAAAACAATCAATCGGAAGTTTACACATAATTCCCCCTGTCTAAGCTCGTCATACATCATATATACAATCACGTAACTTGAGCCTCGCCAAAAGTCCTATAGAGTAAGTTAGGGCATATTCAAATTTGCACAGACTTGAAGTGGCTTAGACTTAAATTTATGAAGTATATACAGTTTGTATATAATCGGATAAATTGCAATGAAATAACCTTTCAGAGTCCTTCTACCTTCCTATCGATACATCGTGACTCTGGATAAGTTTGCACCGAGTTTTTTATACCCTTAACCCATTAAAAGTGGGTGCCAATGTATGTAAGAGGCAGAAGGAAGCGTCTCCAACCCCATAAAGTATATATATATTCTTGATTAAGATCAACAACCGAGTCGATATAGCCATGTCCGTCTGTCCGTCCGTCTGTATGAACACGCGTATCTCAGAGACTATAAGAGCTAGAGACTTCGATTTGGAATATAAGTTCTCGTATACCATTATATCGATAACTGCCTTAGTTTCTCGATTCTCGAAACATTTCGATTTCCGATATCAATCAATTTACGAGGCAGAGGCTTCAAATTTATACATAATATATGCGTGATCGGATAAGAAACACCTAAGTTATAGTAGAAAATATGTTTCTGTATACAGATAAATAGGCGAGCGCATGTGTGAGAAAGAGATGGCATGATAATCGACGCTAGCGTCAATATATTTGTGTGCATTCTGCAGAGCCCCGATAATTACTTCTCGTTTACGTATTTATGTATGTATGTGCACTTGCCATCTCGGGTCAGTTCGGGCTTTTGAGTAAAAATATGCGCTGTCCTAGTTTTTTTTTACAGTGTAGTCCATGAGCCTCCCACAGGAAAACAGTGCACTTGATGAACTGAACATTTGGGTGCAAATCATCTCAAAGAGAAATTTGCCAATTAAAAAAGAATATATTTAACAACTGGGTTAAGGATATATCGTAGTAGAGATCACTCGACTACCGCATTCTTCTTGTTGTATAAGATCATAGATTCTTTTGGTTTGATTCAATTCAATGAGACAAGTTATCACTGATAGCCCCTAGTTCTACAAAGGTTTGGCAATTTGGCACGGCTAGTTGTCCAGCTGAAAATTACTTTAAGCCAAATACATAACAAGTTTCATTAAGATTGCTTTAAAACTACGCTGTGCATGAAACTATGAAACTAGGGTTAAAGGACAAATCTATAACAACTCGGCTCGGTAATGGTGATCAAGAATATAGACTTTATAATACCCTCTGCCAGGGCAAAGGGAATAGAAAACGAAATATTTCCTCGACTGACAAATGTTGCATAGCACAACCTGAGAGCACCAGGGAGAAGCACAAGAAATCAGTAGCTCAAATGGGAGAGCAGCCCAAAGAGAAACGTTTTTGAGCAGCGCAGCAAGTTGATTGCTTAAGAGAATCAAGAAGAATCAAGAAGAATTCTCTTTGAGCCTAGCCAGTAGAAGAAGCTTGCGCATGTTCAAGCCAAGCACTGAGCCAAGAGCTCAAAAGCTCCCGCGAGAGCGAAAGCTCCAACTGGCGATCGTGGGAGCATTTAAAAGGCGCGGAAGGCAAGCTGTCAAATTAGTTTGTGGCAAGTGTCGGGCTAAATTGAACATGGGACGTGTTCCAAGTTCCAAGTTCCAAGTTTTGAATGATCGCGATTTCTTGAAATAAATAATTTGATAATTTTTGGTGAACTTACCCATCGAGTCTTGACGCACGCCCACGGAGCCCATATTCGTGCTGTGCGCCATTGAGAATGGCTGCGTCATGCCCGGATATGAGGAGGCGCCCATTTGGAAGAGATCCTGCAGTGCAAAAAGTGCAAAGTTACCCACATTATAGATGTGTGTGTGTGTGTGTGTGAGTGTTAGTGTGAGTGAGTTAAGCTTAATTTACCTGTGGATAGCGATTCATGGTGTTGTGGTGTGGATAGGGCTGATAGCCACGGGACACGCTATAGCCTTGAATGTTCCGCATCATGCCGTTGCACGACGGGATCACAGATGGTGCCAATGCCTTTTGCAGCTGCTTCTCCTGCTTGCGGTATTTGGCTCGTCGATTCTGAAACCAAACCTGCAATAACAATAACAATAACAATAAAAGCGAAACAGGTAAGAAAAAATGTACATCAATTAAAGCGTTGCCGGACCTTTAAGTTCTTTAAATTAGCCAAACGTTCCTCACCCAAATAAATACAAGAACCAAAGAAAAAAAGAAAAAAAAAGAAGCTGAAATGTCACTTTGAAAAACTCTGGCGAGCGTAAAAAACAGTTCGCAGCAGAGAGGAGAAAATGGAAAGCGGATGATGAAAAAAGGCAATGGCAAATGGTAAGAACTCAGCGCATCCCTCCACCACCCCCTCCCCATGCCGTACATCATACTGTTTGCCCCAAACTGGGAGCGTTCTCGTCTGTCGACGTCGTCTTATGAGTAAAAAAAATCTACAAAATTGAAATTGAAAATAAGTTGACGACGCTGTTTGTAAGCGAAACATCGACGGGTGTGTGTGTGTGTGTGTGTGTGTAAGTGTGTGTGCTGCTTAGACATTATTAAAGATGGTCCTCACGATTGCGACTTGGATGCCGGAGTGCGAGCTGCTGCCTGCTGGCTGCTGGCTGCTGGCTGCTTGGGTCCTGCGTCTTGATGGCAAAAAGAAATTGCCAAGATGAAAGCCAGCGCCAGGCATAGACAACATGCAGCGGGGCCGGGGTGGGCGGGTTGGCTAGAGGCTTATCGGGGTTGGGATGGGTTGGGGGTTGTGTAAAAATTTCCGACATTTTGAAAGCTGCTCAGCTTGCTTTGAGTTACTTACAAGGCAGCGAGCGCCCTGTAATGGCGGCCCAGACAAGTCCACAGGGGGTGAGGATGAAGACGAGGATGAAGATGAGGATGAGGATGGGACAGGGGGTAGTTTGTGTGTGTGGGTGGATCGGTTGGTGTGAGGTGCAGTGTTGCGAGTGGTGGTTTGGTTTGCTTTTACTGGGGCCAAAGGCAGTCAGACATCTTCCTCCTCGTAGTCCTCGTTTCTTGGACGTCTTTGGCATTTTTCTTGTATTTATTTTATCATTATTATTATCTTTGTCCATGGCTATGTGTGTGCAACTCTCTGTGTAGGTGTGTCTGTGCGTGTGTGTGTGTGTGTGTTGGTTTTAATGAAAAATACAAGCTTGCTAGCAGAGCCAGGCAGGCAGTCGGGCTCTTTGGCCCCTGCCCCTCTCTGCTTTGGGGGTTGTTTTCTGAGCCCACTTGATGGCTCGTTCGGTTTCATTTGGTTGGCTGCCAGCATAAAAATGCCAGCCCAGAGTACAGCACGTTTATGTGTGTGTGTGTGTGTGTGTGTGTGTGTGTGTGTGTGTGTGTGGCTGTGTGTGTGTGTGTTAAAAATGCTCTTAACCATCAGCTATGAGATGTTTGTTGGAGGGTTGAAATTGTTGAAACGTTGTCCCTGGTCTGACTGTATATCTCTCAGTTTGTCTATCCAGTCAGTGTATATTGCTCTGTGTGTGTGTGTGTTTGTGTGTGTGTGTGTGGGCGGAGTAACTCAATTAAGGATCCATTTGATGGCGCACACACACACCTACAAATAGATGCACATACAAAAAAAAAAGAAAAAATTTAAAAACAAATTTAAAAAAAACGAGCGCTTTTAGTTGCCCTACAATATATATATATATATATGTATATATATATATGCTATCGATGTGATACATATCTTAATATATAGCTGGCATATCTGAAAGTACTTGAAGTACAAAGTTTTGACGGATTTCAATATTTGTCGTTTGCATTTAAATGCTAAAAACAATTTAGTTATTAACTCTCTTTTTCTTTTCTTCAAATTCTAATTCATACAGAGAATACTAATTCATAGAGAGTATTTAATTTAAGAGTTTAGCTCACAATTTTTTTAAAGAGCTTGAAGCAACAAATAATTGACATATCTGTCTGAAAAGTTGCATACTTTGTTTAAATAATTTTGGAATATATTTATTTGCATTGTTTGCTAATCGCTGCTGCGGCTAATGTGGCCAATCTAAATAAGCAGGCAGCTTAACTAATTAGATAAATTATTACTACAAATAATCATATATTCAAAATAAACACAAAAAACACACACACATACACCCGCACACACACACACACATATATATATATATATATACAATTACAGTTGTTGCTGCCGTGACGGAAATATGAAAATTAAACGTATTCAAATTTAATTTACGTTCAACATTTAATCAAATTTTGACCCGCACAACGTTCAGTGAATGTTTTTGTGCTTTGGTTTTTTCAATTCAGCCCCGTTTAGGGTTTTTAGCCTAATTGTTTTTGTTGTAATGGCAAACTCCTTTGGTGTTGTTCTTGTTGTTGCTGTTGTTGCATTCGAGTTGACTCAACATTTGGCTAAATGTTTGCGGTGCGTTGACCTACAAAGAAGCAACCAAACCAAACCAAACTAAACTAAACTAATCTAAACTGATCCGATTCCTATTGTGTTTCACACACACGTACCCTAAATGGCTAAGCACTTTAACAGCCAACAGCCAACAGCCAACAGCCAACTGGCAAATGCTCAATTAGCTCATTTCTGGATTATAATTTCCAATTTGAATGATAATGAGTGGTAATCCGAGTTGAAGCCTTGTTTTTAATTATTTCAACTCCATATATCCGATATCGATGTCTTTAACATTAACTTCTTTTTGATTATTTTGTTAGACATCCGGAAAAATCATTTTGCATTCAATCATTCAATACATTTTCTTATAGATTCCCTTAGGTCTTGGAAATTTGATAAAAGTTACAAGATGACAGATAATTCCAAATGCTTACTTTTTTCTGTCTCTATTCATATATTCTATAATTAAATAATTCTATAAATTAAAAATCGTTCATTTATTTAAGTAACATTTTGTGAAACTTGGTCGAGGACAATTACTGAATTAACCTGTTTCTGCCATTCATTGATTTTGTAATTATTTTTAAATAAGTTAATAGCTACTAGTTAAACGGATCCCATTTGCACACTTTTATTGCCTATTATCGAAAGAGATAATCTGCTTGGAATCAGCCACAAAATCGTCATAAATCTCATTTCACTGAAAAAAAATAAATATTTTACTTTATTTGTGTGAAGCGAATCGAGAGAACAAATTATAATAAAATATGTGACTTTATTTCTAAATCGAAAAACAAAAGCATTCGATTTCGGTAATAACAATTACGGTTACCCGATATATTCGAGATAACAATTTTGATAGTGTTTTATTTTTGAAATAGTATTCGAAAATTGAATGTCTTCCTTTCCCTTTGTACTAATGGGATTCCCCTGTAGGCTAATTAGACATCTATTTGTTATTAATTTAGGAAGCTATATTAGTTATAATATTTTTATTTCAAATAAAGATTCTTCAAATTATAGTCTTAAGCGATTCCTCGATGAGCAAATATGTTTTTCAAGAACACATCTTTCAACAGATTGCTATTATGACAGCTATATGATATTGTAATCCGTTCCACACGAGTTCGACATAAATGCTGCCAATTTAAACCAAGTGTCATCAAGACAGACAGACAGACGGACATGGCTACAAAACGAATGAATGAATTATGATGCTCTCTATAAGGATATAATGATAGTTCAGACTTTGAGTTCAATGTTTAGTTTGGTTTGGTTTTGCTGAAGTCTCTGGATTCCTGTTGTTAGCTGTTGGGGATACCTGATCCATTCGATGAGTACAAATTGGAATAGTACACAATAGTAGTTCTAGTTAGTTATCCTTATAATAATACCTTAATAAGCTGAATGAAAGTAATGGCCGAAAAGATGCTTAATTAAGGCATCAAGCGTTCACATTCATTCACATTCACATTCACATGTATTCGTATTCGAATGTCATACGAGTAGTTTTGGAATAAATGTGACAAATTTGGTACTTTGACAAAATCTGTGCTTGATGAATTTTCCAAGCAGATGTGGCTAGCAACGCCCACCTCAACTCCCCTCCTCATCCACCATCCACCATCCGTCATCCATCATCCATCATCCAGCGCAACCAACGAGACGCTCCTCGAAGCAAGCATTAAATTTGCAATAAAACATATACACGACAAATTTCGTCAACACCAGCAACAACACCAACAACACCACCAACAACAACAACAACCAAAATTATGATGTAGACATGCCTTGTTGTTGTTGTTGTTGTTACTGTTGCTGTAGTTGTTAAGTGAGTGGCAGAGTCAAGTTGTAAGCAAACGCGGAGCGCACTCGTCAAATTACCAACAGAACTCAAACCTGTCTCCTTCTCTCTATGTATGTGTGTGTGTGTGTGTGTGTGTGTGTGTGTGTGTGTGTGTGTGTGTGTGTCCTGTTATTAGAGGGTTGCGGTCGCTGCATGAGAGGGGAGAGGTCAGAGGCTGGTGCACTTCAGCCGGAGGGTGTGTGTGTGTGTGCGTGTGTGTGTGTGTGTGTGTGTGTGTAAATATTTGAACATTTGTAGAAAAATATGGTTTGTGCTTTGCTAATAACCCGGCATTTGGCTGTCATTTGATCGGCAACAAATATCCTGATTGCGAGTGCAGTTTTTAGATGCTCAATCCGATTGCAAGTATACATGTATATATATATATACATATGTATATATATCAATCAGATGCTTATTCAGCTCACATTGTTATCAGATCAAGCGGCTGGCAAATAAATTTGTCATACTGCTGTTAGCTGGTAATAAAAAAAATGGGAAATGTTGTTTCGCTTTGAATAATAATTGATAATCTCAAAAGGACTTTTTACTACAATTCAGAGCAGACCGAATAATATTTAATTAATCATATATAGATGAGCCAGACATCAAAATAAAACTGAAGAGTAAAATGTTTAGTTGGTCATCATTATTGCAAATATGCTGATGTACTTTAAGCCTGGCTGTCGGGATTTGCTTTAAGCCATTAGCTCAGCGTAGCTTCAAGTTTAGAAAAGTAACAAAATTTCGGATATTGTGTTGAAAAATTATTTAGTATTTATTTTGTGCCAAAATGGTGTTCTAAATATCTTATAAGATCCGAAAAAACCCCAACCGAAGCTGAAGTTAAGCACTGATTACATATACATATATATATATATATATACATATATACTGAAAATCTTTCAAGTAAGACTTGTGATTTTTAGACGGCTCCTTGTGCCCTGTAACTTTACACTCCAAATGCCGAATATGATGAAAGGCGCTTTCAAACACCATCTTCGACCGCTCGAGTGAGTGCCTCGAAAGAGAGAGAGAGAGAGGGGGACGGGGTGTGTGGAGGGCGGTGGTTGGTAAAATTCACCCCTGACCACAGGGACATCACCACCCCCTGCTGCACTCACATGTTTCGCAGTCATGATAAAAACTATAAATTAATTATTACCGCGGCGCACTTGAAAGCGCAACAGAGTCGCAGCGCAGAAGGGCAGGGGACATGGATGTGGGGGTGGGGGTGGGGTTGGGGTGATGTGAGGAGGTGATTGAGTTGGTGGAGGCGGAGGTGGGCTTTAGGGCATTTGTATGCATTGGCTGGCTTTGATGCCATGTCGCCCGGAGAGAGCACTTTAGAGCGACACCCAAATGCGAAGCATTCAATTGGAATAATCGCACACTAATCGTCTAACCGAGATGATCAGCGGATAGGGCGTGCCGCCGCAGGGAGGATGGGGGCTGGCTGTGTGTGTGCGCAGACCTGGTGACCATATGAAGGCAAAGGCCCTAAATCGTATCAGTGCAAAATCCACAGTTGTGGATTTTGCGGATGCGTCTGCTCAAAGCGGGTGCAGCAACAACTGTTGAAATAAATCGAAAATTTAAACAGTCACCGCCCCCCCCACCCGCACCTTGCCCACGATCTGTGAGTGTGTGGATCCCTGGTTAGAGCATTAATGCTGAGTAGCTGTTGTACTCACTTGAATCCTCGCCTCGTTCAGCTTCGTCGTGCGCGCCAACTCCTCGCGACAGTAAATATCCGGATAATGCGATTTGGCGAATGCAGCTTCTAGTTCCGCTAATTGTTCCTGAAATTAAGCGGATTTTAATTAGGCTAATTTGTTGTTATATGAACTGAACTCAACACTCTCACACACACACACAAACACACACACACACATACTCAAACACACTCACTGTCTAACTTACTCAGACTCTATCTCTCTTTTATACTTAATACTTTGTCACTTGTTTTTTTTTTTTTTTGTTTGATAGAGTTTACAGCTTGTGGATGGAGAAAGGGGAGAAGTGGGGGTTGGGGTTGGGTTTTTTTTGGCATTGGCACAACATTTTCTATTCCCATTGCTCACTTTCAGTGTACGAATGCAAATTGTGTTGCCTACTTTGGGGCTTGCCAAAACTTCGAGAGTTGCCAACACCAAATTTCCATCAAAAAGACTCGAATTCAGTGTTGGAAAATGACCCGACAGTCCCGTTGCCTAAATAGATTCACATAATGCGTGCCAGCAAAGACAGAATAATATTCTTCCACCTAAATTAGTTTTAGAAGCAGAAAATGCAGTTTTGCAGCGCTCCAAATTAGACGACAACAGGAAGCAAAGTGTAAATTTAGTTGGTCTTGATTTTCTTATATATATATATATATAACTGATATATATGATACCTCATATATATATATACTGCTGACTGTGCCAAGTTTGACAATAATCACAAAACGATAGTCTACTTTTCGCATTTTGCATTTCTCGTTTCAATTCATAATTGCGAGACTGTCTCGGGACAAGTTAAGTAATGTTGTGTTTCTTTTAAAACATGTCTAAAATCGGCCAAGTTTTAAATAGGCCATTAAAGTCGAAGTCGAAATTTAGATGACATTATTTTTTTCAGTGAGTTCGACAGATGTTTCGGCTGCAAAAATTGATTGAGCTGAAAAGCTATGATAAAAAATGACTTTCGAATTGAATTGAAGCTATGGCGAGTCATAATTTTTTAGAATAAAATAAGTGCATAATTAAATAAATACTTGGCCTTAAATATGTATTTACCGTTTATGAAAAGTGACTTAAATTAATGTTAAGCTTGCAGTTAAAATTAAAGCACTAATGCAATTTATGCATCCCTCCTGCTCGCACTCACTGATTTTGTATTCATGATTTAATATCATAATTTAAAGGCTTGTACTTTGTGTGTGTGTGTGTGTGTGTGTGTGTGTGTGTGTGTGTGTGTGTGTGTGTGTGCAGCAGTGTACAGTTAACCAGCCACTTGTTGTTGTCATTGGCTTGCCGTTTACTTGGTAAATGCCAAAGTTTTAATCGCAAGCGTAACCTTCACGAAATCTAATTAAAATTTCTCACTACGTGCAACAGCAGTTGAGACACAGACAGACACTCACAGCGAGAGACTAAGCCAAGAGAGCGACAGAGAGAGAGAGATAGGTAGATTGAGGTAAGAGATAGAGAGAGAGAGAGGGTTCTTGTAGGGATAGGTGTCATAGGGGCTGGCTGGTTAGCTGCCTGGCTGGATGGCTGGCTCTGTGGGCAACTGACCTGTGTGAATGTGGTTCGATGTCTTCGTCGGGCTGGCGTTGGGCAGGATGCTGTGGTTGGGGTGTGGCCGGCGTGCTGACTCAGCGAGGAAAGTCCACTTCCGGGCGATGTGATGCCGGCGGAAACCGTTGACAACCCGCTGTTGGGTTCCGGCTTCAGCTTCTTGAATGCTCCTTCAGCTACAAAAACAAATAATCATATTCATAATTACATATATATTCAATTTCAATCATTTGACTTTAAATATTCTTTACATTTTCTTAAATTAAACGATTCGATTTTAACCCTAGTCTTAGCTTATTTTAAAATGAGCAACATTCTCTTTTTATTCTGTTTGTAGACCAGTTGTTTTTGTTGTTGCATGTTCGATCATGCAAATCTTGAACTTCAACTAATCAAATGATTTTATTTTTAAATCAAAGGTGACTTCATTTTCTTTCCCAAGGTGCACATTTCATGTTACAAACTTCTAAAGATTAGTTATGACATTCTTCCATGTTTCCAGATTCATGGCTCAAAATAGAAAGGACATTTAGACTGCTTTAGCCCCTAACTAGATCCTAGTAGAAACACATATATACATACGTATGACTAGTTGCCCAGGATAGGTCAAGGAAAGATGTCTACAAATTGGAAAAGTATTTTGCTGTGGAAATATGGAAAGCTGCTTCTTCAAATTCTTTTAGCTAACTTGGCTTATATAATCGATTTTACAAATTATTTTTGCTTGAGGAGCACTTTTAAACGTGGCCCAAAAGTAGGTGATTGAAAATGTGTATGTTTTTGAATATGCAACACGACATGTTGCAGGTTCGCTTGTTGCGTTGACTTACAAATGTTGCATAATTATGCCCCAAAAAGCGTACAACAACAACAACAACAATGGTTAACCGCACTGCGGCCACAAGACGCTGACGCTGGCGTCGCTGTCGCTGTCGCTTTTGTGGCAACGTCTCGTGTCCAGACTTTGGGTCACGTCGTCGTCGTCATCGTCGTCGTCACATGAATATGCAATATGGGATAATTTATGCAAATTCTCTGCCACATTAATCGAGCTGGCATTTTGTGCCAGGTCCTGAGTCCTGAGTCCTGGGTCCTGGGCCCTGGAATGCCACCTGCCACCTGGCGGCGCGTCGCGTGCCAAAAGGCGGCAAATTACGGGCCAAAGGTCAAAGCGCAGCTCGCAAAAGTGGCCACAAAAGTAGGGACATCGCCGGAGACGTGGAAAGCGATGGGGGGCGGGCTTGCGTACAGAATGAGTTTCGACAGGATGCCACGGCCTCTGCACCACCTGACACCACCTGACAAAATTGTGACTCTGTCTCTGGTTCTGGTTCTGCTTCTGATTCTGCTGCTTGGCGCTTAATTGGCGCGCTTAGCTCGTTAACAAAATTTAAACTATTTATTCATTTTTGGGGCCGTTCACACTAATTGAATAACATACAAGGCTCTTCCCATCTCCCTCTCCCTCTCTCTACCTCTCTCTAGCTGGGATCTCCGCTCGCCCCCTCTTTAAAAAAGTTGCCATTTATTTATGTAAAGCAATTCTCATTCCTTTTCGCTTCAGCTACTCCTTTATCTGTCCCTCTCTCTTTCTCTCTCTCTCCCTCGCACTCTCTTGACCTTGTTACTTGGCCTGGCCAGCAAGGTCAAATAACTGAACACGTTATTTCTGGCTGCGGCTTTTTAATAAGTCTCCTCATTTAATAAAATTGCCTTTTTAAGGAAGTGAGAATCTGGAGTTTACAACTGATAAATATTTATTGTATTATGTTGTATATGCTTATATAATTATAGATCTCAAGTAGCACTAATTCCCGTTTAAGGATATCTATCTTAACTATCTGACTTAGATTTTAGTTAGCCAACAGATTGGAGCAATATGCAACTACCTTTTTGGGTAGTTCGATTGATTGGCTCTTGTTTTGATGGCCATTCAGCTGTACTTGGCTAACTGAGTGGTTGAATGAAGTGAATGGAGTGAATTGGTGGATGGACGGCTTGGCTGCTGCTTAACAGCTGATTTCCTGTAATTTGAATGCCTTTAGTGTTCGCTGAGTAGATTCTCTCGACAGTCACAACAATTGTGTTAAGCCGATTGAAATGTCCGCAAATGGCAAAGGACATGAAACCGAGGTCAGGCAAAAAGGTGCCAGAAGGCAGAATGCATGAGGCAGGAGGCAGGAGGCATGAGGCATGAGGCAGGAGGCGATAATCCTTGGCTTTGGCGCGT
This sequence comes from Drosophila mimica, assembly GCA_037043585.1. Classification (NCBI taxonomy): domain Eukaryota; kingdom Metazoa; phylum Arthropoda; class Insecta; order Diptera; family Drosophilidae; genus Drosophila; species Drosophila mimica. The sequence continues at coordinate 1,162,301 of JBAMBE010000748.1, forward strand.
GCCAAATGGCGGTAACAATGAAGTAAAGTCGAATGGTAAAAGAAAGAAAAAAAGGCAAAGGCGTCGAAAGGTTCGCACTCGACAATGGATGGAGTGGATGGGTTAAGAGCTGTATTCCGATCCCTAAATATCCACAAAGGACTAATACTCAGCTAATGTTCTACTCTCTGATTGTCTCTGTGTGTGTGTGTGTGTGTGTGTGTGTGTATGACTGAGCATTGGTCAATAGTCCGTGTTGCCATCGCAGCTTTTTTTCGTCCTATATTTTTAGACGCGTCTTTCGAATCGATAAGTAATCGATTAAAATAAATGCTTAAGACTTGATTTTGACTTTTGCGATTAATTCTGATTAAAACTAAGGATTGCAGTTAATAAATATGAATATCAATAATTAATTAATATTGTTGCTCAAATCGACAACGAAAACACTACAAACAGATCAGAGTGTTTAGTTTTGCCCTATAGTATTTTGGGATTCTATTATATATATAAATCATTGATTTCTATAATAAAATAATAATAATATGAGCAAATTGGGAATATATCAATATTATTTTAGACAAATGCAGTTAATACAGTCTTGCCATATAATAAAAATGAAAGTATTTTGGAATGAAAAATGTTGAAATAATTTGAAATATTGATTTACAATCCCCAATCTCCAATCAAGATTGGCATTAATCTAGTCAGGATTGAGGAGTGTGGCTTACCCGAAATGGTGTGATCGGAGAGACGCGAGGGGGGTGTATGGGCCGGAGTATGATGGTGCGAGGATGAGTCCATTCCCGGCGTGGGCAGGCCGGAGTAGAGGGCGCTGAAATCCTCGGGTGTGCTGCTGCACTTGCGCTGATGATTGAGCGACGAAGATGATGACTTGTCGAGCGTGGTGATCGGCGAGCGAGTGTCCTGGACGGACGAGGCCAGGCTGAGCAGACGATTCTCGTGCGAACCGCTGATGCCCATTAGGCGATTATCCTGGAAGGACATGAACTTGGTGTCCTGGGCGACGCCGCCGTGCTGCATGCTATTCGCATGATCCTCGAGCAGCCCAGCCTGCTGCAGCCCCAACAGCCCACCCACCAGATTCGGACGCAGCTCGTCCATGCTCAGTTTGCCCGCCTGCCCGCAAGCGCCGGCCGCTGAGAAGTTCAGCTGCCGGCTGAAGATGGCCGGAAAGATGTTGAACTGCTGCGAATCCGCGCTCGACTGCGGACTGAGCCCCAAGCTGTGCGATGCCACGTGTGGCAGCGATGCGCTTGTTGCCACCGAAACGGACGATGCCGACGCAGAGGCGGCTGCGGCAGCAGCGGCGGCAGCGGCGGCGGCTGTTGCCGCTGATGCAGCAACCGTTGTGGCGCCTGAAACCGTATGACCCTCTGACCCCGGACCGTTGCCAATTAGCAGTGTGGGCGTAACGACGCCTACAATGTTGCTGTTGCTGTTGTTGTTGCTGTTGAGCAGTTGCTGCTGCTGTTGTTGCGGCAACTGTTGTTGCTGCAGTGGCGCTGCACCCGCTGGCAACTGTTGCTGTTGTTGCTGTTGCTGCTGCTGTTGCTGTTGTTGCTGTTGCAGCGGCAGCACAGTGTGCAACTGATGTGCGTGTGCTAGGGCGTGTGCGTGACTGTGGGCGTGGCTGTTATTGCTGCTGTTGTTGTTGCTGCCGTTCGCTGGCAACGCTTGCTGCTGCTGCTGCTGTTGTTGTTGTTGTGTGAGCTGCTGTTGCTGTGTGTGCTGCTGCTGCTGCTGTTGCTGTTGCTGCTGCTGTAGGTGTTGCTGTTGACTGTTTGTGTTGCCGTTGCCGTTGCCGCTGCCGCTGCTGTTGTTGTTGTTATTGCTGTTGTTGCTGCTGTTGTTGTTGTTGGTGTTGCCGACGACTCCTACCACTCCAGCAGCGCCGCCACCACCGGAACCAGGGCCGCCGGCACAACTTTGATGTTTGAAATCCAATTTGTGGCCGGCGTAAAAACGCTGCGTATCGATATACGTTTTGAAGAAATCTATTGAATAATCCAACTGGAGGCTGTAACGCGGCGAACGCGCTCCGTGGCCGTAAACGAAAGTTCCTCACTGAGTGAGGGCAGATGGGGGTGGGGGTATGGAGAGTGGAGAGTGGGTTGTGTTGCAGGTTGCACGCTTAGCAAATTGCTTTCGTGGTTGGCGTTTGACGACGCGCTTTAAGATCGGCTATTTACTTTTGCTCTGGCTTTAACTGTTAATGTTCCTCTCTTGCCACTTTTTGCGGTGCGTATTTGCAACTATTTCTCAGTTTGTTTTTGTTTTTGTTTTTTTTTTGTTATTGTTGCAAATGCTAAAACGACATTTGAATTGCTTGAATTTCGGTATTCGACTTATTGGATTTGATTTCTTTGCCTGAAGCTTGTCTCTCTTTCGCGAGCCTTGGCAAATGCTATTTGCTTTCTTTGTTGCACTTACACTTTATTTGTTGTTGTTGTTGTTGCCGTAAAATTCGCTCGCTCTTATTGGTAAAATGGCGACGGCTTTTTGCGGTTCACTTGAAAAAAAATTCGTATTGGGAATTTTTGTTTGCACATTCAAAAAATATACATATATATATATATATATAAACGATCAGAGGAACTGTTTTCTATGTTTGTTGTTGTTGTTGTTGTTTATTGAATTGCGTTTACACAATTGCGACGTGTCACGTGTGTGTTACCGTTATGTCTAAAGCCGTTGCAGCGACTGTGGGTCTTGTTGGTGCCTTGCCAGAGTTGCCAGTGCAAAGCAACAAAAACAAAAAAAAAACAAGGCTGCGACTGCGACGGCAGCCGACACAAGGACGACGACGGAGTTGGCGACGGCGACGGCAAATACTTAAAATACTTGTTAGCTAACAAAAACAAAAAATGCAACAAAAACTGGACACATACATAAAATTATATTTATATGGATTTAAATATAGATATAAATATAAATATAAATAATGTTAATGCACAGGAAATCGGGCAACTATTGTGCGTTTTGTGCGCTTTGTTTTTCGCATATGGTCAAGCTGTTGTTCCTTGTGTTGCTGTTGTTGTTGTTGCTATTGCTTTTGTTATTATTATTTGTGGTTGCTGCTGTTGTTGCTGTTGTTGTTGTTGTTGCTGCACGCACGCACGGCGGTACGTATTCGCGGCCGATCAAACTTAAAATGATATACAATTTCAGGCAACATACAAAATTATAACGAAATTAAGGATCATGTGCTCAGGACAACAGCGACAGAGACTGCGACGGCGACGCTGACGTTACTCAAAGCAGCGCTGCTGCATCCCAGCTCAGCTGCTGCTCCTGATGCTGATGCTGATGTTATTTTTGGGGGTTGCGGGCTGCGCGCGAACGATTGGTGGTTAGCAGAGCGCTGTCTGTGCATGTGTGTGCGTGTGTGCGTGTGTGCGCTAGTGCGTGTGTGTTGATGTGTGTTGGTGTGTGTTGGTGTGTGCTGGTGTGTTTTTGTGTGAGTGTGCGAGACCACGAATCGTTAGTCGAACTAATAATTTTGAAAAATAATGAAACTTGTGTGTGTGTGTTTGTGTGTGTGTGTGAGTGTGTTTTTGTGTATGTGTGCCCCCAAAGGAGATGGACGAGTCTGGCAAGGCTGGCAAGGCTGTGCTGTGTGCTGAATGCGACGGCACGAGGGCCCCTATTGTGAAAGTGAAATAATGCACTCTCTCTCACTCGCGCACAAGAGCACCAGCCAGCTGCTGCTCTCTTGCTGTCTCGCTTTAACTTGCTTTGGTTAATTTCGTTAGTTGCCGCTCAACGTAAACGTCGACGTCAGCGGCTGCGGCAGCGCCTGATGCGACACGACATTCACTGTGCGTTTGTGTGTGTGTGTGTGTGTGTGTGTGTGTGTGTGTGTGTGTAGTCCAGCAAGCAGTTCCATATGTATGCCATGCTTCTCTTGATCCAATAAGGCTCGCTTTGTATATTTTGTTGTTGCTCTGCTCTCTCTCTCTCTCTATCGCTCTCTCTATGGCTCTCGCTCTCGCTCGCTTGCGCCTCAATTTCCGAATAGGAGAAAAATGAAACAACATTTATTCTATTAGACGGGGCACACAGAAAACTTTTCTTCGCCTGCTCCAACTCGAGCCGCCAACATGTCTGACACACTTCCTTGCCAGAGCGAGCGGCAGACATTTGGCGTGAAACGTGGCAACGCTTTGGGGAATTCCAATCCATTTGGCGAGCTGCTTTGACAGTTGGTGGCCACAGCGGTGGCAGCAGCTGCTAATTTGTCGTTGTTGTTAATGTTGATTAAGAAATGCACTTGAAACTTGCTTGAGCAGTGAAAGTGAGCAAATTAGTTGTATTCGCATTTTTCTTTTGGTTTCTCTTCTTTTTTTGTTTTCTGTGCAAAAGATGCAAACAATGAAGACAAGCGTTGCCACAGTTTGACACACTTCTGTCTTCTGATTTGACATCGGGCCTTAGCGATCGAGGGAGAGAGAAAGCGGGGGGAGAGAGAGAGAGTAAGAGGGAGAGCAGCGAGCTCATTAAAAGCTGTAAATAATGAAACAGCACTCTGCAGCAATTCCAATTGGAATATGATGCAGCACAACGCATAGCCGCCATACTAAAAGGCCAGCTCACATATAGTCCCACACACCCACACAAACACACACACGCACTCGCAGATAGCAACATCAAAAATCCGCATAGAAGTTGTTAGCTTAAATCATACGCCTCGAGTGGCCGCATCAGGAGTACAATTTGTCGCCAGTGTTTCTTGTGCATGCTTCTAGTTGTGCTCCGAGAATGAAAATAATGCTGAAGCGACAGCAATGGCAGCAATGGCGCGCACAGCAACACTGACGCGCACAGTGCACAGTGCAGAGTGCACAGTATGTTTATCTCGCTCTGGCATGCGCGCGCGCAATCTATCAAACGTGCTGGCCAATCAGCGGCAAGCAGCATCAAAAATGGAGTTGCCGTTGCTGTTGTTGTTGCGCTGCCAGCGCAATGAATTAGTGTTCGTTAAATGTGGCAGGCATTGCTATCTCTGCTGACGTCGCTGATGCCAACGATGATGACGACGACGTCGATGTTGACGTCGACGTAGACGTTGACGTCGGCGCTGTTGCCACATTTCTTTGCTAGTTTGTTTTATGGGGCGGCGTTGGGCACTGCAGTTGCGCGCCGCTATAATCCTTAAAACAATACTTTTGAACTGGAAGCCTCCAAAAATGCTGCTCCAAACTGACTTTGGCTCGTCGTCATCGTTATCCTGGCTCGTTTCGTGCCGTTTAGTTGCTTGTCCTCGTACTCGTCCTCGTCCTCGTCCTCGTTCTCGTCGTCGTTTTATTTTTCTCGTTCCCATTCTTGAAATATTCGGGGTGGGCACCATTTGCTTTGATGCTGCTCTTCCAGCTGCCTCAGCTATTGTTGATTCTTTTTCTATACACTTTTTCTCGTTTTTCTTTAATCATTTGTTTGTTTTTTCATTGCTGTATTTCTATTTCTTTTTCTATTTTCTAATCTTAACGCTCTGCCTTGCTCGAAACGATTTTAGCTCTTTGTTTCATACACACACACACACACACACACACATACTTACTCTGTTTTTATGTGTTGTGTGTGTGTGTGTGCATATGGCCCGTAAGTCCTTAAGGCAACTGCCGAACCGTTAGCCTTCGTGCTGTTGGTTAGTTTGTAGGTTGTGCCGCTTAAATTGTCTGTTTATGTATTCCTTAAAGAAAAACATTTGAAAAAGGATTAACATCTTTTATGAAGCATCTGTTAATTTGTTACACACATATATTTATATCTTTATCAGTTAATAACATATATACCTTATAAATTATTTAAATTAAATTCAATTGATTAATCAATATCGGCTTAGGTTGTTCACAATCTTCTGATGTTTTAATGACCATTCAGCTTAATTTATTTTATTTTGATTTTTTATTGCATTATAAAAAAGTTGCGGTCATTTAACATTGTAAACAAAAAATGTTGTGCGACGTGTTCAGCTAAGTGGACGAATTAATGCACTCATAAAAAAGAATGTCCTTAATGTTAGTAAATCGCCATTCTTTTGGTTCCATTTGTTGGTCACCATATTGTTTAGAAAGTAATTTTCTAAAGTTTATGGTTGTGGCTCTCCATAAGATAGAATTGCAGTTATCACTGTTAATTTTTCTGAGTGTAGTATCAATAGATAGAACTTTTAAAAAATATTAAGTTGCTTCATTGTAAATTAAATTCCTATTTTTTGAATATTCTTGACCACAAACAAACCTATTTTATCTAGCTTATCTTTATTTTCTTTACTTCACTTTACTTTCCATACCGATATCCTTTGGTACCTAATCTAACCTATCCTTAGAGTATATATATAAAAATGTTCAATATTTATTAATCTTTTTAATTTTTAAATCACTTTAATCTCATCAGTTAGCTGTTTCTTACCTTCTTTGATAAACCTAAATGTCCTTCAACAGGATATATGCATTGCCTTAAACACTCGCATTCAGATGGTCGAGGCAGCAACTATTTTTTGTAGCATACTTATGTGCATAAATTCATTGCATTGCCATTGCAATGCGCTTAAAGCTGCTTTTAAGTGCATTGCAACACACACATACACACACAACCACACACACACACACACACACACACACAGAAAATGAGAGAGAAAGAGGGAGACACACACAATTGCAATTCCAATCCCGTTGCTCAATCCACATATTTCGGAGCGACATCAAAAGCCAGCAATAACCTGTTTTCCACACACACACACACACACACTCATGTATACACACAAATGTATATTCATATGTTGGAAAAGCTTGTCAAAGTGCACACCCACATCTACATAGCTTGCTGTGGGTGTGTGTGTGTGTGTGTGGGTGTGTGGGTAGCTAGAGTCGTAGTCGGCAAACAACCAGATGGGCTATTAAGCATCCATTTCGAATACTAATTTGTGTATCATTACAAATTGTATCTGCACACGCACACACTCACACACTCACACAGTCACACTCTTACACACGCACACCCAAGTTACAGTTTGCAGTTTCGCATTTTGTCCAGTTTCGAAAAGCCAAAAAAAAAAAAAACCCAAAGCCAAAGCAGCCATTTCCAAATCGTTACTCATCCCAGTCGTCACCTAACCCCTTAGCTGTCTCTTCTCTTCTGTACATATGTATATATATATGTATATATACATATATATGTGTATATAAATATTACACATACGCTGCGTACACCACAAAATGCAATATTACCAAAAGACCAACAAACACGTCCAGCGGGTTGAAGGTTGCTGCTCCGTTTGTTGGCCTTTGTTGTTGTTGTTGTTGCCGCTGATGATGATCACAACATTAATTAAGGCCTCTCCCTCAAACTATTCAACCAACAAAGCCAAAACCACAAAATGCTGACCAAACGAATGTCCAAAAAAAGTAAACTACAAAAAAATGGAAAAACAGCAGCAACAACAACAAGGACAGAGCAGAGTTTGCTTCTTGGTTAGTTAGTTGACTGCTCGCTGCTTGTGGACATCTTTAGCTCATCATTTCAGCTAAAAAACAAAAAATAAAAAATTTAAAAGAGATTTGGCAAATGAGAGAAACGAGAAAATACTGATATTCTTGGACATGCCAAAGATTTGATACCCTCGCAAATGTCCAAATCGACATTAAAAAGCATTTCTTTAACAGATCGGATTTGTCGAAGTGCTGAGGAACAGTCCAGGAACAAGTTAATTGCTTTTAGTATGATGCTGAAATATAATTAAAAGGGTCTCACATGTTTCCCTTTTGTTACATAGTGCATGACAGAATTTAAATACCCTCTACTTTCGTATACAAATGGGGAAAACATAGAAAAGTTAAGAGCTACTAAAATCGTCTCAAATGTTTTTGCCTGAAATTGTTAATGGATGTTGTTCGTTGGTTTTGTTGTACTTGTTTTGCTGTTTGTTGTTGCTGTTGTCGCTGTCTTAATACCCTGTACACACTACAAATTGCCAAAGGGAAAAATATACCATTTAGTTGAGCTAGATTATGTCAGAAATGGATATCATATTGCTTAAGAGCTGTTTTTCTTTTTTTCATTTTATTTATATTATTTATAATTATGGAAAAATAAAGAAAATTTTAAACTTCAAAAGTTAACCTTAAATCAAACAAGTAACCAGATGTTTATTTTTATTCAGATGCTCAGATATTCAAACTGCGAAAACTTAGCAAATTGCAGATTTGTTAACTTAACTTAAATAAATACTTGAGTATGAGTAGGATTCATGTATTTGCATCCCGCCTACTGGGTACTTGCGCCATATGGGATACTCTTGCCTCTGCTACAGGGTAGCTTTCAATCTGTTTCTCCTGACTCCACATGACTCAGTTCAATTTGCTGCTGTGTGGCTGACTCAAATAGTTGCATTTGGCAAAAAAAAATACACACACACAAACACACACACACACACACACACACAGAGATAAAGAGCTGGCTGAGTGCTTGATGGCCTCGTGGCAAACAACAAGCCCCAAGAGCAAGCAACTCGTCAATTCCCACCACAGGCTTCCTCCACTCCGCCTGTCCCTCGTCCTGTCAACGTGCAACAAAGTTGATACGCAAGAAAGCAAAATGTATCCCATTGATGTGGCTTTATAACTTCTCATTATTTACCGCTAAAAGCATCTTTTAAAATATTTCAAAAAGCTGACGCTAAAGAAAAAAATAAAATAAAAAACAAAAAAGTTCAGCAACATAAAAAAAGTGCACACAACAACAACAACAACGCATGGCTTAAATGAGAAGTGGGCGACAAGCGACGGAGAAGGAGACGAAGTGCGAGCGAGAGTAGACAAACAACAACAACAACAACAACAACAAAATGGTTGCCTGCTGCCTACTCGCTCCCAATGTGGCAGCCCTCAGCTGCGACCCGAACCCCAACCCCAAACCTCGCTCGCTCCCTTCCTCCCTTCCTCAGTCTGAGCTGAGTGCGACCATTTTGCCAACGTTTTGATATCCCCGCCAAATCCACATCCACATCCACATCCACATCCTCCTCCTGCCAGCCAGCCAGCCAGCCATTTTCTGCTTTACCCGTCTTATTGTCCTTCAACTCATTTAGCTGATGCTGCTGTCAGTTTTTCCTTTTATTTTTATTCCTCTTTAGCTTTCTCTTCATTTCGCTAGAGAAACCCCACCTCCACCCGCCACACCCCCCAATCGCCTTCGCTGTACCCAGTGGCGTTCATTTCTGCTCATTTCATCCTGCTTTAGCTTCATGTATTTTTTTGTATGTGTATTTTTTAAGGGCTTCTGCATTTTTACCTTGATTGCAAAACGCACTTTTTATTCTCCATGCTGCGGTTAAGCGCGTTTAAAGGCTTTTTCTGCTTATTCTATCTATCGTCTCTCTCCCTCTCTCTCTCTCTCTCTCTCTCTGTGTGTCTCCCTCTCTTTCTCTTGACTTTGTTCCGTTTTATCTGCTCGTATTCTTTTTCTCTGTCGCTCTGCTCTGCTCACCTTCCTGTCACTGTTTCATTCTAATGCTCGCCCCTCCCTCCCTCCCTCCCTCATTTATCCACTGCCAGCCTGACTGACTGGCGTAGTCTAATTTAGCCTATTAGTCAGTAGATGTTTTTACCCACACACACACGCACACACACACACACACACACACACACACACACACACACACACACACACACACACAGATGTGTGCGCCTACAAATTATGTGGAAACCTGAGGCAGTCCTTAAGCAACCATAAAATGAGCCTGAAGAGAACTTGCTTAAAGTAAATCGGCTCAAATAACACAAATAATCAGCTGAGAATATTTCCAATCATTTTGTCGAAAAACTATACTTTAATAAATCAACGAACCGATATGAACGCTGTACATCCCTAGTCTTATACAGAGTATTACAAATATAATGATCTTTATCACCATAAAAATAGTAAAGATCCGCTATTCAAAATCAAATTAACAGAAAAAGCACCAATTGTGGAACGACCTTCACAACCTTGAAAATTCGATTATTCATTAGTGTCCATCTATTATGAATCTGAAGCAAAGAGTTGATGCACAAACGTTGAATCCAATGTCTCATTTAATCCCTTAACTAACTGGGCCAAAACGCTGCATGAATATTTAATTCGTAATCAACATGAAAAAAATGTCATTTACTTTTTGTGATTTGGGTGATTCTGTTCACTTTTCGACACGTCGAGTTCACCTCAATAAACTGAATGACGGATTCATATCTGAGTTATCCAAGATAAGTTGAGATCCTCCCCAATGGGAAACAAATATATACTATATTTATATCTGAATATGTATGTGAATGAAGGAACAAAAGGACATCTTCTGTAAGCGAGCAAAAATTTAATATTTCTTGGCCCTGAAATACCAAGAGTTGCATAAACCAATTCAAATACGTTATCCAAAATTTCCAAACTGTGTTGTGAATATTGTATTTCAAAGTGGAGTGTTTCAATTTCCGACTGGACGGTTTCCCGTCGCCGGCACGAAAGTTTTATTTGCTTGCATTTGATATCAAATATAACTTGGTGTTTGCTAAGAGGCATTGTCCACATGCAACAAAAAGAGCTAAGCTCTTCAAATGAAATATAGTCAAGAGATTTTATTTATTACTCTCTCTCTCTCTCTCTCTCTCTCTCTCTATTTCTCCCTTCCTCTCGCTCTCTGGAATGGAATGTTGCGACGCTTAAATGATTTAAATCTTTCGATTTAATTAGCATCATTTTAAAAAATTCAATTTTCGTTTTTGCATTTTGCTAGATTATTACAATACACAGACAGACAGACACACAGGCAGATACATAGACAGAGAAAGAGCGAGAGAGAGAGAGAGAGTGACTGAGAGAGGAGAGAGAGAGAGGCAGAAAGAGTAGTTGAGTGAAATGGTAAAAATTGTGCGCTTCGTCTGTGCGTAAAAGGCCTGAGGTGGAGCGGCTGTTTGAAAGCCAACTTTACCTGTGAACCACAGTCAAATAGTTGACGCCACCCCCTCCCTCCACGCATCCACCTTTTTTCCCAACCTCCCCCCGCCCCGTCACCTTCTCCACCAATCCGCTTTTGGCACACAGCTGTGTTGTCGGTGCGCGCCATGCGCCGGTCATGCCCATTAATTTTTCAATCATACAATTTGCGCAAGCAAGGACCGAAGGACTGAAGGACATTCGGACAGCATAAGCAGCAACAGCAACAGCAACGGCAACGGCAACAGCAGAGCAGATATGCCGCCAAGCGAGTCCCAGCAACAGCAACAACAACAACAACAACAGCAACAACAACAGCAACAACAACAACAGGGACATCAACAACGCGACGCTTTATCCTGGACTCTCAACTAAAATCAAGTGTATGTCCCTTGATGCTGAAGATACACTCAAAACTCAGCGACGAGCACAAAAAAAAAAACAAGAGAAAAGAAAAAAGTGGGAAAAAATGTCGCCCTGCTGTTTCCGGAAAAGTGCTCGAGGCGCACATATGTCAACTTTTTGCACTGACTGTTGTTGTTGTTGTTGTTGTTGTAGTTGTTGCTGGCAACTTTAGTCGAGAAGTTTTTTGTCAGCAAACAGCCGTAGAATACACACACACACACACACACACACACACAGACACAGAAACACACATATACATGCATAGCTGGTTTTGAAGAACTTGAAATTGGAAACTTTTGAATGTTCCTCTTATCAAAATCGTATAATTTGAATGTAATTTGCAACTGCAAAAAGGGGGCATAGGCAAAATACGCGAAGCAGCCCAAACTCAAAACTGAAAACCCAAAGCCCGAAAACTGAGAGCAAACCCAAGTTCGATAACCAACTAAGGGTTGTCTTTGACTGAGTGAAGGGAGTGGAAGGGGGTGGCCTGTTTGTAGTGCTGCGGTAAAGTCAATGAAACGACGTTGATGACGACAGGTTTCTTTAAATGTTTAATGCGCTCTCGGATATGAAAAGACAAAGGCTCTTAAGCGAATGCTAATAACCCCAAACCCCGAACCCCACACCCCACACCCCAAACGTCAATCCCCCACCACCTCCCAGTACACTAAATGCAGACAATTATAATGAAATTGGCAAAACTAGAAATAAATGTTGCATAACACAAATCAAATAAGAATTCATCGATGTTTTAATCAGCCAGGCAAGTCTTAACTTAATTTAAATATTAAAATTAAATGCAAATTGTTTTCTTGTGAGATGCTGGAAAAAACAAAAGACTTTTCATCCTAGAAAAATTTAAACGTTTACTTTAAACATTTTATTAATTGCTTGCAGGTCCACATTGAAAAAAATTAGGTTTACCAATCTAAAATATTTATTTTATTTTCATTAGGAAACCCAATGGAGTAAGCAAAATTAGATGCAAGATATTCTATGCTAAACACCTGACTTTGACATGCATTCTGTCATGCATGAGTAGTTAAAGGAGTTGGCTCTAAGCTTGCGGCTAATCATTTAATTTGAGCCAAATGCGCTTTGAGCGTCAAAAGTCTGCCACAAAATGCAGTCTTACAGATTAGCCGCAACTCGCAGTTTGGCTGCCAAGTGAAAGGTGGTGGAGTGGGTTGGCGGGGGAGGGTGTTGCAGCGGCAACAACAAATAGCGATGATGACAACAATTTAAAATCCATCAAGAGCACAAAAAGGCCTCATTAAGTCAAGAGGGTGACAAGAACGCAAATGGTCTGGGCGTTTGCTTGGGCGTGTTGCACGCCGTATGTGCAACCCAACCCAACCCAACCCAGTCCATCCAACCACCCTCCATGCTCTCTGTCCCCTTTGGTCTGGTCGCACAAAATGTAAGCATAAGACACAATAGTAATTATTGCCTAAATAATTGCAAATGATGAAGCAGCTCTCTTGTTGCTTGTTTGCTGCCAATGGTGTGGCATGTAGCTGGTCGTGGTGGTGGTGCTGCTGGTGCTGGTGGCACACATGGTGGTCCATTTGCTGAGTCTCTTGGCTTGCTGCCTGTCAACATTTGTCCAGCGGCGCAAAGCACAAGTGCACTAGAATTGAGAACTGTTTCAGCAGGTTTTCGAGTTGATTCTCTGATGAGATCTAAATAATGATCAGAGCACAGCCGACTTCTGAATGCCCTTCGAAGAACTGAACAGAAGACCTCCTTAAATCGAGTATAAATTCATCTTTAGAACTAAAATCTAAACTAATACTTTGCAAATCGTTGGAATTGCAAATCTTCTAATCTTTGTGCCTATATCAATCGGAACTTTGAGGGCTGCTAGATGTATTTGAGAACCCTAGCAACCACCATTGTTCACGTTGATGTGGCACACAATCACCGATAATTAGAAAACAAAAATAATTAAAATAATAATAATAATAAATGAATAAATAATAATAAATAATAAGCCCTTAAAAAACAAATTATAGAAGCCAGCTACTTACTCAGTGCTATATACTCGTAACTCCAGAGAACACATAATTCATGGCACCCTATGAATGTCTACATATTTAAAGAGATTCTAAATATATATATATACATATACATATATATATATATATATATATGTATATATAGATAGATATACTTACTATATGTACGATTATATAATGATTTTGAATGAAATTTCACAAAATTCACATGATGTACAAGTGGAAATCTTAACTTCGAATTTGAGACTGATGCATTAGTTGTTTGTGGGGCAGGGGACGGGGATTGTGGGGGGGAGTAATACGAGTCTTCAAAAATAACTATTGAGACCTAATCCAAAATGCGCATATGCTCAATTCGGGACAAATTGTTGGGACTGACAAAGACGCAGCTCGTCATTCCGAGTGACTGTCAACACCTCGGGGTGTCGCACTAAAGCGCACAGTTGTTGCACACACACACACACTCACGAGGGAGTAAGTGAGAGAGAGAGAAAGAGAGAGAGAGTGAGAGAGAGAAAGAGAGAGAGAGTGGAAGTGAGGGGGCGTCATGAGCCTGATGGACAACTGCGTAAACCAGTGCCCAAAAAACAACACAGAGAAATTGTGAAACTGGAAATTTCAAATGTTTTGCCTGCCGGGGGGTTGACTCTACCACTCCACCTCTCCACCCCTCCAGTCCAGCCCACGGCCTTCCCCTTTGCACACTGCCCTCGTCTGCTGACAGAACATTCCCTAATGTGTCGATGGGCTTTGTAATTCGAGCACGCAGCCAACTGGGCTCTTCGATCTGGGCTCTGGGCTGTGGGTTCTGAGTTCCGAGTTTCGCATGCAGAACATGAAAATTGAAAAGCAAGAAAACAGAAATGCAGCTACAATTGTAACAGCAACTCCAACTCCGACTCCGACTCCAGCTCAAACTCGAACATGAACAAAAACAAATGAGGATCAAATGAATTGTTGAATTATGCCACAAAATTTGAAATCAATTTGTCCATGTGTTCCGTCTATTTTAGCCATGGTGACTCTGTTTAGGGTTGTCTCCTGAGCGTGAAGGCGGGGGTGTGAATGAGAATAGGAAAGGGGAAGGTACAGCCGTTTTTATGGGAATATCATTATGCGGAAATAACTTAATTCACTTTTGATTAGATGCTGTTATAAAAGACTACATCATGCTTAAATAGACAAGAGAAAAAATGATTTAATATATTTGGAACTCCTAACTAAAATTTAGATTAACAGATTAGCGTTATTTCTCGATATACCCTGAGCGCATTCAAAATTGGGACCCACCTAAATATATGTATTTATTCCTAAGCAGAACCAACAGCCGAGTCGATATAGTCCATCTGTATGAAACGCTGGTCTCTGAGAATATAGAAGCTAGATACTTCAAATTTTGAACTTATATAATTTATTTTATTTGACCGATAAGTGCCTCTGCTTTCGGAATATCGATGTACATCGATTTCCGATAGCAATTGTCCTTATTTTTGACTTATCAACAGACGTGCCATAAGAAATGAAATGCTTACATTTGGGTGTACAGCACTTTTTAAAGTGAAATTGGGCAATAAAATTATAATGCATTTAGCAGATGAGTTCAGAGTATATCGTAGTCGTATATATATTTATATATGTATATGATATTAGGGAAAATATGATAAATATAGGGAGCGCTTAAGGACTGTTTTGATTACATGCGAGATTTAGTGGAGCTGTTGCAGTTGCATTTGAATGTAGGTGTTGTCATTGTTTTTGAAGGAAGGACGGTTGGGGCATGCGGCAGGTGTCAACGCCACGTCCTCATTTACATCCGGTTCCGCATCCGCATCCGCTGTCGCATTTCCCCTTCGTTGTCGTTCACTTAGCCAAAGCGGTTGCCTTTTGGTCGCTTGTCGCCGTTGTCGTCACCCAATTGATTGAGACACGTGCCTCCACTTTATGGAAACCTGGCAACAACAGCAGCAACTTGGAACTGAGTCAAAAGAAGTCAAACACCATGCCACGTGCCTCTCTGTGAGTGGGTGCGTGTGAGTGTGTGTGTGAGTGTGTTAATTTTGTCTTCTCCTGTGCTGCAGGAGCTACCTAATTTAATGTTGCATGATAACGGCCAACCTCTTTTCACACTCCCCCCCCCCCCCCCCACATTAACAATTTGTGGAAAAATAGCTTGTGCCAATTTTCATTGCGATTGTTTGTTATGTGTGTGTGGGTGTGTGTGTGTGTGTGTGTTATTGTGAGTATGTGTGCATGTATGTAGGTCACGCCTTGTATTACACAATCTATAAATGTATTAAACGTAATCATTGCATTTGTTGCGCGCCTTACACATATATGTATGTATGTGGGTGTGTATGTATGTGTGTGTGTACATATATACCCTACACTCCTTCAAGTACCTTAACTAACTAAATCACAACCCTTTCCAATTTTTTTTTAATATTTAGTTACTCCAACTGTTTAACTGCATAGTTGATTATCTAAATTATTATTCTTAAATTTATCATATACTAAATAAATATATATATATATATATAATCCTGGTCAGTTCTTGACTTCCATCGATCTTTGTTAACAAATATGAAATGAATGTCAAATGTTTCTGATATTAAGTTTATACGGTTGCAGAAGGACGCTTCTGAAATATTTAAAGATATTGAGAAACATATTAAGAAATTTTGGACTGATTCCATACAATTAAATCAATGTATTCCTTAAATTATTGTCTTTCAAGATATTGAAGAAACAATAAGATATTTTAAGCTGATTCCATAAGTAAATTAAGGAATAGATTTTTTAAAATTTCGTTCGAAATATGAAGTATACCTACTCAATGTTGGGTGAGTATTTCTTTAATAAAAAATTATTTATTTGAAAAACTTACTTGGATTATCAAGATGAAAGATGAGCAGCCTCAACAATTGAAGTATAACTGTAACTTGTTGTTTTTTATTCATCCCTCTCTATTTTTTTTATTGCAATTTCATATTTCATTGTTCAATTAACTGCTACCTTCTACAGACATGTGGAGCGAGGGCTGTGTGGAATGTGGGCGTGGCAGTCGGGGCTACATCAATAGCTGGCACTTGCTAACGCCTACAGAGCCGTGTGCCAGCTAAATGAATTGTTTGTTGTAGCATTCTGTTCCCATTCCTCTCACACACTCAGTCAAGGGTCTCGGCTATTGTCCAGACGAGCGTGGGTTGAAGAAATTATGGGGAAGGTATATGTGGGATGGGGGGTGTGGGCTGTTGTGGGCTGGGCTTTGTTGGCCAATTTTGTATGGTGCGTCTAATTGAATATATATTCATGTTTGCACATCTCTGGAGCTGTCCTCAGAGTTTCTCCCAGCATTATTATTATTTGCAGCTCATTGTGAGTATGTGCTTGCGTATGTGTATATGTATGTGTATGTGTATGTGTACGTGGATGTGTATCCGTGTGTGTACGCGTGTATGTGTGGACGTGTGCTAAAGTGTATATGCGGGGTATAACTGCTGTGAATTTTTGCGGATTTGTGTTGAATTATCAAAATGGTAAACTCTGAACCATAACACGATTCCCTAAAATTCACTGTAGTCAGTTACCGTTTCCAATCGTATAGCCGTATAACAGTGCCGAACACCCTCTCCGGATCGGTTAACAATTGTTGTTGGGTTGGAATCACGACTCTCCGCTGTTATGTAGAAATACATTGTTTAATAATAACAACGAGTCTCGCGCTTCAAACCAAATGCAATTGTTCTTCTTCGTTAGCACCGATCGCAACGAGGAATACAATGTGTACGGTAAGATTTTTGCTTAAACGTGCTGCAATTAGTACAACTTTTTGTTATCGTTTATCGTTAGGCATTTCCAATGAGCACTTTGCCTTGGATTAGTCTTCATCGATAACAATCGTTGTGCACAACGTAAAACTGAAACTGCACAAAGTAAAAATGAACTTTCGCCCAAACCCGTTACAATTTGATATCCAATGAGACGATCCCATCTTCGAACCGTGTGAAAACTATTCATCAAGCTGAATATCGTGCCAGTTATAAAATATATTCCATGCCTTATAAAAGATATTTTATGCCTTTTAAGAGATATTTTATGCCTTTTCTTCTATATTTCCGATTCAGCTCCGAAGCTCTTGTGAAATGTATGTAGGTACAGGTGACCCCATAATCCTTATGCGTACTTCGTACTTCGATGTAGTTGGTCCTTGCGATTCTAAAACAACATATCTTGTCTGTTGAGTATCCCTAAAAGTATGCAGCAATTATTTAACTATTGAAGGGATATTTAGCCAATGCTTCAACCCAATGTGTGAAGTTTGTGGTGGGTGCACATGCTATATTCAACTGCAACCTGCAAAGAAAACGATGTTTAAAGATATTATTTGGTTCACGCATCTTTTGCTTTATTTGCAACATCATTTGTGTCTACACATTTTTCGCTTCAATCATATAAATTGTTTTTCGTATTGTACTTAAATTTAATATTTATTTATTATTTTATTTTCTGGTAAATTTTAGCATTTAAAAATATATAGATTTGAGTTTAGTAAAAAACCAAACTTTGATCTTTGGTTTTCGCAATTGTTTGTATCTTGGAGATATTTCAACGCAACGAAGCGAATTTGCTCAAATATTATCACATTGTAATATAACAAATGCTATAATTTTTCAGCAATTTTTTTTGAAAGTTTTTGTAATTTTATGCGTGTGTTTTTTTAAGTCAATCTGTTGTTTTCTCTTACTGCTCTTTTGAAGTAATTTTAAATAATTTCTAAGCGCTTAGCTTACTATATTAACCTTTTTTATTAATTATGAAGAATCTGTAGATTAATACTGCATTTAATCTTGAAGGCACAATAGTGGTCAAAATAACAATACAAATTTTAAAATGTAAAATCAACTAAGTGATTTGAGTTAAGTTCGGGCTAAACTTTGTTGCTAAATGTACAACAAGCTAGTTATAGTTTTGCCCGATTAAATAGAATCACAATAAAAGATGGATCAGGTTGTTAGCTGATTGCACTTGTTGTCAGTGTTGTTGTTGTCGTTATTGTTACTGGTGGGGTTCTCAAGTGCACATTAATGAACTGCTTGTATGCTTTTAATTTGCATATGTCTGTCAGTAAATGCCGAATCGATAGATAGATGGGCTTTTGATTAATTAACATACACACGCACGCACAACACACACCCACCCACCCACACACACGCACACACACACACACACACATCAACTGGCAGACAAGCAACTGCATGTGCAAGCAGGCCGCATCTGCATCCATGTCCATTTCCATGTCCATGTCCATGTCCATGTCCATGCATGTCCGTGTCCGTGTCCGTGTCTGTGTCTGTGTCCGTGTGCATGTCCATGTCCATGTCCACGTCCATGTCCATGGCTGTGTCGGAGCGAGCGCCATTGCCAGAAACCATAATTGATTGTCGATAATTCATGCGAACTTAAATTGCCAATTGCATGTGGGGCAACGGGGGTGATAAGGCGTGGGCGGGGCTAAAGATACGTTTGCTAATGGCAGCCATATAACATATACAACAGCATATGGTATACATATTTACAGACATATATACGTATATATGTGTACATACATACATACATATTTGTAGCCGAGAGTTAGCTAATAGTTGAATCTCATTCGCATAGTTCTAAAAACAAAACTGCGAATCTTGACTTCAGGCTATTCCATGCTAGAATTGCAATACTTAAATTATGAACTTTAATCTTGAATTAACAGCTACAATCTCAAATCATGGATTTGTTGTTTGCACTGTTCTTGATTTAAGCACACAGAAACTCAATAAATTTTTCTTTAAGCATGTTTGATTCAAAACTCAACTAGTTGAGGAGCCATTAACAAAAATTGATAACTGATCAGTCGACCCTCGTGCCCGCGTTCTAGAATATGCCCAGCAAATTGGCTTTTGTGGGTGTTTAATATATATGTGTGTGTGTGTGTGTGTTTGTATTATTGTGTGAGTTTATGTGTATATTTTTGTGAGCGTGTATGGGTCGTTGTCCTTTCGTTTGGGGGACCCCTTTAGCGGCCAGTTGTGGCCAGTGGCCGAGCAAAAACTGCGCAACATGATGAAAATTCATGGCGAATTAAAATTGGCACATTTTCGTACGAGAGGAACCCACCAACAACAGACAAGGCAGCCAGGCAACCAGTGGAATGTGCTGTGCATAGGAGAGGAGTGTCAAGGGGTGGGGAGGGGAGTGGAGGGGGCTCCACAGACATTCAGACAACCACTACACCATACATAAGCTCGAAACAAAGCCAACAATTATTTATATTTTTTTAAAGCTGTGATGTAATTTGCAATACGAGTAATCGCTATCTTTACAAGAATATTCACTGCAGCTAGGTTGTGTTTTGTGCTGTGATTGAATGTACAATGATTGATTGACATTTAATTGACACGATTGATGACAATAATCGTAAGCAGAAACAATAAATCTCAGAGTTATTTATAAATATAAAGACTACTAAAACAATGTACCTTTTCCTGATCTTAAGTATCTTATGGGTATTTATGTACATTTTAAATAAATAAACAGCAAATATATATAATAATGTATAAGATATCAATATTCTGTATCTGTATAGCG
This sequence comes from Drosophila mimica, assembly GCA_037043585.1. NCBI lineage: Eukaryota > Metazoa > Arthropoda > Insecta > Diptera > Drosophilidae > Drosophila > Drosophila mimica. The sequence goes on from JBAMBE010000748.1 coordinate 1,182,322, forward strand.
AATATAAAAATTCGTTAGCTCAAAGTCTATATCTGGCTTACTGAAGTTGGTTGCTATTTACAATATGCATGTGCAGAAGGCACTTTAGCGTCAACAAATATGTACAAGGTGTGTGTGTGTGTGTGTGTGTCATCAGCCATAATTTGTGATAACACTTAGCATTTGAGATATAAGGTCCTCTCTAACTGCTATGTGCATTTCTCGACTAGTCATGTCAGTTGAAAGGGCCTCTCATCTCAAATGCACGGAGATCGGCATTCATATGTTGCACCCGGTAACTAGCCGTTTCTTTGTGGCCAAATAGTTGTTACCTCGATTACTATTTGGCACATCAGATACTGCTGGTTAACGGTGAGCGCACAACAACAACAACAATAGCAAGATTAGATGCATTCGATAAGTACGAAAGTTCGATAACCAGCATAGGTCCAGCCGTATTTAGCGCTTTTGGAAGATAGGAATCTGATTCTCCTAGTTTCAATGCCGCTGAGTAGGGCTGTTCTAATGTACATCTGAACGAAACTAAATCGAATCAATCAATAAACATTTTCTTTTATTTTAAAATATATAATGGATATGGTACAACTAAATGGAGATTGAATATCTTGTGCATTTCTCATAACAACGAACAACTGTAGAGATGGGAATGATATTACTTGAAATTTGTTCTTAATTTGATTTAGCAAAGCGAAAACCTCGACTGCAGTAGAAATTTGAGTAGAATTAATCGATGTGATTTTTAAACAGAGGATTTTAAATTTATAAATTTGTACATCTATTTCCAGTTGCAGACCTAGCCCATGGCATTTTCTACACACAGCTTTTCCATTTGATCAGAGTAGAAACCATTGAAATTGATTCTATGCACGAGATTCATAAAGAGATCAGTGGTATTATCCTTGGCCAGATCATTGATTTGCTTAAGGAACGTTATGAGCATGCCCGTAAACTCCAGATCAAAACGTTTAACACGCTCCCCAAATGTATCCGTCTCATCCATTTTGCTCTCGTTCTGCATTATGAAAAATAGAGAAAATTCAAAGATATATTCAAAGTTTTCAGATGAACAAATAAAATAATAATAGTAATAGGAATTGAAGAGCTTAATTGTAAACAAACAATTGTATATATAAGTTGAAAAATGGTTTTACATGAGGATTAAAATGAGGACAAATAAATACACACATGCAAACAAGCAAAGGATCAGCTAAATTAATGATCCCACTAGGATTAATACAAAATGCTGGGAGGGCAACAAAATTAAAATATAAAAATGAAACGGAAACGGGAAAGAAATGCAATTTGTACAGATTAAATACAATATTGGTACAAATTTGCACAGGGGCTCAAAAACCATGTATGTGCTCTCTATTTGTGGTTATGGTATACCTGTAGCCGATCCGAAATGTCTGGCTCAGAGTCAGACTGATCCGTATTCTCATCACTGCTATCACAGACCATTGACTTGAGCTCCGCATCGAGAAAGAAACGTTGCGAACGCTACTTGAGCGATATTTTCGAGACATGTCGATTATATATGCACATATATATATATATATATATATATATATATATATATACATATGTATTGGGCAGGCGCAAGCATGGCAGGAGAAGAGAAACAAGGAAACAAGACACATACATATTCATGTATGCAGATACAGGACAATGAGGACTCGCACTCACAGTCACAATCACAATGCGTTAAGCCTTAAATATGACTAAGCCAAAGGACACTCCCCAGACAGACTCACCTGAATGAAATCGCAGAACTTTAGACAGATCTTACATAACTTAAATATGGCACGGTTCAGATGCGAAGTTTCGGTCAGCATGCAGTTCTTCAAGCACAGATCGAGAAAGTCGTGATGCAGCTTGAGCACCATATCCACATCCTCCACCTTCTTCATCTTCTCAATGAAGATGTGCCAATTGGGCTCGATGATCTCGATCATCATGTAATACTCCAGATTCTGTACGGCGTTCATCATCCGCTGACGCAGCGTAAATGCGGAACGATAGAGTTCCGCGGATTGCGGCGAAAACTTTTTTGTTAAGGAATTCTCCTTCCAAATTCTGTAATAAATTGAGCAAACATTTGTTGTAAAAGATACCCTGTATCCTTCCTGCCTTCCCGTTGAGGTTTATTTGTTACTCACTTGCAGAGCTGGCGTTCGACGTGCTTGCAGTAGAAGAGCTGTCGAAAGAGCATTTGATACTTGGAGATGGCGATGTGATTGAGCACTAGGCAAACGGGCCACTTAACCTCGTAGCTGAAGGCGAAGCACTCCATGCCACTCAGATCCAGACGATCGTGTGTCTTCCAGTTCTCTGAAATTGTGCATAAGGATGCAGGCCTTTTAATGGAACGATCAATCAATAAGGAGCAGTTTTACTCACCTTCATCTGGGTTTATGATCTTGGACATTTGTGTGACCAGATCGTAGGTGAGCAGGCCGCAGTGTACATAATCCTTGTAGGGATCGCCACGTGCCGACGACAGTCGCAGCGTCAGCCCCAACAAATTCTCCAGTGTGATGGGCAGCACCTGATCGACATTCTTGGACAGCTCATCCTCGCAGGCATCCATGAACTGCATGATGAAATCGCCCTGATGCAGAAGCAGATAACGCTTCACCGACAACAGATGGCCCATCAGATCATTCTCTGTGATTAGCACATCGAGCAGCATGCGTGCGGCAAAGTAGTAAGCTTCGTTGATCACACGCACATGCTCCTCGTTTGTGGGATCGTAATTGAGGTTCATATTCTGTGTTGGCATCACACGCTTGCCACACTGCCGGATCACATTCAGATATTTGCCGGTGCGCAGTATCTTGTCCGAATGCCACTCCAGGAATTTGGGTATGCATTTGTCGCGCACGGTATAACGCCTCTCCCAGTAATCGTCCGAGTAATGCTCGGGCAGCTCATATATGTGTATGACTTCGTTATCCTCGACCAGAAACTCCCGCGTCGGGTCCACAATGATACCCTTCTGTATCCAGGCCTGCAGCATTGTCATATAAGGTGCCGCAGCTTTTTGTGCCAGCGATATAATCACTTCCTGAGCAGACTTGTCGCCCTCCAAACGCTTGATGTGTACGCCCAGAAGCGACAGCACGGCAGCGCCATGGCTTTCATTCTGTTAAGATCAAATGGAATAAAGACATCTATATTAATATATATATATATACATCATAGATATACATCATAGATATACATCATACGGTAAGTCTCCCTACTTACTGTCTGCATCTCTACAACGAAGGTGTAGATCGCATGCATAACCCACATGGTGGGCTGTAGATAATACTGCAGCTTGGACAGAGACAGCATTTTGTCGAGCAGCTCCTCCTCAGCTTGTGAGATGAGTACCTGTCAAACAGGTGAGTAAGATAGTTCATCTAAAGTTAATAGCATTAATCAAAAGTGCAGCATTCGACATACATGGTATTCCTTAGTGATGACAGTTAATTGGGCATTGAGAGCACTGATGACCTGGCCGCGACCCTCAGTGTTTGAGATCGCGATTTGGATGCCCATGTAATGCGAGGCCAGTGGCAGAATCGTTTGCACCAATTCCGCCAGCGAGGTGTCCAGCTCCTTGTCAATGGTAAAGTGTGTTTCGTACTTTTCAAGCTGCTTATCGCGAGGCAGCGGCTGAATGTAGCTGCCACGCACACCATTCAGAACATAAATTAGATCTTCGAGAATCAAATTCTGTTGGGCATCCAGCGGCAATGCCGACAGATTCCGTTTGGACAGCGAATTATCCACTTTGTAATAGTCCCACAGCAAAGTAGGGTGATCCTCTTCCGTCAACCCATTGATGGGCGGTTCACCATTTCCAGTCTTCCGACTGGATGCATCCGTCAACACATTGCCCAGCAGCCCTCTGACATCTTCGGCAGCGCCGTTGTTATCGGCGTTACCGGGAGATATGTGACTGGACCCAGTCCTGTGATCGATGTTGGCGGATGTGCTGGCGCCATTGGTCGTAACTGATTTATTGCCAGACTTGCTGTTCTTCACAATCTTATCACACATTGGCTCCATTCTGTTCGTCTGTTGTTCAATCTACAAAATAAAACAAAATTTTACAACAAATAAATAAAAACAGCAAACGACTAGAAAGCATTGAAGGTTTTACAAAATAATGCTCAGATTTTAGAAACACAATGTTTTTATGCGTCAGGTGTAAGCATTATTAAAATCATAAAGTGCAACTAATTACCTGTCTCAGATCAGCTCGTGAATCAGCTGGGTCCACCGCCCGCTGTCAATACGCAGTGGAATTGGCCTCTGACGAGAGATCTATAAACTCATCCGTGGAACGACTGTTCAGGGGCGTTGTTGCCGCCAAAAGGTCCAAGGAGTTGGTGCCGCCGGTGACAGCATTTCGGCTGCTAAGCGGCAGTGGCGGCGGCATATTGTTGATATGCTTAAAAAAAATGGACTTATTTTCGATGGCCTTAAGTGTTTTGCGTTGATGCGTTCGGCAAAGAGTAACAAAGCGTACATGGGATCCTTGCTGTGCAAAAAGAGAGCAGTTTTATAGTTATTTACAGTTATGTGTGTTTGTGAGTCTGTGTATTTTACCGCTCCAGCATGGATTTGATTTCGTCGAGCACGTTGCGATAGTTGGGCCGCTTGCAGCTGATGGACTCCAGCAACAAGAGCAGCTCGCGGTTCGAGCGTCGCTTATCGGCCATGTTTTTTTGTAATTTCTTAAGTTAACGGTTTAAATGAACAGCCCTTTTAGCTCAAGGCAAATTTGAGCGGGCTTGCCAAATTAATGCTCTTGCTCACTTGGTTTTTGTTTTTGCATTCGCAGTGTTGCCACATAGTTCAAAATTACAAAAGCAAATTGCAAATGTTAACAAATTAAGTTCTTATTATTAATTTTACGTAGTTTAATACGGACTTCTAACAATTTTTTACCGACTATTATTTGTCAGCCCACTATTAACACTTATACATATTACCAGAATTGTATAAAATGTTCATCTTAAGTCAGCTGAGCAAAGAATACCAAACTATGGCAACATCCTTTCGATGCTTATCGAAAATCGATACTTTTGTGTATTTTCAACGGAAATGTTTGTAAATTACAAACTTATCACTTTCAGCCTATTTAAACGTAAGATTAAACAATAATTCCAAAATTATTTCCTTTGAAAATCGGAACAGTACCTTTAACAAGTCTGGAAACATAAGTGAGACCATTTTGGGTCAAGGCTTTTAGCCTGAAAAGGAATTCCGGCTGAAATCCAAATATATTGAAGTATTTCAAAAAAAAAAACAAAAAAAAACAGCAAGTCATGAGAAAACTATATTTTAAAACAGCTCAAAAGTTTTTATATTTTATTATTTCTAGATTCTCATTCAGAGCAGCTGTAACAAAATTCGAAATTTAATATTTATTTTTTCTGATTATTTGGACTCAAAACACGCAATGCCTGGGGAGGAGAGCAAGGAGAACTGCCTCAGCTCGACAACGGTTGCAACAGACTCGCAACTTAATCAACAGAATGTGGGGTAAGCAGCAGTAATTGTGAATCCGTTTAGCTAATTGCAACTCTGAGTTGCACTCAGCTCTTGGTTTCAACCGAACGTGTTTCTCACGCTGCGACTACGTCTCGAGCCGAGCAGTGATTTGAAGGGCGGCCAAGTGGACGCCAGTTGCTCAACGCCAGACGTCACCCGAATGCGAACACGCCAAGCTGTCGCCCAGCATCGTTTGACCTTTGACGAGTGGCTGCTGTTCAAAAAGTGAGTCCTACATTTGATATGAAATCGAGTGTATATAAATACATATGCCTATTCGATATAGCCCATATCTGTCTGTTTATCCGATTTCTACATGCAAATTATTCTCTAATGGACAAATTAGTTGCAGAAAATATGTTGAAGAAAATGCCAATAATAGCAAATTTTAACTAAACAAGTTACATAGGATTAGTTTTCATGAACTCCGGATGGATCACCGGTAAATATATTTCCCTATTTGAATGCCCAGTGATAAAAAGCATGCAATACAAAAAAAGAATTGGGAATTTCAGTCTATTCAGTATGCAGGCAAGCCAAACTCGTCGATGTTATACTGGAGCTCAATGCTGAGATTAGACATTTTGAGGAGGACATGAACTTGGAGATACCTTTCAATGATCTGAAGAACACGAAATTCGATCTGGTAATTGTCATCCTACCGTGTTTCGTGGCGGTGCCTCCTATGAAATGATCAAGCAAAGAGCCGAGCTGTACTGCGGCATATTGACCCAGTGCATCAAGCAAAATAATATTGAACGCCGCCTGGACCCCCAATTAGTTGGCAACCTTTTACTGAAGGTCAATTCAAAGTGGGCGTGGCGTAGCATCACACGGCATCATACGGCGGCAACTACAACATGCAGGTTAGGCTGCAAGTCAGCAACGGTGGTCGTCCCCGTGAGGAAATCGATGATATGCAGTCCATTATGTCCGAACATTTGGACGTCTATCATCAGAAGCAAGGCCGCTATCCGGAACACATCATTGACTATCGTTAGCGATGGGCAATCTGGAACTGAGGGGCATTTATGCAGCCTGCGACAAGGTGTGCATTAAGCCAAAGATGTGCTCGCATCTTTCCGCTGGGCACGTCCAGAAGTAATTTCAATAATGTTCATCCAGGTACAGTTGTGGATCGCGACATTGTGCATCCGATCGAGGTGGAATTCTTTATGGTTAGCCATCAGTCCAAACAGGGCACCGCAAAGCCCACACGCTACAATGTCACTGAGGACACTGGCAATCTGGATATTGATCTGTTGCAGCAATTGACTTACAATTGATGCCACATGTTTCCACGATGCAACCGGGCCGTATCTTATCCGGCTCCGAAATTCCATAATCTTATCTTGTATTGCATGCGAGCTTTCTTAAAAAACAAGTTCCAAAAATAATAAAAACAATGTTTCAGAAATAATATTTAAATTGTTTACCTTAATCAGAGTTTTTATTTAAAGCTCAGCGAGGAGCTCTGAGCGTCTTGTGAAGCTTCTGTTAAAGTTAACTTGAAGTTGACTTGCAACCAACTTACTTTAATTGGTTTTTTACTGCAGCTCTTTATTTTTGAATTTCATCTTTTCATATTTATTAAGCAGATTAATCTAAATCTGATAATTAAATTTGAATCATAATAAGCTTAACTGCAGCTTATCGTTTATCCTTCAAAATGGACAATTTGTATACTATGATACCGAAAGTATATTAGTATATTGGGTTTGTGCAATGTCCGTCATGCTGTCTGTCCGTCCGTCCGTCTGTCCGTCTGTCTGTCTGTATGAACGCGCGTTTTTTCGACACCCTTAGAGATAGAGACTTGAAACTTGGAACATATACTTGAAAGTACCCTACGTCCACTAGGGTGCTTGAAAACCGATAAAACGTGTAAATCAATAAGACCATATATCTGACGCAATTTGAAAACTTAAATCATCAAATTTGAAAGGTAGAAGCAATTTAAGAAGCCCATTTAACATTTCCTAAACATTGAAATGTGTGCCAAATTTACAAACACTTATCTATTAACAAAAATGAATAACTGATCAGTCAACCCTTTTTTATTTTTCTAAAGCTGTGATCTCAGATATAGAGTTATTTATAAATATAGAAACTACTACAACAATGTATCTTAAGTATCTTATGGGTATTTATGTACATTTTAAATAAATAAACAGTAAATATATATAATAATGTATAAGATATCAATATTTTGTATCTGTATAGCGAATATAAAAATTCGTTAGCTCAAAGTCTATATCTGGCTTACTGAAGTTGGTTGCTATTTACAATATGCATGTGCAGAAGGCACTTTAGCGTCAACAAATATGTACAAGGTGTGTGTGTGTGTGTGTGTGTCATCAGCCATAATTTGTGATAACACTTAGCATTTGAGATATAAGGTCCTCTCTAACTGCTATGTGCATTTCTCGACTAGTCATGTCAGTTGAAAGGGCCTCTCATCTCAAATGCACGGAGATCGGCATTCATATGTTGCACCCGGTAACTAGCCGTTTCTTTGTGGCCAAATAGTTGTTACCTCGATTACTATTTGGCACATCAGATACTGCGTGTTAACGGTGAGCGCACAACAACAACAACAATAGCAAGATTAGATGCATTCGATAAGTACGAAAGTTCGATAACCAGCATAGGTCCAGCCGTATTTAGCGCTTTTGGAAGATAGGAATCTGATTCTCCTAGTTTCAATGCCGCTGAGTAGGGCTGTTCTAATGTACATCTGAACGAAACTAAATCGAATCAATCAATAAACATTTTCTTTTATTTTAAAATATATAATGGATATGGTACAACTACATGGAGATTGAATATCTTGTGCATTTCTCATAACAACGAACAACTGTAGAGATGGGAATGATATTACTTGAAATTTTTTCTTAATTTGATTTAGCAAAGCGAAAACCTCGATGGCAGTAGAAATTTGAGTAGAATTAATCGATGTGATTTTTAAACAGAGGATTTTAAATTTATAAATTTGTACATCTATTTCCAGTTGCAGACCTAGCCCATGGCATTTTCTACACACAGCTTTTCCATTTGATCGGAGTAGAAACCATTGAAATTGATTCTATGCACGAGATTCATAAAGAGATCAGTGGTATTATCCTTGGCCAGATCATTGATTTGCTTAAGGAACGTTATGAGCATGCCCGTAAACTCCAGATCAAAACGTTTAACACGCTCCCCAAATGTATCCGTCTCATCCATTTTGCTCTCGTTCTGCATTATGAAAAATAGAGAAAATTCAAAGATATATTCAAAGTTTTCAGATGAACAAATAAAATAATAATAGTAATAGGAATTGAAGAGCTTAATTGTAAACAAACAATTGTATATATAAGTTGAAAAATGGTTTTACATGAGGATTAAAATGAGGACAAATAAATACACACATGCAAACAAGCAAAGGATCAGCTAAATTAATGATCCCACTAGGATTAATACAAAATGCTGGGAGGACAACAAAATTAAAATATAAAAATGAAACGGAAACGGAAACGGGAAAGAAATGCAATTTGTACAGATTAAATACAATATTGGTACAAATTTGCACAGGGGCTCAAAAACCATGTATGTGCTCTCTATTTGTGGTTATGGTATACCTGTAGCCGATCCGAAATGTCTGGCTCAGAGTCAGACTGATCCGTATTCTCATCACTGCTATCACAGACCATTGACTTGAGCTCCGCATCGAGAAAGAAACGTTGCGAACGCTACTTGAGCGATATTTTCGAGACATGTCGATTATATATGCACATATATATATATATACATATGTATTGGGCAGGCGCAAGCATGGCAGGAGAAGAGAAACAAGGAAACAAGACACATACATATTCATGTATGAAGATACAGGACAATGAGGACTCGCACTCACAATCACAATCACAATCCGTTAAGCCTTAAATATGACTAAGCCAAAGGACACTCCCCAGACAGACTCACCTGAATGAAATCGCAGAACTTTAGACAGATCTTACATAACTTAAATATGGCACGATTCAGATGCGAAGTTTCGGTCAGCATGCAGTTCTTCAAGCACAGATCGAGAAAGTCGTGATGCAGCTTGAGCACCATATCCACATCCTCCACCTTCTTCATCTTCTCAATGAAGATGTGCCAATTGGGCTCGATGATCTCGATCATCATGTAATACTCCAGATTCTGTACGGCGTTCATCATCCGCTGACGCAGCGTAAATGCGGAACGATAGAGTTCCGCGGATTGCGGCGAAAACTTTTTTGTTAAGGAATTCTCCTTCCAAATTCTGTAATAAATTGAGCAAACATTTGTTGTAAAAGATACCCTGTATCCTTCCTGCCTTCCCGTTGAGGTTTATTTGTTACTCACTTGCAGAGCTGGCGTTCGACGTGCTTGCAGTAGAAGAGCTGTCGAAAGAGCATTTGATACTTGGAGATGGCGATGTGATTGAGCACTAGGGAAACGGGCCACTTAACCTCGTAGCTGAAGGCGAAGCACTCCATGCCACTCAGATCCAGACGATCGTGTGTCTTCCAGTTCTCTGAAATTGTGCATAAGGATGCAGGCCTTTTAATGGAACGATCAATCAATAAGGAGCAGTTTTGCTCACCTTCATCTGGGTTTATGATCTTGGACATTTGTGTGACCAGATCGTAGGTGAGCAGGCCGCAGTGTACATAATCCTTGTAGGGATCGCCACGTGCCGACGACAGTCGCAGCGTCAGCCCCAACAAATTCTCCAGTGTGATGGGCAGCACCTGATCGACATTCTTGGACAGCTCATCCTCGCAGGCATCCATGAACTGCATGATGAAATCGCCCTGATGCAGAAGCAGATAACGCTTCACCGACAACAGATGGCCCATCAGATCATTCTCTGTGATTAGCACATCGAGCAGCATGCGTGCGGCAAAGTAGTAAGCTTCGTTGATCACACGCACATGCTCCTCGTTTGTGGGATCGTAATTGAGGTTCATATTCTGTGTTGGCATCACACGCTTGCCACACTGCCGGATCACATTCAGATATTTGCCGGTGCGCAGTATCTTGTCCGAATGCCACTCCAGGAATTTGGGTATGCATTTGTCGCGCACGGTATAACGCCTCTCCCAGTAATCGTCCGAGTAATGCTCGGGCAGCTCATATATGTGTATGACTTCGTTATCCTCGACCAGAAACTCCCGCGTCGGGTCCACAATGATACCCTTCTGTATCCAGGCCTGCAGCATTGTCATATACGGTGCCGCAGCTTTTTGTGCCAGCGATATAATCACTTCCTGAGCAGACTTGTCGCCCTCCAAACGCTTGATGTGTACGCCCAGAAGCGACAGCACGGCAGCGCCATGGCTTTCATTCTGTTAAGATCAAATGGAATAAAGACATCTATATTAATATATATATATATACATCATAGATATACATCATAGATATACATCATACGGTAAGTCTCCCTACTTACTGTCTGCATCTCTACAACGAAGGTGTAGATCGCATGCATAACCCACATGGTGGGCTGTAGATAATACTGCAGCTTGGACAGAGACAGCATTTTGTCGAGCAGCTCCTCCTCAGCTTGTGAGATGAGTACCTGTCAAACAGGTGAGTAAGATAGTTCATCTAAAGTTAATAGCATTAATCAAAAGTGCAGCATTCGACATACATGGTATTCCTTAGTGATGACAGTTAATTGGGCATTGAGAGCACTGATGACCTGGCCGCGACCCTCAGTGTTTGAGATCGCGATTTGGATGCCCATGTAATGCGAAGCCAGTGGCAGAATCGTTTGCACCAATTCCGCCAGCGAGGTGTCCAGCTCCTTGTCAATGGTAAAGTGTGTTTCGTACTTTTCAAGCTGTTTATCGCGAGGCAGCGGCTGAATGTAGCTGCCACGCACACCATTCAGAACATAAATTAGATCTTCGAGAATCAAATTCTGTTGGGCATCCAGCGGCAATGCCGACAGATTCCGTTTGGACAGCGAATTATCCACTTTGTAAAAGTCCCACAGCAAAGTAGGGTGATCCTCTTCCGTCAATCCATTGATGGGCGGTTCACGGTGATTATGATCACCATTTCCAGTCTTCCGACTGGATGCATCCGTCAACACATTGCCCAGCAGCCCTCTGACATCTTCGGCAGCGCCGTTGTTATCGGCGTTACCGGGAGATATGCGACTGGACCCAGTCCTGTGATCGATGTTGGCGGATGTGCTGGCGCCATTGGTCGTAACTGATTTATTGCCAGACTTGCTGTTCTTCACAATCTTATCATACATTGGCTCCATTCTGTTCGAAACGGCATTCAGCACGCGTTGTTTAATCTACAAAATAAAACAAAATTTTACAACAAATAAATAAAAACAGCAGACGACTAGAAAGCATTGAAGGCTTTACAAAATAATGCTCAGATTTTAGACACACAATGTTTTTATCCGTCAGGTGTAAGCATTATTAAAATCATAAAGTGCAACTAATTACCTGTTTCAGATCAGCTCGTGAATCAGCTGGGTCCACCGCACGCTGTCCATACGCAGTGGAACTGGCCTCTGACGAGAGATCTATAAACTCATCCGTGGAACGACTGTTCAGGGGCGTTGTTGCCGCCAAAAGGTCCAATGAGCTGGCGCCGCCGGTGACAGCATTTCGGCTGCTAAGCGGCAGTGGCGGCGGCATATCAACAAATGGACTAAAGGCGTTACTTGTTTGGCCTTTTGATGGCCTCAAGGGTTTTCCGTTGATGCGTTCGGCAAAGACTAACAAAGCGTACATGGGATCCTTGCTGTGCAAAAAGAGAGCACAGTTTTATAGTTATTTACAGTTATGTGTGTTTGTGAGTCTGTGTATTTTACCGCTCCAGCATGGATTTGATTTCGTCGAGCACGTTACGATAGTTGGGCCGCTTGCAGCTGATGGACTCCAGCAACAAGAGCAGCTCGCGGTTCGAGCGTCGCTTATCGGCTGTGGCCCGAAATTCACGGATAATGCTATCCGGTGTATACTTTGCACTACAATTAGAAAATGTAAATAAAACTAAAGTTTCCTTTCAATATGAATGTGTGTTTAAACTCAAAAGCCACACATGATTATGATTCAACAGTAAAACAGTGTACCAAGCAGCATCTGGCACATCTGCTGGGTGCCAGGCACTTACTGAGTTTCGTCTATGAGAGTTGCCAGTGCCGTCCGCACTGGGTCGGTTTTACTCGTCATCAGTTGGGCCATATGTTTTTGTAATTTCTTAAGTTAACGGTTTAAACGAACAGCCCTTTTAGCTCAAGCCAAATTTGAGCGGGCTTGCCAAATTAATGCTCTTGCTCACTTGGTTTTTGTTTTTGCATTCGCGGTGTTGCCACATAGTTCAAAATTACAAAAGCTAATTGCAAATGCTAACAAATTAAGTTCTTATTATTAATTTTACGTATTTTAATACGGTCATCTACCGTCTTCTAACAATTTTCACTGACTATTATCTGTCAGTCCACTATTAACACTTATACATATTACCAGAAGTGTATAAAATGTTCATTTTAAGTCAGCTGAGCAAAGAATACCAAACTATGGCAACATCCTTTCGATGTTTACTATAGCAGGAAAATCTATACTTTTGTGTATTTTCAACGGAAATGTTTTGTAAACCACCAACTTTCTAATTAAAAGGAAAACTGAATATAATTGCTGCAATTCGAAAAATACAAATATAACACTGACAAAATACATTGATGTATCACTCAATGGAAGTTGATATTTTTACTGTTAACTGTTAATTGTTATGGCATAGCATATTTAATGAAATGCAAATCGCATTTATCATGATTAAGGAGTTGTATTGCTGTATGGTATGTTGAGTGTAGTCGTAACAACAGATAACAAATCGCCTTATAACAGCATCTCTACTTTTGCAGCTTATCTGATGCATGGCCTTGATCAGTCAGCAACGTTGGGGAGGTAGACAGAAAGAGCCAGAGAGAGAGAGAGAGTAGCTAGAGCTTAAGCTTAACGAAAGCTCACTTGCGGATAGGAGCGATAAGATGTGAAATAATTTGTAAAAACAGTTTGACAGGTAGTAAGCTTTGCAGCAGTCGCAAAGTGGAATTTTCCACTATCAGCAAATAAAAAACATAATGTGGAGCGATCTAAGCAACAAGGTGATACTGGTGACCGGCGCCGGTGCTGGCATTGGCAATGCTCTGGTCAAAAAGTTGGCCAGCGCCGGCGTCACAGTCATTGCGGTGGCACGCAACGAGGCGCACCTTAAGGAATTGGCCAGCTTGGATGCGAAGCATATTAAGCCGCTGCTCGTAGATCTCAGCAATTGGGATAAGGTACGCGAGGCACTTGCAACAGTGCCACAGCTGGATGGACTGGTGAACAACGCGGGCGTGGCCATTATCAAACCCTTCGAGCAGCTAACCGAACAGGATATCGATACGTACGTATAAAAAACCATATTAAAATATATATATATACATAACTCATTCTCTCTTCTTGATGCAGTCAGTTTGATGTGAACATTAAGGCTATATTCAATGTGACGCAGACGCTGCTGCCTAAACTGCGCAATGGCAGCTCCATTGTGAATGTCTCTTCGCTCGCCGCAAGCCGTAGTTTTGCTGGCCACACGGCATACAGTGCCACGAAAGCGGCTCTCGATTCGTTGACCAGATCGCTGGCTTTGGAATTGGGCGCACGCAAAATACGCGTCAATTCGGTTAATCCCACTGTTGTGCTGACCAAAATGGGCCGTGACAATTGGTCAGATCCGGCCAAGAGTGCGCCATTGCTGGCGCACATACCACTGAATCGATTCTGTGAGGTGCACGAGGTGGTCGACGCCATTGGCTATCTGCTGAGCAGCAAGTCCAGCTTTGTCAACGGACATCATATCAATCTCGAGGGCGGCTATGCCGTCTCCTAAACAGCACTGCAGAATTTAGTTTGCTCAATTTTCTCTCAATTTCTCCATTTTGTAATGCGAAATATCTAAAACTAGGTAAAGTATAAAACTTTAAATATTCCTGCTGCCGAAAAGAAACAATAAATAAAGGTACTTTTGTATAGACAAATTTGATTTTTTTTAAATTTGTAAACATTATTATTTGCAACTAGCGTTAGCAACAGTATATGTATTTCACTTGGGTTTCTTTGTTGCAAACTTTGGCCTACCGTTGATCTTGCAACTGGTACTGCTGATCATTTTTTCTTGGGGCCTGCCGCATCTCTAGGCTGGTTCGACATAATGGCTTTGAAGGTCTGACGCACATCCTTTATTTGCTTGCTCAATAAAGAGATGTACTGTTCCCTGGTGGGCGAGGGACCTGTGCAATTAAATAAATGGATGAGTTTGGAATATAAACATATATTTGGTCAGTGTCTTACCCAATTTAACAAGCTCATTTACCATGTCCTAAAAATTTTAATGTGTGCCAAATATACAAACATATATTATACATACAATAGTAATATATAAATAATACAATAATATATACATACAAAATTGGTATACTGAATTACCGGACGGGGACGAACTCCCGCATCAGTTCCCAGCAAGTCCGAACTTTTAACGGTACAAAGGGACACATTTTGGTTTCTCAAAGTCCGCGTAGTGCCGTTGTTGCGTTCGACAAAGAATAACAAAGCGTTCATGGGATCCTTGCTGTGTAAAAGGAGAGCACAGTTATATAGAGTTATTTACAGTTATGTGTGGTTGTGAGTCTGTGCACTTTACCGCTCCAGCAAGGGTTTGATTTCGTCGAGCACGTTGCGATAGTTGGGCCGCTTGCAGCTGATGGACTTCAGCAACAAGAGCAGCTTGCGCTTCGAGTAGCGTCTACCGGCTACGACCCGAAATTCACGGATAATGCTATCCGGTGTATACTTTGCACTACAATTAGAAAATGTAAATAAAAGTAAAGTTTCCTTTCAATTTGAATGTGTATTTAAACTCAAAAACCACACATGATTAAGATTCAACAGTAAAACTGTGTGCCAAGCAGCATCTGGTTCATCTGCTGGGTGCCAGGCACTTACTGAGTTTCGTCTATGAGAGTAGCCAGTACCGTCCGCACTGTATCGATTTCAGCCGCCATCGAATGAGATTTTGTTTTTTTTTTTTATTTTCTTATTTGTTAAATTAACGGTGTTAACGAACAGTGTAAAACTTGGCAACGGCTACAGACACAGGACTCTTCGAACTCAACGCAAAATTGAGCGGGCTTTCCAGCGTTGCCACATAGTTAAGAATATACAAAAGCATATTTCAAATGATATCGATTTTATTGCGTGCAGCTGCTGGCTTCCAACAAATACTGGCAACTGTTAGCTTACCTTTCTAAATTTTTGCTAAAGCTAAAGCTTTAATTGATCGAAGGCTGTACACCGAGTTCAGAGTTCTCCTAAGTACAATTTACAATATTTTTCCCTCAGTGAAATCTGCGCATTTTGAAATGAGTTCGATTTTTGTCGCATTTTGTGAATTTTTTTTGCAATAAAACAAAAATAAGCAGGCATGGCTTAATCGATTTATAATATAATTATTCAAAGATATACACTTGGTAAATTGCAGTTCGGATCTTGGCTTTCTCTAAAACATATTTAATTAAATTAAAATACACACAAATATTAAAGATTCCAGCGCTATTTCAATCATGTCGATTTTATAAGCAACTTGCAATTTTTCTCTTTCTGAAAAGTAAGCAGCGAACACAGGAAAGTGAATAAAAGTACATTTATATATATAAGAACATATAATTTTGTTGTAGTTATGTATTTGAAAGCTGTCTTTTCAACTGGCTTGCAACTTCAACTGTTGTTTGTTAAGCCATTAAATGCTACATAATTGTTAATTATACTCTACAAATTACAGACAAAAAAAAAAAAAAAAAATGAAAAACAAATGTTTAGTAGAACATTGAGTTTAACGAACGACTTAAATGGTTAGAAATTTACAATTTTCAATTTTTATATATAATTTTGAGGCATACAAATAGATGTAGATATTGCATTTGGATTGCTTTGCTTAGGTGCAAACTTTGCCCTGCTGCTGACCCTGTAACTGCTGCTGCTGCTTCTTCTCCCGTTCCCGTCGACGCAGCTTCTTGCGCCTCCGATCGATGACAGCCAGTTCGCCCTTGATCGTGTAGTAGGCCTTGCGCACATCTTGGATCTGTTTGCGCAATATTAACACGCACTGATCGTTGCTGAGCGAGGGATCTATACAATTAAATCAATCGATCAGTATGCTGACTACATCCATAAATACTTACACTTAAGGACTTACCCAATTCAACAAGGAAGTTGTATGGACATGGTCGAACGCCTGATGCAGTTGATGCAATAGATTGTGTTGCCAGTTGCAGTGGTTGTTGATGTTGTTGTTGTTGCTGCTGCTGCTGCTGCTGTTGTTGGTGCAGTTGCTGTTGCTGTTGTTGTTGGTGTTGCTGCAGTTGTTGCTGCTGCTGCTGCTGCTGTTGTTGTTGCGGCAGCAGTTGCTGGCGTGTGCTGTGACGCTGTAATGTGACAACATTATCGGAAGTATCGTCGGTATCCGAACCAGCTGCATTTGAGTAAAGAAGTTAAGTCAAATAAATAAAACATAGGCATTGATCTCAATGATTGCCACTTGCCTGTTGTTGTTGTCGTTTTGCGCATGCTGTTTAATTGCTGGCGGCGCCGCTTGCCGAGCACTTGCAGCTCTGCGACCGAGATGGAAGCCATTTGTACAGCCGACTGGTGAGACGAGGCGTCCGTCGCTTTGCCGCGCCGTTTGTGTCTGGTGCCGGCACCTCCGTTGCCGCCCCCAACGCCTGGCACATTACTCTCGAGTTCCGTATATTTCTTGGTGGCACCGCACTGCAGACTGCTGCTGCCCGTCTCCTCGCTGCTCTCATCTTGACTGGCTGGCGAGTCTGGTGAGCTGTTGGGCGACACCGAAGCAGCCTTCGCTGGCTGGCTAACCAGTTGGCTGGACACTGGCGTTGCACGTTGCAACGTTGGCGTCTCTGGCGATAATGGCGCTATGCCTGAAATGGTTAGCGCTGATTGTGCTGCGCCTATCGCATCGGATGTGGAGGCGACAACTGTTCCCATTCCCGTTCCCGTTGCAGTTGCACTTGTTGCTGGTGCTGTCGCCGGTGCCGCCGTGCCGGCAACGGTGTTCGTGACGATCGGTTCATCCTTGCCAGTGTAGTTGGGTGCCGGACTGCCCGGTATTGTTTCCTCGCACAGCAAATTAATGGACTCATTGTGGGCCGCATCACTGATTAGCGGACTGCTGGCCGCCGGCGAGACACTAATCGGTGCCGGTGCCGGCGTCGGTGTCGGCATCGGCGTCGCCACCTCCTTGGCCGGCTGCAGCACAAATGGACGTGCGTGCGATGTTAGATATGGCATTAGTGCGTCCGTCGGCAGCTCATCGGACAGCCGTGGCGGACTGTAGTGGATAAGATTGTTATGATCGAGCGGCATTGGATACCTGGTGGCCATCTTGTCCTCGGGCGGTGGCGAGGCGGGACTGTCGCTGGTGCACACAATTACTGGGCTGTGCCGCATTGCGACCACCACAGAGACGGGTATTTCGGGCACAACAATGGGCACAACGATTGAGCCACTTGCTCCACCTACGGCTGATGCTGATTGTGTTTGTTGCAATTGCGATTGCGATTGAGATTGTGGAGGGGCTGGAGCTGTTGTTGGTGATAAAGATGTTGCAGATACTTGTGCACTGGCTGTGTAGGAATTGAGGCCAAATGGCAAATGACCGACCGCTGGCTGCAGCAGCATTATTGGCTTTAGTGCAATGGGCGCTTGAATGCCGGACAACTGTTTGCTGCCACCAGCTGCATTCGGCTCCAGTTGCACGGGAGGACTGTTTGTCAGACTGTTGGATGCCTCCTCGGAGGCGGGACTCTTCAGCTCACAACCGCTTATCGTGCTCGGCTCCTCAATTATCACATCCTCGATGACCAGCCGCTGCTCCGAATCGGTGCTATCCATGGACTCATCATCCGAGAAACTGGTGCACACAGCCAATGCGCCCACACCCACAGCGGAACCAGCAACCGATCCCGCACTGGCACCCGTCACCGGTGGCGTGCCAGCTGTTGATGAGGCCAAGGATTGGCCAGCCACTGGCGTTTTGCGCTGCTGTATGGCGCACTCCAGCTTCTGTATCGTTTCGCTTAGCTCGCTGTTCTTTGCCGCCAACGAGGAGTCCAGCAGTGACTTGGTCTCCGGACTGTTGCTGCTGCTCGCCCGCTGATACAAATCGCTGAGCAGCGATGCGCCCGTTTGTATCTTGAGCGGCTCACTGAGCATCTTCAGTTTGTCCATCTTCAAGTTCGAGCTGCTCTGCTCCAACTTAATGTTGCTTGGCAGCAGTTGTTGTTGTTGCTGCTGCTGTTGTTGCTGCTGCTGTTCGTCCTTATCCGTGTCCGTTTGGCATTTGGTCTTGCTTTGTTCCGACTCCTCCTTCTTTTGGCTTATTGCTTTGAGCACCTTGTCCGCTATGGAACTGGGCTTCTGTTCGTATTTGACCGCATCGAGATCAAATGGACCCGCTGCTCCCGCCAGCAATATTTTCACATTCTCCAGCTTCTCCAGTTTGTTGTCCTTATTCGATTCACCGGAACTGTAGCCGCTGCCCTCATTCGATGTGCTCAGCTCAAAAACATTGCGCGTCTCCATAAACGGACTGCCTGCAATATGTTGCTGTTGTGCAGCGGCTGCTGCTGCTGCTGCTGCTCCTGTTGTTGTAGCTCCCGTTTTGGCCACACTTATCGCTTGGGGCGGTGTGCTCAACTTGGGTGAAATGGGCACAGCAATTGTTGGTGATGCTGCCGCCGCAGCAGCGGCAACAGCAGCAGCAGCAGCAGCAGCAGTCGGCATAATTACAGCTGCTGTTGCTGCTGCAACTGGTGCCGGGGGTGTTGCTGGCGTTGTGGGCGGCTGCAGTGCATCAGTTAGGGCGCGCGTTGTCTCCTGCACAGTTTGGGCGAGCTCCTCGTTCAGAGCGGTTATGTTCAAGTTGAAACTGGGCGATTTGCGCAACACATCGAAGGGTGTTGCATATCCAGGTGTCAACTGCACCTTCGCCATTAGATCATTAATGGTTGCTGATGTTGGCGTTGTTTTTGAGCCGACGGACGCCAAAGTTGGCGTTACCTTGACGCCACTGGGACTGTTAGCTGTTGGCGGGGATTGCTCAGCAGCAGCAGCTGCTGATGACTGTTGTTGCTGCTGCTCCAGTTTAAGCTGCTTGGGCTGCTTATCCGATCCGGCCAACAGCAAGGTGGCTTCTTTCAGTGGGGAGTTTCGCTTCTTGGCCTTGCTGCTTGTGGCAGCAGCACCAGCAATTGCACCATGAATAGAATAGTTGCGCTGTTCGTGCCCCATCAATTGATGCTGATCAATGTGGACAGCAGCCGTGTTTGCTTTCAGCGGCTGTTTGCGACCAGCAACAATTGCTGCTGTTGCCATAGTTTTGCTGCTGCTGGCAATGTTGCTGCTGCTGCTGCTGCTGTTACCGGTGGTTGCGGTGCTGGTGCTGCTGCCGCTGCCGCTGCCGGCGCTAGTGCTGCTGACAACAGCTGGCAGTGTTACTGGCACAATCGCTGTACCGCCCATGGCCGCCATTGGCGAGATTCGTTTCTCGAACTCAAATGGCTCCGTGTCCTTGAACTCGTACACATCCGAGGAGAGCAACTTGACGCCACTGATGCCGCTGCCGCTGCAGCTGCTGCTATATTTGGTCTCCTTGGCAGCAGCTGTTGCTGTAGCCGTTGCCCCTGCTGCTGCTGGTGTTGCAGATGTTGTTGTTGTTGTGCCGCTGCTTATTTCCAATTTACTCATGTCCGGAAGCGAACGCGTCGCCGAGGAGCTGCTCAAGCTGACCGTCGTCGTCGTTGAATTATTGCTGCTGGAGCAGAACGAACTGGATGAGGAGCTAGACGATGATGGCGAGCAGGCTGCAGGCAGTTCCACCTTCAACGTTGCCGTCTCCTTGTGCAGCACCGGCTCCACAAACTTTTTGCTCGCATCCGTAGTGCTGCTGCTGCTGCTGCTGCTGGCAACAGATTGCTTTTTTAATAGCTCCAGAATCTTGGTTGCGCTTTCCGTTTTCTCAGTCTTCTTGAGCAATGTCAGCGGCTTCTCCACAATTACCGATGTGCATTTGGCGCTCTGATTACAGATGATGCTGCCGCTGTTGCTGCCGAAACGCGCGGGTGCAATTAGCGTAATGGTTGCTGTCGGCTTGATATCGGCGCACTTATGAAAGGGCTTCGTTGGAGTCTCCTCCTTGGGCTCCGTTTTGAACGGTTTGCGATCCTCATCGTCCTCGTCATCGTCGTCGTTGGCAACAGAATCATAGGCGGCAACACGCAGTTGGAACGCGTCCTTCTTCAGGTCGCTGGCCAACTTCTTTTGATTGGTCATGTTGCCGGCGCTATCGACAGGAATTGCTGCTGTTATTTTGGGCTTGCATTTCTCGCTTGCTCGCTTGTGATCGTCGAGCTTCTCGGATGATTGCGAATCCTCGTCAATGTACGAATCCGTTTCTGAGGATTGCTCCGTAGAGCTGCCGGTTTTGGTCACTTCCTGTTTAACCTGGGTGTCGCTTGGTTCGCTTTTGATCGCATCCTTACGATCCTGCAGCTGAAAGCCTTTCAGCTCTGACCGTATCTCGCTGAGATCATAGTCACGTCCCTGCCCCTTCCCAGCAGCAACAGCAGCAGCGGCGGCGGCGGCTGCTCCTCCACTGCTCATTGCACGAGTGCCAGCACGTGATCGCGGCAATGGTTTCGATTGTTGCTGTTGCTGTGCAGCAGCAGCGGCGGCAGAAGCAGCTGGTGTCTGTTGTTTATTTGACGCTGGTGGCTGTGGTTGTGGCTGTTGCTGTTCCTCATCCTCATCCTCGTCGCTATCCTCGCTGGGCTCGCTGTTGGCGCGTCCCTTTCTGCCAGCTGCTGATGATGCTGCTGCTGCTGCTGCCGCCGCTGCTGCGGCCTTTGCTTTGTTCAGCTGCTGCTCTTTGACACTGAGTCGCTTGGGACGACGCACAGGCTCATCCGAATCGCTGTCCGTTTCACTGGCTGTGGACGCATCGGAGACATTTTTCAATAACGAATCCGTGACGGAGACATTTTTAAATAACGATTGCCCGGCGGAGATGCAAAGTCGCATATCGTCGATGCTCTTGCAGTTGCTTCCCGGTAGCAGCATTCGAGTTGGGCGCTTGTGTTGCTTCATTTGAGACTGTGAGGCAGCTGGGGATTTGGTGCGACTCGAATTGGAGGCAACCGACGAGGGCGTTGTGGAGCGCGGCGGCATTGAATCACTCCGGCCCCGTCCACGTTTGCCAACTCCCGTTGTTGCTGGTGTTACGGCTGCTGATGTAGTTGATGTTTTCGATGTCAAATGCAGCATCGAAGATGCACCAGTGCCGGCGCTTGGTGGTGGCTGCTGGTGTTGTTGTTGTTGCTGTAGCTGTTGCTCCCGTTCCCCCTTGGCAGATGCATCCTTTTGTGTCAACTGGCCGGGATTGGGCGCCTGAGTGGGTGCACCGCCGCTATTGGCGCTGCTGGTGCTAATTGTGCGCTGCTTCTGTTTGGAGCCCTTGGTTAGATTCTCGGCAATGCGCTCGCGGGGCACCCACTCATCGTAGCGATTATTCCAGCCGGTGTAGTGCACCAGATACATCGGCACGCCACGCTGCACATTAATCTCAATGACCTTCGCCTCGTAGGTGCTGCCATGGGAGCTGGGCGATTTCTTTTCGTGATAATTCACTTTGAGCTTGTCACCGATGCCAACGATAAAATCGCCAGTGTCGATTTTCTCCACAGTTATTTCATCCTTCTTCCGCTTGCCGCGCTTCTCATCGCTTTTCTCCACTTGTTTGCGTTGTTGATGTTTTTCCTTTTTCGTTGGGCCGCCGGCAGAGTTATTTGCAGCCGCTGCTGAAGTCGCTGGTCCTGTTGCTGCTGCTGTTGTTGTTGTTGTTGGTGTCGTCGACGACGCTTCATCAAATAAAAAGAGATAGATAATATAATAATTGCCAAACTATTGCTGTCTCATTCATATGCATATGTATATTTACTCAAAAGGGTATTCCACAATTAAGCGAAAATAGGTGTTTTGTTCATTTTGTAGCTGCTACTTTTTGTTGCAACTGCACAGTGCAAGTAATTTTTTTTTATTTTAAATGTTGCGCACATTGTAAATGAATAGTTTTGCAACTTGAACTTTTGCTTTTGATTGATTCTTTTTGTGGGAATAACACTGATAATGATCAAACGTTAATCGAGCAAACAATGAACATATGTCGATAACGCGACACAACCTATCGATAGATAGCCCAAACTCAAGAAACACGCAAAAGAGAAATGAAAACACGTCGGCGTGCGAGTGTGTGTGTGTATGTGTGTGTTTGTGTGCAAACAACATAGGCAAGCAAGCCCCCAATTAGAGAAAAGGCGAGCAAGAAGAAGAGAGCGGAGATTAAATCGAAATCAACACGCTCTTATCAACAGTTCAAACATTGGGACAGCAGCTGGGAGTTTAATGCAACAACAATTATACTAATGTTGATATAAATAATAATAATAATAGTATTAGTAATAATAAGTCAAAATCACAGCCAGCGACAAGCGAACAACGAAAACGTTTCATTCTCAATTCGTGTTGCTGACGCGACGACGGATCAATAAACGGAACTGGGAATTAGCGCTGTTGTCTAGCAGGGAATGGTTATATAATCATGCGATTGCGTTTCCTGGCCACAGCCAGTCGCCAATTGAGGCTAAATAATCGAACCACTAACAATGGTAGTCTGCATCGCCTGCTGGCGACAAGCAGCGCAGGACCAAAGGACGACCAACATAATGATAACAGCAGCGAGGGGCAACAGCAAAGTTGGCCATATTATGGCGTTGTTGCCATGGGCGGCATCGGTGCCGGCTACTGGTTTTTCCATCAACTGGACAGAATGAAGCGCAAGCAGACCGAACACCAATTGACACCGTCTCCTGCTGCTGTCAAGCTGGATGCGCCGGTGGATGATGATAAGGAAAGCAAAGCGCGTCTGTGGCACAGGACAAGGCGCGAGGAGCTGCCCACATACAGTGTGGAGGATGTGCTGCGACACGATAAGCCAGAGAGCGGCATTTGGATCACATATGGTCTGGGCGTTTATGATGTGACCAAATTTGCGCCCAATCATCCCGGCGGAGATAAGATTCTGATGGCTGCTGGTAATGCCATCGATCCCTTTTGGGCCATTTATCAGCAGCACAATACGTTGGAGGTGCTTCAGCTGCTCGAAAGCTTTCGCATTGGCAATCTGAACAAAATGGTTGCGATCACTGATGATGATGTTGGTGATGAGCTGGGCTCACCGTGGGCCCAGGAGCCAAAACGTCACGTGCTGCTCAAGCCGGCCAGCAAGCGGCCATTCAATGCGGAGCCACCACTTGGAATGCTTGCCGACAAATTCTACACGCCGAACGAACTCTTCTATGTGCGCAACCATTTGCCGGTGCCCGCCATCAACCCAGATGAATACGAGCTCGAATTGGCCGTCGAATCGGGCAAGGGCCAGCCAAATCGTACGCTCAACCTCGAGCAGATTCAAAAGCTGCCCAAGCACACGGTCACAGCGGCCATCATGTGCGGCGGCAATCGCCGCTCCGAAATGACGCGCATCAAACCCGTCAAAGGTGAGTCGCAATATATCTATATATATATACATATATAGATGAAGATGTAGATGTAGATGTAGATGGAGGTGAAGATAGGTAGCGAAAGCATGGGACTCAAAATGAGACCCACATCAGAATTTTCATTTTTGGGCAATGCTGAAAATGCAAATGTTTAAAAATTAAATGTAATATTATAAATATAATAGCATATTTATATGTGATGTGAGTATATATGGAAAATAATAATAGATATATTTGAATATTCCCATTAGCTCTGCTGGAAGAAAACCGATCATAATCTGGTCAGAGAAAGAGAACATTCGCTTCAAGCCGTAAAAGTTAAGGCAAATTTTGAAATTGAAATATTTGAAAGGTGCCAAAAGATACTTTTCAGAGTGTTTTCTTCGATATTTCCCAATTCAGATCCAAGTCACAAATTAATTATACAACTCTATATACATATATGTATGATATATATATATATATATATATATATATGGATGATGATCTATTGCAAGAATGCTTTGTGTATCAATCTATCTGTCTGTATCTAATCCTTTGTAGGTTTATCCTGGGGACCGGGCGCTGTGGGCAATGCCAAGTGGTCGGGTGCGCGTCTGTGCGATGTGCTCCGGGCGCAGGGAGTGCAGCCCGATGAGCGTTTGCATGTTATATTCGAGGGTGCCGATTTGGATCCGACAGCACATCCGTATGGGGCATCAATACCGCTGTCCAAGGCACTGGATCCACGCGGCGATGTGGTGCTCGCCTACGAGATGAACGACCAGCCGTTGAGTCGGGATCATGGCTATCCGATTAGGGTGATTGTGCCCGGCACCGTGGGTGCCCGCAATGTCAAGTGGCTAACCAGGATCGTTGTCAGCGATTGTGAGTCGGATTCGCACTGGCAGCAGAACGATTACAAGGGCTTCAGTCCGAGCACAGACTGGGATACGGTTGATTTTAGCAAGGCGCAGGCAATACAAGCGATGCCGGTGACCTCGGCCATCTGCACCCCCATGCCCGAGGAGCGTGTCAAAGTGGACAAGGATGGTTGCATTACGGTTCGTGGGTATGCCTGGAGTGGCGGCGGTCGACGCATCGAGCGCGTCGACTTGACCAGCGATGCGGGCAAATCGTGGCATGTCGCCCAACTGGAGCAGGAGAATGTTCCCGATGGCAGACACTATGGCTGGTCGCTGTGGACGGCCCGTTTGCCAATCAGCGCCGATCAGCAGAAGGATCAGCATTTGGAGATTTGGGCCAAGGCCGTCGACTCATCGTACAATGTGCAGCCGGAGGCTTTCGAGAATATTTGGAATCTGCGCGGTGTCCTCGCCAATGCCTATCACAAGGTCAAAGTGAAGCTAATCCAATAATACATACAATCCACGTCCACCAAGAGAAAAACTAACATTTTGTTATACCCCACAAAATATAGACACACATTGAAAAAGACTACGATTTTATCTATATATATATATATATATATATATTCACTTTTGTCTACATGCGAATTCTGATGGTTGGTCTTTCAGGTGGAGGTGTACGTAATCTTCGCCGCTTTCCAGATTTAATTTTGAATTTGGGAGAAAAGGACGAAGATCGAGGACATAAAATCGAGCTAAGAACGAACTTGACACATGGTTTAACCAACTGGTTGCATCAATTGTTGCATTTGAGATGTAATCGCGAGCAGACTTACCTGTTGCTGATGCAGCATTTCCTGTTCCGGTTGCTGTTGGGGATGCGTCGCGACTGCGTTGCGTTTCCGATGCAGCTTTGCTCGATGCATTGCTGCCAGCGGCGCTTGGCTCTTTGTCCATGCTGTTGTTGCGCGTCGAAACTGCCGCTGCCTTGATCTTTGCCAATGGTACATCGGCCTCGGCATCCTTTGCATCCTTGGCGCTGACTGTTGTTGTTGCTGCTGCTGCTGCTGTTGTTGTCGCAGCAGCTGTTGCTGCTGCCGATATGGAAACCGCTGTGCTGCCGACGCTGGATGTGCTGGCGTTGGCCACTGTTGGGACAGCTACTGCTCCGCCTGCTGCTGCTGCTGCTCCTGCTGCAGTGGCTGGCGTGACAGTTGCGGTGGTGCTGGTGTTGGTGTTGGTAGTAGTGCCTGCTGTTGATTTCTCCTCGTATTTCTCCACTAGACTCTTGACTTTGCTGCCACTGCTGCCTGCGGCAGATGTTTTGCGCTGTTTCTTCACCGGCTCCACAACCACACTGGACTCGCTGGTGTTGCCCGATTCCTCAGCTGCTGATTGTGAGATTGCCCGGGAGCCAGCGCGCGTTGGTGTGGCAGCTGTAGCACTGCTGCTACTTCCACTGTTTGCTCCTGCTGCTGTTGCTGATGCAGTAGCTGCTGCTGCTGTTGCAGATGATGATGACGATGTTGCTGCTGCTGTTGTTGTTGCTGTGCCGCTGCTGCCCGTGGCAACAAGAGCGGCCAGTGACTGATTGGCCATCGCCAATTTGCTAATTATCTCCATTTTGGTGGTTTCCACCGGTTTGGGCGAGGCCACCGAATTGGCACGGACCAGACTGCGACCCTTGCTGCGACTGGAGTTGCGCGATGTCATCAGCATGGAGCATCCGAGTTTGCGATGAAAATCACCATACGGCTGCAGGAATTTCTTATAGGCCTGCTTCACCAGATTCATAACACTGAACGTGCACGGCGTGAATCCCAGACGCATGGCAATCATTTTCCATTGATTCTTGGCGGTGACGCGATTGTAGCCGCCACGCTTCTGCACCGCCCGGAACAGGCGATAGAGATCGACATCGCGACTTTGAATCGAGGGCACCTTGTTCAGCGGAGTGCCACGATCATCCATATACTTGTACAGCTGTGCCACAAACAGATCCTTTTCCTCGTGCGGCTCATCGTCCGACGAGTCCGATTCGATTTCCGCCTCATCATCGGTCGTCAAATTGGCCAGACCGAACAGCGAGTCGCGATCCCAGTGGGCGGGCAGAATGCTCTTGTCGAGAAATTCAAGAGCCGCCAGCACAGCGGGCACATCCTGTTTGCTGGCTATCTCGCGTGTAAACTCATTCGCCTCCTTCTTCGGCACCGTGTAGTATCGTCCATCCTTAAAAGAGCGCACCAAATACTCGTCCTTCACCCGGATGCGCACAGTGGCCTACAATAGCAAATGTTGAATAAATGCTCATCAATCAATGTTTTGTCCGATATATAACTCTGCTTGGCTGCAATGATAAATTTGACAGTGGAACTTTCTTAACTCACCTGCTTGCTGACCTGGGCGGTGGGTGCGACTACGAGAGCGGGAAACCATTTCTCCTTGTCCTTTTTCTTAGATTCGGTCTCCACGCAAACGACTTTGCCAATGTGCTCCTCCTTCTCGTTGACCACCTCCTTGGCATCGCTCTCGTCATCATCGTCGGAGCTGCCATCGTTGAGCTGACCACGTCGTCTTCCGCGTCGACCGCCCACCACCGGGTTACCGAAATGCTCCGGATGCGTCAGTGGCAATTGATCCAATGTTTCACTCTCATTAAAATGTCTGCCGCTCTTCAAGCAGAGCGCTGTGCGGCGCAGCGTCGTAATGTCGCCATCATCGAAGACGACCGTGTATTGGGAGCAATCCTGAATTTTGGTTATGGTCGCCTCGATGCACTCCTTGCGATCCGGATGGCGCACCTCAACGGTTGCGCCGGCGCGCAGTTGTCCGGGCGCCGCCTTAATTGCATCATCCGACACAATTCCAGAGCCAAGTCCCTGCTTGTAGGCAACCTTCACCTTAATGTTGCGCACAACTTTGCTGACTTTGGCCTCGCAGAAGGCGCCCTTGTATTTGGCGCTCACCTCGGTGCCCACAGGCAGCGATGGTGGATCGTCGGCTTGCTGCAACAGACAGAGACAATTCATTTCTAATCATTAGCAATACCTACTTGGATATATTAGATATGCTAACTAGCATTTGTTGCACTTACCTGCATATTGTTAGTGAGTAGAAAACTGCGTTTGTCGTTTCTCTGAGCGTAATAATCAATAGAGGCTGTACATTTTCAGTTAAATGTTTACGTTCTTTGCGTTGGCCTTGGTAGTCTCTATCGCCAAAAGAGCCTACTCCTCCCACTCCGCCTCCTTCTGGGTCAACCTCCTTTCTGACACACACACAATTTGCCGCGTTGCGTTCTGGTTTGTTTTCGTTTTCAAATTGCTTACACTGCAGCACTTCCACGCTGTTCAGAAGCAGTGGTGCCTTTGTTTTACAAAAGTTTTTGTTTTTGACTTTCGCAAATATTTTTGGTTGCACCTTAAAGTGAAATTTTCGAGAATGGTTTTGCGTTGTTTAGCGTCTTTGCAAAATTTTAGTGATGGGTAATTATGTATATTATCAGCCTTGTATCGATTATTCGCCAAGTTATCGATACATCGTTGTCAGATAAAATCGTTTAGTATTAATAATAATAATATTAAAATTGTCGCACACCTTAAATAAAATCGACATCTTAAATATTATCGATTACCTTAAGGAAATGTGAACAGTGGCAACACCACAGACTTACACTCAAATGGCAACCTTTATTTTTCACTCAAAATTTGAGTGTAAGTTCAAAGCAATTATTGCGCGCCTGCGTGCTGAAAATAATAATAGCAACTTGCAGTTGCACTTTGAATACCAATTTGAAATGCGAATGCCCGTTTTGTACACGATTGAAATCGTCAGCTAAATAAACACATAGTTTTCATAATACACATTTGATCAGTATGAACAACTGACTCAAAACAGCCATTTTCGATGAAATCTGCAACCTGATATCAAATACAGTTTTTGGGAGATACACCTATTTACATTCAACAAAGCCAACATCAGATGGCGGTTATTTCTTGTATACATTCCACACGCATTCAATAATGGCAATCTGTAGTTTACTATTTAAAATGCATTTTTACGCGTACTACTTGAATTGCCAGCAAAGTTATCAGCTCAAATCCGTTGCAGCAGCAGCAGCTGCAACGTCAGCCCCAATCAATACAAATCCAATGAGAATTCAGCAACGGACTTGCAACGCTGCTTTTGTTCTCGGTTCCAGTTGGAAAATATTTAACACTCGCTTTGATTTTAGGTGCGTGCACGTGTTGCTGCTGCATGTGTGCAAATGTGGTGTGTGTGTGTGTGTGTGTGTGTGTGTGTGCGACAAAGCAATTAGCTAATGTTTTTATGCCTTCTCGGGTGTTGAGGCAGGTTTTTTGCTAAAAACTTTGCGTGCGCAGCCAAAACATTCAGGTTATTATGATACCACCGAATGATATGCAAATCGACCAGCGCAATTAAAAAAAAAGAAAAAACAATTTCGCTTTTGTTGATTGGGATATGTACATACATATATAAATATACATACACATATGTATGTGTACTGTTTAGAAAAATTCAAATACATATTCGAAAAGCCGAACCACTCATGGTTCAGTATTAATTAAATTTCGTTATCACACATAAATATATATTGATACATGTATATATATGTATGTATATAAACTTGGCTCAAAGCATTCAGCGTGTGACCAGCACAACTCATCACTGCAGTTGCAGCTCATTTAATAAAGAATAATTTGCATTTTGGTCGAATAACGTTTTATTTAGCATTGGAAAACCCCAACGAATTTAAAATTCTTTGGCTATCCTAAAATCTTTCAAATCTTAACACTTCCAAGCAAAACAATTTTTTTTATTTTTCTTGTATTTATTTGTAATTTTCTGGCTTTTCTTTTTTTTCACCAATTTTGAGTTATCATAGTTTAATTTTTTTTTTTTAATCGCGATGGATGGTTTTAAAAACTTTTTTTTTTCGTTTTGCAGCGTATTTGAACAAAATTAAAATTAAATAATTTTTACTCCGAGCCACGTGACTTATTAATTTAATTTTAAGTCTTTTTTTTTAAGC
The DNA here is from genome assembly GCA_037043585.1 of Drosophila mimica. Classification (NCBI taxonomy): domain Eukaryota; kingdom Metazoa; phylum Arthropoda; class Insecta; order Diptera; family Drosophilidae; genus Drosophila; species Drosophila mimica. Next base: position 1,212,485 of record JBAMBE010000748.1, read on the forward strand.
AAACAAAAATATTGCAATTTTGCCCGGGGACTTTCGAAGAAACAAGAGAGAAGAGAACTTTCCAGGGCGTATCTGCAAGTATGCAAGGGTATTTTTAGTCGCGTACAGCAAACTTAATGAAAAAAAAAAAATCATTGTCTACTTTTACATCCACTACTTTTTCTACTCACATTTGATGTCCATCGCGTAAACAAAACAACCAAACAAAACCTGCGAGCACCGACCATTACAGTAATTATTTTATCATTTATGTATACATATATACAAGGACAGTGGGTTGAGCTATTCAGTTTCGCATATCCATTAAAACAAGTACCTATAGCTACAGCCTTATTGTAATTTACTTGGCTGAATGACTTTTGCCCCACCCCCTCAAACTAAACCACCCCCCCCCGGCACCCATCAACCACTCGCTTGGCGAGCGCACGAAACAAAGGCCAATAATTTCTGCTGCTCCTTTTCAATTATCACTTGAAAGAAAAAAAGAATGCTGTAGTCGAGTGAGCTCGACTACGACATACCCTCAACCCAGCTGTTCGCACGCATAGAGAAAATGCTGGCGCCTGCTGATAGTAATGAAATGAATATGTTCTGAACTGTAACATATTTGTTTCTCACCCGATCTTGAATAACATTGATCGAGTTGATCAATATTATGTCAATGTATATTCAAAAACGTTTGAAATATTTTTTATTTTATTACCATCGGAAATCGATATTTATCGACATTCGCCAAAGGGTTGCAGTTTTCGAAAAAATTTTATACAAACTTGATCTGCTATCTCGTATACCCCGAGAGTATATATATCCTCTGATATCCACGTCTTTATAGAGATGGACGAATGGCTGCTAATCCTGATCAAGAATATATATACAGTCTATGGGGTCGGCTCCTTCCGCCTATGCCCAAAATCAGTATACCCATTATATATAAATACAAAAATACAAAAAACATGAGGAAAAGAAATAGCAACAGAAACAAAGAAAGAAGAATGAAAGGCAAATAAAGAGTTAAATGAAAATGGCCAAAGCGCATAGAAGCGCTCAAGTAAAAAAGGGTTCCTTGCTCCACAGCCAGTTCTTGCTCCAGTCAGTCAGTCAGTCAGTCAGCCAGTTAGCAAGGAGTAAGTAATTAGTGTGCATTTCCGTTCTGCCTGCACCTGTGTGTGAGTGTGTAGGTGTGTGTGTGTGTGTGTGTGTGTGTGTGTGTGTGTGTGTGTGTGTGCAACATTTACTTTTCCACTTCGTTTGCGACAATCAAATGTAACAAAAGCGTCCAAGCAGCAGTTGGAGAAATAAGTAACTGCTATTCAAGGCAAGAGGAAACAAACAACAAACGGTGGCAAATGCATGACGGGGTGAGGCAAGCAGCCAAGGAGCCAAGGATACGGTGACTTGCCTGCAACTGAACCCTGTTATTGCACCTGTGCAGGCATCTTCTTATCATCTAAGGCCGCAGCGTCATCACAATGAAACGTGACATTGACTGCAAACGCTGGCCAGACAGCCTCCTCAGCCTGCTTTCCATCCCCATCCCCATCCTCCATCTCCATCACCCACTACTTGCTGTGCGAGAGACGTGATGCCTCCTCCCCGACCCGCCGTGCTAATCTCCCTGTAATTAAGACTGTCACTCATTTAGTTTACCTGCCAGCCGGCCTGGCTTGGTGGCCGACCAATTTCAACTGCCTTCCAGTTGCAAGTGGTTGTCCTTGCTGGTGCCTCCCGATGGCTCAGTCAGGGCTCAACTGGCCCCGTGTGGGCGGTTTCGGTAGGGGGTATCAGTCTCTCTGTAGATTGCTGCCAAAGTGCGCTTTATGGAGCCGATTCTTAAAATTGTGACGACGATAAGAAAATTACATGTTATTTGCTGAGATAAATCGGAGAGTGGGAGGAAACCATTAGGAAATCTGTTCAGTTAGTCAAAGAGTAGCATTTAATATATCTGAGTGCTGGAAACACTTGGCTACATTTTAAAAATCAATCGAAGAGTGTCTTGATTGTCAAAACCAATCGTGCTTTTCTTGATTGAAATAAACGTCGACTTAAAACTCATCTTTCGACCGATTGTTCCTAGTGATAGGGTCATCTTTGATTTATTGACTACCTTAAGCAAAAAGGCGAATGTGAATAAAGTTTCATCAGAAATTGCATCAATTCAAAATATATTCAAAACAATAAATATTTTTGATGAATGAATTGGAAGATGCGTCATGTGGCACATGTGCGTAAATCATATGAATTTCAAAATGCTAATTTTGATATTTTCTTTTTCTCCACTTTTATTTAAATTGGAAATAGCGGATTCTACAGCTAATTAAAGGCATATCCAAAAATATTCACTGAGAGAAACTGGAGATGATTCTGGACTCAATGCAGTCGAATTGGATTAGCTGACATACATTTCGCATATATATTGCATTAAGCTATTCCGACTCTATAAATACACGTATGTGTGTGTGTGAGTGTGTGTGTGAGTGTGTGTGTGAGTGTGTGCTATTGCACCAAACACTCCCTTTATTTATGTTCATTTCCATTCCAAAATCCCATTTAGATCGCCCTGGGAGTGAATCTGTGTGGGATGTGCATAAATTCTCAACATGTTACCAACAAATTTCGACGCATTTAAATGCGAGTTAAGCTATGTGTTTGTATACATATTGAAATATTTAGTTAAATATATATATATATATATATATATATATATATTGTTTTGGGCCATAACATCTATCAAAGTGTCCAGCTGGCTTTTGCAGCATGCAAACAACAAAGGGCCCTTTTGTTTATCGGTGTCGAAGTTGCTCTCGTCCAAAACTCTTTGGCCCCGAAAAGTGATGCAATAAATGGCCATTTTAGTAGAGGTAGTACTGTGCTATTTATAAGTAAGTACACACTCACACACACGCACACACACACAGATGGACAGACGCACAGATATGCAACTGCAACTGCAACTGTGGCAGTTTCTTCATTGGTTCTTGCAGCGAGATTGGTGCGGCTTAGTTTTGGAATAAATGTGTGTTTGTCTTGGCAGCCAATACTAGTTGCAGTTGCAGTTGCAGTTGCAGTTGTTGTTGTGTGAAAAGTCTGATATGATAGGGTATATTTATTTATATATATTTAATAGGCCCAAAAATTGTCATTGTTTGTTTGTCATTTTGGTATTCCCATTTTTGGCTCTGTTCGCGTTTCCTTCACACTTAACATACCTTAATTCAGACAGTGACGGGTACAGGGTATTTAGTAGTCGACTGTGCCTCAGAAGTCATTGTCATTAATTTGCTGTTTACCGTAGCTGCTGCCGGCGGTGTTGCGGTTATTGGTGGCAGTGTGTTGTCTGGGGGCCATTGACACCAACAACAGCAACAATTGAACAACAGCAACTTTTCCGCACCATTCGTATTTTGTATTTGGCATCTCTTTGCTCAAAGCATCTCAGATCAGGAAAAGTAATAGCTACCTCTCTCTCTCTCTCTCTCTTTCTCTCTCTCTCTATTTATCTATCTCTATGAGGCGCAATTTGGAAATATTCATTTCTCTACATTTTCATTCTGTGGATAGTTAAACATAAATTAAAACTTTTCTTTCTTTTCAAAAACCTAACATGCACAAATTCTTACCAATAATTGATAACTCATTTGAAAGTGGCATGAATACTGGTATTATTCAGATCGAGTTTTCTGTAAGTGGCAATAAATTAACTAATAACTTTCTATTTACTTTCATTTTTAGCTGCAAGCTCAATTTCGAGGCATCATCTGTAATAAGGCTGACCACATAAACATGATGCATGTGGAACACTTATCCTCACTTGACGCAGTTGTTGAACGAATGAATTTTGTTGACTGACAGCGCAACTCATTAATAACTTGCCGCTTGAACGTGCCGCAATCTGAGCAGAGCAAGCCAACCCCCAACCCAATAAAACAACCACACAGTCAAGGAACCACCAACCACCCCTTTAGCTTCACGGTTTGCGCAACTTATTGTGGCTTGGCGAGGCCAATATTTTGAATACCTACACCGATAAAAATATGTAAGAATGTTGTAGTCGATTGTGCTCGACTACAAAATATGCCCTGTACCCTGTTGCTATGTAATTAATAATATAGTTTTATTCTCTCATTAGATATAGCCGGTTCAGGTACACTGATGATAGATCGGACTATATAACTTAAGGTTACTTTTCTAGTGAAACATTTTTTGCCCCAAATCGAACTTGTCATTAATGAAAAGAATTTCCATTTTGCAATGCAAAAATTGTTGAATCAAGAATGGCAAAATTGTTTTTCTCAGTGTGGTGTGGGGAACATCCGTGCACATAAGTATCCTCAAGGACGTAAACAACCGCAGCAGAGCTTAGCTTTTTCACTTGAACAGGGGGTGTGCATGTGTTGTCCCGAGCAAAGCCGCTTATCACACACCCAACAAGCCCAATTGCGGCCGATCGTTATCGTTATCGTCACCTAATTCCACATTTATTTGTTTTTTGTTTGTGCCCGATAGTCAAATTAACTAAATGGATGTGCGAGCACGTAGCTATAGACGAGAATCGAGAATCGATAACCCCAGCTACCACCCACCCCTGTGCAATTTGTTGCACAGTCCTGTGAATTCCCATCCGTCTGCTTGTCATAAAGTCATTTCTCTATTTGTAAATAATAACAAAAATAAATATCACAGAAAAGCTCAACAAAATCTATTTGTTATTAAACAAAAGCAAATGAAGTCCTCGATTGCATCAAATAAATTTAAAATTCAAATTCAAATCGAACGAGAAAGAAATAGTTTTTTTCCAGACAAGTTTTGGCAGAACTGATTTGGTAAATATAATTATATGAAAACCGGCTCGTTTCAAACTCTGCTTTGAGCATAGTTCATTATCCGATTAGCTAACATTTATGACATTTAATTATTTATAAGTAAGTATATATACGATTAGTATAAAATATCGTTTGATTTGCTATATACTGAGCTCATTAAAAATGTCATAAGTAAGGATCTCCGACTTCATACAGTTATATAATGCTAATGACAGTATATTGATATCTATATATATATATATATATATTTATCCATATACACATATATTCTTCTGTGTGAATTTAATCGATAACCTTCTCTCTTTCGCGGATATCGATACAAATCGATGGCAATTAAAAACACAGTTTCGAAGATATATCTTTCAATTCGAAAAAGTTTTGACCTTGACATAATCAGTCGTGTTCCAATTTGCAAAAAAAAATCCGATTTAATTTTCAAGGCGTGCGAAATCGAAAAAACTTTCCCTTTTAAAAAGGATGCTGTTGAAAAGTAAAAAAGCAAAATTACTTGGAATTATTTGTAACCCATTCTGTATGGAGAATTAGAATTATTTTTTGCAAACTTGTTTATATAAATATTTATTTAAATATTGATGATTTGTAAAAATGTCGCCAAGATCGGTAGCAAAGCACTGAAAAAAATTACATAGCAGCAAGTCCATTGACAATTGCTTCAACTTGAATGCGTCTGCGTCTGCCGCAGCAGCTTTAACGGCTAATTGCAGTGCGTGCCACAAACTGTTGCATTGCATACAAATGCTTCGTGTGGCAATCGAAAAACAAACAAAATGCGAATTATCACGCGCGCCAGCAACTTTAATAGATTTGCAACAAAGTTGCCTCATTTGGTGTTCATTGTTTGCAACTTAAAATCATGCTAATGACAATGGCAAACAGGCCAAATTTGTTAACTGAAATGAACAATGAATGCGAGCATGATTGATTTTGAAATCAGTCAAAATAATCATAAGAGCCTCCGGGGCAGCTTTTCAAATTAATTTGTGGTGTAATATGTGCATTAATTATTACATTTATACATATTTGTACATATTTATGCATATTTATACATATAAATCCTTCTATTTTTTTCAATTAAACTGTGCCGCGTTTTCCCTACAGAGTTATTTAAATATATTTTATATTTTAATGTAAATTTTACATTATTTTATTTTTTTTTTGTGTTACATTTATTTATTTTACTGCTTACAGCAAAATTACGGATATATTTTATACGGATAATTTTATAGTCTAGATAGCTTTGAAACTAAAGAACCAATTACCACAGTTGCAGACAGTCCGACTAGACTTAATGATGATCGAGAATATATATTCTTTATACAAACATTGCAACAAGATTGTAATACCCTCTTCCAGACTATACAAATTTATTGGGTTTGTATTACTTGAACTAAAAAGTTAATTTCCGATTTATATTACTTTAAGTTTAAATAAAAGGATTTATGCATATTCAATAATATTTAAGTACGAATCATTTTCGCCAAGTGTATTTTGGGAAAGTGCCTATTCTATCAGTTAGTACATTCATATATAAGAAAATCAGGATAAACTTTTCCATGTACAATTTATAAAAGCTGTTTTTTATGATCTGCTGACAAAGGCACTTCAGCAGAAAATAAAATAGTTTTTCAACTGTTTTCAATTCACAAAAATTGTGAATTGGCCGACTTCATCTTGGACTGTGTATATGGATGCATGGGTCTAAGCCTAGGTGGGTCTACGAGTCTGTGGGTCTTCATATTATTTTGATGTATAATGCTGCAACAGCAGCAGCAGCAGCAGCAGTTATTTCAGCAGCAGCAGCAGCAGTTGTTGCAGCTGTGTAAACCATTTGATGTTTTATTCTATTGTGCAACTCAACTCTAAGCGGGGGTGGGTGGAGTTGCATGTGTTATGGGCCAAAAGCATTCAAAACTGTTGGCAAATAAAATGCAAGTGAAGTGTATCGCATTCAACTGCCACAAAAGAGCAGCAAACAAATGCTAAACTATTGCATTCGACTGCTGATTTGCCTGCCCCTTTTTGCTGCTGCTGCTGTTGCTGCCTGCTGTGGCTTCACTGTACTGCGTGTCCTTTATGTAGCTGCTTTTACTTTTTAGCCGGCAGGATATCCTTGCCAACAGAAGCAAACAGGAGCAACAGCAGCAACTTCAGCAACCAGCAGCAACCAGCAAGTGGTCCAGATTTAAATTGCTCAGATGTACATACATATATATATATATGTTTGTTCGAAGATTGAAATATTCCAACATTTTTGTACGTTTCATATTTAAATAACAATTTTCGTTTTACACAAAATATTTAAAAATAAAAAAAATGTTTGTGCCGAGAAGCCATAAAAAGATATAATGGTTTTCTGCAAAAATATGTAACAAGGATGCAGGTCACCCTCGACCCCCATAAGTATATTTATTCTAGATCCGAATCAACAGCCGATTCATGTCCGTCTGTTCGTCTGTCCGTATGCGGATCTAAGGGATACGTTAAGAGCTAAAGTCTTTAAATATGGAATATAAAATATGGAATATAATATATAAATTCTTATTCAACCCGCGCAGACCAAATTTATTGAATTTTTTGCGAATATCTATATAAATTTCCGATCGAACAGGGGTTACGATTCGAAAGCTATATATCCATATTGATATACAATATACGATTATATATTATTGAACAAGTGAGATCAGTAAGAAATACGTAAGTTTTGATTTTGAGTGTTTTCCTCTAACATGTAACAAAATGAGTGTTTATTCCGAGTTTTAATCGATTCAATGTATTTATCAACTGGTAGATCTGATTATATAGAAATTCCAGAAGTAATAATAGTTGAAGCATTCCCGTGTTTAACTGGTGCACGCCACTTTATGAAGCGAACACGTAGATTGCTTGGTTCCTGTGACCTCTGTGTCCTGTTGGACGCTCCAGCAACCTCCACCCTCCTGCCACGCCCCTTCGAAAACCCGTTTACTCTTGGGGGGACATCTGATTTTTTTGTTTTTTGGCTAGCGCAAATTGATGGAGTTGTGGATCCGTCTCCGTTTGAAACTAACGGACACGAAAGTTGCACTGTCGATTCAAGGATGCACTTTAAGGCTGACTGCATCAAAGAAATGTTTCGAAACCGTGCAAATTTTCTTTTTGTTTTTAATTTGCACTTTAAAAACAATCAACATTTTCCACAATCATAAAATTATTTTAATTTCAACTTTAATTTGGAGCCTGAGAACAAATTCAACGATTCAATGTTATTCAACTAAAATACTTACTTTAAGGTGAAAGTCTAGCTTATTATTATTTTATTTTTCAATTCGTAAATAAGAAAAAAATATACTTAATAAAATCTTAGAATATTTTTATTTAATTTTATTTTTTTTTTTGCTTTCTTAAATTTACAAAATGTAAAAGCGTTTTTACTGGAATTGGAGTTGATCAGGTTTTGGTCAGCAAGTTTGGATAAATATATTTAAGTGATTCAGACAAGTTTATTAATATGGCTATTTAGGCGATGAATGCATTAAATTATATTATTTACTTTATTCTGATTATTTCTATTTTATTCAAGACAATTTTATATTATTTATCAGCGGTCATTTAAATTGGCATAAATCGTATTTTGATTTTAAAAGCATTTTTTCCAAATCCAATTGGGCCAATACACATTGCAAATTTATGGTGGCTGCAACAATTGCCGGCAACGGGCAGGGGAATGGCAAGTGTCAATGGGGCATGCAGCAGTTGGCATGCAATGCACCAGGTTGCAGATGATTTGCGTGTGACACGCGCCACTTGAAGAAATCAAATAAATCACTCATACGACCCGTGACAATTGGGGATGATGGGGGGTGGTGTGAAAGCCAGAGAGTCAAGGTTTCCGCTCGAAATGTGTCAAATATCACATATCAAATATTTGTATTTTGGAGGCGTGTCCTTGTGGCCAAAAAGGCACAGTGACAATCTGATCCGCTTGCAGCTTAGTTTAGCTCTGCTCAACTCCAGTCAGCTCAGCTCAGCTCAGCTCATCTCAGCTCAGCTTAGCGGGACTCAACTCAGCTCAGCCTGGTTCAGCTCAGCTTTCCTCCACTTAACCTTTTTGGTTTGACTATGGCCATGACTACTACTTGGCTTTGTCTTTGTCTTCGTTGTCGTTGGTAGTCCTGTGTCGATAGTCCTTCGAGCGGCCTTCCCCCTATGGGTCCTTTCCCTCGCCGCTTTCTGTCTTGGCTGCTTTTAGATTTTCACTTGCCAATTGAATTGCATGGAATAAAATGTGGATGGCAAAACTTTTGTTTTTTTTTTGCTTTGTGTTATTCAATTTTGTTCCATTTTGATTCCGAGTTGCCGTGCTTCCTTCCTTCCTTCCTTCCGTCCTTCCGTCCCTCCGTCCCTCCGCCAGTGTCTCATCTCGTCCTTTTGCAGCGGTTCCTTGCTTGATATTAATTCTATAAGAAATCCGCTGCTTCTCTAAACGTGCCCATTGAACCGCTTTAGTTTGGCCAAAGCTGGTTTTTCCTATTCGCCTTTCGCCTTTCGCTTTTTTGCCCATCATCTGCTTGGCGCCACATTGTTATCGCTGCACCAATCTTCCGTTGCACGCACCGACTGCCACAACAACAACAACAACAACAAGAATTCTCAATGACTACAAATAACAATTTACTTTATGTAACGCTCGAAAGTTAGTCTTGAAATATTAAAAATAAAATAAATATAAGTAAATCATTCAATTGCTAATAATTTCTTTCTAAAACTAAATAAATTCTCAAATTTCATTTCGTTTTATTTTCAAACTAATTAGCTTAAACTTAAGCGTTTTCAAAAGTGCGAATTACGATTTAATATATTCATTTATTATACATATATTATAATTATATTAAATTTAATAAAAGGTGGATTTATTAAAAATAACTATAGATAATCTGAAATTTCAAATAGTTCGCTTACTCATTTCGGCCATTTTGCGGCAGAGTCCCACAGTGTCAACTTCAAGTTGCAAGTGCAATGCACAAGGTATCCAGATTTTCAAACTGCATCATCATCATCATCATCATCATAATCACCATGTGGAGCACTCGTCGCCATTTTGTTAAACTGTTGAGTGACTTTTAACGTTTTTTGAATTCGTCGTCAGTGGAGCAGTAACAAAAGCTCCCTGCCTGCGCCACCAAGATAAATCTGCTAAATCAAACCCATTCCCCCTTGCCTCTCGGCACCTCTTCAATCCCAACTCCATCTACCCCTCATCTATGCCTGCTACCTCTGCTGCACTTAATGTGATGAGCAGCAGCTCCTGGTCCCATTTCTATTGCTATTCTAATACACTGAAATAAAAGGGGGAAAAATGTTAAATATTTCTTATAAAAATCATAATATTTTCTTGTTTGTAGACTTAGGGAAAAAGTTTATTTTTATTTTTTTTTTTTGAAAATTCCTCTTTTTTTCTACGACCAGAAAAATTTTATAATCGCAGAAAAATTGCAGTTTTTTTTTGTATACTTCGATTTCTCAAGTTAGACTTTTATTTTGACTACTTTTTATATATCGTAAAAATGTAAAATATTTCTTATAAGAATCCTATTATTTTATTGCTTCATTTTTTTGTAAATTTGCTTAGGGAAATTTTTTGGTTGTTGAGACAATTTTCTACATTTTTCTGAGTGCATCTATCGTGATCTATCCATCTCTCTAACCCTTTCTCTTTCTCTGTCCCTGTCTCTGTCTCTCTCAGTCTCAGTCGATGTGGGCAAGTCAGTCGCTTTGGCGTTAAGCAAATCGCATATTTTATTCATGTGTTCATTAGACGGCTACAATGTGCGACCAAAAATGTTTAAAGGAAACGCCTGCCAGGCACTCGCACAGCTCCAAGTTGCCACGTTGCAACAACTGGCCGATGGGGCGTGCCACACAAGTGTGTCATGCCCATGCAATTCATGAACCTGCAAAATGGGTCGACACAAATAACTAAAAAAAAAACACACACACTTGAAAAGGGAAAAGGAGCTGCGGCTCCGGCATCGGCTCCGGCTCCGGCATCGGCTCCGGCTCAGACACCTGGTGCCTTCTGATGGCAATAGAACTGAGCAACTCAGAGCTGGAGTGCTGCATTATGCGGCTGGTGTGATAAAGTGACTCCAACAACTGGGTTGATCAGTCCGCACACACACACACACACACACACACACACATGTGTGCAACTTTACACACACCCTTTGCACACATTCAGTTCAAGCAAAAGTCAACTTTAAAGTCTCCCAAAATGTATGGCACACATTTTCATCAAAAATAGCGTCTGCAGAAAGGGTGGCAACCATGGCAACGAAGTAATGCCATATTCACCACACCATTAACATAAATATTTAACATAATTCACAACAATTCACTCAAAAATAAACTGTTGCTTTTCTTATTGAAGATACTTTGCTTGTTAGTTATTAATTTATATATTTATAAGAAATTGCACTTTGTGTGAGGGCGTGGTCTAAGAATGTATATGCCGATCTTTGATATTGGCGATTATGGACGCAGGTGTGGGCGTTGCCACACGAATTGTTTTTCGGTGCTTAAGGACGGCCCTTACTCAAGAGCAAATCGTAAGATAAATCATATCGTAATTTAATAGCTTCTTAAAAATAAAGAACAAACCATTAACAATATTTTTTTACTTAGTTCCAATTCACTTGCAATGTGAATTTGGCTATCGATTAATTTTTTAATTTATTTCGTTGTATCGCATTGAATTTATAATCGCTATCAACACTGGGAAGCTACCATCCCTAACTCTCAGGATGACTGCCACTTTTTGAGAGTGCTTTGTATGCTCAACATTGGTGCGTTTAGCTTTCTAAAATATCTCGGCAATAAGCAGAATCAGTAAAAATAATAATTCAACATGCCAAACCGTGAAGGTAAGGAAGTCATACGACGGGAGCAGATGGATGCTGTTTTACCAGAGCTGGTGCAGTTTATCAAAACTCCAAAGTCCATTCCGGAACCGGCATCTGAGCCGGTGCCACAGGAAGAAGTTAGCCAAACAGCTGATGAGACTGCAACCGCGTCTGCTTCTGCTGCCACTGCTGTTTCCACTGATGCTATTGTTGCACCCAGTCTCGCTCCTGTTCAAGAGCCAAAGCTGACGCAGTCGCTCTCCAAGATCAACTTCATCCTCAAGCTTTATCTGGCGGCCACCAGTAAAAAGATCGACTCTATCAATTGGTCCAGCGATGGTCAGCTGCTGCAGTTGGGCTATGATGAAGTGCAGGAATATCTGTCCAGTGATGAGAGCATCTTTATCTGTCGCGATATAGACACGTTTATTTTCCAGCTGTTACTGGAGGGCTTTGAGCAAGTACCAGTGTCTTCACATCTGAAGCGTCTTGAGTATCAGCACAAGTACTTCAAGCAATACCAACTGAAGCAGCTTGTTCGCAATGGGAACCAAAAATTTGAGCTTGGCCTGCAACAGGAGAAGGATCCGTGCATCATGTCGCATGAGATGTTAACCTGCATTAACGGTTTGCGCCTACTTGAGAACCTGGAACATGTAATGGAGAAGCTACGCATCGACAGCAATTCGGTGGCAAACATTGAGGTTGATCATGTGCCCGAACATTTGCCACGCTATGGCGCCAAAGACTCCGCTGGCCACAGCGAAGTTGTTGTCGGAAAGAAGGATGCCTTCCAACAGAATTTGCCTATTGGCATCCCACACTCAGAGGCTGAGGATGATCCCGTATCTAAGGACGAGAAGACTAACAACGACGAAGATTCTCAGTTGCCAGCGGACAAGTGATCCAGCGCTGAAGCAAAATATGGAAGATCTGTTGGCCGAATAACCCGATAGCCAGAATATTTGAATCCTTTCATATGCGTATATAATAACTTATTAAAAATAAAAATATCGTTTTTTACTGGAGTTTTTTTAGTAACATTCTTTGAAAATATGGCGACTCCAGCTCACAAATTGTGAAAGATATGCGCAGTTCAGATTTTTAGGGCCAAAGACTCTGGGAACGAAAAAAAAAGAAAAGTTTGATTTATTTTAACTTTTCGATAGCCTTTTAGTAAATTATGTTTATTTTGCAATGGACGGATTTTATTGATTTGGTATTTGCAATATATTAGCAAAAGAAAATAAAATTAAACCTGACGAAATTGAACTTACATATGATGTATGTATCTTGTATGTGTCCAATACTGAGCTGAATCCCAAACACTTAAGGGCAACAGTCAAGCACGGCGGAGGCAGTGTCATGGTATGGGCATGTACCTCGGCAGCCGGTGTCGGAAATTTGGTGTTCATTGAAAAAACAATAAGCAAGATTGTGTACCTCGATATACTAAAGGAAAATTTACTCCAAAGTGCCGAGTAGCTAGGAATACAACGTACTTTCCGGTTCCACCAGGACAACGACCCCAAGCATAAGTCCGGAATAGTAGTCTTGGCTTAGACCGACCCAGTCTCCAGATTTAAATGTTATTGAAAATTCGTGGCATGTTATTGAAAATTCGTGGGCTCTGCTGGAAAATAACATCCGGGATCACAACATATCCAGCAAACAAGATCTCAAAAATGCTCTGCTGGAGGAGTGGAGCAAGATTAGCCCATAAAATACCCGGAAGCTGGTATCTTCCATGAAAAATAGGTTACGCGAAGTTGTTAAGGCTGAGGGATATCATACTAAGTATTAACATCCTTATTTAAGCTTTTATATGCCAAATTTTTAACCTTTTTTAAGACTGCTTCAAATCGGCATGCACATGTTTTTGGATATATTTTCAGTTTTTGACTAATTTTAATTAATTAATTAATATTTGAATAAAAACTAAAGTTTCTTTTTGAAATGTGATATAACATTTAACAAATTGGCATTTAAACATTTTGAATTTGTTTCCTTATTTAAACTTTATAGCACTTTACATTTTTTGTTGACGCTGCTTCTAATTCGCTTGTAGCCACTGTATGTATTTTGGATATGTTTTCAGTTTTTGACTAATTTTAATTAATTAATCAATATTTAAATACAAATTAAATTTTGTTTTTCGAATGTGTAAAACATTAAACAAATTGGCATTTAAGCATTTTGCGTTTTCTTCCTTGCTTAAACTTTATAGTACTTTAAAATTTTAACTAGACGCTGGTCGAAATAAGCTTGCAATCACTGTTATGTATAAAATTCTACTATGCAATGCAAACAAAGCAATACAAACGAATGAAAAGGGAACGAACAAAAAAGCGCGGTTAACTGTAGTTTTGCATATTTATTTTAGCTAAGGAAGTGTAAGTCGACCAGAAAGAGCATTCCCAAAGAACACAATTATAGAAGTGCTCGATGCACTGCACAAAACCAGAAGTCAACAGCAAAACGAAATTGTCAACAGCAAGCATAACGAACAAATTTAGTTGTGTTCTTTGTGCAGTGTATATTTGGCACTGTGTGCGTTTTTCGCTCTCGCTTTGCGCTCATTCGTTCGTGGCTGTAGCCTTGGTGTCTGCGCGGTCGTGCTGTGGATGGGGGGCGTGGTCAACGCTGAGCCAAATCATAATTTCCTTTCTTCAGCACTTCTGCATTTCATTTTGATTGTCGCGTTCGCCTCCGCATGTTTATCATGCATTCTTGTGTACTTACTCTTGCTTATGCAGATGGTCAAGGCATGTGCCGCAAGGCGAAGGCAGCAACAATACGGTACTTGAAAAAAATGAAAAGAGATTCAGCGAAAATAAAAGAATATCGCGAAAAGGCTGCTGAGAGGATGAAAAGCTATCAAAGCAACCCAGCAGAAATAGCAGATTGCTGAAAGTGATAAGGGAAAAGGATCGCAAAAGATGAGGTCACGCAACAAATCGAAACAAATTGTTGAAGAAAACAGCCATTTTGAAGCAAGCAATCATTTGAAAATGATGAACTGGCTAAGTAAATTAAAAGCACTCATATTGCGACTTTATTGCATATTCTCTGATGCACATTTTGGTAGTTAAGTAGCTTAATCATTATTTTACAATTCGCCCAATTAAAATACCGTGTGGCAAAAATAAGACGGACAGACAGCATGACGGACATTGCCCACAACCAATATATCAATTACATCTTAAAAATAAACAAGAGAGAACGTTGCAGTCGGACGTAACCGACAATATAGCGAAATACTATGATACCATAATTTGTGTGCAGCCAGGAAATACTGTCCAAGTTTGCATTTTAGATTGAGGTATGGGTGCAGGTGTGGACGTGGCAACACAAATTTGTTATCGGCTCTTAAAGGCGATACCTACCAAATTTGACGTTCCCTACTCAAAAGCTGCGGAAGATATAGCCATTTACAAATTTTAGGGGCGTGGAGATGGGGGCGTCAGAAGTGGGCGTGGCATATGCCGATCTTTGAAGGACATCGCCAACAACCTACCAATCAAAATGGCTGACTATCCCTTAAATTGTGAGAGATACGTCGAATTTATCGATTTTCTAGCTCCCTAGCATGACAAACCCAATATATTATTATACCTTCGGTATCATAGTATAAAAACAAACCATAAACGATATTTGTTTTTATTTAGTTCCAATTCACTTTCGATGTGAATTTGGTAACCGATTAACTATTTTATTTAATTCGTTGTATCGCATTGAACTTATAATCGCTGTCAAAACATTGAAGCTACCATCCCTGACTGTCAGGTGACTTACACTTTTTAAGAGTGCTTTGCATGCTCAACATCGGTGCGTTTAGCTTTCTAAAATATCTCGGCAATAAGCAGAATCAGTAAAAATAATAATTCAACATGCCAAGCCGTGAAGGTAAACAAGTCATACGACGGGAGCAGATGGATGCTGTGAACGCAGTTTTATCAGAGCTGGTGCAGTTTATCAAAACTTTCGACGGGGAGCCCATCGAGATTCCGGCACCGGCATCTCAGCCGGTGCCACAGGAAGAAGTTAGCCAAACAGCTGATGAGACTGTAACCGCTTCTGCGTCTGCTTCCATTGCTGCACCCAGTCTCGCTCCTGTTCCAAAGCCAAAGCTGACGCAGTCGTTCCCCAAGAACAACAACTTCATTCGTAAGCTTTACCTGGCGGCCAGCAGTAAAAAGGTCGACTCTATCAATTGGTCCAGCGATGGTCAGATGTTGCTGTTGAGTTATTTTGAATTGCAGGAATATGTGTCCAGTGGTGAGAGTATCTTTCGCAGTCGCAGCTCAGCCCAGTTGATTAGCCAAATGCTCGAGGTGGGCTTTGAGTATGTGCAGCCGCCTCCAAGGCAGCGGAATAGTCTTCGGATGCACTATCAGCACAAGTACTTCAAGCGACATCACCTGAACCAGCTTCATTGCATTGCAACACCGCGACTTGAGCGTGACCTGGAAGAGGATAAGGATCTGTGCACCATGTGTCCTGGCTCCTTGTCACAGCTGCAGAAGGCGCGTATTCGTTTCAATACGGTGTTAAACTACGAGATTAATATGTGCATTATGCAGGGGCATGAACATAAAATGGAGGAACGACGCTATTTGCCACGCTATGGCCGCATAGACTCTGCTTTCCACAGCGAAGTTGATGTCAAAAAGAAGGATGCCTCCCAACAGAATTTGCCTATTGGCATCCCGCACTTAGAGGATGAGGATGATTCCGTTTCCAAGGACGAGAAGACTAACAACGACGAAGATTCTCAGCTGCCAGCGGATAATAGTGATCCAGCGCTGAAGCAAATTATGGAAGATGTGTTGGGCGGAGGAGCTGGTAGCAAGCCCAAGGTCAAAGCGGACAAATCGCAAGGAGAAACAATTTCAAAGATCAAAACGGGATCAGATGATTTGAAGACCGACGCAGATGTAAAGGACAATTCAGGGACCATTGCAAGTGCCAATTATGCCAAAAATAATCTTGGGAGTCAATCCAATCTAAAAATTGCCCCCAAGCGACGTTGTTCCCCCCCAACTAGAAGGGGAGCAAGGATTAAACGTGTTTATTCAAGGCATAGTTGAATCTTTTCATAAGCATAATAAGATATTTGTTAAAAATAATAATATCGATCACTAATGGGAGTTTTTTGTAACATTCTTTTAAAATTTGGTGACTTTAGCTTTTCAGTTTTCTTCGATATTTATACTCTGATACCGAAGGTACAAGAGCATATTGGTTTTGTTAAAGGTCCATCCATCAGAGCTCCCAGAGCTTGAAACTTGAAATATTTGCACTTACAATAGACAAGTTGTTAAAATTTGGTGCTATTTGGTGATCCACTCAGGGGCTAGGAATATTATTGGAAACACCATTCAAAAAGCGTTCGAAAAGTGCAAATTTCCATATTTTAGAGGTATACTTACCAAACTTCTTCTTAAATTTCTTCTTTGATACAAAGATTTTTTTTAATTTTATGTAAATTATATAAATATCAAATCTATATTTAAAGATAAAGCAATCGGATTTGGCAGAAGATTGATCAAGTGTTGAAATTTGATGAATATCTATATGTATTTGTAGGTGTGTATATATGTAAATGTAAGTTAATTAGTTGTATAGAGGGTATCTCCTAGTCGAACCCTTATTTTTTGCTCATTTGCTTTCAACTGTACAATTGGCCCGTATTATTAACGGTAATCACCTGTGATTTTCAGTCACTCTTTGTTTTGCTGCTGTCGCCTATCATCCGCTTGTCGACCAATCAAAAGTGAGCGAGCAAAAGAGAGAAGCAGAGGGATTGGGTGAGGACGGGAATACGCTCAGTGGTTACGGGTTAGGGATTAGGGGTTAGGGGTTAGGGGTTAGTTCAGCTGGAACAATTGCCTGTCGTCTCATGTGTATAATAATGCATGCAAACGCAGCACATTTGGGAGCAGTTTGGTTTTTGTTTTGTTGTTGTGTGTTGTGGTCATTTTGCATGACCCGGATACGGAAGCGGATGTCATTGCCACCTGTTGTCGTCGTTGTTGTTGTTGTGCCATATTCTCATGTTCGACACGTTAAGCGACATGACGTGTCCGCCATTTTGACCACACGGCACATGCATTTATCCCAAATGGGCCAAAAACTAAACCCACTCAAGACGGTAACATCGGTCAGGTGTGGCGGTGATGGTAATTGGTAATGGGTAATTGGTACTGGGTAATGGGTTATGGGTGTTGCGGTCAAAGGTGCTTATCACCGCCTAAGCCATAGAGGCAAGTATTTCCTGAATAAATCAAAGGCCCGCTTCAGTGCATATATTCTAAACTCAACTCAACACACTCCCATTCCCCACGGGGGATCCAGTTGGCCAAGTGCATTCAACCCGGCTGACAACTCGTAAACCGGGTACCACACTTAACATAAATACCGACAATTTGCATACCATTATTAAAAAATGTATAAACGAATATTGGTATTTTCATTACCCCAATTTTGTGCATATGAGAATCAATTTTAAGCACTGTACTAACAATAATTTTATTGTTATAAATTGACACACTTTCAAATTGTTAACTATTAATTAATAAAAATAAAACTCATTTAAATCCAAAATTGTGAAACTCATTTTTAATCTCAGCTTGAAGATAGCAACATTTAAATAAATAATGTGTTCTGACAACTGAACCAAGAATGGACCAAACTTGAACCATATTTAATTATTCCAAATTTAATAGGCCTCAATTTTGGAAACTAAATACATCGATAAATTTTAAAAACAACACTAAATTTTAAGTAAATTTTGTATATATTTAAAGAGTATTTCGCAGTCGGTTGCGCTCAGCAATTATTTTAGAATGTTTATTTTCTAATGCAGCTGGTGGAAAGCTCTCTGAATAATTTGATTGTTGCCGTTTGCCCCGATTATATTATAATTTTCCCAATACGAGGAGCATGCCAATGAGAATGTTGCAAGACAATGACTTTTCTTGTTTTGGCCTTTTTGTTTTCTTGTTGGGGTTTTCGCATAAATCGCTGGACGTGAAAAATGAACGCGTGCGATTTTTTTTTTTTTTTTTTTTTTGTTTTTTGCCAGCCCATCACCGGAAGTGCTGATAAAATCAGATTGTTTTGGTTGGGGGGGAAAACTTGGCTAATTTGTGCCTGTAGACGACAAAGACAGTTGTTGCCAGTTGTTGCAAGTTGTTGCTGTTGTGGTTGTTGACCTGCGAAGCGAAACGAAATGTGAAAATGGTAACTGCAATTTACCAACTACGTGAAACTGCGTTTATTTACTTGCAACCGATTTAAATGCATTTGTTGCCAATCGTTCTTGCAACTGTTCACACGACAACTAATTGCACAAAAAAAAAAACTCATATAAATCTAAACAGTAAATAGTCAGATTGCACTGGAATAGATAAACGATTTCATCCGGATTATATGAATATAATATAATAATAATAATAATAATATAATTTTATCTATATATTTATAATCCTCTAAATCCTCTGGCTAAATTGTTTTGGTACCCGATAAGAAACACAGATGTTGTTAGCCAATATTTATTTCCAGCCAATTTACTATGAATGCATTTGAAAGCTTTATTTTTTTTTATACACATATTTTATTCACATTTAAATTTGCAAATCACTTTTGAAATGAAAGACGTTCTTGGATTATTCTTGGATTGGGTACGATTTGCACATATGAATATTTATATGGGTTAATGTTTGACTTTTCGATGTCATTAATCATGATACGTTTGAGAATATGAAATGAGGTGTGTTTTCCAAAAATATAAGGAAAATTCAAAGAAGCCCAACCACATTTGGGAAATGCCAAATAGCAGGCAAATAAACAAACAAATTTCCACGCCTTTGGCAACGTCAACTTAACACAAATGTTACATTGTGACAGTTGTGTATGTGTGCGCTGTATGTGTGTGTGTTGTGTGTGTTGTGTGTGTTGTGTGTGTGTGTGCAGTGTGTGTTGTGTGTGTTGTGTGTGTTGTGTGTGTCGTTTGCAAAACGTGTGCGCATAAATATTTAAATGCCAAAAAGTCACGTCTTGAATAATTGTTTAAGTTGCAAATGGTAGCAGCAGCAACGGGTTAATGCTAAACGTCTTTGGAGGATGGAAGGGGATGGGTGGGTGGGTGGGTGGGTGGGTGGCTATTTTGGTGGGTTAAACTAAAGAGAAGAATAACAACGACTGCTGCTGTTGCTATTTTGGGAAGTTTTTCGACTAAGTGCAGCTGCTGACAAGACGGCATTAACAGGTCCTTAGATCCAGTTGCTGGATTCATTATTATGAACGCAAATTACTCGCAAACACACACAGCAGCAGCGGCAACATCGTGAGTGTGTCTATGTGTGTGTCTATGTGTGTGTGTGTGTCGCTGTTAATTTTCATATTAAATCCGTTAAAATGTGCAAATACCCAACAGGCATTCGCAATGGAGCGCCAGCTACGACATCCACAGCCCGCTTCAGTTTCAGCAGCTATGGCAACCACTTTAGTGCTACACACACACAAAAACACACAAAAACACACACACACACACCCACACACAGACACAGATAGGGGCCCACATACACACACGTAGCCAAAGCCGAAGCCAATGAGGCAAGGAACTCAAGTCAAGAATGGGGCACGTGCTAACCTAAATATGAATATGAATATGAATATGAATATGTATATGAATACGAGAATAGTGTAAGTGAAGTTATTAAAGGCACTAACGTGCACACACATAATAATGCAGTACACACACCAACACACACACACACACACACACACACCAACACACACCAACACACACACACACATCAACAGTCAGTTTTACCTTTCAAAAAATTTCGCTGGTAAAAACATGTAATGCGATTTTCTCACTCTCTGCGTTTTGCATATATATATATACATATATGTATGTGTGTATGTGTGTGTTAGCAGTGTTACAGGCATGATTTATGCTCCAGCAAGATGGGATTGCTACTGTTCCCCTTTGGGGCAGTGGCATCAGCACAAAACAGAGCAGCTCAAATTTTAATTGCAGCACGCAAAGCCCATCATCAAAATAAACAATCTAAAAAAAAGCAAACCAAATACTTAAAAATTAAAAAAAGAATTACAAATTGGTCTGCGACTTTGGGAATACTTCTAATCAATACTTACATTTATTTATTTATTGTCAGCTAAAAAATACAACAATAAAAAATTTGAATTAAATTAAATTCAAAATAAAATTAAAATTAAAAATAAATTAAAAAGTATTAAAATATTTGTAAGATTTATAAGAAATATATCAATATATATTGATATATAGGCATTAGGCAACAAGAAGCATCTAGTCTGTGAGATACTTAAATTAATCGTTAATTACTTTTTTTAATTTGGCGAGATATCTTTTATTTTCGATTTATAGTGATGTATGTACATATACAGTGGCTCACTTAGAATTTGGCCCAGTGCCTAGCAAAAAAATTTAAAGTGCTATAAAGTTTAAACAAGGAAACAAATTCAAAATGTTTAAATGCCAATTTGTTTAATGTTATATCACATTTGAAAAACAAACTTTAGTTTTTATTAAAATATTAATTAATTAATTAAAATTAGTCAAAATCTGAAAACATAACCAAAATTCATGTCACAAACATTTGGCCCAGTCTTAAAAAAAGTTAAATATTTGGCGTATAAAAGTTTAAATAAGGATTTTAATACTTAGTATGATATCCTTTAGCCTTAACAACTTCGCTTAACCTATTTTTCATGGAAGACACCAGTTTCCGGGTAGTTTCTGGACTGATCCTGCTCCACTCCTCCTGCAGAGCACTTTGGAGATCCTGTTTGCAGGATATGTTGTGTTTCCGGATGTTTTTTTCCAGCAGAGCCCACAAATTTTCAATAACATTTAAGTCTAGAGACTGGACCGGTGGAATCATCACGTGGGGGCAGTT
Organism: Drosophila mimica; assembly: GCA_037043585.1. Taxonomy (NCBI): domain Eukaryota; kingdom Metazoa; phylum Arthropoda; class Insecta; order Diptera; family Drosophilidae; genus Drosophila; species Drosophila mimica. The sequence goes on from JBAMBE010000748.1 coordinate 1,234,157, forward strand.
CCAGATAAGCCAGGACTGTACTATTCCGCCCTTATGCTTGGGGTCGTTATTCTGGTAGAACCGGAAAGGTCGTCGGATTCCTAGCTTCTCGGCACTTTAGAGTAAATTTTCCTTTTGTATATCGAAGTACACATTCCTGTCCATTGTTGTTTCAATAATCACAAAATTAACGGCACCGGCTGCCGATATACAGGCCCAAACCATGACACTTCCTCAGCAATGCTTGACTACTGCCTTTATGTGTTTGGGATTTAGCTCAGCATTGGAGTGTCGCCACACATAATTCCGTCCTTTTGGGCAAAAAATGTTGAATTTGTACTCATATTCAAATACGACTGTGTTCCAGAACGCCAAATCCTTGCCCAAGTGGATTTTGACGAACCTAATCCTAGAGCCTCTAGTTTTTGCGCTTGTAAATTGCATTTTCCGTTGTATTCGGGTCTTAAAGTCATGGTAGCGGAAAACTTGGAGCCCAGTTCCCATACGGAACTTTTTCCTTATTTCATCCTGCACCTACTGAGTCAGTTTTTGAGCCGATAGCTTAAGATTTCCCCTTGTTTTCCTGAAGATCCTCGGCTCGACCTGCTTGGTGAAAATCGGGTTTGGTGCCATTCCGCCCTTGTCCTCTGTCCGATTTTCGTCGACGAAACTCCAAATGATGCAGAATAAAGTTGAGGTGTTTAGATTGACCATTTTAGCTATTTGGCGATATGAATATCCGATTTTTAAGTGTTCCAGGATGAGTTTCCTTTGCTCAATGGTAGTCAGTTTGCCCATGGTCCTTGTTGGCTTGTTGCTCCCGAATTGCAGGAAAAAACTAAACTGACTATGAAGGATTGGTCTATTTATACCGAAAAAACTCAACTTTAGGTCAAAAAATCCGGGTTTTATGGCACCCAGGTGTCCATAAGGTACCTGGGCGGAAAGTTTGTGACCATAAATTTAGGTACTTTTTTACATCACCCGACCTAGTGGGTGGGGAAATCCCAGTTTTTTAGTGTTATATATTAATTTTTGTGGTTAATATATGTACCTGCCATGGGTCTTTGGAATTTTTGAAAAATATTACATAATTACTTTATGGCAGGCAATTAAAGTTGGTGCTAGGCACTGGGCCAAATTCTAAGTGAGCCACTGTATATATTTATATTTTTCATTTATTTTTGAACTGTTTGAGATATATTTTAGTATCGATGGGAGTTGAAGATGTAGGCGTGGCCAGGCAACGGATATGTGCAGCCCTACCTTTTAGAGCATAGGGATATATGTAGGCTTATCCACTTGCATCTGGAGCGCGTAGCACCCCCAATTTAAAGGATAATCGCCAAGGCTGCAGGCTGCAGGCTGCAGGCTGCAGGCTGAGGAGCAGGAGCAGGAGCAGAGCAATAAACACTTGGATGCCGACACGAGAAAATGTTGAGAAATATGCACATGCACCATTTGATTTTGGATTTTGCTGGTGCCACGCTCTGCATGACACACATATTTTGAAGCAAGTGTGGGCACAAAGGGAGTGGGGGGGGGGAGGCACTTGCGAGTACTTAAGTATGTGGGAGTGAGAGTCGCTTGCATCGAAGCACTTGGCGAAGGTGAAGAGCTGCCACCAGCCGAGCCGGCTGAGCACAACTGTACCTGTCTGTCTGCCCGCCCCCAGCTCGTCTCCGCTGGCAGCCGGTGTGGCACGTGCTCTGACTGTATAAGATGGCGCTTTGGCGCATTCCTCAGACGATGGTCATAAAAAGCCAGGCAAGCATTAAACATGTCCACAAATTAGTGGTGCATTTGGGACCTTAACTACGTAATGTGTGTGTGTGTGTGTGTGTGTGTGTGTTGTGGCTGTCTGTCATGCAACAAACTTGAAAACGCCAAAAGACAAGAACAACTAACAACATTTTGAGACACATTCGCAAAGAGTCACCCAGCAATGATTTTCAAGTTTTTAATGTGCCCCCGAATGGCAAATGAAATTCGCTTCCAGATGTCGTTTGTGGCACAACCAGCAGCCGCAAGCAACAACGTCAGCTGCATGTCAACTACATTATTCACATCTCTTACATTTTATATATAATTTTACATTTATTGTCAAACAATTCAAAACAATTCAACTTTGTTTAGCTTTCATTATTATTTATTAACTATTTTTAGGCCTCAACTTAAATTGAAGCAAAAAACAAAACAAATTTTTGTAATTACACTTAATATGAAGAATTTTGAAGAAAAGTTGGTTTTTATTGTGTAACACACTTAATCACCCCCCATTCGAGACAGTCTGGTTATATTTTGAATTGCCCCGGAACCTTTATTGATTTATTCGAAACAAGAACTCAGAATTAGTGTGAGTTGAAGTAAATATTTACAAATTTGTGATATGCAATTAAATATTGAAATAGCTGTAAAGGGAAAGGACACTGTTGACAGCACACTTGAATAAATAAATAAACATGCCTCGATTCATAAATGAAGTAAACATGAATAAACACAAACAACTCAACTCCTGTTTGCAGCCATCATTCAACATTAATATGAATATAATGAGTGTTTCTCATGACGATGCCATTTGCATGTCCAAATTTGTCGAAATAATTGCAATTGTCAAATCACAACTAGCAACGATAAATAATCTTATAAATTGCCACATTCTGCAAATGAATGCGAATACGAATACGAATACGAATACGAGTACTTGATAAGCTCATTCAAAGCACTCAATTTGAGCAGCTCCTTTGTATTCAGGTGCGCATTCACCAGCAACAAATTAAACGGAAACGGAAATGGAAATGAAAATGAAAACTCAAGGATTAACAGTAAAGGCAAGCATCTTATCTGGATGAGCTTGCCACCATTTACTTGCAACTTGTACGTGAGATTTACTTGCATTGGACATGAGTCGCTCTCAATTTGTTGACTAAGTGCTGTTTGTAAATGCCCCCATTTAATAATTAAGTGTGAGGCATCAACAAACATGAACTATAATTAAATCAACACAGAATGTTTTACGTGTCTAATTAGATCAACATAAATTAATTATTGTTTTCAATTACGACTACATTTGCATTTAAGAGAATCTTAATAACAATTTAAAATATAACAATAAATAGCAAGTCAGATTTGGCTTAGTCACAATTTTGCAAATAATTAAATAAATTTAAATTAACAATTTAAAATATAACAATAATTAGCAAGTCAGATTTGGCTTTGTCATAAATTTTGCAATTAATTAAATAAATTTAAATTAACAATTTAAAATATAACAATAAATGGCAAGTCTGATTTGGCTTAGTCACAATTTTGCAAATAATTTAATAAATTTAATTTAACAATTTAAAATATAACAATAAATAGCTAGTCAGATTTGGCTTAGTCACAATTTCGCAAATAATTAAATAAATTTAATTTAGCAATTTAAATAAATTTAATTTAACAATTTAAAATATAACAATAAATGGCAAGTCTGATTTGGCTTAGTCACAATTTCGCAAATAATTAAATAAATTTAAATTTTACAATGTTGCACATAGATTATGTAAGAATTGTCTTATTAAGTGAGTAGTGATTATATTATATATATTATTATGTATTATATTATATATTTAATTTGCAATTAATAACATTTAACTTATTACAATGTAAGCTTTAATTTTGCAATTTTTGCCAAGTTCAAATTCTAATAAGCAAATTTTAAATTTGCTTTGCGTCTTTTTTGATATATATTTTGATATGATTCTATGACTTATGCCAAGTATAAAGCAACAATCGGTAAGTGGCATAAACACCATTTGGATGTGGCAACTTTAGCCAATGTAGGTGGTGCGCAGCAGGGCGAAGAATTGATACGACATGCTGATGACCTTCATGAACGTGTTGAACGAGATGGGCGGAAAAGTGGGCGGTCGAATAGAGGCAGGCTTCTGGCTACGCATTATTATATAACGCATGATCTGATTGTACCTAGGGCCGCAGCTCAGCCAATTGTGGACGAAGGCCGAGTGACCGATGCGCGAGCTCTGTGGAATATAGAATATATAGAAAATATATAGAAAATGTTATATAGTAATTGACTCACCGAGGATATCAACTCATCGCCATAGAAGCAGACGACAAACACCTGCACCATCGATGCGGTTAAGAATATGAAATATAGCACTATATCCTCCACACTCGAGGCGGTGATCTGAAATCCAGCAAAGCAGATGACCAACGAGGCAGCGATGAAATTCCAAAGGATTGTGAAGCTGAACACGTTGTTCACCTCCTCGCTGATGCTGCAACAAATGAAATGTTGATGAATTGTTAAGCAACAGGCCTAGTTGTCTAGACACCTATTCAAAATTCTCATAAAATAGTGCTTACTTTTTACTTGATATTTCTTACTACTTATTTACTTAAATACAATAAATTCATTTTAGTTCTTATAGCAATTATTTAAAGCAGTCTTCATATTCCCAACTCGGTAAATTAATTAAATATATAAATAATATGACTCAATTCTATTTTAAATTATGAAACTAATTTTAATTTTGAAAACAGCGTTGACTCAAAAAATATAAATATATACTATAATAGAATAGGAACATATATGCACTAATTGCCAGGGTGATGAAACTTACTCCAAGATGCGCGAATGATAAGCGACAAAGTTCTGGGCAAACTTGAGATTCTCCTCATCGGAGTGGGCATCCCCATCGTAGGCCTCCAGTGTGTCGGCCAGGTAACTGAAGTGCATCGTGAGCTGGGTGATTATGGTGATCAGCAGGAGATCGACGCAGACGTAGGAGACACCGGCCACATAGGCGCAGTGGGCCAAGCCCCAGTAGGCGATCCAATAGACAGTTAGGTTCGTTTCGGCATCGAAGGGGAACAGGATATGAAAGCCGAAATTCCGCTCAAATATCTCCGAGCCCATAAAATAATATTTAATGGTCGATTTGAATGCCGGATAGAAGCTGAACGATGTCGTGTACGTCATACAGATACCCGTAAATAGCCACATGACGCGTGCCATGTGGCTCTTGTAGTAGGACACTCGATATGCCAGCTGCTTCTCCTTGGTCAGCGGAAAGATCTCGCACAGATCGTCCAGCAGTTGGACCAATCTCCTCCGATTCACCGTCATGCCAAACTGCTTGAAATCGGACATGAAACTGAACCCAATGCAGGGCGCCACAGCGGTCGCCTCCAGCAGCGTCGTCGTCGATGAAATGTGCTCTATGAAGTAGCCAATCTCACCGACAACATACGCATTGAAGTTGATGAAGCCGAGCACCAGATAAAAGCGCATCAAATAGCGACGCAATCGATTGGGGTCCCGCGACGAATACAGATCCTCGCCAATCGTCTTGTAGAATGTCATCGGAAAGCTTGTCAGATCCTGAAATGTGTACACATCCCGTTGCTCCCGTTTGCGCCAGAACATGTTGCCGCTTGTCTGTCTTTGACATGCCACGAACGTGGGTGCACGTCTTTTATAGCTGCGACACCAGCCAGCCAGCCAGCAAGTTGCAGCCACTCTGCATAAGCATTCAATACTCATGAGGGAAGCCAGTCAGTTGGACTTGCCACTTATCCTGCGGCCCAATGCTTACCCAATTGAGCAATTATAGACACCTGCTTTGGGTCACTTGCACCTTGCACGTTGCATATTCAGCACTCCAAGTTTAACACATTCATTTTCCATAGTCCATAAATAAATAAAAGCAGTTGCCATCGATTCCATCTTCTAAAATTTATAAACAAATATATTTATAAATATAGTCTTGTGATTAAAAACTCAATGACATTCAAAATTCCTTAGCTGAGCCTTTAAATATACCATAATGAAAATTTATTATTATTATTATTAATTATTTTATACAACAATTTACCTCGAATTTGATGACCTTTGCACTGTTTACTAATCAATTTTGTCATCTGTCACAATTGTAAACTAGTGAAATTCGCACAAATTAATTATTTTCCAAAAATATAAAATTATTATTTCTAGCTGCAGATGGACTCAACTGCACTTGCTTGGCTTGCGTGATCAACCAATAAATCGGTTAAAAAAATCGGTTAAATATTAAGTGATTTTCCAATTGGTATCCAAATCGCAATGCCAAAACCAGAACAAGGCACAAACGGATGCGAATGGAAATAATGGTGATTGGTGGAGTTGGCGAACAGATAAAAAACAGATAATCCTTTTGGGAAATACTCGACACGAATCTGTAACACACTTGACTGTAGGGAGGGATGAAAAGAGGGGGAGTTAAACATCAAAGTATTTTCCGGAAAATCAAGTGCAAGAAAGCGCCCTACAGCGATTTGTCTGGGATGAGTGCGGTTGTCAGTCAAAGTTTTCATTTAGCCAAATATCTTTATTTGTGGACGGGAAGGTTGGGTGGGTTGGGTTGGTTGAGTTGACTGAGTTGACTGTTCTGGCGGTTATCTGAACTGGCTTAGAAAGTGGCGACCACATTTTGATGTTCACGCGCTTCAGAAGTTCTCTTGGAAATTGTTTCAATTATTCATTGGGAATGCGCCTCAAAGGCGAAAAACATGACGGGCTTGTGTCAGAATGTATTATTGTCTGACTGACTGATTGACTGACTGACTTGCCTGACTGTTTGACTGTTTGACTGTAAGAAATTATGTGTTTACGAACTTGCCACTGACTTTACAAGCCAATTGTAACTAGATTTAATCACAACAAAGTTGGAGCACTTTCGATTGCAATTGCAAAACTCTTTTCTGATCGATGTGTAGGCATACAAAACTTAGTGTAATGACATTGCATATATTATGTATATATATATTTAAAACTTGGTGAACATCGATTCCAATATTAATCAACTTTGGCAAATTGAAAACAAACTGACGGCAATTAGAAAACAGCTGACGGCAATTAGAATGCAACGGACTCTGCTGCATTGACTATTTTCGTTGTTATCGCTGCTGTCGTTGTTATCGTTATCGTTGTTGGTAATCGAGCAGCATCAACAGTTGTGACAATTGCGCCAGTAACAGTTCTGCAGTTCTGCAGTTCTGTAACAGGCTGCTTTTGATCGGTCGTCTGCCTGACATCTTTCAGTTCTTTGTGGACCACATCTTTGGTGGTTATTTCATGAGCTAATCTTCGATTCTGCAGCTTGCCTCGCTTGAAGGCACTGTTAGCCTTTTCAAGTGGACCTGCTTGAATTTCTGCCGCCGCTATCAAAAAGATAGTGTTGCATTGTTTTTAACACAATTAAATATACAGTTACAAAAAATGTAAGGTGCTATAAAGTTTAAACAAGGAAAAAAACTCAAAATGTTTAAATCCCAATTTGTTTCGCGTATAATTGTGCCACTCATGTTTCGATTTTCAACGAGATCGATTAATTGCTTAACATTCAACTCAATTGGAACTGTTAAAGCAGACACGGAGCAACTCTGCAACGGACTGACAACCCTGTCTGTGTGTCTATCTGTCAGTCAGTGAATTACATTTTAATATTGTGCTTTCTTCAATATTGTTCTTCCTCATTTGTTTGCATTGTTTATTTGTTTTGATAATGGCAACGTTTAGTTTTCATAAATAGTGCATTTTGTTGAATTCACACTATTTTTTATTTGTTTTGTTTTGTTTTGTGTTGTTATTTTGCTAATTGCTTTCAATTTGTTGTTGACTGTGGAAAAGTGGAGAGCAGCTTAATAAACAAATATTTATGTTTGTACTTTGCATTATTGTTCTGTATATTGTGGGTGTAATTATCCTCACAATTGATTAACTTATCCATGATTGCCCTTCTGACACAAGCCATAAGCTTTTGAATTTCAATTGTGTAATTAGAAATTGCCCAACAATTAATTAACTGGTTATTTAGGCCTTATGTGTAAGCTGGGAAAACAATCAGTCAAGTGATTGGCTCATATCTGGAGATGACAAGTATACAAATCTTAGTTGAGTAATCCACATAAGGAAATATGCTCCAATGACCTTTGACACAATCGTCCTAATCGTCCCTTGATTTAGTTGACTGCGCAAATTGCTTAAAAAGATGTTTATCTCCCAGGTGCCAAGTTAACTGTTGACAAACTGATTAATTGGACTTGCAGAGACACCTAATGGTGCATGCAATTGAGCTGTCCATAATTATCTGATTCACTTCTTCATTTGACATTTCAGATACATTTGCATACTCCGAAAGAGAAGGTGGAAGTGAACTTGGAATATACAGTAATTGGTTATAGGTGTCCGGATGGAATATCGAAACTGATATTATTTTTTCCAAGAAGACCATATCGAGAGGGAAACATCGCACCCAAAGATCACATGTGAATGTTCAAGCTGGTATATTCCAAATTTGAAGTCCTGATTAAGAATAAATATATTTTATAATTAACTCATTTTTTATATTCAGTTTAACTTTGCCACCTCAATTTCAGAATAAATTCATTTCAGTTTCACACAATTCTAGGGTCAACAAATTTGGATGGTGGATTACTGATAAGATTGCCACATATAATTCCGAATTGGAAGAGAATCAGAGTGATGGCACTTGCAACAAAGCGACTTGTAATACAACCCTGTTAAAGTGGGCTTAAATTGTGCTGTTGGCTGATTTTTTGTTGAGTGCAGTTTGTGCTTCAGTTGCTGCTTCTATTGGGCTTCGTTTCACAAATTATTCACATTCTTTCATCTGAATTATTCGAATTTTCTTTAAGAAAATTGTGGGTTGACCTTAGCAATGTATTTATATAAATTTTTTTTGTTTTTTTTTTTTGACAACAGAATTGATGCCGTACTCGAAACGATGGCTGTCGATGGCAAAGGAGTCCAGAACTATCTTATTACGCTCGCTCCGCTTTGCTTTTCCTTTCTTCTTTCGTCCTTTTTCCCATTTTCCTATTTGCCATGTTCAAATTTGAAACTATAAAGGGCCTTCACTCTGCTCTGTTCACCTGTGCACCATTGTGTTAAGTTTGAAGGAATCCACTCGCCCTCCTGGAAAAATCCTGGCGAAATCCCACCCCGGCCTGTCAGCCCTCGGCTCATCTCGTCTCCCCCCTTGTCCGCTCCTCAGTTTGCTATGCAAGGAATGGTTATTTGTAGAGTGCGCTAACTTAAATCGGGGGATTTATGTTATGCTCGAAATCATATTGTTTGATAATTGTTTTTCAAATTGAAATACATATGAAACTCATTTCGAATTACTTTTCAAATGTAGAATTAGAAAAATACAAAAATTACACAACAGATATTTGAAGATAATAATTAAAAACAAGCGACATTTTCCGTTTCATTCATAAGTCTAATTATATATCAAAGCCATTAAATTCTGCTCTTCTCTATTAGGCAACGTTCGTAAACGTTTTACTGGCAGCACTATTTAGCTGCCAACTGAACGAGAACAAATTATTTACAGGTAAAAAAATTACTTTATAAATTAAAATTAAAGTTCATAAAGAAGTGAATATAAATATCTTAAAACGGTAATTATTATTTTGATGTATTATGTATGATTATATTATAAATATTTGTAGATATAATGATTTTTCAGAAATTCTAAAAATATTGAAAAAGTATGAAAGAAAAAATATGATTTATATCCTTAACTAATAAAAATATCGTCAAACTTACATTTATTATTTTATTATTTAGCGCAAGTTCGGAATGTAGACATAGGAACTGTTTTTAAATAAATTAAATAAACATTGTGATATTATTAAATTAAACATATTTGATTATATTGAATTTTAAATTGTGAACATTTTTTTGAAAATCAGAAGCTTCGTCTTTTTATATATATTTTGTTGCAGTTGTTAATCGGGCAAGAGCATTACAAAATCAGTAAATGAATGATACCGATTTGCATATATATATATGTATATATATATATATGTATATATTTCTTTTGCTGTTGTTGTAACTGTATTTAAGTGTGTTGGTTGAAGATATGCAAACTCAAAGAAGTCGCCTCCACAGTGGAAACACTTTGCGTGTCCTTCGGCTTAGTCCTTCGATTTCGACGGCTTTGCATTTGTTTTAGTGTTTGCCTGCAGCGTCTGGTCGGTCAGTCAACACACACACACACACACACACACACACACACACACACAGAGATCAAAGGAAGGGAAATGTTGTGAAAAAAGGGTATATTTTGCAGCAAATATGATTCTTTTACATACATATATATTTACAGGCAAGACTCATGATAAAGCATTCGCAAGGAAGCTCATTTAATGCACAATTTGTCAAGAGCAAGAGACAGACAGAGAGAGAGAGAGAGAGAGAGAGAGAGAGAGGGGAGATGCGTGCATCCATCTTGAAGCTGCAAGAAAATTCAGTTAACTAACGTCAAAGTGCCGGCTGAAGGAAATGGCAAATGAAATCAAATGGCTGACTGGCCATATCCGTCGCATTTAATCTCCAGCAAATTGTGGCAACTGACCCACACACACACACACACACACACACACACACACACACAACCACACACACAGAGAGAGAGGAACATTTGCTGTCTGCGTCACTCGCTGGTTATTGACACTTAACACCAGGCAATCATCCAATCACCAACTCTCTCAGCCTGCTCAGAACTCTCAGCTCTCTCAACCTGCTCCACTTGCTCCGCTTGCTCCACTTGCTCCGCTTGCTCCACTTGGTCCACTTGGTCCACTTGCTCCGCTTGCTCTGTTGCCATTGTTGCGTCTCGCAGCTTGTCGCTCAAGTGCTCGGCAAAACTGTAAATGTTTGCAATTTATTGTTGCTGCCCCAATAACGATGGACACACAACACACAAACATGGATGTGGACATGAAGAGGTAGCCCCGATCCAGGACGAATCTCTCTCCAAACTGCAATTAGGCATAGTGCAACATTGGATTACACTCAACGCAACAATTTCCAAATAATTTTCCCTGATTTTATTTCAAGCCAAAATGTTTACAATTCAAATATTCTTAAAAAAAATCTAAAATCTTTATAAATCTTAAATCAATTTTATTTATTTATTTATTGTCAACTAAAATCAGTCGACACCAAAAATACAAAAATAAAAAATTTAAATTAAATTAAATTTAAAATAAAATTAAAATTATAAATAAATTAAAAAATACTGAAATACTTATAAGATTTATAAGATAATTTCAAACATTAAATCAGATCTACTTAATTCATATTCTTAAAGATTTTAATTCTAGTTATTCTAAGAATTTATGCTACGTTCAATTTTATTTTGATTTATTTTATTTTATTTTCAATGCGTTTCCTTTTCAGCCACTTTTCGCTCTCTGTACAAAAATGCGACAGGAAAAGGACGACACATGGTTTTATATTTAGGCCGATTTGTAAAAGTTAAGTGGCGCTTTCGCATCCGTGTGCTACAAATATCAATAAGGAATGCGACACGCGACAATTCCGGACTCGAATGGTGGCATGTGCAGCCCTCGTTGATTGCCAATTGATTGGCAACAATTGGCGGGTGTCGCTGCTGCAACAGCAGCAGCAACAGCAGCAGGACGAAATTGCAACTTGAAGTCAATAATGAAGTCATCATCAGAAGCAAGTGGCTTGCTACTTGCAACCTGCTGCCGCCATAATGTAATAGCCATAAAATTGCGATAAATTCGCTGTTAACTGATGACTGCACTGAAACTGAAAATCTGCCACTTGTGGCAGCCTGCTGTTAACGTCTTGCTCTACTAACATCAAAAAAAAAAAAAAAAACAATAAATTTATAGAAATTTCGCCCAAACATTTAACTGGCCAAAGGGAATTGGCCAAGAGACTGCCACTGTTGCATGGGCAGCTGGCAACAAACGGCGCTCATCAGTTCGACAAAGGCATGCAAAAACTTTTGTTGCAAAGCACTTAACAGCACACACACACACATATATATATATATATATATATATATATATATATATATATATATATATATTGTATATATATGCTACACGTAGCACAGACGTCACAAGGCGCTAAAATCGAATTTATATTTTATTTTTATTATATGAATAAATAATATGAATCTTCAGCTTCAAACATTAAATTTATATTTGTCGCTTATTTGATTCGACATAAATTAATATATTTTGTTTATTTGATATATTAAAATTCAAATTGCCTATTTATAAAGATTTATTTAAGCTATCGCTTTGAAATTTAGATGAATTAGAAACCGTTAAAAAGACGAAATTAATTTGACAATTTTGTCGCCTGTGCTACACAAAGATTAACACTGGCAATTGTCTGTCCTCTATGTGTGTGTGTGTGTGTGTGTGTCTGTGTGTGTGTGTGTGATTGTATTGTGCATTGTTGTGTGAGTTCTTTCCGCATATATTTGAAATAAAGTTACGACAAGTTGCACTCAATTTTAAACATTTACTGTCAGCACGGAGGCACACCAAGTTTATTTCCAACACCCGATTTCTCTTTCTCTCTCTCTCTCTCTCGCTCTCTCCCTCTCTCTCTCTCTCTCTCTCTCTCTCTCTGTCTCTTTCTCAGTCCCTTTCTATTATGGGAAAGGAGGAGGATGCCGCGTCCGTCCGTTGAGATAACCATAAAGCCGGGTGCCACAAACTAACTAAATGTGTGCGTGCATCTGTTGAATGTACATACATGCATACATACATACCTACATATATACATACATACATGAATGTACATAACATACATAACTAGTATATGTACACCTCAGTAGGTAACCAGAGAATGTCAACTAACAAAAACTGTGTCAGTTTTTCACTGCGGATGCAGCGAAAACAAAAGCGAGCATCGCATAAAAAACACTTGAAATGAATACGTGCAACTATTGTGTGCAACTCTATGCGGCGGGTCCTTTGCCGCCCAATCACGCCCACAACGCCTACACTTTGAAAAGGACACACAGAAATATTTCGTAAATGATGCATACGAAAAATAAATAAAAAAAAATTCCAGTTTATCCAATCATTTTTAATGACTTTATTTTCTTGACTTCCAAAATCAAAAACTAATAAGAATAAATATTGCTGAAATATGTAAATAAATAAATAATTAAATAAATAATTTAATTTGTGCTACAAATTATTGGTTTATATGAATATTAAAGCTACAATATCGTTTTAACATAGAAAAACATTATTTTTATTAATTGAATATATTTTTATTGAATATATTTTATTCAATTATTAATAGAAAAACATAAAAAAAAGAAACCTGTTACGCAATATTTACACTTTCAAAATATAATCTTAAGAAATCAAAGAAATATTATTTTGAGTGTATTTTATTGAATTTATTGAATATATTTGTATTCCTGAAAACAAGATGAAAACATTCTTATACACAAAGAAAAACATAAGAAAAGAAACCTGTTACTCAATACTTACACTTTTAAAATGTATTCTTAAGAAATCAAAGAAATATTATTTTGAGTGTATTTTAGCTCATGTATCTGTATCTGTATCTGTATCTGGTAGCTGCCATCTGCTATCTGAAAATTATTCTGGTTGTGGGAGTGAAGGCAACCGAGCCTTTTGATTTGCAAGCATTTTGATTTTCATCTCCATTTTCATTTGCAGTGCACCTGCCACACAAATACGGGCAGCAAAGCACTGTTGCTTCTGCCGCAGATAAGCTGCAGCTCTCGCCCTGAGCCGCAGTTCCATTTGCATATGGAATTACATGCGTGTGAAATTTTACCATTTCAACCCACACACACAGACACACACACACATGCATCCAGTTGTCAGTTCATTAGGTTGTCACACCTGCCACATGGCAACAGGCAGACAGGTGGCAGCTGCCTCTTTATTTCCCGTTGCCAGCAAATTTGCTCTCGTGAATTATCGGCCCATAAATCAGTTGGCCATTAAAATAGACTTTGTTCCAATTAACAGCTTCTGCACCCAAGACTCCGCCCACGCCCACCCCCAACATGCTGCCACTTGCCGGAAAAACTTTTCCATTATAAAACACAAAATTTATCTTTGGTTTTCCATATTTCGTTTGCTAAATGTTTCTGAAAGTTGCATAAAACTTTTCTTAATTCAATTTCAAGCAACAAAATTGACTATTTTGCATATATGTGTTTTTTTTAAGTGTACTTTTTATTAACTGTACTCTGCCTAATTGCATAAGTGCCTGTGAAAAAGGTAAACACGAGACTGTTTGGAAAATGCCAACAACTTTTTTACAGTCCAACTTTCCCATGTGGTCACTTTTTAGCAATTGCGTTTTTTGTATTCTGGATTGATTTCAAGTGCAACGCGTTTTTGTTCAGCTTTATTTAATTAATATATTTAATTACTTTCCAACACTGAAAACATTTCTTTTGCTGGACTACAGAGAATAGAATTTCGGGCGAAAATCTGATTTGCATTTATTTTTATACCAATTTGCATTAATCAAAGTAAAATTTCATGAAAGAAAATTGTGTTAAACACAAAGTTGTCAATTGCCAGAAAATTCTCTGTTTACTTTTTAAGCATCCATTAATTGGTTTAATTTAATTCCTGATCGAGCTTAATTTATTTCACTCCACACGTCCAAAGACAATTTCTCTCTCTTTCTCTCACTCTCTGTCTCACTCTCTCTCTCTCTCTCTTTATGCTATGATACCGAAGGTATATAGTATATTAGATATAGAGACTTGAAACTTGGAACATATACCTGAAGCATCCTCAAAAGTTTAACTGTCAAGGTTTTAGTCCTACGTCCACTAGGGAGCTAGAAAATCAATAAAATCGATTTTCGCAAATCGATAAGTCCACAATTTTATGGATATAGTCACCAATTTTGGTTGATAGGTTGTTGACGATGTCCTTCAAAGATCGGCATATGCCACGCCCACCTCCGACGCCCACAACCGCCCGCCCTTAAAACTTTTAAATGGCTATATCTTAATAGTAGTCGCCTTTCAGAACCGATAACAAATTAATGTTGCGACGCCCACACCAGCGCCCATAATCGACAATGCCTATATTTCGGAAAGTGCAAATCGATAAATCCTTATATCTCCCACCATTTTAAAGATAGAGTGACGAAACTTGGAAGGTAACTTGGTGGTAACCCCCTCCAAGGATAGGTATATAATTTTTTTGATCCATACCCATATGCCGATTTTCGGACTATATTTTTGGCTTATGTTCCGATCCAAAATCACGTTTCAACTTTATATTTATTATTGATCTAGATATGCCAACTTAGGCCTTAGAAAATTTGTAAGCCAGAGGCACCAAATGATGAAAGTATGTTACTGGTAACTCCCCTTAGAGATCGATAAAAACTTTGATTTCCACGCCCACTCCGCCTACCTAAACCGATACAATTGTTGGTGTAAGTCGATAAGCCCATATATCTCACGCAATCTGAAAACTTAAGTATCCAAATTTTAAAGGTATATTGCTAGTAACACTCTTCATAAATGTGGAAAAAAATATAGGACCATGCCCACTCCCGCCCCCAAAAACCGATAAAAGCCAAATATCTCCCGCAATTTAAGAGCTACAGTTACCAAACTTGGAAGGAAGATTATTAGGAACATTTTCTTTAATTTTTTTCAACCACGCCCACTTCCGCCCCCAAAATCTCGAGAAGCTAATATCTTCCGTAATTTAAGAGCTACAGTCTGTCTTGTTATATTTATTTTTTCCGATAAACTTACGTTTCCGGTTTGATTATTTTTTAATTTTTTGATTTGTTTACATTTGAATTATTTAATTTCTTATATTTTATTTGACAATTTATGGAAATCTAAACAATCATTTATAATCTTAAATTGATTATTTCGTATTTTTTTTTATTAATTGTAAAAGAGTATTTTCCTAAAATTTGATGTTTCCTTAATCATTAAGTTTTCGTATACTTTATTTAGATTACATGAAATAAACAAAAAGAACATTCCCAAAATTGGACTTTAATATATTTTCAATAATATTTTAATTATTAATATAAGTAAGAGCACTAACTTTAGCTCTGCTTGGTAAAAATTAAATGTAAATTTAAATTTAAAAGAAGTGGTTTGCTAACAAATGTTTATCAGTTTTTCCAAATGAGTTGTTAACTGGGCCAACTTCAACTTTTGCCAAATATTCTCAGGTCGGTTGGTTGCGTCGTGAAAGTTGATTTTACTTATTATGGAATTAAGTAGCTTTAATTAAGTTTAGTTTAAGTTTGTTTTTGCTGCTGTTTTTTATGTGCAATTCAAGATTTTCGTTTATTTTTACATTCCCATTAATTATGGGAAAAAGTGAAGAAAGCATAGACGACCCGAAAAGATATACATATATATTCTTGATCAGCATAAAAAATCGATTCCTATTTTGTACGATCTTAGAGTTCTCAAGTTCTCATATACCGATAACGATAACGATCAACGATTCAATTGTAAAGTTATCGCCTTGCAAATCATACACAATATTCAAGGTCAAACTAATGATTATCTTTAAATCGCATCAGTAAAACAGATTGTGATATTATATATATATATTATATATAAGTTGGCTACAGGATATCTGCCAGTCGAGCTGTTTTTTGTTGCTGCTGCATTTGGATTTGGATTTAGATTTGGGATTGGTTTTGATGCTGGTGTTGGATTTGGGGTTTTTGGTTACAAATTGCCTGGCTTAGCAAACAAGAATAGTTGGCCAAAAAACACAAGTTGTACAATGCAATGCCGGCCAAGTTTTATTAGCCAGATTAGAAAAGTGTTGTTCAGGCAATTGCCAAGAAAGTCGAAATAATTGCCACAAATTTTCAAGTTGCCCCCTTTTATGGCCAACGGGCAACGATGCATATTTTAATTTGGTCGTCGCCGACTCTGTGCTACATATCAATGTCGGAGCACCGTTCGGATCGGATCGGATCGGATCGGATCGGAGCACTATATCAATTAGATGCCAGGCTGCAAAAATTGATTGGTCCTCAATTAAAATGCGATGTCAGCAGTTGGAATTGCAAGGGTATCCAATCTTTTGGCATGGCCAAGCGAGCAGTTCTGTGCAGACTGCTGAAAGGGGGCGGCAAAAGGTAGGCGTGGTCGTAAAGAGCAGCAGCAGCAGCAAAAGCAACAGCAGCCACATAAATGTTGTAAGCTGTTGTGAATTATGGTAATGAATGTCAGCGCAAAACTTCCGGGCCAGGGAAAATGTCTGTCCGTTGGGGGTTCTCCTGCGGCAGCTTATGCTATTATATTGAGGAGGGATGGTGGGAAAGGGAGGGGAGTATGAGATGGGGGATGGTGAGTGTTGCAACCCTTTTGTTCTTGGCGGCAAACGGAAATGCAACGTTTTAACTGCATGCGAAACATAATTGACAAACGGTTACAATGACACGCCAAGACAAAAAAACGGGGCAACAGAGGGACAGAGAAAGAGAGAGAGAGAGAGAGAGACAGAGATATGGGGGGTTCTTTGTGATTTATATGTTGGCATTGTTGCATTGCCATTTCGCAACCTGCCCATAGCAAAGTGGACACCAGTTGATGGAGCGTGCAGCTTGAGGCAACTTGTCGCAATGCAGCTGTTGCGCCACACTCCTGTTTACCCCCACCCCCCACCCCCACCCCTACACTCTTATTACTTTCTCTGCTCCTGGTTGTGGTCAGCAAGAGCTTTGGTTTATTTTTGTTTTAAAAACTTTGAAAAATTATTTTAACAATGTTCGGTTAAAAAACCCAAAAAAAAATAGAAGAAGTTTTCCAAGCTCGAAATATATTGTTCGAAAAATTTCAGATTTGGGCGGTGTTTAAACTATTTAATTAAAAATTTTGCGCTATTGGCCTACTCGAATCTCCAATTCAGACTCTCCGATAGTCAAACTATCGATAATTACTAAGCTACAAAGTTGTCTTTACATTATTGAGTAAGACTTAACAGAGCTATGTAAAGTAGCGATAAAACGAAATAACAGCTGAGTCAATATCAGTAACATTCAACATAATGTGACCAAACATACATACATACAAACATACATACATACATGTACATATGTAGACATTGGAGGGCATTCTAATTTCGTTTTTGATGAAGATAATTCCGACTCTATACTTAATATATGTTTGTATATTTGGCACACATTCAAATGTTTAGGAAATGTTAAATTCGCTTCTTAAATTGGGTAAGTCACTAGCCAAATATATGTTTCTATTCCAAAGTCATCCATTTATTTAATTGCACAGGTTCCTTGCCCACCAGGGAACAGTACATATCTTTATGGTGCAGGCAAATGAAGGATGTGCATCATGCATCAGATGCGGCAGGCCGCAGGAAGAAATGATCACCAGCAGCAGTTGCCAAAGTTTGCAACAAAAAAACATTTGTATATATACATACACTTGTATATATATATTTGTATATATGCATTTGTATATATACACTTGTATATATGCATTTGTATATATACATTTATGCTGTTGCTAACCCTAGTTACAAATAATATTGTATACAAATTTAAAAAATCAAAGTCGATTTCAACAAACGCATTAAAATTCGCTAACATTTGAAATATGCTTTTGTATATTTTTTTTGTATATTTGTATTATTTATTAAGCTGTGAGCCACTTTATATATATTCAATATACATTTGTAGGTTGTGCTAATACAGTAGATAGGATAGGGTAGGGTATGCGGTTGTCGGCCATATTTGGCCCGTTGTGGTGCCGCGTGTGGATAGATTTAGACAGAAAGGTAAGAGAAGAAAGAAAAAAAAAAGATAAACAACAAGTTTGCAGCGGGATTCGAACCCGCGACTGATTGATGATTGATGTAAACGATGCAAGGACTCAACGCTCACGTCCACGGTCGGTCGGCCGGGCGGGCTTCCAGAAAATAAATATGTATGCAAAATGATGAAGGGATTCCAATGTCCGTGTTTGGTGTGTGAGAATTTGATGAGGTGATTGCTTTAATTATGCACAGTGTACTCATGTGCCCTCAATCTGGCAATTTAGCAATCTGGCAATCAGTCAATTCAAGTTGCAAGCACAATTGCTTTTAAGGACCACAATTTGATTGCTGACTAAGTGTGGCATTAACCATGCTTAGCCACACCTGTCACAGGCTCGAGGAACAGGAGGAACTGCTCCAGCATATCTGTGTGTGGCACGCCTCACAATGTTGCACATAGTTACAGTTTGCTGTTTTGCTACTTGCAACCGGAATATTGCAAATGACACTTTGTCAAGTGTGGTTCATTTGACTGCCTTCTGTATTCGATTAGCAGAATGTGTTGTTGTGCGTGTGTGTGTGTGTGTATGTGTGTGTTTATGTGTGTGTTTGTGGGTTCACCTGGTCTATCAACAGATGGCGCCAGCTTAGATTGCACGATGAGCGAGAAAACAATGCCATATTCCATTTATCCACTGGGCTGACACAACTGGACAATCAGTCCTTACACCATTTATAAATATATATATATCCATATTTATATATATATATATATATATATATATATATACATATATATGTGCATACAGTGCTGGCAGCAAAAATAGCGCTTGTATCAATTTAGAGTTTTAAAAATTGACTTTGGCGCTTAGCTATCAAACAACGATTACATTAGTAATAACGGTAATGATAATGGGTTGTACTTTATTTTCCTACTAAGCAGTGGGGTGTTCTGCTTATCAGCATGTCAATATCAATTCTATATATATACATTTATGGGGACGGAGACGTCTCCTTCAGTTAAAATTAAAATTAATTTCTCAGCATTATTTGATTTTATGTCCAAATTTTAACAGATGGAAATTAATAATTTTGAATTGTAAATTAACATTTAAAGAAAATTGAAAATGAACTGATGTGGATAGTATTATACTGATAGCCTAAGTAAATTGAGAGATGAGCAGAACTTGGAAAGGTGTTAGTGTGGGTTCTGGAAGTCACTTTCCAGCGAATTGAAGTTAATTATTTTTTGAAAAATCCTAAAACAAAATTCAATACTCAAAAACAATCTGAATTGAGTTGCAGCAAAAGGTAACTGTGCTCAGGTGTACCAATTGTTATTATGAAAAATCATCCACATATGTATATGTATGCATACGTGTCCCGGTCCATGTTGTTGCTCATCCGCATCCTGCTCCTCCTGCGGCAACTGCTCAGCTAGAGTGGGTTTCAGCGGATACAGATTAAATGGGACAGAGGACAATGGATGCCATGCGATGTTCACACGCAAATAAATGTGGCAAGTGCCACTTTGCAATGTGTGTGTTGTTTTTCACATTTTTATTGTTGTTGTCGAATGCATTTCCCGCCAAAAAACTGTATCCATACGAACTCAGAGCAGACACAATGAAAACTTAAACAATTCACAGAATACAGAAACAAACCCAAAATCAAACTAAAACAAAGACAATTTTTTATGGATTAATTCCGTTTTTTTTTTGTTTTTTTTTTGTTTTTTTTTTGTTTTTGTAAACTTTAAGTATGTTTTCAGTTTCCTTCTCAATACAAACAAGCAACTCACATTTGTACCAAACAATAAATTACAATTTCTTAAAATTCCCAAACTCTATTTAGATTTAATCCGAGCAATTTTGATGTCTGCTTCCTCTTTATTCAATTGTGCTGTTTATTACTGTTACACACACACAGCTACAACTCCAACTGACCCGACCGAGACTCTCAGAAAAACTTGAAACACTTTTTTTTTCGATTTGTGTTGATTGCTTAGTGATATCTGTTGAAAATATGTTATTTAACATTCAATGCAATCGTGCATCGATACTTATGTTAAGTCTCTCATTAATAGCTACTCATACTGTAAAGTAGCAGTCTTGAATAAACGCTGATTGAGTACACAACGCTGGTGGGACTCAGTATTACTTTTCTTATCCAGGCATTCCGTGACGCGGGGAAACTTCGCTCCAACAGGTTATGGGACCCAGGGAACGTGGCCTGATAAGATCGGTTATAGTTTATTGACTCGATATCCAGAGTTACGAACTCGGATGTGATAAAAGACAAAATCGGCAGTTACGTGTGTGTAAATGTAAATTGCGTCGCAAAAATAGAAATATGAGTGGGCTGTACCAAATACAGAAGCTTGAAGAAAAGAATTATGATTCTTGGAGCATACTGATGCGAAGCGTGTTGGTGCATGCGGATCTATGGGAAGTTGCGTCGGGGGATTTACTGGAGTCTGATGTTGGCGAAAATGTTAACTGGACGGCGTTGGATCGTAAGGCATTGTCAACGATCACGCTAAGTGTTAAGGAATCGCAGTTGGGATACATCAAGAATTGCACAACGTCGAAGGAGGCATGGATTAAGTTGCGCGAAGTCCATCAGCCAAGCGGGCCGATGCGTAAAGTCTCGTTGTACAAAAGTTTGCACAATTCTCGCATGGCGGAGGGGCAAAGCATGGCTAGCCATTTGATCACATTTAACGAAATCGTGGATCAGCTTGCCGGAGTTGGAATAGAAATAGTTGACGAGCTCAAGGTCATAATTTTGCTTGCCAGTCTTCCAGAAGATTATGAGAATTTCGTTGTCGCCATCCAGACGCGCGACAGTCTGCCGTCGTTTGAAATTCTGTGCATAAAGTTGAAGGAAGAAGGCGAGAGAAAAGAAGGCGCCGAGAAGCACAACGAAACGGCGAACGTCTTTACAGTTAGACAAGGGCATAGCGCTAGTGCGAAGGTCACTACAAAGAAGAAAAAGAAAAAGATCGCCTGTTACGAATGTGGTGAAATAGGGCATATTAAAGCGAATTGTCGCAGATTAATTGCCAAAAATGACGTAATGAAGACAGAACAGCAGAATTGCAGCTTACTCAACGCATTGGATGCAAGCAGTTTTAAGAAAATCGGCTGGTGCTTGGACAGTGGAGCAACAAGTCATATGTGTTGTGATAAACAAATGTTTTCAAAATTTGAGGCGCATACCGAAACGATCGGTTTGGCGGACGCCGGTACCTTGCAAGCAGAAGGCAGAGGCGAAGTCAAATTGGAAACGGATTTGTGTACACTGGTGCTAGGCAACGTATTGTACGTACCAAAGTTGACGAGCAATTTTATGTCTGTGGGACAGGCCGTCGCAATGAAGTGCAATGTTCACTTTGATACAAAGAGTGCTCGAGTCTGCAGAAACGGCAAATGTATACTCGAGGCCAAGCGAGTAGGAAATCTGTATACGTTTGAAGGTCATCGTAACAGTTGTTATGCTGCTGTTAAGTCAGATGGCGAGTTGTGGCATAACAGATATGGTCATTTGAACTACGATAGTTTGCGTGAAATGGCAAACAAGGCGCTGGTACGAGGAATGGAAAATGTTGACGTATTGCAACGGGTGTCGTGCAAGACGTGCATGCCGAACAAGGTTCACGTGCAGCCATTTCCAGGATCAACAGAAAGCCGAGCGGAAGAACTTCTGGAATTAGTGCACACTGATGTGTGTGGCCCTTTCGAAACGAAGTCTCTTGGCGGCTCTAAGTATTTCCTCACATTTATTGATGACAAATCAAGACGGATTTTTGTGTATTTCCTGAAAGGGAAGGACGAGGTCTTTCGCAAGTTCGTGGAGTACAAAAATCTGGTAGAGCGTCAAACAGGAAAGATGATCAAGTGTATTCGCAGCGACAACGGACGCGAATATGTTAATAAAACTTTCGACGGGTTTTTGAAAACCAATGGAATTGCACGGCAATTGACGGTGGCGTACACTCCGCAACAAAATGGTGTGGCAGAACGAGCTAATCGTACGCTTGTGGAGATGGCAAGATGCTTATTGGATCAATCAGGCTTGGACCAGTCATTGTGGGCAGAGGCAGTAAACACAGCGGTGTATTTACGCAATCGTGCAGCCACAAAAGCACTGATCGGGATGACTCCAATGGAAGCGTGGACTGGCAAGAAACCAACGATAAGTCATCTTAAAGTTTTTGGTTCCATTGCAGTGGCACTGGATAAGGGTCGTCATAAGAGCAAGTTTAAACCCAAGGGGAAAGAATACCGCATGGTCGGTTACTCAACGCAAGCAAAAGGCTATCGGCTCTACGATGCAGAATCCAAAACAGTGGTCGACAAACGAGATGTTATCTTTGATGAGGTCAGCTATTTGGAAAAGGCAAAGGGCGAAGCGGTAACATTTGATATGTCGAATGTTGGGCATCGAGTTGAGCAAGTTGACGAAGAGGATGATGATGATGAGGTTGACTCCAGCAGCGAAGACATCACATCTCGGTCAAATGCAACTGATGAAAGCAATGCGGATGAATCTTTTGAAAGTGCAAAAGACGACGAAAAGCTGGAGGAAGAGCAGATCCCACGAGGTGGACCTGGAAGACCGAAATTGCTAAGGACGGGTAGACCTGGTCGCCCAAGGAAGCAATACAATATACTCGGCGCTATGGCTACAAGTGATGTACCCATTCCAGCAACCTACGAGGAGGCAATGCGCGGTACGCATGCTTCGTTCTGGAAAGAAGCGATGCAAAAGGAGTATGAGGCTTTGATTACGAATCAAACCTGGCAGCTGGCAGATTTACCGAAAGGACAACGTGCAATTGGTTGCAAGTGGGTCTACAGTCTGAAGCGGGATACTCACGGCCAGATAGAACGGTTTAAGGCACGACTGGTGGCAAAAGGATGCGCACAGCAGTACGGTGTTAACTACGATGAGACGTTTTCACCGGTATGCAGGCTGGAGAGCATGCGGTTTATATTGGCGTTGGCGGCAGAATTGCAGTTGTACCTACATCAGATGGATGTTTGTACTGCGTACTTGAACAGCGATCTAAGGGATACTGTTTATATGAAGCAACCGCAAGGATACTCTAAAGACAATCGGGCGGATGGAGTATTGCTACTGAAAAAGGCGATATATGGATTGAAGCAATCTGGAAGGGAGTGGAACTCCAAGCTCGACAGCGTTTTGCGTGGAATTGGCTTCATTGCATGCGACAATGAGCCATGCCTTTATAAACGAAAGGGGGTAATTTGGCACTAATCCTAGTTTACGTCGATGATCTCCTTATAGCTTGTCAATCGAAAGCGGACTTGGTCAGCATCAAATCTGATATTATGAAGTCGTTTGAGTGCGTTGACAAGGGGCCACTAGAACTGTTTCTTGGCATGGAAATTCAACGTGAGGGTGAACTTGGAGAGATCACTCTGGGCCATACGCAATACATCAAGGATCTTTTGCGTAAACACGGTATGGAAAGTTGCAGACCAGCAGCTACGCCATTGGATGCTGGGTACCAGACAGCTTGCAACGGCAGCCAATGTCAAAAGGTGGATAAGACATCGTACCAAGCACAAGTGGGTGAGCTAATGTGGCTGGCTCTTACAACAAGACCGGATATTTTGCACTCGGTTGCAAAGTTGGCACAACGGAACATGGATCCGCATAGCGAACATCTTGCAGGCGTGAAGCATGTCCTGCGGTACTTAGCGTCTACAGTGGAGCTAAAGATACACTACAGAAAGTGTGGAGCGGCGTTCGAAGGCTATGCTGATGCTGATTGGGCTGGCGATCAGGTTGATCGTAAATCGTATACTGGCTACGTATACTTTCTCGCTGGTGGGCCGATCTCGTGGAAATCGGAGAAACAACGCAGCGTAGCACTCAGCAGCACAGAGGCTGAGTATATGGCTTTGTCGACGGCGTGCAAGGAAGCTATCGTCATGCGCAGGCTGATTATCGAAGTCGGTTGTGGCACTGAAACTACCCAGACGGTGTTGTACGGAGACAACTTGAGTGCACAACAATTAGCAAAGAATCCTGTACATCATGGTAGAACTAAGCACATAGATATAAGATATCATTTTGTTCGGCAAGTTGTTAATGAGGGTCAAATTGTTTTGAAATATGTTCCTTCAAATGTTATGATAGCAGATGTGCTAACAAAGAACTTGTCCAAAACGAAGCATAATGAATTAAGGAACATGTTAAATTTGAAATGATTTTTTGTAAGCATGCTTGCATTGTGGAAGGGTGTTGAAAATATGTTATTTAACATTCAATGCAATCGTGCATCGATACTTATGTTAAGTCTCTCATTAATAGCTACTCATACTGTAAAGTAGCAGTCTTGAATAAACGCTGATTGAGTACACAACGCTGGTGGGACTCAGTATTACTTTTCTTATCCAGGCATTCCGTGACGCGGGGAAACTTCGCTCCAACAATATCACCTATTCCTTACTTTAATCAAAGGTTTTTTAGTATATATATATATGTATATATATATATATATATAATATTTGCAACAGCTTGTCGTCAATACTCGTTTCACAATATGGCTTAGATAATAAGTGTGAATTGATTCAGTTGGATTACCATGTTTAGCTTGTGCAGCTGCCGCTTCTTCTGCTGCTGCTGCTGCTGCTGCTGCTGCTGCTGCTGCTTCTTCTTTATTTATTTGTATTTGTTGTTGTTGTGCCATTTGTTGCAATATGCTTTCAGCAACGACTGTTTGCTGAGTGTGCTTACTGTGTCGAGTGCTTGTTGCACCTTCAGTTATGCCCTTATGCATATCCAGTGGCACGTACATTTGTAAATCCCATTTTACCCATTGCAATTGGAAATGGCACAGGATATGCTGAAGTTGAAGCTCGATAAAGATTTCCACATTTTCCCAAATATATATAACTTTGAGCTACTCTTCAAATGCTTGAAGATCGGCTCTGAAATAACTATAAGTCATCAGCATACATGTACACACACACACACACACACACACATACTAAAAGTGTCATGTTTAGGGTATCTCGTGGTCGAACTTTCTCGACTACAACAACATTCCGACTTGTTCGATTTAAGGACATGAGCGTCGAAAGGATTACAACTTGAGGGGGGCACATGGAGTACTCCTTTGAAAAAGTAGGAATTCATGTGTTCAATATTCGTATATGCTCATACACTCAGAGAAACAAAAGTCGAAGTTTCGAAACGTTAAGCGTCTTCCTTTCACGCATTCTTCGTGTAATTTTCCTTGACTTATTTTCAGTAAGAAACCGATCAGTTATTTCAAGAGTTACCAAACTTGTAGGGTATATTTGTAGAAAACTCCTTTTAATGGATTATACCCGTTAGTCTTCTTCATACCCATGCAGGGTATACAAATTATATTAAAGTGCTCCCAGTCGGGATGGGAACTTGCAACAAAATTAATTATCCCTTTGCTGTGCATGTTTTTCAACTGTTCAATCAGATTATTTACAAAGTTGTAAGTCCCGCCCTGCTTCTATTTGTTTATTTAAGTTCACATTGTTATTTTAATAGTTTCAACTTTTTTAATAAATAAACAAAATTTAATATAAATGAAAACAAACATGAAAACAAATTAGCCATTTTCAGTATAAAATAAATTTCAAATTTTGTAAGCGCATTATTTAATTACCTACTAAAAAGGCATCAACTTTTTGAATATATGCAGATTTTCCTATTATTTTTCCGCTTGCGAGCATTTTGCATTAAGCACTTAGCGCACTTTGTTTTTGATTTGAACGGAAGTTTTAAATCTGGTCAAAATTCAGCTGAGTGATTTTAGGGGAGCTGCGCAAATTTGCCTCGTTTTAAGTGGGGGGTTTTTTTTTTGTGGCTCCCCTTCTGGGGTGCTACGCTACGCCCATGTGTATAGTTAATATTGCCACATTGCCACGTTGCAAGCGTGTGTCAGAATCAATTGAGACGCATCAATAACGCATCGTTTCAAGTGTCAGCTTATGTGCGACTGGACAATGAATCGGCCATGTGGAAATGCAGCTCACAAAAGTCTAAATCACGCACCTGCAACACACCTGCCACACACTTGCAACACACGTACATCCATATGTGGGATCTGCTGCAAAGTTGTTGATCCATTCGCTAACCATGGCTAAAACCCTAAAATTTTGCAAAGTGTTTGTCATGTGTTACTTTTTAATGATCACATGTTGAAAAGTGTTAGAAAGCTCTCGTGGAGACAACTCGACTAGGAGCTACCCTGCACTCTGTTTCTAAATGCAAAAAAGACTTGCTGTTTGTTAAATATTAAAATAACTTTTTTATAATTTACAACAAGTTTGAAAATCTTTCCAAATACACTGTAATATACTATTATATATTAATATTTATATAAATTTAAAAGCTGCGTTGAGGGTATTTCCTAGTCGAGCTCATTCTTCCTGCTTTTGTGTGTGTGTGTGTGTGTGTGTGGTGCTTTGAATGCATAGGTGTGTTTGGCAGCAACGAATTTTTCGAATTAGCAACTGTTTTTAGTTTTGCGCACAAACGCCAAACATTTTGTGAAACTCGTTAATTTTGCAACTCTCCCAAAGGTAGGCAACACTTTTTGTCACGTCAGCGCTGATGTATTTTCGCATTGCTCTTTTGGGTAGACACACACACACACACACACACACACACACACACACACACACACACACACGCGCACATAGAACGAATTCAACTTGTTGCGCCAAAAACCAACTCAAAACAAAGCGCTGCGTGGGAACCGTTATATGGTCGTTAGCTTAGTGGAGAAGTAGTTTGATGGTGGAGAGTTACCCGAAGGAGACGTGGAGAGGGCTGCAATGGATGACATTTGCTGCACTGCTCTGTCATGTTGATTTTTTGTTTTTGGTTGCTGTTGCTGTGAGTGGAAACTCTTCGCAGTGTTAACGGTATTTGACTTAATGCTTATGCGAACTCCATTCACACCAACTTTTGTGTGTGTGTGTGTGTGTGTTAATGCAGAGTTGCAAATAGCTATGTAAGCATCCATATCTACTATAATACATACATACATATGCACATTTTTTATCGCTTCATCATACCAAAATAATATTTATATGTATTTATATGCACATACATTTATACATACATACATTGACACACATATATATGTATAATAATTTTTTTTTGAGAATTGTTCTGTGTATTTCTTGTAGTTAATTAACTGAAATAGCATTAACAAAGTTCCATGGAGCGCTTCATAAAACGAACCCTCACACACACACTCACATGCATATACACACACACACACACATGTGTGTATGTGTGTGTAGAGCCGCCGCAGCGTATAAAAAGTTTTAATTGGCAGGCGACGAAGTTGACCTGACCTCTGGCGAAAGCCGCGGGCAGACACACACACACACACACACACACACACACAATGGCAATTTTTAAGTGCATTTTTATATAAATGCAACCACACACACTCAAACACACTCACACACACTCACACACTCAGAAAATAACTCATACTGTCTTTGTATTTGCGTACAGAGTCTCGCTGAAAATACTATTTGTTGAACTATCACAAATTAAACAAACAAACAAACAAAAATGCTCCAGTCGAGAGAGCTCGCCACGAGATACCCTATGTGTTGCCATGTGTGCATGTGTGCATGTGTGCGTGTGTGTGTGTGTGTGTGTGTGCATTTTGGTAATAATTAATAAGCGTTTTGTATTTCTTAACCGATTTAAAATGAATTTTTTTTTTAAATAATTGTTGGACCATTTTGCATTTAAATTCACCAAAAAATCGTTCAAATATTTCTGATTAATTAATGTAAATTTAATTTTTTGAGATTACAAAAATTAATAAATGCAAACAAAAAAGTTGTTCAATTTTATTTTCCTTTCCAATGAGAATTTGTGAATTTTTATTGCTAGCTATTATCGATTTATATCTATATCGGAGAATCGAATGAGGTTATTATGATAAACTAGATCTGATGAAGAACATATCCAGTTTTTGGCCTTCGTCTTCATTATACCCGTTAAATCATATTCGTATCAATGCAGGGTATACAAATTATATTAAAGTGCTCTCAGTCGGCATACCGAGGGCCAACAAAATGCAATCCCGAAACAGAAATTAATTATCCCATTGCTGAGCTTATTTTTAAAAAATGTATTGCGTCCTTGTCCAATCGGACTATTCCTTATTTAAGGATAAAATTAAAAGTACTATATAAGAGCCTACTTATAAAATATATAGGTTCAGCTATAAAATATTACATTATTATTTTATTATATTAAAAGTTCGTAAGGAGTTTTCAAATGCCATTTATATTTTTGCCATAAACCATTGAACCTCTTCAATCACAATATGTGTATATATGTAATATTTGTAACAATGTACATAAAAAAAAACATTTTGATTATTTAAAAAGTTTTAAGACCCGCCATGGCTTAAGTTCACCTTGTTGTTTTAATAGTTTCGACTTTTTTAAGAAATAATCAAAAATTAAATATAAATGAAAACAAACATGAAAACAAATTAGCTTTTCCATTTTCGGTCTAAAAAAATTTAAAATTTTGTAAGCGCATTATTTAATTAAGTGCTAAAAATGCACTAACTTTTTTAATATACGCAGATTTTCCTATTATTTTTCCGCTTACGAGCATTCTGCATTAAGCACTTAGCGCAGGTTTTTTTTATTTGAAAGGAAGTTTTCAATCTACTCAAAAATCAGTTGAGCGCTTTCAGTTCTCCTTTGAGTGGAGCTGCGCAGAATTACATTTTGAGTTGAGTGCGTCACGCAGCTCAGCATCTGTTGCTCGACAGTGGTACGCTATGCGCATTCAGAATCCGGAATTCGAGCATTGAGCCAAAGAATGTTAAATAGTTGAAGTTAATATATGGAGTGTATTTAATGACAACCATATTTGATTAATTCTTTAGCAACAGCAAACCAAATTAAATGTTAATTTCGAAATTTAGCCTCGATTGATTTGTTGCATGTAACGTATACAGATTGTGAGCCACTGTGCTGCCACGTGAATGTTAACAGTGCCATTTTGAGTTAGCATTAACATTGAGTGGTGTCTCACACAGGCCAAACGCTCAATATTCGAGTGTAACATTGGCCAAGTGAAGTTAACATTTCAATGACTTTAACAGTCTTATGTTAACCAAAAGTGACTCGACGGCCTCTAGCGTTGCTGATTATGTTTTCGTTGGCTGCGTTCGCAGTTTGTTTTGTGCGCGCGTTCTGAACGGTAGTGATTGCTGAGAGAGTCGCCGTCATAATTGCCGCCGTCGTTGTTGGCGTAGTCGTACTTCGTGCGAAAGCAGATCCAAAGCGAAGCTGGTAAAATAAGAAACGTTTCTCCCATGTGTCTGTGTGTGTTAGCGTCGGTCGGCAACGCGCAATGATCTTTCAATATTTTTGTTGGTTTTTTTTTTGTTTCGTGTTCGTTTCTGTGTTTTTACATTTACACACATTTTTGTGCATGTTTGAATTTTTTAAGCATGAATTGCAATTGAAAAATAATGAAAACAAATTATCAACAACAATCTCAACTGAATTGTATATTTAACTATTTATTATCTCTATATGCATTTATATTTGGATATGTGTGTGTGTGTGTGTGTTACTGGTTGTGGGAGCGAGCAGAGCTTGAAGCGAAAAATTGCACGTAAAAACGAGTTCTTGCAACCAGTCGCACAACAGAAGAGCCAAAAGAAAAGGGTTCAGCTAAAGCAGCAAGGCATAAAAGAAGAGGAAGCCGAAGCCAAAGACGCAGACGAAGCTGAGGCAGAATTCCCATTAAACAAACGCTGGCTGCGCAGCTGGCTTTGGCTGCGCCGATCTGCCATCAACTTCGCTCTCTGCATCTCTCATTCACACGCTCTACGCTCTCTTTGCTGCTACCTGTGTGCAGGTGTGCGAGTGCGTGTGTGTGTGAATGTGCGTGAGTGAATGAGTGCGAATGACGGCACAAGGCGCAGTGTTAGATTAAAGTGACGTTAGCATTTGTTGTTTTGCTTATGCCTTCTGCTTCTTCTGCTTGCCCGCCTCTCCCTCTCTCTATCACTCACTCACACACGGCCGACCTCTCATTTTGTTGTTGTTTGTTTGTTGTCCATTGCAGGCACCTAAAATGGCAGCAGCAGCGAAAATGCTCAACAAATTGAAAAAATTGAACATATAAAATAAAAACAACTTCTGCCAATTGTATATCCAAGAAACTTTTCAAATAGAAAATTACAACAAGCTTGAAAGAAAATAAAAAATAAAAACAAACTGCTCAAAGTAGAAGACAAACGACTACAACAGCAACAACTACAACAACAACAACTGGCGCAAATGAAGCAAGGGCAGCGACGATCGTCGTCGTCGTCGCTGCGTCGCGTCAACGAAAAACCAGCAGCAGCACCACCACCACCAAAAAGAAGACCAAAAACGGCAGCAGCTCAGCTTAGAATGCTGCCAACGTCGTCGCCGCCGCCTTTGCTGCTGTTGCTGGTGCTACTGGTCGGCTTTGCCGCATTTGGCTGGCACAGCTGCTCATGTTACGCGGGTAAGTTCTCTCTCTCATCTTCTTCTTCAGCTTCTTCTTCTTTTTGCTTAGCGTTTGCATGCTCACATTTCTTCCACTTATTTTGCTTCTTTTGTTGTTGCTTTTGCTTTGTTTTTTTTTTTGTTTTTTCGTTTCGTTTGGTTTTTTTTTTTGGTACATGTACAAAACAAACAGCCCGTGGGAATTTTTATGGCTGATTGCAAAGCGTATCAGAAAAATTAGCTAAAGCAAAGAGCAGCATTTTGTTTCTGTTGCACAATTAGGAGTATCAGCGAGTGGGAGGAGTGAGCTGCCTGCTTGCTATTTTAGTAGTATTTTTGTTTGTTTTGTGCTGCTGCATTTCGTGGTAGGTGCATTTAGCTCGTCAACGCTGCTCCTCGCATTCAACGATTGTTTGTTTCGTTGTTGTTGCTCGATCGTTCGTTTGCTCGTTTGTTCGTTCTTATCTATGTAAGTAAATCAAACAAACTGAACAACTTTCGATTCACACGTGTTCCAAAAGTGTACTACATACTACAATTACAAATAGACATATAAACAAATACAGCCAAGAAAAGTTATAAATACTTTTGTAATTGTTGTAAATCAAATGTGGAAGAAATGGGCAGAGGCAAATAGAAGGAAAACAGATTACCG
The DNA here is from genome assembly GCA_037043585.1 of Drosophila mimica. NCBI lineage: Eukaryota > Metazoa > Arthropoda > Insecta > Diptera > Drosophilidae > Drosophila > Drosophila mimica. The sequence continues at coordinate 1,265,978 of JBAMBE010000748.1, forward strand.
ACGGCCGAAGTGCAACAACTGTCTGGGAAAATCAAGCTCATTAATAAGATATTTGCACGCAGCGTGTGCGTTTCGGATTTCCAAATAATGCTGAATTATTCCGAACTCTTTGATTATTATTATGATTTTGATATACTTTGAAGTGTTTTTGTTATTTTTGTATTCGACACTAGCTTTGAGCATTATACAAAAATATTACGGTTGCCTTTATCGAGTTTCCACTGTATGCAAAAGACTTGTGAGTGACAAAAATGTAAATTCAACACCTTGTCACTCATATTTGAAGCGACAATTCTAAAGTAACCGTCTCTCTCCGTCTGCCCGAGAGTGTCTGAGTGTGTGTGTGTCTGTCTGTGTCTGTCTGTCTGTGTGAGTGTGTAAATAACGGCAATGAGAACACAAAAGTTAGACGAGCCGACATCAAACGCACGAGAAAATATCCAATGTGAAATGCGCAACCGAATAAACAGAATTAGGAAGAAAATAAACAGGAGAAGGAGAATTAAAAGCAGAGCGATTGTCTGATAAGAAGAAGCATTACGAAAAGATTATTCAAAACTCAACATTGCTTGGAGTAGAATCGGGTTACGTCTGATGAAAATGCAGGGAGTGCATCCAATTTTCGTGCAAAAAATAAAATTTTTTATTTCCTTACGTATTTTGTACAATTTAATGCAGCTCTGCAACTAGTCCAAAAATCAATTAAAAAAAAATTCATTATCTTGACAGATTTATAAAAATCAATTATTGGCTAAGATAACGAAAAATGTTTCGAAAGTTTGTCCAGAAAATTGACAAAAATTAATGAAACAATAAATATAAAATATTAACTCTTGAAAGTATTTCAACTTCCACAAATAAATTGAAAGCAGATTAGGGAAGGTCTGAGAACTTTAATTTAGTCACTTTGAAACTAATAATTGATAATTGGCCCAAACTGTTGCAGCTGCTGTTCAATCAGCTGCCGGGCTTAACGGCTTAATAATTCTTAGCGCACCTGGCTAATTAGGTGTTGTCAACTGTGTTTTGCTTTTCATAGCTTTTCCACGCTTCCCGCAGCTGAAGGCAATGTTCATCCAGATTCGTGACACTTTAAACTTGGAGTATATGTTCCAATTGGATTTCGTGGTTTTTGAACTAGAATCAAATTAAAAAGATACCTGAATGCATTGGTCCAGAGAAAAGTCAACTAACTAATTTGTTTGGTTAGATTATGGATAATTAATCTCAGGTGGTGGGCTTAATCATTTTAAATCAACTTTGTGGCGCGTTTTAATCCCCTGGCGAATGCGTGTGCAACATTTAATGCAACACAATGTTGTTAATGAATTGCATTTTAATAAAAATATCAATACATCTGTAATCACAATTATTTGTGCAGTGGCATTTCTTGATTAATGAAATTACATTTATTATAATGTATTTATTTAATTTGCCTTTGAACATCAATTATAAACATGAGATTGGGAGGCTAATCCGCCAAAAAATAAAAAAAAAACGTTGTTACCAATTAATTGCGTCATGCCAAAATCTCGTACAACGTTTAATTAACACCTATCTGAAGCTAGTCACAGAATATTGCATATTGTTGCACTTGCACATTTCAAATATCCAAATATCAAATGGCAATTTTCAAAAAACAATTTTCAAATTCAGCACAAGTTAATTAATCTCTCTTAAACTGCTTGAATTAATTAATATTGAAGTGAAGCTCAATTATTGAATAATTCATTTCGAAATATCAAATAACTTAAAAAAAGGAAATATAAAATAAATGCTCCGTCGGTTTGCTGCAAATTATTCAATAAATAAATAACTGAAAGAAAATTCATTATTGAAAGAGATGTTTTCACTGTGATTACTTTGACAGAGTGCTGAATGATGAAAGCATGGAATCGTCGAGGACATTTTCATATATTTTATGTAAACATTCGACGTATTTATTAATTGCATGGTTTTCATTTGAAGCACGCTGAAATTAAGCAGAAAAACAATTAAAGTCACAAGTCGAGAGTGCGTGACTACAAGTTGCCCCACAACATGTTGAATCGATTATAATTTTAATTTTATAGTCTTTTAAAAAAAAAGAAGATATATAAATCTGAAATGTGTATGGTAAACAAGAACTTGTAATCGAAATTAAAGTTATCGATTTAGTAGCTGTATGTTAACTAAATTGAACCGTCTATTGATGCTGATCAAGAATATATATATATATATATATATATATATCGATACTTATGTAGTTTATTCAGTGTGTCGCATACTTTCGATCAACTGCATTATACCCATCCAGCTTGCAACAATTTTCATATATAAATGGAAGGCGACGGCGCAGCGTCAACAATTTTTCTTTTCCAATATTTTTTATATTTATATTGCGCTTTTATTTATTTTGCATTTTCATTCTTTTGGCTCAGGTTGTGAATAAATGGAGTATGTGAGATTTATTTAAAAAACTCGCCATACTCATTTACAAAGGTCATTTGACGCTTTGCTGGCCTTGTTGCGTTCCGGATGAAAACTGCTGATATTAAAAACCAAACCAAATAATAAATAAAAAAATAAAAAAAAAACAAGTAAAAACGGTTTCCCCGTTTCCCGTCGCACTCTAGTTGGCTAATTACTGCAATTACTGTGCATCTTAAGTTGGCCAATGGGGACATAGCTTGTGTGGACACCTGGCCACCTGTTTGTTCCTCTCCAGCTCTCATTTTTTGTGGCTTACTCAACCGTCACAAATCGGACCAACGAAGGCGCCACACAGCGCCAAAATTTGTTTGTGCAGCAGTTTTTTTTTTATGGTTGCCGCCACTTTGTCATATTTTCCGGTTTTTTGTTTCATGTGAATTTGCCGTCGCACAAAACACACATCTTCTGCTCCGGTTACACAGAAAAAAAAACAGAATTAACACACAATTGTGTATTTAAATTCAAATAAATGTTCAGGACATCATTTCACGTTTTTGTGGCACAAATTTCCACATTTTTCCTGCTAATTTTGTTGAGCTCCCCAATTATCGCATTAGCTGCTTTTGTGGCTGCTGCAATTGGAGCTGTCGAAAGCGTAACAAACGATTTATATACACTGTTAGGCAAAAGTAATTTGACAGAATGGAATCTACAACATTTTTGTTTGCTCAAAGATCAATTTTGAATTTGACAATTGCTAAAAAAAACTTAATATTTCAAAAGAAATGAATACAAAATTTATTCTCTTTGCGGCACCCATTAATTCTTGTATAATTCAATGAAATGTACTTCAAGAATGCTTATTTCTGGCAAAGCTTGCACAGCGTTTTAATTTGATGTAAGACAAGGTTGCACCTACAAGGGATTACCAGGTATTAGCTTAATTTGTAAGCCACAAGGTGATTCGATAACCTGCTAAGAAGATCACATATTGAGAACTTCAATATTTGCTGTGCTTAACTTGATATCTGAGTATTTATCTAGTATTTATTTTTTGGATTACCATTTTCCAAAGGGTGCACAAATACTGCAATTAAAGGAAAATTGTTTTTTTTGTTTCTTAATTATTTAATGAAACGGAAATGCTTGAAAATGCATAAATTATTCATTTTGTAAGCCTCTCGATTTAGTAGCGAATAATTCACGTTTTGGGCACTCGCTAAACTCCATTGACTAAATACAAAAATTACTCATGAAAAAATAAAATAAAATACAAAATATTTACTTGATGGGCTTGTTTGGCAAATGTTTTGACTAATCCCAATCCTTGTGCCCTACACAGAGTTGAGCATCGAAAAGTGTAATTTGGCATAATGGAAATTTCGATTGCATTTCGTATTATGATAAAACCCCAAAGCGGCATTAATGTTTACATGAATTGTATACTTCTTTGATTTTGGTTTGGCTGGCTTGCTTTGGGCCAGCTTTGGCCTTGTCTAAAAATTGCTTTCAATTTTGTTTTTTTTTTTTTTTTTTTTGGCGGCTATCTGATTTAATTGATCGAGTAGCATGCAATGGGATGGATTCAAACATGTAAGCGCATTATTTTTGGCCATTATTTGGCTCATTAGATAAATCATAATTTTAGTTTTGGCTGTTGTTGTGTTTGTATTAGCCACACAAATTGATTGACCCACAAAATGCAATAGAGGCAACCCCGACACCACTACACTCCTGCACAGTGGTTAACAAATAAAAAGGGGAATAAAAAAAAAATATGAATAGATGATGCAAAACATAAGCTCAAGCATCAAACTGTGACTTTGATTGTTATCGATAAATCGATAAATGCCAGTTTAAACGCTGCTCTTGTCATAACTCTCGTTCCACTGTGGCGCCCTTGTTGCATTGTTCTAATGCGCTGTTCTTATTCTATATAATCGCATTGCACTTTTCATGCAACATCAGCAGCGGCGTAAATAACAACCATAACAATAACATTAACAATTATGCGCCGCGAGATGATTGCCAGAGTTGGGCCCAGTTCGTCCTGCAGGACGAAATATGCAAAGCGGATTCGGAGGCAAACACGTTGTGCCGACAATGGACAAAAATCAGCTGGCGGTCAACAGTTCGAAGTCAGCCCAAATACAATAAAGCATCGGGTGGGGCATATGTGGCATGTGCGGCATGTGTGGTGGCATGCATGTTGTGTGGCATGCAAATCATTGCTCTTGTTTGTTATGCGACCTTGTTGACCCTTCAAATGATTCTTTTTTATTGCTTCTCTCGCTTTACTTATGCGCATTGCAGCTGATTTTTATTTTCCGCTATTTTTCCCAAAAAACAAAAATAAGAGAGAAACGAGTCGAGCTGGGAAAGCGCGACTGGCAGATATCTTGTGGAAAAGTCTTTGACTTCAATTAAATTGAGAAATTGAGAAACACAATATTTACGTGAATATTTGATTCAGAACAAATAACTTCAAAATAGTGGCTTTTATTGTAATCGTAAATCGATTTTTATCGAAAATAAACTTGTTCTTATATTCCAAATTTGTCGTCTTTCGGCTTGGCTGTCGATCAAGATAATATATATATATATTTATATATACTGTGTATAGTTGAAGATTTCACATGCGGCCTGTTGCAAGATCAAATTAAAAGCGACAGCAGCCGTAACTAATAAAGCAGATGGGGCAGATGGCAAATGGCAACAAAATGAGCATAAATTGTTGCATGTGCCGTCAAGCAGATATCATAAAACACAGTAACACCAGCCAAGCGACATGGTGGCAAGGTCTTGGGTGGCAGGCTGCCTGGTTGCCACGTTGCCAGGGTGTCAGGTGAAAGGATGCAGGCGTGAAACAGCAGCGAAATGTTGCACCTCTCAGCCTTGACTAAAAAAGTGGTCACAAAAATACCACTGCCTGCCTGCCGCCTGCCGCCTGCCTGCCACGGATGATGTTGCGGCAAAAGAAATAAAACGCTACATTAAACAATGCTGTCAACGCAGTTGTTGTTGTTGTGGCAGTTGCAGTTGCTGTTGCTGTTGCAATTGCTGTTGCAGTTGCTGTTGCTTTTGTTGCTGGTCCACCGGGACGCGTCTCGCGTGGCAACTAAAGCGCTCAAGTGATAGTTGCTCAGCTCAGAAAGCTGCAAAACTCGCGAAGTGTACTTAAGACATGCACAGCAAGAAATAAATGGTAACTTCAATAGAATTGTGCAAAAGTATGTAAAACATTTCCGACTCCCAAATATATATATTCTTGGTCAGTATGAATCGAGTCGATTTAAATGTGGTTTCCGTTTACCATCCGCATATTGAGTTTGTTTAATTTTATCGATAACTATCGATAGCCATTTAAAATGTATATGTTTCTGTCGAGCATAATATTTATTTAAGAATATTAAAATTTTCATAACATTTTCGCAAACATTTTACGAAACGTGTATTTTTCGATATCTTTTTTTGCGCAGTGTAAGATAGAAAGCGTGTGGAAGAAATCGCAAATAAGGAATAGCGAAACAGACACAAGGGTCACAAGACACACACACACACACTCTCTCACACACACACACACACACTCTCTCACACACACACACACACACTCGCACACACAGCAATAAAGTGAGCAACTTCAAATGGCTAACTGGCCACCTGCCCCAAGGTGCTTAGGCTGTAGGGTGTTAGTGGGGGGGGGTGGGGGGTGGCAAGTAACAGTGCTATTGTTGTTGTTATTTTAGCTGGGGCACATTTAATATTTAACAGCGTCTGCTGAAATATGCAACTGGCCCACGACTAGCTGTGGGCAATGCAACTATGTGTGTGTTGGAGTGTGTGTGTGTTGGAGTGTGTGTGTTGGAGTGTGTGTGTTGGAGTGTGTGTGTTGGAGTGTGTGTGTGTGCTAGGTAATTGTAGAAAGGCATGCTCAGATTCGAGTGCAGCTTAAGTTGATAAGGCGTGTAAAAGAATATCAAATATGTGCATAATAAATTAGGCAGCGAAGCGCACCGGAAAATGAGCAAAGCCAAAGCAATCCTGGACTCCTCCTACAACCAAAAGTGGGCGTGCCACAGACCATAAATAAAAACCAAATGCCCAAACCCCCACCCCCACCCCCGCCCCCGCTGGCCATAGTTATTTGAAAAGCTTGCAAAGTTAGAAAGAAGTCCATCGATTCGACTGGAAAATGTGCTCAGCTCGAATTTGGAATTTATTTTACTTTACGCAAAGTAGAATTTAATTATGAAAAAAGATTTTGAATGAAACCATAATTTGATATTCAATTAATTTGATTTTCTCTCTTGTCAAAAGCATTTCAGCATTTATCGAATCATTTTATTTGTAATCCAAAAATGAATTACAAAAAAAAAAAAAATAGATAAACCAACCCAGAACATAATCAAAATACAATTAGCGCATTATTTAAAATAATTAATTATTATTTTAAATAATTAATTCATTAAATTGTCATTAATATTAATTAGACTCAAGTTAGCAAATTGTGCAAAAATGTATTTTGTTTGTTTTTATGTAGCTTTTTCGGGCTAACAACAAATGACAAATGGCCATCGATCGGAATTTCGTTTTTGATACCGATTCTGGTTTCAATTGATGCTGCATGCAACAAATGCAAATGAATATCAGAAAAATATGAATGATGATAATCGCTATCTAACTGGCATGAAAAACCTGGCTTAAACTATTTAGAGCGGTTGCAAGTGCCAAACAGTTAGCCAAGTTGGCGCATTGCATGCTCGTTTATCTAAACGAATATGGCCAGAGTGCCACATGCTGCAACAACAACAACAATGTGAGTGACCGGCGGTCAGCTGTCAGTGGTCAGAGGTAATAACAGTAGGGCAATATCAGGCCATGTTGTACGTGCTGCTCTCTGTCTCACTCTCTGTGTGTGTGTGGCATGCAACTAAAACCGAGAGAGAGAGAGAGAAAGGAGGGGGATGGGGACGACAGCAGTTAGTTGAAAAAGGTAAATGCTGGCCAAAAGCCTCATTTAATATGTGTTTCACCCAGTTGGAAACGTGAGTTGCTGCCAGAAGCACAGCTCCTTCATGTTGTTAGGCAAATTAGATCACACCACATATATATATATATATATATATATATATAGTGCATATGTACAATTTGACAGTAATTAGCAAAACGAAACCAAAGCAAAACCTATTCAAAAAAACATTAATTTTTGCAGCTATTTTTTTTCCGCCACTTTTTCATACATTTCTGCTAAAGCAAAGATTTAAAAATGCTTGCATTTCCAAGTCAGTTTCTCATCTGCGGTTTCTGTTTCTGTGGCAGATATGTAAAATTAGAATTGACAAAAAAATCGAAAAAAAAAAAACGGAGAAAAAACCAAGAATTTGTTATTGCTAACTGGGTGTTTCAACTGGGCAGCCAATGGCCGGAAATATCTAATGGTAGCTGCACAGTTGAGGCCGTGGAAATGTCGCCAGCTCGCACGCATATATACACGCACACACACACACGCACACACACACACACACACACACACACACATACACACACACAGAAGCACGTACACATGACAGTTATTACTTGGACTGCGTCAATTTGCACCTGGACAGCAGTTTTTTGACTTTTTGTACTCCTTTTGTATGCGCTGCTGCACCCTTTGAAAAAGTGGTGAAGGTGAAGGTGGGGGAAGGGTATGCTGAAGTTGAGCAGAGCTTTGGAAAAAACATAAACATAATTTATAAAATAAACAAACATCGATTAACGATTGCGCAGATGAACACAATTTGGAATCTTTGCTAATCGGATGTGGCACCATTGGAGTCCAGGGTATCGCCCAGTCGAGCACTCCCATGTGTTGAGTGGTTCTGGTTCCCTCGGTTGTTAGGATCGCAATGAAATTCGTTGAATGGCTGGCAGTTTATGCAAATGCGACAATGGGTAAACGAGGTAAGCTCCGCTGGTGCCCAGTGGGCCCATTGCATTCTCGTTTGGCCTTGATCACAGCCAGTCTCTATCTCTCTCTCTCTCTCTCTCTCTCTCTCGCACACTCTTATTGCAGTCTGTCAATCACTCAGTCAGTCAATCACTCAGTTCAGCTGAGCAGTTTGCAGCAGTTGGGTTCTGAGTGCCTCTCTGGCATATTAATTGCAGCAACAAAAGAAAAATGCAACTTTTGCAAGAAATAACAGCAACAACAACAGCCGCATACACTCAGAAAAATATATATACACTTGATGCATTTTGCAATAATCTGAGAAGGCTTTTAATCGACAAGCGCTCTCTTTTAAAGAAATACATGAAGTGTGGATGTTTGTTGAATATCTAAATTCACAGTTTTCTTCTTTTTTTTCAGTGTGTGCAACACACAAAGTTTTAACTACAAATTTGAACTCTTTTTTTTTTATCGCCTTTTACTTTTTGTTTGCTTAAGTTTCGAGTTGAAGCAGCTCAGTTTTAGTTGTTAATGTTGAATGTGGCACGCTGGAATTCTGTTGGCGTGCGTTGTAAGCTCATTAGTTGCCTAATGAATGCTAAACACTTGCAACAAGAACAACAAACATGCCCATATATATATCGGATGCATGTATTTATGACTAAAACAACAACAGCAACATTTTTTGATTGCAATTCTTTATTCGTGAGTTTTCGTTTAATTGCTTTTCCACGTATTTTCCATAGTATTTCATTTTGTGGCATGTAGCACAATGCTAAAAGTAATGAGCACCTAGCAAAAAAAAAAAAAAAACGAAAAAAAACCAACAAAACATAAATCAATTTGTTTAGTGACAAAGTAGAAAAGGTGCGCAAGTTCTCCAGTTGGGTTCCCTATAGAAAACCTGCGAATACCCTCGAGTCGCAGTTAGCCAAGTTAGTTTCAGTTACAGTTAATTGTCCCAGAACCACTTAATACATTTTGTGGCATTCCTATACCCTGAACGCATTAGAAGTAGCAAAGTGGGAATGATGAAGTTGAGCACAAATATGTTACAGGCAGATAACATTAGTATATATACTCCTGATCTTCAATATAAGTTATCGCATACCATATGCAGATATCGATTAAAATCGATAGACACAATTTTCTAGAGATAGCCTGCAAATTGATAGATAATATACATTGACACATTGATGATTGATCAATATATATTTAAATAATATATATAAATATTTTGTGATTTTCACATCAATTTGGTGTATCTTATTATATATTGCACAATAAGTTCGTTACTAGATCCAGTATATATATATAATATATAATGATAAAGTAAATAGGAAGCAAAACTAGTGATAAAATATATATAAATAAATATTGCTGCAGATAATACCATATGTGTATTCCCTCGAGGGAGCGAATCCCAGCTCATCTATAAACCAAGAGAAATTAAAGTCTACAAGCAGAAGAAGAAGAAGCACTTATCGCATACAACTTTTAAGTTAACTTGACAAACTAATAAAAAATAAAAGGGGAGAAATTTTCTAACAATTGGTGTCATTGTGTTTGCCGCACGCTTGTCGTTTGTTTGTTGCTTTCCGTTGTTGTCTCTTGTCGCTTGTCTCTGGTTTATTATTATTACGATTAGTAGTCGGTCGGGGCGTGGGGCGTGGCAGAGCGTGGGGGGGGGGAGGGGGGCACTTTATCAGTTGGCCAGCATTGCTATTGGGCCTGCCTGCTGGCCAGAGTCGAAATCCATGCCGAGAGTCGGCTAATGTCAACACGCACACATCCAGACACATAATGATAGGCCAGGCACCATGCATAATAATAACAATGACCCGAATCGACAAGAATAAACAACAGAAAGCAACTGCAGCTTATCACTTTATCACTGATTGTACTGTACCTGTGAGGTGCAGAATGGGGTGGTGCCGTAATTGGCTCTACCCTGGTTGAAGGGAGTCGAATGTGCGGTTAAATCAACATAGTTAGTTGTTTATTGCACTTATCGATTATTATCGATATCCATAAATCGAGGGAGAGGCGGATTCTTGTTGAGCATAATGGAAATGCAATTATAATAATTTAAATTGTCTGCTAATAGTCACAATTTATTACAGGGTATATTCAAGGCAAACACTGTTATTTTCTGAGGTTTTTTGTTGTGGTAGCTTTTTGCGTTGTGCACACACAGTTAATGAGCGTCATGTGCGACAAAATGTTGAACATTGGCTTTATTTCTGCTTCTGCTTATCGTTTACCAAAAGACTTGCTTCTGTTGTTGTTGCTGTTGTTGTTGCTGTTGTTGTTTGGCTCATGTTAGCCCCATCAGGGCCGTCAGGTGTTTCACTGTAGCATATCGATCATGAATGTTGGCCGGCGATTAGTTCTTGTTGTTCTTTCGAAACCCAAAATGTGGGCCAAAATAAATTGCCCGCTCTTGTTGGCCTGGCCCTGTCAGCGTTGGGCTCTCCGTAATACCAATCGCATGAATCATGCCCATATTGATCTCTAGTCTCGCTCACACACACACACAGGCACATACACACACACACACACTGACTGAGTCATTGGCTGTTGCCAAGTGCAGGCGCCTTCGCTTTAAGCCAGCTTTTGTTCTTCGCCACGTTGGCCAGAAGCAAGAAACGGAAATGTAAACGACGAAGAAACGTCGAATGAAAAAACAAAGAAAACAAAAACAAATAAAGCCAATTCGATTGGTCTGGAATTACTAATGTTTTGTTGGACTGTTCTCTCTCCCTCTCTCCCTCCCTCTTCCTCTCACTGTCTCTGTTTCTCATTCATTTGAGCGTTTAAGTGTTATTATGCAAAGCGACACCTATTGTCCATAGTTGGCATAATAATTACATAAAGTTTCATATTTGTTGTTTGTGCTTGTCATTTTATCATTCAAATACTTTTGATAATGAATATATATCCAAAGTGAGCCGATTTGATTTGATTTGATTATTTACACGTTGCAAAAGGTGATGGCTCAATTAAGATAGCAACAAACGGCCTTCAGTCCAATCGTATGTTTGTATTTAATATCTATGCAGTATTTATTAACTTAAATGTGGTATTTGTTGAACAATCGAATCATTATTAAGACTGTTCAGTTCAGTTATTGGACACAATTTGAACATTCATCCTTGCAAACAAAATGATCAATCAGTTAACTTGCCCCAACCAAATTGCAACAGAGATGAGCTCAAAGCTGCCTGCTGAATGATGATGTTATTTTTAAAGCTGCTTTCGCGATTTCTGAGCAATTTATCAGAGTGGGGCGCCGCAACTCTCTCAAATCGAAGTAGTGTTGCATGCAAAACAAGTTGTTTTTCACTTTTTATCGGGTATTCTCGGAAAAGGCTTACGCATAGCGATACAGTATACATATTTGTGTGCGTCATCAATGGTTATTAATTAAATGTGTTTTTATGTATTTATACAGCTGCTTTACAAGCGACTTGTGTGTGGCCGCAGGCAGATTTTGCATTCAATTTTATTTTTCAATTGAAAGCAAAAACAATCTCGTTTCACTAATTGAGTGAGAGAAAAAAATATAATACGATTCTAGTCGGGAATTTGATATATGCATATGTTTGTGTGCCCGCAAACATTTGTAAAATTATACGAAAAAAAATAATCGAAAAACAGCGAAATAAATGCATTTTGGCAATGTTGATGTCAAAAGTTAAATCAACTATTTTTTTTTTTCATTCCAAATTAATTACAATCCATGAATTTGGCGGTTAGGCAGGCCTGTGGCGCATGTGGCATATGCATTTGTGGCATTCCTGCCACTCCACTTCGTCTCGCTATCTCTATCTCTCTCTGTCTCTGTCTCTGGTTGCATTCTGCTTTCGTTTACCTGTTTTTGACAGACAGACATAAGCTGGCACCTATGACATGTCACATTTGGCGATTGGCGGAATTATCATTCGTATAAAGTTGACAACACTACTCCCTCTCTCTCTTCCTCTCTCTCTCATTTGATAGATATCAGCAAGTGAAAATATATCATTGATAATAACAGAGTTGCTCTCCTCATCTCCGCGCATCTCTTCCTTGTTCTCTTTTACACATTCTTCTTTTGTCTTACACGTCTAACGAGCACAAGCTGGCTGCTATTTAACCCAGCATGCTGGACAAACTCTGACTCACCTTTAGCCTATACTCTACACACAGCCCCAGCCCCACCCAAATCATTCCCCACTCCCTTCCCTGCTGGCCGTAGTCTTTTCTGACCCCTTTTATTATTGAGTTATTTCAGTTATTTTGTAGTTTGCGTGCGCAGCTTTGGAACGTTTGTCATTTGGTGTGGAATGCAAATGGCACGTAGCCCCCACCCCCTCCTCGTAGGTCCTCGTCGACCACCCCACCATCTCCTCCTTCTACATCGACACCGTAATCGGCATGTTCCACATTTCTTAATCTCCACATCGTTTTTAGAGCAGACGTTTCTGTTTTGATTTCGGTTTCGGCTCGTTGCGTGAATTGCATAAGTGTGTGTGTGTGTGTTTGTGTGTTTGTGGGCTTGTGTGTTGTGTGTGTGTTTGTGTTTGGCTTGACACTTTTGTTGTTGTTCTTCAACATCTTTGTCTCTTCCTCTTCTGGCTGTTTCTCTTATTGTGGAGGACTTTACCCAAATTTTTTTGGAGACGCTACTATTTTGTTGTCTCCCTCACCGTTATACGTTATTATTATTATTATTACAACTACTTATTTTGCTTTTTCTTATTGCTTCATTTTCTTTTCTTGACTGCACTTACATCATTATGTGGCCAAGTACATGAGTAAGTGTGTGTGTGTGTGCGTGTTGTAATAATTATGTTGTTCAACTCTGTTGTGCCATTTTGTGTATGCACCGTTACAATAGTAACACAACAACAAAAGCAGTCACCGCCACCCACACCCCTTTCCCCCCCAAACAAAACTTTTGTGTTCTTCTCTTTTGTTCTCTTTTCTTCTGTTCTGTTCAGTTGCGTTTTATTTTATTGAGTTTGAGTTTTCGCTGCTTCTTCTGAATGTCTGTCTGTCTGTCAGTCTCTCTCCACATCTTCTTAATTAATTTGACATAAATTGCAAGCTTCAACACACACACACGCACACACACATGCACACACACATGCACGCACACTAACGCACTCATGTAGAGTGATTGGCATTGTGCTGACTTCTGTCCGCTTTGGCAAAACATTCTCGCAGAGTTGGCGTTTGGCATTCTGGCAAAAACAGTGAATGCAAAAAGTTTTCATTCATTTATTTGTGTGTGTGTGTGTGTGTGTGACTCCTATATGGTAGCAAGCAGCAACGCGAATGCGATATTCCTGCTTGTCATCGAAATATGCAGTTTATGGTGGCAACTTCAAACAATTTTTCAACTTCGATGTTGTTGCCAAATTCTAGGAAAGTTGTGGCAAAATGTAAATGAAAATTGGAGTCAAGCATGAAGAAGATCGTGTAGAATGAATATTATTCTTTGTTGTTACTTATTCTGTTGTCACTTATTCTTTGTTGTTGTTGTCGTCATTAACAAATAGAGTTTGAAACGGAGTTTTTATACTAATATACCAAAAAGGTATGAACAATAATGATTCGTCGCAAAGGAGCGTGAGCCTTGGCAACTATCCAACATCCAGTTACAAAAGGAGGTTTTGCGAAAAAATCTAATGATGTTGTCCAGAATGCGATATACTCCTTTGGAAGGATGTCATTACGGACCGCTTCAAGCTAGATCCGACCAACAAGGTGACTCTGGCAGATCCGCAAGCTGTCACGCTTATGCGCCTGTCCCAGCTGGGATATTATTATGATTGTGTGGACAAGTATTCCAATATATCAACTGGCTATAATGCGATGGGTATCATGAGCCAAGCATACATGATCAAACTAAAGCTGGAGTTAAGTGAATTTCATAGAAAGGTGGCAATCTATTGCAAGACCAGGTAGATGAGCACCGCCAGTTGATGTTCTGTTATTATATGGGTAGGGGGTTTCTACTGGCGCTCAACTCCAGCGACGATCCCAGTTTGCAGATGTTTTTTTTACAAGAAACGCGACACAAACCTCAGCAAGCCGTTAACATTTGGCGAATGAGCAATGTTTGTGGCACATCCAAATCTCTTTCGGGAGGGAGTTCGTTGCAGCACCCATCCGCAAGCAACAAATCAAATTAATCCTTTAGTTCCTAGTCAAATATTATCCTTTGACTAGCGGCTTAGAGAGGAACAATTGTTAAGAATAACAATTTACATGCGATTTTCCAGCCACTCATTTTCCTTTTTGCACAGAACTCCCTGCTTTGCCACTAGAATTTTTGGGCAGTGATTTAAAGTGCAGCTCCGTCTGTTAACGGTTTGCCTCGACCAACTTCGATAGTGTGTTGATCGTGTGGCCTGTTAACAGGTCTTTTGTTGTGTTTTAGAAAGTCGACAATGAGCAAATGTGGAATTGGGTGTGTGGGTGGGTGGGTGGGTGGACGGGTGGGTATGCATATGTGTATGCCGACAATTATCTACATAGAATAGAGTCGCCTCATTCTGTGGCACTTGTGGGAACTTTGTGGCAGCAACCCGAATCCCAAACCGGACGTTGCTGTTTTTTTTTTTACTTTTTTTTTTTGTGTACTTTAGTTTTTTTTTTGGTTGGCAACGTTCAGCGTCAACTTTCTGCTTGCTTATTAATTATGTGACCTGCCCTTAATTGCGACTGGCATTTTTGGACTATTCCACTCGGTTCCCCCCCCCCCCCCCCCTGCCGATTCACTTGTTGTTATTGTTGTGTACTGATACCAAACAATTTTATAGTAGTTGTTGGGCGTCGGGGAGGGGTGTCTTTGCCATTGTCTTGTGCACTGAACCAACTGTTGTTTGCATGCGTGGGCGTGGCAGGCCATCATCATCATCATCATCATCATCATCATCATCATCATCATCATCATTATCATCATTAAAGCTAGCGTTGATTTTTATTTCGTTTTTCTCTGTGAAAGCCTCGTCTCATTTCTTTATTTATTTTGTTTTTTTTTTTTTTGTTGTTTTTTGCACATTTATTCAATTTTTAATGTTGTAATTTTTTGCGTTTTGCTTTCTAATAAGCACAATCAAATTTTCATTTCTTTCTGTATTACTTCATTTTTATTTTTATTTATTTACATTTATTTTGCGCTGCTTTTGCGCTTTTCTTTTCACCGTTAATTGAATACCAGCGAGCGAGTCCCGCTCTTCAACTCTGATAAGCTCAATTGTAAACATTTGCCTATTAAGCACAATTGAAATTGAAAACTGCGTTATGCGGCATGCCCCGCACCGCACCCCACCCCAACCTGTCTACAAACTGCCTCCTCCCCCCTCTCTTTTTCTCTTGTTTGAAACGATAGTTAATGAAATGTAACTAACTGAAGAGGAGTGCAAGGGGAAGTGGGTGATGGGGAGGGGGGGGGGGTAGCTTTTTGGGTGCAAATACAAAGCAATTATATAAGCATTTAACGTGTGGCAAGCTATAAAAGGTAGTTCTCCTCATTATACGTTTATTTATATGTTTTTTAATTAAGGCCTGTTTTTGCTTTTGCAATTGAATTATTTTTCTTTTTCATGGCATTTAATTTCACCGGTTTAAGTTCAATATTTGTAAAAAATCTAGAAAATTTAAAGAAAAACTCAGTGTTTTCATTGATTCACTAAATGTAGTTCGATATATCTGGCATGTTGTGTTTAGTCTTCAGATTTCTACAGGGTATGTGCGTTGTCCACCTTCCTTTGCCCGTCTATGAGAGCTAGAGATTTTAAATTTGAAATAATTTATATATATAACTCATACGCCTTAGTTTGGGCAGATAAGGTTTATTCAATCGACAATTTGCTTCGATTTCCAAATATCGATATAAATCGATTAACACAAAGTTAACTTGGAGCAACTGCCAAAATTGCATTACGAATCGTGCATTTTTGGACCGAGGGTAGTCTCGTAGTTGAGGAGGAGCCGCCCCTCGACTCGAGTCATTCCTATTTGGGACTTTGCACTTTTCGTTTAATTGCTTAGCTGTTTTTAAATTATTCCTGATTTACTCGACCGGAAATTGTTGTTCCCTTTGTGGAATTGTCCCACTGCTAAAGTGGCTAGCTTCGTTGGCAAACTAACTTTGACAATTAATTTCTTTGAATAGAGCCTGAAGCAGGCCGAAGCTGATGTTGATGTTGATGTTGATGCTCGGCGTACCTGAAACTGACACTGGGACGGACCAAGTGCCACGCCCATTTTATGGCAAGAAGTGCGTTAACTAAATGCGTTCCTTGGGGCGCCTATTAAATTTACTTGTTTGTTTGTTTGTTTTGTTGTGTTTTGTTTTGTTTTATTTTGCTTTGCTTTGTTTTGTTTTGTTTGTTTGCTCATTTCTCGTTCGTCTTCTGCTTCTTCTGCTTTGTATTTAATTTCTATTTATGCATGGTTGCCATCGTTTCTGCGGTATTTATTCAAAATGTGATTGCCTTTAATTATAATTTTTAATTTTTTTTATTCCCCCCCCCCCCCACCCTTCCCCCATTTCCATTTTCATTACGCCAAAGTTTGTTTTCTTGGCTTTTTCCACTTGCTGCCCGCAAACGCATTTTGTGTGCAGTTCCTGTTTTTGCGCCATTGCGCAAATATTTACTTTGCATTACCGTTATAAACAGACACACTTCTCTCTCTCTCTCTCTCTCTCTCTCTCGCTCCCTCTCTTCAGTCTGCCACATTTCGATGATTTTCCAATTAATTTTTATATTTTTCTCCCTTGCAATACACTTGCTAAAAAGAAATGCACATCAAAATAGTTGCCAAGATTTAATTTACACACACACATACACACAACACACACACACACACACAAATATTCAGTTTCACTTCTATTTTGTTCTGTTTCGCCATCTGCTTTGCAGTTTCAAGGAATTGCTTTGGACCATGTTCAAATTGACCTCTTATGTTTTTTTTTTTTTTTTTTTGTTCTTTTTTTTTGTTTTTTTTTTTTGTTTTTGTTAAACGGAAACTTCAACATGTTTTGGCCAAATGTTCTTGGAATTCACTGCCAATTGAGATCATGAGATTATCAAGTTTCTAAATTTCTTTCAGCTGCTTAGGCAAAATTATGCAAAAAGCAGGTTGATTTATAATTCATACATTTAAATATATGTATATATATTTATAAATTTATGGATATGTATCAAAGAGATGCAGGAGAGAAGAAAAGTTCCCGTATATTGACCAAAGACAGGGTTGTAAAGATAAATCCCTCCAAATATAAAATACACGTTAACATATTATTAACCAACTGCAAGAATTTCACAGTGAAATCAGCTTATTAAAGTATTTTCATATTGAACAAACTGGCAACATGTTTAAAAAGCCGAATTTAAAGGTTAGTTTCTGGGTTTGTTTCCCCTCCTCTTGGGTCTTGTTTTTACATTTTTTATTCATTGTTTTTTTTAGTTACATTTTAAATTTAAGCCTTTCAAAGTAGAACTTTTTTAGCAGTTTCTTTTTTCGCATGCATTTTTAAAGGTTAGCCAAATTGGTAGCCACAAAACTCTTGTGCAATTTTCCTTGGACGAACTGTTATTTTGTTATAAATAAAAAATATGAGCAGACAACACGAACAGCAGCAGCAGCAGCAACGTTGACGCTGGCTCTGTTGCTTAATTGAGCATCAATTAAAAATGTTGCGCCTCATTAAATATATATATATATATATACATATTTATTTGTATATATGTGATACATACATATGTGTATTCCTTATGTAGGCTTGCTCGTTGTAAAAATGCTGCACACACTTATCAGTTAGTTGGTTGGTCAGACAGCGAGTTAAAGTTGTTGTTGTGGTTAACACAGTTGCGGTCAAAATAATACTACTGATTCTCAAAGTCATTTCGTAAAAGTGTCACTCGTTTTGTGCTGATCAAATTGAGACTTCCTTAAAATCTTCAATATGAAGAAAAATGCAATTCCTCTAAGCATGTTTTAAAATACAATTATTGTGCATTTATATATATATAAATATACATATATATATATATATATATATATAGTAGTAAAATATAATCACCCAATATAATTTTTAAGAAGTGAATATAAAATATTTAGTGCCACTACTTTTCTTTATATATAATTTAAATAAATTTATATAATAAATAAATTAAATTATTATTATATTATTATTATTATTATATTATTATTATTATTATATTATTATTATTATTATATTATTATTATTATTATATTATTATTATTATTATATTATTATTATTATTATATTATTATTATTATTATTATTATATTATTATTATTATATTATTATTATTATTATTATTATATTATTATTATTATTATTATATTATTATTATTATTATAATATTATTATTATAATATTATTATTATTATAATATTATTATTATTATTATATTATTATTATTATAATATTATTATTATTATTATATTATTATTATTATTATTATTATTATATTATTATTATTATTATATTATTATTATTATATTATTATTATTATTATATTATTATTATTATTATATTATTATTATTATTATTATATTATTATTATTATTATATTATTATTATTATATTATTATTATTATTTATTTTTTATTATAATTTTTTGTTATATAAATTTATATAATTTAGTAGCTATGCTAACTTTTAATATTTACCTATCTTCAGTTTTCATTGCGTGAGTTTAAATAAAATTGTCATAACTTTTAAACTACATTTGAGGTATTTTCTTTTCTTTAACTTCTATTATTCTGACCGCTGCTGTACGATACGCTTACTTCAATATTTTCTTGTAGTTGTTGCTGATGAATCGCGCTGCTTGCTGCATTACTCCCCCCTGTGGCAGTTGCAGTTGCACTCACATTCTGTAACTGCCCGCCCCCTTGGCCATTAACTATCTGCACACACACTCACACACACACACACACACACACATACACACACACATACACACTCGCACACATGGATATTTGCATTTTGCATTTGCATGGCTTGAGTCTCGCAAGACAATCGTCGTCTCAGCTTACGTTTGCCAATCCAATGATACCATATTGTTGGTCTTTAATTGAGCTGCTCCTCGACTGGGTTGCAACTGTGATGAGTCATTCGGGGTGGGTCTGCAGCTGATAGGGGAAGAGGGGGGTTGCTTGTGCTAAGAAACCAGGAAAAAACAGCGAGAGTCATTTGAACAGTCATTTGGAGACATAAGAGACATATTTGCATGCATCATTTTCAAAGTTGTGGATTGCAAGTTGTGTATTGTGTGGAACGATTAGGCCAAAGAGCATTTGTTACGTAATTGACTTCAATTAAGACTGAAATGGTAAACTAGAACATGGAACGACATCCAACTTGAGTTTGACAACATGCTTAAGTCAAACAGTTGACAAAGTTGATTCCAAAGCATTTTCAGTGTTGAATTAACGCTTCTTGATTCCTGATTCGAGTCGAGCCGAGTCGAGTCGAGTCGAGTCGAGTCGAGTCTGCTGCATTTGAATTTGATGTGTGGAGCAACTTCACCTCCAGCTCGAAGCGTTCAAATCGATCGCAGGGCTGATCTTTAACCCAACCCAGTTGCAGACAGAGACACAGACAGACACATGCCTGCTTAAGTGGTGCACTCATTCATGGGGCACAGGCAGCTGTCTGCTGGTATTCAGTATTCAGTATTCTACACACACACACAAACACACACACACACAAACATATTTTTCACACCATTTGCTGCGTTTCTGGGAGTCCAACTGAAGATACGAGTAATTATGAGCGACATAACACAAATGCCAACAGTCGGTCGCATATAAATCAGAAAAATAAATAAAATAAGAAATTGTCATAATTAAGAGATAGTTGACTACTGACTAAAAGCGCGGGGTGCTGCAACTGATGCGGTGGTGGGGTGGGGTGTGGCACAAGGACAGGGTGTGTAAAGCTTAAGCTTGGGCTTGGGATGGGGATGGGGACTGGGGACTGGGGACTGGGGCAGAGCATGTTTGACACACTGCCAGCTGAAGAACCACAAGATTATCTTAGCAGACCGAACATTAAATACACTTCAAAAAAATTTCACTATAAACTGAATAATTCAATCTATTTTGGGGTGCATTAAAAAACTCAACTGCTGTCTTTGGTTTGGATAACGGGTAAAATAAAACTTATCCTTCCCTGGCAAATATTTGTATATCGCAAGTGACATTAAGATACAGGTAGATCGGTTAGTAAAGCTGATGAAGTATATATATATATATATATATAAATATATATACATATAAATATAGTCTGTGGAATCGAAAATATGACAAACTTAACGTCAATATGGGAATCCCCGCGGCAATAGTTAAGTAGAGCATCAGATTGTAAAGAGATGACAGCTAAACTGTAGATATATATATATATATATATTTATGCATTTAACACGCACACATACACACACATACATATATGTGTATACAGTGTATCAAAACGGGCAGCGGATGTTTGGCAACCAGAATTGAGAAA
This sequence comes from Drosophila mimica, assembly GCA_037043585.1. Taxonomy (NCBI): domain Eukaryota; kingdom Metazoa; phylum Arthropoda; class Insecta; order Diptera; family Drosophilidae; genus Drosophila; species Drosophila mimica. Next base: position 1,286,860 of record JBAMBE010000748.1, read on the forward strand.
TTCTTGAGTAGAAAAAAACCAACCATGTGTCACATGCCCTGTGTGTGTGTGTGTGTGGGTGCTCTTGTGTGTGTTTGCGTGTGTGTGGGTGCTTGTGTGTGTGTGTGTGCTCCTATGTGTGTGTGTGTAAGTCTAACTTCAAAAGGAATTCTTGTACTTGTAGCTTGGTCAAATATAATCACAAATTGCGCAGTCAAAAGGCGCATAAGCAACAACAGCAACAACAACAACAACAACAGCAACAACAACAACAACAACAACAACAAAAGCAGCCCAACAGAAATTACACATTTATTTATGTGTATTCTTGCAAAAAATGATCTGAAGAGTCGCTGTGGCGTGAGGGGGGTGGGGGGCGGAAAATGCATAAACTCTTCCCGTGTTAGTCACGGGAAAATGAAAAATGAAAAGCAACGAAAACTGAAAATAAACAAACACAGTGTTTGTTTCGAATGTGGCAGCTGAAATACCCTTTATTTATTTGCTATTGTTTAGTTTAAACAATTGATGCAGTCAAAAAAAGTATTCATCAATTGTAATTATTTATTTATAATTTCTATTGTTTATTTTATTGTTTATTTAGTTAGTGCATGTTGCCTAATATACCCTTTGAACCACTGCCAGGCAGTGTATGAAGAGGAGCGTGTAGGTCAAGCGAATGCTGCTTCATGTTGCCACAAGAAGTGGTGCACGAATGCAGTGTGTGTGTTTTTGTTGTCGATTTTATATATTATTTGCTGCTTTTTTTTTTTCTTTTCTTTTTTCTTTTTTATTTTTTCGAAAGCGCAACTGCCTCGAATCGTTGTTTGGCTCGAGGCTTCTTTGACTTTTGTGCCTCGCCACAAACGCTTTTGCCTACATGCCGCCTGCCGCTCTCTCCTCTCTCCCCTCTTCATTGACTTCTTCCAACGAAGAGATGTGTGTGCGTGTGTGTGTGTTGTGTGTGTGTTGTGCATTGTAGCGTACTTCCTGGTTGTGGGGGGAGTTTTAGTTGCTCCTGTTTGTAAATGAAAAACACAACAACAACAACAACAACAAGCAGATACATATGCGCCCCTCTATGTTTATTTTGTATACATTTATGAAAAAAAAAAAAATATAAAGAAGAAGAACTAAACTCGAACCTGGGAATTACACGGAACCAGCTCGTTGCACGTTGCTCGTTGGCAGCGCGTTTGTTTGCTTGGCTTGGTTGATTGGTCGGTATGGACACGTCTGAGGCAGTCAGACAAGAGCGTAAACTGCTTGAAAAAGACGCGCAACTATTTGCAACATATTTGCGGCAGTTGACGAAATTATTCACCCATATGTGGCAAGCAGCAGTTACTTAGCGCTGTTACGACGCAGATGCCACATGACCATAACTGGCTGGCAACCAGCAACTAACAACTGATCAAGTCCACCTCAAAGTCAAAGTCCATTTTCAATGTTGCAGCTTGCAGCTTGCAACTTGGAAAAATACTCGCAAGATTTTTCTACTTAAAAAAAAAAAAAATTGTTATAAAACGATCGCAAGAATTTAGATAATCCAGAAAAGGACACGAGTTTAGAATCTCAGAATAATAAAAAATGAGAAATAGCAGAAAAAAATAGATAGAGATAGCGGAAGAGGGAGATAGAGAGGGGGAGAGAGAAAGAGATAGAGAGAATAAAACATGTGTACTACATATAGACCGACTCTGCACTGAGAGAATTCAGCTGAAACTGCACACATTTCAATTTAAAAAAAAAAACAAGTCTCTAATTGTTAAAACTGTGGCATCTATCGACATCGAAATGTATCGATATGCGAGATCTTTAACAGGGATAAATCGATAACAAAACAACGGCTGGCATTCACAATCGATAAACGCAATGTTCGTTCGTTTCGTTCAAGGGAACGAGTGAGAGAGAGATAGGTGATGAGAGGGGAAAGAGAGGAAAAGAGAGAGGGAAAGAGAGGAAGAGAGAGAGAGGGGGAGAGAGAATTAATGCAGTAAACAATTGGAGCGTAGCCCATTTAATTGATGTGAAGATGCGTGATTAAAAATTCACTGAATATTGCCGCTGCCGTTGAACTGAGCACAGCAGCGAAATGTGGCAAGGAAGAGAAACAACCAAAACGAAAACAGAAACAAAAACAAAAACAGAAACAGAAACCGAATCAGAAACGAAAACGAAAATGTACAAATTAAACGATGAGAGGAGCAAACGAGGCACAAACGCTTTCCTCTGTTTGCTGCACAAGTCACGTTGAAATGCAAACAGGAAGTTCATATTTAAAATAAGAACACGCTGCTGAGGCACGCACAAAAGAGAAACGCACAGAGTCACCAAGAGAGAAAGAGATATATATATATATATATACATAGAGAGAGAAAGAGAGAGAGAGAGAGGGGTTGAAGTTAACAACCAATTAGCGTTTATGGCTCTTTGACTTGTAGCCGCCGACGTGGACGTCGATGACGTCGTTGCAGCTACTCATCGGTGGCAGACTAACTAGCTGCCACATGCTACACGCTCCATTCCACATGCCACATGCCGCATGCTGCCTGTGGGCAAGACTAGTCTAGCGATTGATTGCTTTTGGTGGCAGCAACAACAGCAACAACAACAACCACACTTATGCCAAACACACCTAGCCAACTAACCGACCAACTAAGTCGACCAAACTGATTCCTGGTCAAAGGAATTGCTTCTGCTCGAATTCAAGTTTTGCTTCTCTCCAAGCAAAAGGCGAAATTCCTTGGGATTTTTATTTGCTTTGCGAATTGAGAGTATTATTAAGAAAATTGATTCCAAAAGATTTTTAGTGATTTTTATTGCAATTCATATGGCTACATGACATGAAAATCAGTTAAAAAGTTAAGTTTCAGATATTGTGGATGCCTTTTTGAGTCTAATCGTGGTCAAAAGTAAACTTTTGAGTTGATTTATGACTTAATTTTTGGAATTTGAAATCTTGTTAAAAATTTGGAATTCTCAAAGGCAAATTTCGTTTTTAGAATGCATTTTTGCTTACAGTTAACAGTTAACAGTTATAATTTGTTACTTAAGAAAATATTTCGTTTTATTATATTATTAGTTTATAATTATTGCTTTAAATACCAGGAAAGAGTATCAACTTTTTGGCTTTTTTTTTTATAATTATCGTCTTTTGTTCGATTTGTTTATTTTGTTGTTTGTCTTTGTTTGTTGGCCACGTTCTGTTATCGCTTTTAATGCATTCAAAAATCATTAGTCGCAGGCCTTTGGCCGCAACCCAGTGGCAGCTTCTTTATTTTCCCTCTTTCTCTCTCTCTTTCTCATCCTCCGTCTCACTCTTCAAGTTTGCTTCTACTTCGATCGGTTTGCTCCCGAGCAAGCTTGACGCCCATTTGACCATTAACGCCAGCATCCACTGTAATTAATGGTCGTTTAGTTTGACTATTCCCCCTATACATATACATATATATATATATATATATATACATACAGTTGCGGTAAATATAATAGTACCAGTTTATCATGAAGAACTCGATTTAGAAACACGCATTTAGTTTCACTAAAGAAAGAAATGTGTGTGTTTTGGAAATTTGAGGGCATCGTGGAAAATACGAAAATGTAGCTTACCCACTTTACACATTTTATTTTGAAAAGAAAAGCTTCGCATATTAACCCTACAGTGCCCAATTTTTTTTTTGGCGCCTAAAGGCCTACAACAAAATTGTCGAAACTTTGTTTGGCTTTCAAAACTGTCAGCAACACGAAAATAATTAATTTATTTGCAACTGCAAACAATTTTAATTCTTTATTTATTATTATTTTAATGCTTTGCACTTTTGCGAAATAATTATTATTATTATTATTATGAAAATCACAAATTATCTTAAAGCAAAAAATAACAATTTGTGTAAAAGGGAAATTTTTGAAGAGAATTCGTGCTAAATTTGTCAGGCAGCAGTATTATTGTGACCGTGACTGTATGTGTTTAGCAAGTGCACCGTCCTTGAATTATTCTTAATTTCTTTTGCTGCTCCTTCATCAGCCCCCTTGCCCCGCCTGCTCCGTGTGCATAATTAGCTTCATTAGCGCAACTATCGCTCAGTTGCAGGCGGCTATTGGAATGAATCGTCTCAACATGTTGGCCTGGCCACAACTGCAAAATATAAATATGTGCGTTGCACGCAAAGCACACACACACACACACACACTCACACACACACTCGTCGCACAACTTGTTGGTTTATTACAGCTAAAAATATGCACATAATTAAATTTTCACATAAGCGTCGTGCAAATTTTTGCATATCTCATTTATGGCCAGCCTAGTTGAGGTGGCATGCCACACACAGTTGCTGTGGCACTTAACACGCAACATTCGTCAGAAGCTGGCCCAGGCTTCAATCAAATGCCCATCAGTCAGTCAGTCAGTCAGGTGAGGGGGCGTGGCTGATATTGCTGAAGAGCCTCTTTAAATAAAAATAAATAAATTGAAATATATTTGAAAAGCGACTCAAACGAAATTCGAAAGTTCCCTTGAAAGAGTTGGATTTTAATATATGCTTCATATATACAATAATGCTATAATATATATGTATAATTTCGATTATTGATAAATGATAAATATCGCTGAATTTGTATAATTCGAAAGGACAATTCTCAAAGCAATTTCCGATAATTTTCTTTATGAAAACAGACCTTGAATTTTTCTATTTGTCTCCCATTTCAGTTTTGATCGATTTCCGATAGAAATAAAAGATAATTGTAGGAAAATGTTAAATTTACATTATATTTATTTTTAACAAATTCAGCGAATCATGGCCAAAACATCGTTACTAGTTTTAAAGCCTTAATTCTTATGACTGATATTTGCCGTGTGTTAATAAAAAAAATCAAATAAAATGTAAGCAAGGAAAGGAACACTTTATTTACTTTGAAAATTGATCAGCAAACAGCTAAAAGTTTTATGTGATGTATCAGTCCCTTCACACCACATCGCACCACACTGCACCGCACCACAATTCCCAGTCAGACAATCAAATCGGTATCCACTTCACACAAGAAGACATTGAGGCTGTCGCGTGTGTCGCTTGTCACATTTTATTTGATTTTATTTTTATTTCATGTCCACCCCACCCTCCACCCACTCCCTCCCTTCACTCCCTCCACCCACTCAACCCACAACCCACACACACCAGCTCAATCTCAATGCCAATCCCTCTCCTGCCTGCCTCGTAATGCTGCACTCTCCTACATAATTCAAGCAGCTTTGCTTGAGCTGCTGCTGCTTCTGCTTCTTCTTTATTGTTGTTGTTGTTGTTGTTGTTAGTGTGTGTGTTAGCTTTTGACACCCTTGCTGAATAAACAATGGCAACAACAACAGGAGACAAGCAGCAACAAGTCACACAACGAACCAATTTGTTGTTCACCAATTTCTCAGTTCCTTGAGCCCCCCACAAACACACACAAACACACACAAACACACACACACACACACACACACACAGACACACACAGACACACATATATATATTTATATATATATATCGTTATAGCTCACCAACTTTTTAAAGAATTCCCCCGATTTTTTCAATGTTTATTTGTCAGATGAAAAATCTGTTGTTTTTTTCGGGTTTTGATGGCCAATTTCAGGCGCTAAATGTTTGACAGCTTGCCTCCGATATATGTGTTGGTCTGTGTGTGTGTGTGTGTGTGTGTGTTGGTGTTGTTTAATTAGCCAGATAACGCGCGACAACAACAACAACAATCTACAATTTATATGCACAGCCGGGGACAGTTCATCAGCAATCATCATCATCCCCAATAAGGCGATTGTTATTGTTTCTGATGACATGCAGAAAACTCGACGACAACAACAACAAAATGTCACACAACAATGTATTTATAAGTGTAATAAAAAAATAATAAAAAACTGTAGCAGCTATAAATAAAAATGTTGCATGTAAAACATAGGCTCCCCCAATTTGTGGCCCTGGCAACGTGCAACGCAAGCAAGAAATGATAAAAGTCATTTTGCGCCAAAAATGCCAAACGAGACACTTCATTTAAGCTATATTTGGACTTACTTTGATCTTGAATATTGCTTAAATATTTCAAATATTCTTGCAACTTGTTGCAATTTATCGCAATTTTAATATGATTTATTTTTCATGCTATTTTTAATATTTTAAACTAATTGAAATCATTTCTTTATCGTTTCAGGTAAGTGCTACGACTCTTGTGAATTTTGGCCGTATTTCGGCTTTTTAAAGCCGTTTAAAGCTATTCCCAGCTGAAGCATGTGAGAACTTGAGCATCACTCTCACAATCGGTTTGATATATATATATAATTATAATCCATCGAAGTAAAAATAATATTACATTTTGTCTGTTTTACTTACCTTAAAAACAAACAAATTATCTTAATTTTTGATTGAATTGGACAAAGATAATTTTTATTATTATTTTTATTTATATTTAATTGTAGAATTTGTGATTTACTGATTTATGTGATTTGATTTAATTGAATTTAATTTAGCAGAGTGAAGCAGTTATTTGATTATTATTTACTGCGTATATTTGTGTAGATAATATATATATATACAGTGAGCAAAATCTTATTTCGCACAGTGCCTAGCAAAAATTTTAATTGCATGCCATAAAGTAATTATGTAATATTTTTCAAAAATTCCAAAGACCCATGGCAGGTACATTTATTAACCACCAAAATGAATATATGATCCTAATCAACTGTGGTTTTTCCACCTGCTAGGTAGGGTTATGTAAGAAAGTTCCTCTATTTATGGCAAAGGCTTATTTCGCACAGTTACATTATGGAGACCTGAGTGCCATAAGACCCGGATTTTTTCGTCAGGTTGAATATTTTCAGTATAAATAGACCAATCCTCCGTAGTCAGTGTAGTTTTTTCCTGCATTTCGGGTGCAACAAGTCAACAAGGACCATGGGCAAACTGACTACCATTGAGCAAAGGAAACTCATCCTGGAACACTTAAAAATCGGATATTCATATCACCAAATAGCTAAAATGATCAATCTAAACACCTCAACTGTATTCTGCATCATTTGGAGTTTCGTCGACGAAAATCGGACAGAGGACAAGGGCGGAATGGCACCAAACCCAATTTTCACCAAGCAGGTCGAGCCGAGGATCATCAGGAAAACAAAGGGAAATCTTAAGCTATCGGCTCAAAAACTGACTCAATAGGTGCAGCATGAAATAAGGAAAAAGTTCAGTATGGGAACTGTGCTCCACGTTCTGCGCAACCATGACTTTAATGCCCGAGAACCACGAAAAAATAAATTTATAAGCGCAAAAACTATAGGGTCTAGGATGACGTTCGTCAAAATCCACTTGGACAAGGATTTGGAGTTCTGAAACACAGTTATATTTGAATTTGAGCACAAATTAAACATTTTTGGCTCGGACGGACGGAATTATGTGTGGCGACACTCCAATACTGAGCTCAGTCCCAAAAACTTAAAGGCAACAGTCAAGCACTGCGGAGGAAGTGTCCTGGTATGGGCATCTATCTCGGCAGCCCGCGACTGAAATTTTGTGATTATTGAAACAATAATGGACAAGAATGTGTACTTTGATATACTAAAGGAAAATTTACTCGAAAGTGCCGAGAAGCTAGAATACGACGTACTTTCCGGATCTACCAGGACAACGACCCCAAGCATAAGGCCGGAATAGTACAGTCCTCGCTTAGATCGAACTGTCCCCACATGATAATTCCACCGGCCCAGTCTCCAGATTTAAATGTTATTGAAAATTTGTGGGCTCTGCTGGAAAATAACATCCGGAATCACAACATATCCTACAAACAGGATTCCAAAATGCTCTACTGGAGGAGTGGAGCAGGATCAGTCCAGAAACTACCCGGAAACTAGTATCTTCCATGAATAATAGGTTAAGGGAAGTTGTTAAGGCTAAAGGATATCATACTAAGTATTAACATCCTTATTTAAGCTTTTATACGCCAAATATGTAACTTTTTTTAAGACTGTGCGAAATAAGACTTTGTACGAATTTTGAATATGTTTTTAGTTTTTGACTAATTTTAATTAATTAATTAATATTTTAATAAAAAGTAAAGTTTCTTTTTCAAATGTGATATAACATTAAACAAATTGGCATTTAAACATTTTGAATTTGTTTACTTGTTTAAACTTTATAGCACTTTCAATTTTTTGCTAGGCACTGTGCGAAATAAGCTTTTGCTCACTGTATATATAAGTATGTATATATATATATATATGTATGTATATATATATATATATGTATGTATATATATATTATAGCCATTAGTTCCTATCACAATTCTCAAATACCCATTCCCATTCCGTAAATAATTTGAGGCTAACACAGAAAACAATGGAAAAATCACAGGTTGCAGGAAAATTTTGTGTGATTTCTTCTCTGACTTTTCCAATTTGAATCTTAATCGAAAGTGATTTATTTGAAAGTGGGAAAAGAGCTAACGTTGAATTTTCTTGATTTCATATTTAAATTTGTATTTAATTTTTCCATTTCCAATTGCTTTTTTTCTCGCTTGCCGCAAAATAAAAATGTACATAAATTAGGTTGACTTTTTTATGTTTTATTTTATTTATTTTTACTACGCGCGTATTTTCTGCTGTTGTGTGTGTGTGTGTCCTTGTGTGTGTGTGTGTGTAAATATTTGTTTGAAACTCGTTTCCCATAATTTATTTGCAATTTCTGTGCTTTCGCATGCCACAAAACCCATAATGCTTTATAAGCCACCTTCATTTGCTTTGTGACCCGTTTTTAAAGCACAAGCCACCCCCCACCCAACCACCCACACACACACACACACAAACATGCTGTGCCTTTGCCTTGCAACACAAAAAGTCCATTCATATTTTCAATTAAGTAATTGATTGTCCTTTAAATGGTGCCCCCAAAAATTGGGGACGCCAAATCGATGGCAGTTAATTAATTTGTGTTTCAGTTCAGTTCGAACTCATCAAGTTTTATGTATTGGACAACGACATTAAGTTATAGCCAATATATATAGCCATATAGCTATATATATGTATATATATATATTATTTTTATTTAAACGTCAGCTAAGCCCCAAGTCAACGTCAAATTGCCAGCTGTGGGTCACAATTCCAAATGGGCTTTAACCGTTCTGTTTCTGGCGCCTTTTGATAATCGAAACATTTTTCACACACACACACACACACACGCACACATACACACATAGGCGATGCCTACTGTGCAGGAGCAGAATCGCTTAAAAGCCTTCTGACGTTCTATTTGAGGCACGCTAATTGGCAACAGTGCTGCGCAATAATTCACAACTTTTTATTGCCACAAAAAAGTGCACACAAAATGAAGCAAAAAATCTCTGTTTTGAATTATGCTGTTAACGTGATAGTTGCTATAAGTTATATATATATATATATATATATATATATATATATATATATATATCGTTCATAATAACGTGATAGTTACACAGAAACGTAGTTAAGTAACACTTTTTGGCCTCAACTCAACAAATTCAAATTTATTTAAAATTGCTGTAAAAGTATTCTTTCCCCATCTTAAAGATCTCAAGTTTCTCCAGTTCTACGTTAGTATCTTTTTTTTTGTATATAACTGTAAAGTTATCTACAAATCTGATTAGCTATATTTTTATTTATTTTTATTATATTTTTTTTTTTGTAAATATGAGTTTTGTTTGATGAGCGGCATTTGTGAAGTCATCGAGTGATCAGCACATACCATTATCCTGACTATTTTTTTCTATGTATATTCTTCATATATTTTCTATATATATTCTCGATCTATGTGATATATTTTCTATATGACTCTTCAGGGCTTGCAATCAATTACAGTGCAAGTCACAGTTTCGATTTGAATTCGTCCGTCAGTTAATTAATAAAACCAATTTATGGCCAGCGAGGGGATTGACTTCAATGTGTGTGTGTGAATGTGGTGTGTGTGGTGTGTGTGTGTGTTGTGTGTGGTGTGTGTGTTGGTTATGGTTGTGGATTGCGGATTGCTGGTTGCAAACCCGCAAAACTCATTTTCACAGCGAATGTCGCTAACTTTGGGGCACACGGGCGCTTTTCGCCGAAATTGTTTTGTGTGTAAAGTTTTTATTAAATATTCATGCTGGACACACACTCGCACACACACTCGCAAACACACTCGCACACACACTCGCACACACGACAATTACCACGATTTCAGATGCAGACACGGTTTTTGGGGATACGCCAATTGAAGCTCGCTCGTTCCACGTCAATCAGCAGTAACAACAAAAATCAGCTAAACACACACACACACACACACACTATATTATTGGGAACACACGCACACACACAAAATACACACAGTCAGTCGAGCAGAAGCCAATAAAAACGTGTTGTGCTCGAATTGTTTCATATTTTTTATTTTAGTAACAATTATTTTCACTTTTCTTCTTTTAGTCAAAAAGTTTTCTAATTCAAAATTTCTATTGGCAATGGTTATTTTGGTGTGTGTGTATAAGTGCATGGTTGTGTGTGTGCGTGTGTGTGTGTGTGTGTTTATTACATTAATTATTAATTTTACTGTACTTTGTTGGCTTGTTAAGGTGGTCTGCTACTCGTTGCCATTTTGATTGACTTCAAATCGTCAAAGGCATCATTCATCCAAAACTCTTGACTGCAGTCATCCACATAATTAGCATATTCCAAATAGTTCCACATACTCCACAAAGCTGGACATATTCTATATTCATGTGGCCAATTACCTATTGTTCCCAGACTTGAATTGATCTCTTTCAGAAGTCCTTTGCACAACTTCTGTGGCTTGATTAATTAGTTGACATTTCGAGAGCCAGAATACCCTGTACAAATTGCTCTGCAGTGTGGCATGATTATAAAATATTAATAATAATAATAATGATAATAATGATAATAATAATAATAATAATAATAACAACAATAATAATAATGATAGTAATAATAATAATATTAATAACAATAATAATAATTATTATGATAATAATAATATTAATAATATAAATATATAATAATAAGAATACTCAAGTAAAGATATTCGGTTTTAAATTTCAATTTAAAGTCGCAGAAAAATATATTAATAATACAATAAATTTAAATAATTTGAATAAATAAGAAATCTATATATTTAAAAACAAAAATAATTGATTACAAAAGCGAAAAAGCCTGTTTTAAGGGGTATTTGGGTGCGGGGCACTTTTGTTTTTCTTGCTTTCTACTTAAGAACAAGGAGCAACTGTCTGACTATTTCTCTCTCTTTTCTCTCTCTCTCTCTCTCTCTCTCTCTCTCTCTCTCTCTCTCTCTCTCTCTCTCTCTGTGTGTGTGCGTGTGTGTGTGAGCAATTTCTCAAAGCAAATGTAATGGAAGACAGTGTGTCCTTTTGGTCAGAGAGACCCCCAACGGGGTCCAACTAATGGCCACATTCGCCAAGCTGTCGCTTTTAGCTGTTAACTGGTCCGTTGTGAAAATTGTTGGTTGCTGTTTGGAAACTGTTTGCTCAACCATATGAATAACTGTTTGCGATTGCAATTTGGCTAATAAGGTGAAAACCACAAGCTTGTTGATGTGTGCAACTCAATTCTAACAATGTCAGTCGCAAACTTTGCGATAAAAAGGCAAACTGCAATTAAAGCATTTAACTTAATTTATTCGCACTAATATTCAAATTTATCTAGTAGATTTGTAGTATTTATTTCGAGAGGGGGGGGAGTGGCAACTGCTTGGACAATTGGCTTTAATCATTTTAATAACAACAGCAGCAACAACAACAACTCTTCTTTCTTTGCAGCTGGTGTTTTTGGCCTCAACTTTGGTCTGTTGGCTTTCAGCTGTTGGCTTTTGTGGCTTTCCTTGTTGTTGATCTTGTTACTGTTGGCGCAATTAGTCAGCACCATTTTAGTGTGGCATAAAGGGATAAAGCCAGGTCAAATGCAAGCAGAGGCAGCATTAAGTATATAGATATATATTCTTGAGCAGCATCGATTAGAGCCACAGATTTCAATCATTTTCCTTATTTTATTTTCGATGACTTCCTTATTCTCTAATATTGATATTAATCGATATCATTGACATTAATATATTTAACAGCTGGTCTTAGGGTATCTACTAGTCGAACACCTCCCCTCCCCTCCCATCCCCTTATTCTTATTTTTATTTGCCTATTGTTTTTTTTTTTACTTTACTTTAGTTGTTTGCCTCTGGTTGTTCTTTGCCTGTAGCAAATTGTGAACTCAAGTGGCAAAAGAAGAGGAAAAACGAGGGAAAGAAATAGCTAGCCGCATATTTGGTGTCTGTGGCAAGTCAAACGCACACGTGATGCATGTGTTTACCAGTGACTTTGTCTGGCATTGTTTTTATAATTAGATAACATGCCTCATAAATGTGCCCACTCCCCAATCTCCTATCTACACACACACATCCACCCCAATACTTGAACGCCTCTATCTGTCTGTGTGTGTGTGTGTGTGTGTGTGTGTGTGTGGATGCTGTTTCTGCACTTGGATGCTTTAATTAAAATAAAAACACAGCTGCTTATCACCCCCAGACCCCAGCAGATTGCCGACTTCAGATTGTTGTTGTTGTTGTTGCTGTTTCATAGAATATTTTTAGGGAGGAAGCTGGTCGAAAGATGCTCTGCCTCTGCCTCTGCCTCTGCCTACACATGCCACTAATGCGATTCAATAACACAAGTTTATTTTACTAACAAGCCTGCCCCACATTTAAGTTGGAGGAAACAACTTATTTTATTTTTGATTTCATTTGATTAATAAATATTTAATTGGAGTAATTAAGTTGTAGCAAGTTGCCAGGAACTGTTATTGTAGCAAATTACTTCAAAAATATTATTACAAATTTCCAACACTTATCAAATAGCAGCATATTTTTAAACGACAAATCATTGAGACAAATAAATAAATAAATAAATAAATAAAATAAAAAAATAAAAAAATAAAAAAATAAAAATAAATCTACAGTTTTACGATTTTGTTGATTAAGGAAAAAGAATTTCTGCTTTCAACGAAAGAAAGAAAAAAATGCTGGCCTTGCAATTCACTTTTTGTTTTTTCAAGTGTAGAGAGTGGCAGAAGGCGGAGGCGGAGGCGCAGGATTGGTGGCAAAACTTTTGGCTGCCACGCTGGCAAGCGATAACAACATAAGTTGACTGCACTCCACTCGGTGGTAGACAAGACGCGGGGTGGGGTCGAGGCAAGGCGAGGCGAGGCGCCACAAGGCGGGACTTGCTGGAGGGCACTTAGCTACAAATTATGAGCCGAGGCGTAACTTTTCCACAACGCCAACGACAACAACAACAACAACAACAACAACAACAACAACAACAACAACAACAACAACAACAACAACAACAACAACAACAACAACAACAGCAATACTGAAAAGTACAAGAACAATAACAATGCAACGTGCAACGTTGCACGTCCTTCTGTAGCATTTGCACACTTTTCTGCTGTTGTTCTTGTTGTTGTTCTCAACAAGTTGTTGCAGCAGCTTTGACAAAGCTTTCGAGCAGCCCTCGAATCACACAACCACAAGTAAATTCTGCACTTGCAGACAGCCATCGGCATGTGTGTGTGAACGTGTGTGTGTGAGCGTGTGTGTGTTCATATGCCACAGACAACGTCAGCGGGTGGCTGCAGCTTCCACAGTTTCGTGGCAAGCGTGGCAAGAGGAGCTGCTGCTGCTGCTGCCGTTTTGTCGTGTTTGTCGCTTGTCGGCCGCGGGGCTGATTGAATTGTCTGATTTCCCTGATTGCCGTCGCCAGACATCCAATGTCCGTTCGTCTGTCCGTCCCTCTGGCCATCGTCATCATCATCATCATCATCCTCATCATCATCATTGGCTTTTAAAAATGAAAATCATCGTTGAAAATAAATTAAAGACACTTCATTTGTCCATTTTGTCGTCATCGCTGCCATCAAACAATTGCCACAACGCAGAGGCAGAGACAGAGGCGGCGATGACATTGCCACCAGTCTCCTACGTGCCTCACAATGTGTTGCATCCAAATCAAATACCAAGTTAAGATACCAAAATGTCAACATGAGCAACAGAAGCGGACAAAACAATGCAAATAGGATTTAAAATATATATTCTTGATATATATGTATTTATATATTTCTATATACATATACAGTGTCTACCACCTTATTTGGAACGGTGTCTAGCAAAAATTTCAATTACCTGCCATAAACTCATTATGCATTCTTTTTCAAAAATTCCAAAGACCCATGGCAGGTACATATATTAACCACAAAAATGAATATAGGACCCTAATAAACTGGGATTTCCCCACCCGCTAGGTCGGGTTATGTAAAAAAGTACCCAATTTTATGATTCCAGCCTATTTGGAACAGTTACATTACGAACACCTGTGTGCCATAAAACCCGGATTTTTTACCTAAAGTTGAATATTTACGGTAGAAATAGACCAACATTTTATATCAGTTTAGTTTTTTTCCGCATTTGGGCTGCAACCTGCCAACAAGGACAATGGGCAAACAGACTACCATTGATCAACGGAAACTCATCCTGGAACACTTAAAAATCGGATATTCATATCACCAAATAGCTAAAATGATCAATCTAAACACCTCAACTGTATTCTACATCATTTGGAGTTTCGTCGACGAAAATCGGACAGAGGACAAGGGCGGAATGGCACCAAACCCGATTTTCACCCAGCAGGACGAGTCAAGGATCATCAAGAAAATAAGGGGAAATCTGAAGCTATCGGCTCAAAAACTGACTCAATAGGTGCAGGAGGAAATAAGGAAAAAGTTCAGTAAGGGAACTGTGCTCCAAGTTCTAAGCAACTATGACTTGAAGGCCCGAGTACCACAGAAAACGAAATTTATAAGCGCAAAAAATAGGCGGTCTAGGATGACGTTCGCCAAAATCCACTTGGACAAGGATTTGGAGTTCTGGAAAACAGTCATATTTGAATTTGAGCACAAATTAAACATTTTTGGCTCGGACGGAAGGAATTATGTGTGGCGACACTCCAATACTGATCTGAGTCCCAAAAACATAAGGGCAACATTCAAGCACTGCTGAGGAAGTGTCCTGGTATGGGCATCTATCTCGGCAGCCCGCGATTGAAATTTTGTGATTATTGAAACAATAATGGACAAGAATGTGTACTTCGATATACTAAAGGAAAATTTACTCCAAAGTGCCGAGAAACTGGGAGTTCGACGTACTTTCCGGTTCTACCAGGACAACGACCCCAAGCATAAGGCCGGAATAGTACAGTCCTGGCTTATCTGGAACTGCCCCCACGTGATAATTCCACCGGCCCAGTCTCCAGATTTAAATGTTATTAAAAATTTGTGGACTCTGCTGGAAAATAACATCCGGAAACACAAGATATCCTGCAAACAGGATCTCAAAATGCTCTGCTGGAGGAGTGGAGCAGGATCAGTCCAGAAACTACCCGGAAGCTGGTATCTTCCATGAAAAATAGGTTAAGCGAGGTTGTTAAGGCTAAAGGATATCATACTAAGTATTAACATCCTTACTTAAGCTTTTATACGCCAAATATTTAACTTTTTTTAAGACTGTTCCAAATAAGCTGGAACACGTTTTTGGATATGTTTTCAGTTTTTGACTAATTTTAATTAATTAATTAATATTTTAGTAAAAACTAAAGGTTATTTTTCAAATGTGATATAACATTAAACAAATTGGCATTTAAGCATTTTACATTTTTTTCCTTGTTTAAACTTTATAGCACTTTAAAATTTTTGCTAGACACCGTTCCAAATAAGGTGGTAGACACTGTATATATATATATATGTTTCCGCCTTTGCTTAGCATCTATCGATAACTGTCTCCGTTTCGTGAATATCGATACATATCGAAGCACGATCTTTCTTAAAGAGAATAGAGCATATCCCTTGATATAATGGGAAGATTTATCAGTTTAAAGCAAACATGATTCTACGATCAGAAAAATAGGGAAGATTTATTTTATATATATACTTATCACAAACTATAATTGAAGTTAATGCCACAAGGATATCGCCCAGTTGGGATTGATTCTTGCTTGTGTTTTAATAATAACAATCCATTTGGAAGAAGCCAAACACTTGATGAAGTTGCCCCAAAGGGGGGCAACCCCAAGAAACACTTTGCAGCACTTGACGATTACACGCTCATTATTATTATTACTATTTGTATGCGTATTGGTATTGGTAGTCATAGTTGCCACAGTTGCCACACAGCTTGTCTGTCTGCCTGCCTGCTCTTATCGCAGCGCAGCGCAGCGAACAATAAATTTGTGGCAAGGCATTTTCCATTTTCATAGCGCCACGACGATTTATTTATGTATATATATATATGTATATATATATATATATATATATATATATGATTTTCTTCCAGTATTGAATTTTGATCGCAGTTCGATAAAAATGGGGCAAGGGGCATTTCCTCATTTCGTGCTGTGTGCGACTCGAATTGATTTTTTTAGGATCGCATTTTCAACGATTGTCAACAGTTGCCACATAATGTTTGTTTGTGGGAAACTGAGCAGCCAAGTGGCAAATATCTATTTGTATATAACTCCAAAGATCGGAGATCGAAGAGGCCAAATCTGTGCCACATTAAGTTGAAAGGTTCAGGTAAAGTTGATTGGTTGGTTTAGGTTTATGTTGTTGTTGTTGTTGTTGTTAAAAAAAATAAATGTTGCATCTGTAAAGTTGTGGTTTTAGTTTAACATTCTAGTTTTCACAATGTTTTCAACTATTTATGCAAATTCGAGTTTACAATTCAAGAGAAAAAAACATTTCCAAAAAGCAATTGTTTTTTTTTAAATTAATTTCATTTATGTTTGCGAATAGTTTTCATGGCAGTTGAATGATGTATTAAGCAGAATATTATTTGAATAATTTATTAACTTGCTTAAATAGTTTAAAAAAACAAATTGCAACTTTTTTTATTTTTATTTTTTTTTGCTTTTTTAATTGAGCGAAATGTGAAGTGTTTGAAAACTCTTCTTCTTTCTTGTTGTTTTGTTGCAGTGGAATTCTCTAGTTGCCAAACGACACATATTTCAGTGGTAACAGCCAAAAGGAAAAACAAAATTGTATGCAACAATAACAATATGGGGTAAAATGGTTGTGCCACACAAAGCAGCATAAAGGCAAACAACAAAGGAAGAACAAGAGCAAAACAGAAACAGAAGCAGAAAGAAAAACAAAAACAAAAACAATACAATAAAACAGGCAAATTGTGGAAAATGCAGTCTTTTGCTGCAAGCATTGCTCATTTCTCGCTTTTGTTGCGCTGTTGCACGTTGCTTCGTTGTTCTGCTATCGACAATTGGCGCTGCTTTGTTGCAGCAGCGCGCGGCAAGCGTCCAGCGATCGTTCACTTTGCCTTTGGTTTTGTGCCACTTTTAAGCTTTGTTGCATTTTCCGTTGAAACTACTGACGCTGTGTGTGTGTGTGTGAGCCTTGTGGCAAGCATGCAAAAAGCGGAAATAAGCCACTTGAGGCGACCTCAAAAAATAAATAAAATAAAATAAAATAAAAAATAAAAGTAAAGGGGCAGCCGCAGCATGCAGCATGTGAGTGAGTAATCGTGCGCGCCACTTGCCACAAGCGACCCGACCAGCCAGCAGCGTAGCCAGAGTCCAAAGCCTGCATTAAGCTTGCCACAGCTCCATGTGAGTGTCTCTCTGTCTGTCTGTCTGTGTTTGTGTTTGTGTTTGTGTTTGTGTGTAGAATGTTTGCAGCTCCCCAGGCAACCGTCACTCTCTATCTCTCTCGCTCCCTCTCTTTCTAGCTTTAGAAGAAGAAGAAGAGTAGAACAACTTGTGCCTCTCAAGTTGCAAGCAGCACTTTTATTGTATACGAAATGAAATGTTTAAAATAATTCAGCAGCAGCAGCAGCAGGGAAAACCAGGCAACGAAGTCGGCTCACAAAGGTTACAACGTTGACGTTGGCCAAAACCTGATTTACTTGTTCTGTTTCTTTGGCTCCTTTTGCTGCTGCTGCTGTTGCTGCTACTTGCTGTTGCTGCCGCTTCTGGCCGGGCGGGCGACTTTGATTGCCTTTGTTTAAGTTGGCTAAGCTGACTGACTGCAACACTGGCGCTGATCTGCAACATAAATTTCAACAGCATTTATTTAAGCCTCACTGCCACCAGCCACCCTCAACTCTCGGGCACACACATGTTGTGCACATGCACACTCAACTCAAGTGTGTGTGTGCGTTTGTGGTGCATGCAGCAGTTCATTACGATTGACTTGCAGCCAAAAGAAAAGCGAAGGAAACTTCATTCGCAGCATCTTCAACATAAACAAATCTTGTATATTTTTAGACGATTTCATAATAAGCAACATCTTTCTCCTTTCTCTCTCTGTCTCTCTTTCTCTATCTCTCTCTGTCTCTCTCTCTTTCTTGCTCATTCATTTTTTATGTGTTTGGCCAATCTTTTGCTTGCCTCGCTTCAAAATTTCCATTTTTGTGTCTCTTCCATTTGAACTATTTGTGTTGCAATTGCCTGCTGCCTGCTGCCTGCCACATTTAGTGGCAAATAAACGTGTAAGGGAAGTGAAATCAGTTGATGCCTTCAATTGGGTTAATTGCCAATTCCATGTGTCTGCAACAACGATAACAACGATCTGTGCCACAAATGATTTTTCACTATTTGAGATGAACTCTCAAGCAAAGGGCACTTTGAAAGGTGCTCATGTTGTAGTTGATTCATTTCAAAACACTCATACACACTCACACACACTCACACACACTCTCACACACTCATACACACAAAAAAAACCTGTTTTAATTGATTTTTTTTTTCTGTTCTTCATTTTGCATTTCTCCTGACCGAATCTCGACCAACTTCATTAGAACCTTCAACTTGCACTTCCAGAAACTGCTTCACTTATGTATGTATATGTATATGTGTGTGTGTGTGTGTTGCAATAACTGCTTGAGGGGCACTGCATCTATGCCTGATTACAACCTTCACTCAATGTTCGGCCAACATTGCCACTAACTGCTTTTCCCAGTGGCTCAACTGACTGCTGCCGCTGCTGAACTGCTTCAGAATTGTTGCTTAAAATAATTTCCTAATTCAATATTGGCATTAACCATTTACCCACTCCCACTCCCACTCCCTGTCTGAGGGGTAGTCTTGACCCATTGCGGAATGCTGGTCAAAACCGAAGCAGCGAAAATAAATTGCTTTGCTCAATTAGCGGTTTTTCGCAATGCTGGCCATTTGCTGTCCGTTGGCTCCATTCACTTTAAGCTTGGCCAGATTGACTGCCGCCCAGCTTAGATTGGATGAATTTGTGGACCACTCTGGCTGCACTCTGGATACACTCAGCGAAAAGCGCTGTTCGTTCAACTATGCAACTATTTAAACATTTTATTTGCCTCAAAAATCCAGGAAGGGAAGTTCGGAAGTTCGTTCTTCAATAAATGCGTGTAATTGAAATATCTGACAACATATTTACACACACACATATATATATATATATATATATATATTATAGATAAATATAGATTTGTTAATTATCTGTAGATAATTGAAGATGAATTCAATAATCCCGCTAATCTTGTTTTATCTTTTTTAATCCAAAGCTGTTGAAATAGAAATCAAGTTTTGTTGGCTGCGGATTCCGTTTGCACTTGGTTTAAGCACAACATTCTCCCTCTCTCTCTCCCCTCTCTCTCTCTCTGTCTCCTTCTTACTCACTCCTTCAGAAGACGATTAGCGCATGGCTTTAATTAATGTTTCGGTTATCTGAGCCAGCGTCAATTGTGACAGTTAATCGAGCTGTAAATTGCTGGGTGGAGGAGGAGCAACTGTTGCAACAAAATGCTGCACACCGTTCTGCTCCAACAGCGATTGCAGCAGCTGCAAGCTGCAAGTAAACAAAACTTAATTAGAATAGAGACTAAGGAGAATTTGAGCGCGTAAAAGTTGCATCTCCTTCAGGCAACAAGCCACAAGCAGCAAGCAGCGTGTTGAGTGGAGCGTGAGGCGTGCAACGTGCAGCGTGGAGCGTGTTGTCAATTGTCTGCTTCAACAGCTGGGAGGCTGTCTGTGTCTGGCTGGCTGAGCATTGTTTCAATGTCATGTTGCAAAAGCAACAGCGGCCGGAAATCCAATTGCTCTGTGTGTGTCTGTGTGTGTGTGTTGCAAGTTGTAAGCTGAAGTGCCAACAATTTTGGTGTGTGTTACACACAGCTGCAACAGCAACAACAGCAGCTATTTGCAGCTTGCCACACTCGAGCACGAACGTTGAAGTTGTTGCTGAAGTTGGTGGCAAAAATTCGCTAATTATGTTGCCAACTATTGCCGCTGCTGCTTCTTCTTTTTGCCATTGTTGTGACCTTGTTTGGTGTGTGTCTGTGTTGCACAACCGGAAGAAGAAGATCTTCAACGAGTGTGTGTGTGAGTGTGCAGCAGAGACTGTCTGGACACTTGAAGAATATAATGCGTGCCACATAATTTGCAGGGATACAAGTGTCACACAAGCAGCCAGCTGCGTGTGTGGCATACATCAAAGCCATGAAATTTATATTTACATTTATATATATTTACATTTATATATGTATATATGTATATATATATATATATCTGTAACTAGGTGTACGTTTGTGCCACATACTTCAGATCTCAAATTTGAGCATAGAATTCTTGATTTTGTTTGGAAGCATCTGAAAGCACTTTATTCATAAGAAATATCGTTGCATGTTTCTTCGACTTACTTCCGAATCTCTACCGATATCTAATTGCCACATGCCACAGATGAAGCTAACACTTGGTCAAGTCTAATTATTTGGGGTGCTTTTTGTATTTATCTTTTGTATACAGCATAAAAGATACAAAAGCTGATTCTTAAGGCTAATTTGACTAATGTAGATTCCCAACACAACAGACACAACAGCAACAGACCTACTTTAATAGCAACATAGCAACAACAACAACAACAACAATAATAATAACAATAAGCAATAAAACTCTGTAAGCAACCTGCAAACAATGACGAAGAGGAGCCCGACTAGCTGAACATACAAACAATAACAACAATAACAACAACAACAACAGCAACAATAACATCTGCCAGAGCTCATAAAATACAAATTATGTTACATGTTGCTTATAAATAATTCCAAGAAGCTTCAACTCGGCACAACTTGATCAAGAAACAAAACACAATAAAAAAAACTAAAAGACATTATTGAAATATAAATCGCACTCAATTGCCTGCTGTGGTTTGTCTGTCTGTCTGTCTGTCTGTTGCCCAGTCACAACAGACATTGAGAGGCAAACAATACATAAATGACAGCAAAAGAGAGTCGCCTCTCGGAGGCCACAACAAACATCAAATCGCCAGCGGGCAGACAATTGTTGTGAATCGCATTAAAATCACGGCACAACATAAGCAAGAAGAGGAAGAGTAACGCATAAAATACACCCACCTGCCACACACACAATATATATATATATATATATATAAATATATATATATATATATATCTACTATCTGCAGTGCATACAAAAAATAATTTGTAAATTATTCAAGAATGAAAAGCTTTTGTTGGTGTTTTGTTTTTAACGTGTTTTTAATATTTACGGCTACTCAAGTCAAGCTTCTTAATTACACTTGTATAGAAATATTTATATATATATATATATATATATATATATATGTGTGTGTTGTCGTCTTCAAGTTGCAGCTGCATTTTCATTTGCATTTCGTAATTACAACTGCAGTTTTCAGTTTTGCAATGCGAATAATGAAATGTTAAAAATAGTTTAATTAACTGGTTGCCAAGCAAAAGTTGTGCGTCTTTCAGCGTTATTCTTTTCATAAATCTTGAGGTTCATTCTGCATGCTGCATGCTTCATGCGGCATGGTGCATATTGCATGTCATTGTTCTGCTTCTTGTATTTAAACTTTTAATACGTTCAAAAGGGATTTAATGGTTTTGCACAACAGGCAGCCGGAGGCATTTCCGATCCCATAAAATACACAAGTATATTCTTTTTGAGTTGTTTTATTTTTATCGATAACTATCGATAAATGATCTGTAATGATAAATTGACATCAACTGCACAAATCGTCCAACTCAAAATCAATCGATTTTCATATTGAACTTATTACTTATCAGCAATGCGGATTTGGCCATGCCCAGTAAGGAAGGAAAGCATGCTTACATTTGGGTGTGCAACTCTCTTGAAGGGGAATCAGAGTAGGTAAATTGCACTCGACTACAGCATTCCTGGTTCTTTTTTTCTGTTTTAAATGAGTTTAGTCCGGGTTGGAGCTTAATGAGCGTGAGAGATTGGAACCGACTAATAAATGCTCATTATGAAGTTGCTCCCCATAATCATGATGATGATGATGATGATAGAGTTGGCAAATATGTTGCTCGGAATGCTCAATGGCAAGAGCGTAACAAAAGAAAATTGCATGCCATGCAACAGCAGGGGCAACAACAACAACAACTACTAAGAAAGACTAACAACAGCTGCATGTGAAGCCTTTCTTCGGATGGGAAACTCCAAACTGGCTGATTGGCCAAAAACCGGTTAGAAGCTCCGACAAAAAGCTTAACGTGTCTAAATCTAGAATTGAGGTGCGAAAGAGAGGGAGAGATGAGCTCCAGCTGAGAGCTGACTGCTTTTCGATTTCTGTTGTAGCACTTGGCTTAAACAAAGCAGCAACACACACACACACACACACACACACACCACACACACACACACACACCACACACACACACACACCACACCACACCTCTCCTCATAATAATAAATTATAATTTAGCTCAGCCAAGGTCGGAGCAGCGAATGAGGCACGGTTGGTGTCGCTGCCACCTTCGTTTCGGTCTTCGGCTTACATTTTAAATTGTTTTTATTAATTTAATAAATATGAGTTGAGCGCACGCTTCAAGCCACGTCTCGTGGCTGCCACAAAAAGCGAAAGAAATGGCCAGCAGCGTCGAGACGCAGCCAACATAAATCGTCTATTTAGTCATACTTATACAGTCGCATATATACATATGTATATATATATATATATGTATATATATAATATATGTATATTTTTTGGTAGTTGTCAACGTCACAAAAGCAAAAAAAATTAAAATTTACAAAAGTCTACAAAAAATTCGCGAAAATCAATAAATGTTCAACTTCAAGTTTTTTGAACTTTCTTGTTTAGAATTTTTTTTTTTTTTTTGTTCTTCTTCTTCTTGCATACCCTGTAGGCAATTTTACAGCCAATCAGACATTGTTTGGGCGCATAGCAAATTAATTAGTGAATATTATTATAATTATATTGCCATCAAATTGACATTCTATTTAAGCTGATGATTTTTTGATATTTTTAGAATAATAAAAATAAATTTGATTTTTATTTAAATTTTTGCTACTTAATGAATTTATATTTTTCATGATTAATTATGTGATTTATTTAAAGAGCAATTGCAAGTCGCAGTTGTAATTTCTGCATTTTTTATAGTTTACCATTTTTTTGGCAGCTCACATTGCAAAGAGAGTAAGCAAGAGAAAGAGAGAGAGAGAGAGAGAGAGAGTGCAGATGTGGAGTTGGCTTTATGGCGCCTTAACTTGGCTTAGTCCCTTTTGTCTTTTGTCGCTTTGCCAACTCGCAAGCATTTCAAATGGCATTTTAATAGTTTTGCTTACTGGGCGGAATAAGGCCTCCATCTCTCTCTCTCTCTTCCTATCTCTCTCTCTCTCTCTCTTTTAGTTCTGTTTCTCTTCAGTTCATTGCTCACATAGTATTCAGATTTGTGATATATATATATATAGTAGTAGTCAGCCGATAGCCGATAGCCGATATCCGATATCCACTAGCCACAGTAGGGAGGGACTACTGTGCCCACACACAGATTACCCCTTAGCTGTGACCACCCCCTTCTTCTTCTTCTTCTTTCCATTCGGTTTTCATCCATTTGCTGCTATTTGTTTGTGAGAACATTGAAAAGTCATCAATTTGCGCTTGATTTGATATTTAAGACTTTGTTTTGGTCACTTGTTTATTTGGCTTAGATTAATGGCATTTCAGTGTTGACCCTCAGCACACAAATCTTGTCGATGTGTGTGTGTGTGTGTGTGTGTGTGGCTAACTGTAATTGCGCATTACAAATTGAGCCAATTTGTAAAGTAAACAAAGCAAATAATTTATACCATAATTTATGTATTTACAAAGCAATCTAAAAACTTGTAAATATAATTTTTATTTCATAAAATGCTTGTTGCTATTTGTTATAAATAAATAGAGCACGTTTACAGTTATAACTCAATCTATTTAAGTTAATAAGTTTAAGTTGAACACTCGCTGTGACTCCCTGAGAAGCTTCAATTGCAAATTATTATCATTGTTTAATTGTGTTGGAAGTGTGTTCATGTTGAAGCACCCAAAGGGGGGGCACCCTCGACTCTGCCACAACCCAACTCAAGTCGAGAACGAACAGAGTAGCTAAATCTGGGAATAAACCTAAGCCATATTAAGAGTTGCCACATGGCACGTGAGCGCGCAAAGGTGCAACAAATGCAATGGGATAAAGGAGATTAAATGTGTCTGTGTGTGTGTGTGGAGGAGTGGGGCACGCACAAGAGAAATGATAAGTGCAATTTCTCACGTGGCAGCAGCAAAGAGCGCACGGATTAAGCGACGGACAAGCGACAGACCAGAAATTTACGAGACGTGAGCAGAAGCAGAGGCAGAGGCAGAAGCAGCAGCAGTAACAGCAGCAGCAGCAGCAGCAGAGGAACGAAAATAATTTCAACAGGGTTTGCTTTGGGGTAGGGCTAAAGCCATTGATGGGTTGGGTTGGGGTGGGTTGGGGTGGTTGGAGAAGAGCAGCAGGCGGAGAGGGAGGCGGAGGCGGAGAAACGTGTGCAGCTCGCCGTGACAAACGACAATGGTGACAGCGTCAGCTGTGCAACGAAAAGCGGCAAGCGAAATGCGGTTCCAAATGGAAATGGAAATGGAAATGGGATCGTCGATAGATAAACAGAGACAGACAGACACAGAGAGAGAGAGAGAGGGAGAGAGGGAGAGGGTGCGTGTGCTCGAGTGCGGAGTGGGGATTGCTATCTCTAGCTACCCCTCGTCTCTGCGCCACAAATAGTGGCACTTAAAGACAGCAGTGTCAAACATGTACAATCAAACATGATCCGCTTATTGGGTGTTTACTGTAATTGTTAAAAAAAAAATGCTTGGGTTCTTTTTTTGCCACTGCATTTTGGGGATAAAAAATCAGTTTTCATATATTTTTCTCATTTGAAGCGATTTCAATGAGCTGAGAGGTCCTTTACTACTTTTAAAAACCACAACTGCAGTCTGTTAACTGCCTCAATTCAATTAGTCTCAATCCACACACATTTGACTCTTTTTACACACGCACAACACACACACAACACACACACAACTGCTAATCAAATGAGCAACAAGAAATTAAATGAAAGCAAGCAAAATTAAATTAACCACTAAAAGACTTATGTCGATTTATATAAATATACATATATACACACATATATATATATATATATATATGGGTGTGTGTGTGTGTGTGTGTAAAAAGAGTTAAATTTGTGTGAGGTGCCGCCAAATACCATGAAAATTAGTGGAAAGTCTTTTGAGCCGTGTGTTGCACAGCGTTGCAATTGTGCGGGTGTGGTTGTTGTTGTTGTTGTTGTGGTAGTTGTTGTTGTTGTTATCGTTGTTGGTGGTTGCGGCGCTGTGGTTAACTGTGCCCCTCCAGCGTTCGCAGCACTCCAAATGATTGACAATCTGAGAGAGGCAAAAAAGTAGTCGAATCCAATCCGCGGGATGAATGAATTGTTCTACGAACGTGCTTCGTAATAATAAATATTAATTTATATTTAAAACACAACAAAAAAAAAAGAAAAATTAAAAGAGAGGGAAAAAAGAAAACAAAACACACTTTTTGACATTTAAATAAATCATTTTGCGTTTCATTCAGCTTGCGGCATTTTAAAAGGCCGCTAATCGACTGCTATTTTAAATACATACATATATAAATACATGCATACATACATGCATACATACATTCATACATACATACATGCATACATACATTCATACATACATACATACATACATAAATTCATACAACTTGAGTAGAGATTTAAAACTAGTTCAAGAGAAAAGGGCTCAAGCTGGTTTCGCATTTAAAGCTTGAGTTTTTTTTTTTTTGGCATTTAAAGTGGTGCCACAAATTGCTGCAGATTATGTTTTTCTCTTTTAAATAGGCTTTTGCCTTTTTTTAATGTGTCAAATGTGGCAGACACAGTTGTAACGGAATAATATTGAAACTGTTCATAATTAATATTTAAAAAAAAAACGAAAATAACAAAAACCAAAGCGAAACTAAACGATTCGATGTTGCACTATGCGTGTGTGTGTGTGTGTGTGTGGGAGTTTACTTTCTTTGCCACACAGGCAAGTGTGTGACAAACTGCCACCAACTGCATTTAGTGCAACAACAAAAAAATAAAACTTTCTGTTTCTAAAACCACTTTAAAACCAAAAAAAAGAAGAAGAAAATGGAAAATAGAAAAGGAAAAAGGAAAACTAAAAGAACACAAAAGGGGAAAAAGACTGTGTGAAAAGGAAAAAGATGTTCGTATCGCATTTCAGTGCAGATGCCACACGCATGTGTGTGTCTGTGTGTGTGTTGTGTGTGTAAATGTTTTTTATCATTACCAGCAGATACCGACGCCTGCCACAAGGAAGTTGCAGTCTTGCCCCACTTGAGCCTGTGGCTTGCGTGCCTTGCTGTGCCACTTGTAAGTGGCAATGCAGATGAGGCAGGCATCGTTTACATTAAACAAACACATTTCCAACAAAAGCTCAACAGGACAACAGACAATCGAGCGTTCGAGTGTGTGTGTGTATGTGGTGTGCGTGTGTGTGTGTGTGTGTGTGTGTAAGTGTGTAAGTGTGTGTGTGGTGCGGGCGTTTGATAATGCCTGACATAGTTTCCTGTGCACAACACGTCCTTTCGCCTTTTTTGCTAAGTGCTGTAAATTGAGCGCATCACCAAAAATAGCAACATTTTGCATAGGGGAACTTTGCAGCAACAACAACAACAACAACACATGTGTTTATGCATGAATGTCTGTGTGTGTGTGTGTTAGATGCTTGCAGCAGACACAACACATCACATATCAAATGTCGTTTTGGGGCAGAGAAGCCGTTCAACATTGTGTGTGGCCGCCGCGCATGCGCAAAACCGCAACCTCAGATAAACGAACACAAATAAGATACACTGCCACAAAAACGTGGCACTAAAATGTAGACAAGTGGGCACAGTTATCGGTTGCATATCCTCGGCATAGCAGATGCAACAAAAAAGAAGCTAATTTAATTAATGTTGTTGAATTTTGAAATTTTGCTTTTTTCCAAATTTTAATGACACAAAATACACTTTTATAAAGTAATTTGCTAATAAATAATGTGAGCTGCTTGATTTTAAATCGACTATTTTGCCAAGTGTATGCAGAAGGCTAAAAGGTGTGTGTGTGTGGGGTGGGGGTGGGGGCTGGGGGTGTGTGTTGGGGTTGTGAATTAGACCTTGTCAAGAGGAGTGTTGTGGACCGCAAGCAGAATTGTTGAGAAGAGTGACACAATGCCAATTTGGCGCTTATGTTAAGTATGTGTGTAAGTCTGTGTGTGTGTGTGTGTAGGTGTATGTATGCAGGTGTGTGTGTGCAGGTGTGTGTGTGCAGGTGTGTGGGTGTGTGGGTGTGCATTTGAAACTGAAATCCTTGTTATCTTCAAGTTGTCATCTGCACATCGTGACGCGTGCTGAGAGCCTTCTCTTGTCGGGCAAAACCAGAACCACAACTGCATTTCAATAACTAAATTGCAAATGTCAAACATAAACAAATCCGCATCCGAATCCACATCCACATCCAAATCCAAACAGAAGCCAACAACCACAATTGCAATTGCAATTGTGAATTTGACAAGGAAACCGGAGCAGGACTCCATCGCTGAATGCTGAATTGCTGAATTGTTGGCCAACGAAACCAGCTAAGCTTGTCAGCAATGCGTGATTCCAGTCAACTCCAATCTCCAGAAATATACATATATATATATATATATATATATATAGTCAGAATCAGCATCTGTCCGTTTGTTTTCTTTTTAATAACATTTCAGCGCATTTCCATTTTTTTTTTAGTTATTTTTTGATTTGTTTTTCTGTATTCTGCAATTTTGTTCAACGTGGTCGTAAAAAACGCATGTAAAATTCCGTAAAACACACATTTTTTTATTTATATTCAAATTTGAACTGCTGGCTGTGTATAAAAATTGATTGCCGAAATCACTTAAAATGGTTCAGCTATTTATAGTGAAAACATGAGCAATCAATTCAGTTGCAGTTCAAATTTACATTCCTCTTGTGCCTTAAAGATAATTATATATGTATGTATGTATGTATATATATGTGTATCTTGCAGATACAAACTAAACTGTGTGCAGCTCAATAATTTGTGTATCTTTTTGTTGTTATCGAAACTGAAGCATCACAGAATTAATTCCATATCACAAATGACGCTTAGCAAAGCTGAAACTCAGTTCTTATTTGCCGACAATTATTGAGGCACATAAGCCCAAATGTGGCATGAAGTGTTGCACCTCATTCGATGCCAAATTTATCATCGCATATGCAATTTGGCAATATTTTGAATGCATTTGTTGTCGAGTCCAAAAGAAAACAAATAATATTTGCTTCCATCACTGAACAGGGCTGGGGTTCCCCTTTCCCCTTTTGTTGTTGTGTGTAACGGAAAGTGAAAATAGTTGTGCATGTTTTGCATTGAAAATGAATTCATAATCCCAAAAAGCCAAAAGAGGTCAACACAGCCAGCAAAAGTGCTACTCGACAAAGGAGCAGAGCAGATCTGAGAAGCATTCATCGATTGTCACTTTAATTTATTGCTATACATAGAGGTATATATAGAGGTATATATATAGGGGTTTATATAGAAGTATATCAATTTTTGTTGGCAATAATTGAATAAAAACAAATGTATCCATCAATCTATCTATTGCAACTGTGCCACAGCGAGTGCAAATAAACAGTTGAAGGGTGAACATTGTTTTAAATATGTTTGCGCAGCAGAAAATAAAAATAAAATAAATAAATAAAAATATAAATAAATAAAAATATTACATAAATAAAAATAATAAATAAATACAAATAATAAATAAATAAAAATAAATAAATAAAAATAAAAAATAAATAAAAAAATAATCATTGAATAAATAAATAAAAAATAATAAATAAATGCAAATAATAAATAAATACAAATAATAAATAAATAAAAATAATATATAAATACAAATAATAAATAAATAAAAATAAATAAATAAAAATAATAAATAAATAAATAAAAATAATAAATAAATACAAATAATAAATAAATAAAAATAAATAAATAAAAATAAAAAATAAATAAAAAAATAATCATTGAATAAATAAATAAAAAATAATAAATAAATACAAATAATAAATAAATAAAAATAAAAAATAAATTAAAATAATATATAAATACAAATAATAAATAAATAAAAATAAATAAATAAATAAATAAAAATAATAAATAAATAAATAAAAATAATAAATAAATACAAATAATAAATAAATAAAAATAAATAAATGAAAATAATAAATAAATAAATAAAAATAATAAATAAATACAAATAATAAATAAATACAAATATGAAATAAATAAAACTAATAAATAAATACAAATAATAAATAAATAAATAAAAATAAATAAATAAAAATAATAAATAAATACACATAATAAATAAATAAAAAACAAATCTCTGTTCATTTAATGTGTGTTAAGAAGGAAGCAAGCAATTTAGAGATATTCGATCAGTATCTGAAGTTGAGTACTACTTAGCCATGTCCGTCCGTCTGTCTCTTTGTCTGTCTGTCATAAGCAGGCTGCCACAAATTTACTGGAACGGATAAGCTGCACTTCCGGCCAAGTTTTCAAAGGTTAATTTGCAAATTAGCATACAAAAAAGAAGCAATTTGCAATTTGCTATTATTTTTTATCTATTCCGCATTTTGTAGTCAATGTTTAGTCAATAATGCAGATTAGCCTGTTTGAGAAGTGCCGTTGTTCAATTTGTTAACATTTATGGCTAGAATAAGAAATGAATAAAAAATGAAAAAAAAAAAAAAAAATGAAAATGAAAATAATGATGAATAAAAGCAGGCATTATTATAATCCACTTTCTGCTTTCTGCTTTACAGATGCTGTGCCCCAAAACCAGCAACAACAACAACAAGGACCATCACAACAACAACAACAAGCGCAGCAGCAACAACAACAACAACAACAGGCGCAGCAGCAGCAACAGGCACCGCGTTTTACAACGCATCCATCCTCATCGGGATCCATTGTTAGCGAAGGACGCACAAAGATTTTGCAGTGTCATGCGCTGGGTAAGTTGCATGCAACTATTTGTGGAAGTGGGGGTGGGGAATTGTTGTACCAGCTTTGTCAAGTGCAACTCGTCGAACTGGGAGTCGTCTTAGCAAATCCGCTTACAGTTCAAGAAGCCTGCCAGATCTGCTTATGCCTCCAAAGGGAAAATGGAAAATGGGAAACGCAAAATGCGAAAAGGGGCGCATTTTGGCAAGCGGCAAGCGGCAAGTGCCAAGCGGCAAGTAAAATTAAGCCATTAACGAAAATACCACTTTTTTTTGGTAGTCTCGAATGCGTAGCGAATTCTGTTGTTTGGGTGGTGTTTTGTGGGTGGGTGGTGTTTTGTTGCTTTGTGGGGGGGTGGGTGGCTTGCTTCACCTTTTGCTTTTAAAAGATAATCAAGTAGAAAAACAATAACTTTTATGAGGTTTCCAGTGTGTTTTTCGGGAAGCCCATGTTAAAGAGAGCGCCCTAATCCTTTGAGCCGTTTTGTTGCGAGGGCGTGCCCAGCACACTTACAACCCCCACACAAACACACACACGCATACACACACACACACACACACACACACACAGAGTAAGCGAAAGACAGGTGTTTTATTTGGTTGTTGGGTTAAGTCTTCTGTGTCTGACATTCCCAAGTATCGGTTACAATATTGTGTTGTCCCACAAAATATTATGAGTTGCCTGCTGGGCAAAGTTGGCCTTCCCTCCCCTCCCCCTCCCTTTAATCTGCCCCCACCCCCTCTCCCATCTACGCTGCTATTCAGCTCATCCTCGCCGTCAGCTTTTACTACTTACTGTTTGTGTTTATGCCAAGGAGCCTTGAGGGTCCTCAAGACAAGGTCCTCTTACTCTGTGTCTCTGTGTGTGTCTGTGTGTGTATATAGTGTGTTTGTGTGTGTATATAGTGTGTGTGTGCGATATTAGCCTTGTCTTTTGGCCACAGGATTTTCACAATTAGCCGGGAAATATAGAAAAATTAATGCATATTGGATAATTTATAAGCCAACAGGACTTGCCAAATTGAGTGTGTGTGTGTGTGTGTGTGTGTGTGTGTGTGTGTGTGTGTGTGTGTGTGTGTGTATGTATGTGTGTGTGTGTGTGTGTGTGTGTGTGTGTGTGTGTTTATCCTTTTGACAATTTTATCATACAGCGCTCATTAAATTGAATTTCAGCTTGTCAGCCATAAAGTTGAAGCTGAAAGCAATTTTACAAGTTAACAACAAGTTTGCTTTGACATCAGCTGAGCGAGACACAAATATTTCTCGTGCCACATATTTATTGTAAGGATACATTTTGTTTCTAAATATATATTTTGTTGCCTCTTTTTGTTGTTGTCAAATTTGTATCTGTCTTTTGCATTTAAGAAAACATCGATTCCAGTTGCATGTAGCAGAAGATACTCTTGTTAGTTACGGTAATTGTGCTTGTATTTGAGTGGGTGCAGACATTTCGGTTGCGACTGCACGACTGCGGCATGCAACATCAAACGATGTGGCGGCAGCATTTAGCCCGAGGCATTCAACATGTGCCGGCGATGAGCTGCGTGTCTATAAGCCTAATTGATTGGCCTGCGATGACTTGGCTATTTGAACACTTTCAGCTGCCTATCTGCATAGATACTCGACACGCACACACACACACACATGCAGACACACACACACACACATGCAGACACACACACACATGCTGTTACCAATTCAACCACATTCTTTAAATTTCAATCCGAAATTCGAAAATAAAATTAGACGCGTTTGAATCATTCTCGTTACAAAATATCTCGAAAAGTTACAAAAATATCTTAAACCAAGCATAAAAAACTCGTAGCAAGCAGTTTGCAAACTGAGCTAAGTTGATATAGTTGGAGGATTTAATTTGATTAATAATAAAGTTCTTGATTAAAGAAATATGTGGACATTTTTACAACACAACACAAAGCAAAAAACAACGTTCTTCAAGTGGCAATAATGTGCCGCATTTTGGGGCATGGTCGGAACTTGTTATCCGAATTCCGAATTTGTTTTTTAAATGTGCATATGAAAGGGTCACGAAGGGGCAGTCCTTCACTTGGCCTAATCTACAAAATGGCCAAATGCAAAAATGTGGCACCCAAAAGAGAAAAACAGAAACACAAAATATGCAAATCTTTTTAGTTGCTGGTAGCTCTTTATTTTTGCTAGTTGTTGTGGCACATGCCGCGACAAGCGCTTTTAGTGGCAGCATTCACGCACTCAGTCACTTTAACGCTTATAACTGTCAACACACACACACACACACACACACACGCACACACACACATAGATAGCAGCAGAAACACGCATGCGGATACAGATGCGGATGTAGAATGTTTATGCAACATACAGATACATTGTAATCCATTTGCTGCTGCTTCTCCTCTTTCCGTGTCCCTCGTTTTCTGCTTTTCTTTTTTTTTATAGCGGTCAACAAAATGTTCGTTTTGTGGCATGCAAAATAGACTGATAAAATATGCTGCAACAAGGTTGGTGGCTGCAGTTTTTGTCGACTAGGCGCATGCTTTATTTTGTTTCCACATATCCTGAAACCAATTTGTGTTGCATGTCAAATTTTCCTTTGAACCCAACTGTAAACAGGTGTGCAATTGCTGTTATTTCTTCTATTCTCTACCCAAAGAAAATCCTTAATCCTTATCAAGAATATATATACTTAATGGGGTCGAAGATGTTTACACTAAAACATAATAACAAAAAAAAAAATAAATGATTAAATTAATTTGCGCTTATTCTGAAATCGAAATAGAATTTTTGAAAGCTAATCAAATATTGAATTTTTAAGACAATTTTGTGTTGAAAATAATGATAACAATAAGTTTTTTTGTACAAATTTGAATGCCACAAAGAATAGATGCTTTTTTCAGCTAAACTCAGAGTTGAATTTATATCAGATGTTAGATGTTAATTAATTGTTGATAATAATGTTAATAACGATAGTTGTTGAACTGTATTTGCTGTAGTTGAAAACTAGCTAAATTCTCAAAACTTAAATATGAAAGCAGTCATAAAAGAAACAAACTGAAAACAAGACAAACTTTAAAGCGATGTGGCGCCATCTGGCGTTCGTTGGCAATAAACTGCGGTTAGCAGATTTCGTAAATAGGTGAGCCCAAAAAAAAAGAAGGGTGGTGGGGGGTGGGTGAGGGGGGAGTGGAACTATTACTCACGATTATATGCGACAAGCTGCAAGCACAAGTGTAACTAAGATGCCACTGCTGCTGATGCTGATGCCGTGTTGCAAGTGCTGCAAGTGCTGTTGCAAGTGCTTGCCGGCAGTAGAGTTCATACTTCCATAAGCATAAAATTTGGCAAAATGTGTACCGAATTATTATTATTTTTTCAACTTATTTTTGTCCGGGCCAAGAAAATGATGCTGGGAATCGCGAATGCGAGTGCGACGCACTGGAGCCGCGGCGTGCGTCTTAAATGTGGCGCATTCACTTGCAAGTTGCAACAAAGACACTTTTATGGCCACAAAGCCGTCCTCGAGTGCCACTGTTTATTGTATACAGTTCTGTTCTGTTTTGTTGTGTTGTGTTCTGTTGTGCAGTTATGCTACCTACAAAACAAGCAGCAAATGGGCGTTCCGATGGGCGTTGCATGTTCACAACTGGTGTGGCAGCAACAGCAGCAGCAGCAGCAGCCGAGCACAAAAACAGAAAACACCATCTGAAAAGGCAAAACGTGCGTGGCTTCGTCTTAACTTGGCTGCTTGGTTTGGTCTGATGTTCTGGGCTTCGCTGTCGCTTTTCTATTTCTCATCTCAAGCGTCAACAAAAAGAACTAACAAAATCAGAAAAAAAACGCAACAAAAAAAAACAGTAAAAATAATATAAAAAAAATGCAAAACTCTCCAAAAAGCATTAGTGAAAAAAAAAAAAAATTGTTTGCTGCATTGTTTTTGTTTGCTGCTGCCGCTCATTGTTCCAAAAAAAAAAAAAACTCATTCTTCTCTGCTTCTTCTTTCTTCTTCATCTTCTTTTACCTCTTCCTTTTCTTCTTCCTGCTATTGTTAGTTGTCTGTTATTTGTGCTGAAGTTTTTCTCCGTGTAGTGCGTGTAGTGTTGTCAAGCATCACCAGGATATCATCAAGAGAAGAATCCATTCGTAAATGATATGTTGACGTGAATGGGACGTTGCCACTGGAACGGAGGGATGGAGGGAGGGGGCGTGCCAGTGTGTGTAGGCGTGTGGATTAGGAACTTATACGTATATATATATATATATAGAACTAAGCAAGCAAAAGACCGAAATATATTTTGTGTCGTTTGCCCGGAAATTTGCCACAAATTGAAATAGGAAATTGTTAAACTTGCATAAAAGTGAGGAATTCAAATTTGTTGAAGAGTTTTGAGAAACGGTTTCTAAAATTTGCTATTTTTCTATTTATTTATTTATTTTTTTTTTTTTGTTATTTCTTTATTAAACTCTATTTAACAATGGGATTAGAAATTATTGCAACTAGTTTTATTCTTATTATTTCCCTGTATTTTTTTAATTTTTTTATTTTTTCTTTTTTTGAGGTGAATTAAAGTTTATTTAGCCCCTTATTTGAAATGCAAACCTTTCTAATGTTGCATATCCTAGAGACCGGTCTGTAGAGGTATACCATACTATATAGTTCTTATGTACTTATTTTCCATATACATTATGTATTTTGATCACTCTTGCCCCCTCTCCCCCCTTTTGGACACTGGAAAACAGCAGTCAGAGATGCAAGCAAATGGTTCGAAATAAATGAAGAGATTTAAAGAGAGGAAAAGCTTTTGGCTTGTTTTTCATACAGCAGTTTTTCTCTTTTCCCCCTTTTTTTTGCAATGGTTTTTTATTGTTTTTCTGGAGTAATTTAGCGCACTGGCTGCACAGATTTCGGGCCACGTTGTTGCTGTGTCCGTCTCCCAATCCACACACTCCACCTTGAGCTGCTTTTCACATGAAAGCCGCTTATGCTTTTTGGACCAACACTTGTGGTTAGAAGAGAGGCACTGGGAGAGGGAGAGGGGAGATGCAGGCAGAAGAAGGACAAGCGACAAATCGTATCAAGGGGAAAGATAAACAAAAAATGCATGTAAACAATGCATGCTTAAAAAATGTGCTGCTTGCCAAAAGTGAAAAGAACAAAAACAACAACTCTATAAAAAATAAAAAAAATAAAAAAAAATATGAAAGCCAGAAGCGAAGCTAAGGAAAAGTAAGCAGAAGGCGGCGAAAAGCCTTTTAGCTGCTTCCTTTTACCACTTACTCGCTGCATGTGCTTACTTTTGAGCTTACTTACATTCGAGTGCAATGGGAGCAACAAACAGCAGCAACAACAACCCACACACACACACTTACACACTCACACTCACTCACACACACACACACTCACACACACACACACACTCACACACACACACACACACATAGTTAAGTAAATACAAACGCTTAGTTTATGTGCTTTTGGCGGCTTTTGCTGCTGCTGCTGCTGCTGCTGCTGCTGCTGCTGCTGCAGTTGTTGTTGCTTGCCCCGCACTGTGCATAATTTGGTAAACATTTGCAACAGAGCTGCTTACACATACTCACACACACTCACACACACACACACACGTACAAGCAAACTAAGTGACGACTCTCCTGCGACACAGATGCCAAATAAAAAGGTGCAACAGCAAAAACCAGGCACCAAAAACCATAAAAGAAAACACATACAAAAAAATGAATTCATCTTGACTGACTAGCAAATACCCTGTAAATAGTTACACACTTGAATAATACTTAATCGTACAAAGAGTCTGCTTATTGCTTAAACTGAAAGATACAATTTAGATACAGACATTGAAGTTGATTATTTAATATATATATTCAATATTCAATATTCAATCTCTTGAAAACCACACAACAACAACAATAAAAAGATGGCAAAATAACTGCAAAATGCATTTGGTTCGATTGTCGAATGGTATTCAAGGCATTAGACACGGATATCAATCTGCTATCGACCTGGTGTCATCCATTTGTGGCACAACATTTGGAATCGAGCAAGTTGAGGTTATGAAACGAAACCACAGTTAGTCAGGCAGCAGTCAAGATACTTTCTATGTACCGTTGTGAATTTAGGCCGCAGCTGAGATACTTTCGATGTTTCACTGGGACTGCGACAGCTCTAAAAGAGAGATGCATACATCCAGATAGAGATAGATAAAGATAGAGAGAGAGAGAGAGATAGATATAGATAGATAGAGAGAGAGACACACATATATATATCAAACAACTTCCGGCACTTGTGCATGGAAAGAGTATAAGGTACACACACACACACATACACTTGCTACACACACACACAGACACACACAGATGCAGCAGATACAGACGTGCAACAAATGCAATTGGTATCGCTGTCGCTGTCGTCGTCGTCGTCGTCAGTTTATTGAATTTATTTATATAAAGTCGCTTGCTTAGACAATGACTGATTGAGCGATTGATTGATTGGCCGATTGAGCGATTGAGTCACTGAGTGCGAAAGCGAATTTCAATTACAGCCTTCACTATGCAGCATTAAACAGTCTCT
The DNA here is from genome assembly GCA_037043585.1 of Drosophila mimica. Lineage (NCBI taxonomy): Eukaryota > Metazoa > Arthropoda > Insecta > Diptera > Drosophilidae > Drosophila > Drosophila mimica. The sequence continues at coordinate 1,323,964 of JBAMBE010000748.1, forward strand.
TTGCGCTGCAACTGCAGCAGCAGCAGCTGTGCAAAGTGTGTTGCATACTTTGTGGCGCCACCAATTTATCGCCAAATAGAGTAGAAAGAGTTGAAATGCAGCCCAGCCGAACGCTGCCGCTTCAGATTTAAATCATTAATAACCCATCTGGTTAGCAAAGAATATATAAAAAAATATAGTAAATAAAGATGTAAATAAACATCTGAGAAGAAGAAGAGTGGAAAATTCATGGCATCGATTTTTTTTTTTTTTTTAATTGAATGTTGACAAGTGCCCCAAATATTTGATGCCAAATATTTTTATACACATGCAGCGCACTTAAAGCAAGTAATGTACTTTCAGCTCGTTAATCACACACACCCAAATACACACACGCACACACTCACACACTCACACACACACACACACACACGCTCAGTGATTCTAAGGGGCTTATTCTTAAGGGATTTCTCAGTTTAGTTATTAAAAAGTCATTTGTGTGTCAGCATTTCAGTCACACACATCTGTCCATACAGCTATAAATATCTATATGTATACATATATATATATATATATATATATATATATATAATTACATACAGTTGCGGTCAAAATAATAGTAATGCTGATTCATATCTCATATTTAAAATTAAACTCGTTCATTCAAAGTTTTTTTGTTTAAATATTTAATTTCTTGGCTCAGCTTTATCTTTAAATCTCTAAACTTTAAACAACACATGGTTGGTTTCCCATTAATTGATTGATTGATTGATCAGAATATTTGTTGACCTAATTTGTAAGCGCTTTTCAACCAAAAAGTTTGAAGCTTAACAATTTGTAATAAGCTGCCACAGAATGTCGACAGGATGCAACACACTTACAATCTTATTTTAGATGTATCTTTTCTGTCTTTAAACACTACGGATTTATCTTGTTGTATTGCCATATCTATATTGGATAAAGGAAAGCTCAGATCGGATCAGGGAAAGCTAAGAAAGTTTCTCTAATATTCCACAAGTGTTCTTTTGACTGCAATAAAAAGAAAGACTTTAATTTTGTTGTTAGCTGTTCCATCTTTCAGTGTTTACACATCTTTATTTTCCTTGCCAGCCTTGAAATATTTCTCGTAACATTTTCCAAAATATGTCCTATTATTTTGACCGCTGCTGTGTTGCTGGCTGAAGGTGGATTTGCAGCTGGTTGCTTGGCTGCTCAGCTTATTGGAGCTTTCACTTCGATTTAACGCTGACACATATCGCTGCAAACTGTGGCATGCCTCATCGTTTTTGATGCCCTTGCAGAGGGCATCTCAATTTTATCCTGCAGTTTGTAACGTTTTCAGCCAGATAATCTTGGATCACATCAGACAAATATATTTTCCTGATTATTTATTTTTATATTTTTTTGTTTTTAAAGAGAAGCAAAAGTGAGCAGTTGGCATAATATATATATATATATATGATAATATATATATGGTAATATATATATGTAGTGAGCAGTTGGACTCTGTTTTGTAAGGGCATCTTATTTTGGGAATGGCTTTGGGTGCATTTCTTTAGCTGTTTGGCTTAGTTACTTTGAGTCTGCTTCTTTTTTTGCTTCTGCGGCTGCTGCCGCCTGTGCTCTTGACCAAGAGACGAGTGTGTGTGTGTGTGTGTGTGTGTGTGTGTGTGTGTGTTTGTGTGTGTGTTTGCGTGTGTGTGGATGTGAATGTGTGTGTGTGTGTGTTTGAATTGCAGTTGTTGCTCTGTGCATTTGCCTTGCAATTCCCCAAATTGTAATTTTATAGCAGCGTCATTGGCCAAAATGTTCAAATAGACATTTGGCTCTCTGCTTGCTGGCCAAAACTTTTTATGCCGTCCCCAGACACTTGAAGAAATGCCGTTTTCTATTTTTTTTTTTTTTTGGTTTTGGCCTTTTTACTTATTTCATTTCGGCTTAAGTTGTCTGCTCCATTCGATTCCATCTGCTGCCAACTGAATGCAATTGCTTTGCCGTTGGCCTTGCTTTCCCCCTTCTTCCCCCCCCCCCCAACAGCACTCCCCGTCTTAAGCACATAAATGTATTATTACAAATAAAGTTTGTTTTATTTATTTATTATTATTTATCACTTAATTATCGAAATATAGAAATGAATAAATGCCTCAGTTTCATATTTAATTTAACTGCTTCTCTTTGGAGAATTTTCACAGTTCTTTTCGTTTACCCTTGGATTAATTCTCATATTTTATCTAAAGTTCTTGATAATATTGTGGAACTGATCTGAGGTTGAGTTACGATATGTGTCATTTAAAGGGTATGTTTAGGTCATCATGTTTTGTCAAACGCAAAGTGTTCTGTTGATCATTTGTTAAAGTTGTTGTTTGCCACGCTTTCAAATGTTGCAAAGAATTTTGTATCGGAAGTTGAATGCCGAACCTGCAGTTGCAGTTGCAGTTGCAGTTGCAGTGGCTCCAACAGCTTTCATCAGTTGCCATTCAGTTAACTGGTTTTGCAGAGTGCATTTTCGTAGAATGATGCGTGTAAGAAGACATTTGGTTAAAACGTATATTAAATTCAATGCTTCATTTCGCCAACAGCCAAATGGCCAAATGGCCAACGGGCCAACAACTGTTGGTTGCACACAATATCTGTGTTTAGGAATTGCAATTGCAATTGCAATTCTCATTTTGTGGCAGCCACAGCCGCAGGAGCAACTTGACATTTGACCGCACATAAATCAACTTTAAATTAAATGCACGTCGGCAAATCGAAATCAAACAAGTTCGCCTATGAGATACCCTGTAATCTGCTTTGCAGTGATTAATAATAGATGTGCGTTATATATACATGTATATATATATATATATCTCATTGCTATAACGAGAACTTATGTTACCAAATGTTCGCTCTTAAAGCCCTTATGACTCGACTTTTGAGAACGGGATACCCCCTTTTATAACCACGTTAACCCATTTGAAAGGGGGTTACCCAAAATGGCTCCCATCTGCCGATCGCATTTGTGTAAATTGTGTGCCAAATCGAGTTGCTCTGTGAGTTGTACAACCCCAAACCCCCTCGCTGCCTGTGTGCTCCTCTATTGTGTGGAGTCCTCCTTGCTTGCAACATGGCCGGGACATCCTGTTCTTGCCGTTGCTGCTGCTGCTGCTGCTGCTGCTGAGAGTAAGGCAATGGAAATTCAAACAAATAGTTAACGCATACTCACACACACACATACAAACACACACACACACACACACACACACACACACACATACATACACTGGGCGCAAAATGTATGTAATATCCTGTTCGGGCGTGTCCAGCATAAAATTTAATCGCAATCAGCCCCCCCAAAAAAAGGAGGGGGGGAGGGGGTAGAAGAGAAATGAGCTTTGAAAACATTTTCATTATGCAGCGAAACGAGCGCGAATAGCTGCCACAAGCCAGCCTGCCACCCAGCTTGCAGTGGCAACTATCTGTTGTTGCAACAGCTTTCTTTGCCACTCGAATACACTCAGTTATTTATACATCTGTTCTGCTTGCAACCCACTCCATTCACAGGTTCGCCGCAGCCCACATATCGCTGGCTCAAGGATGGGGCAGCCGTCGCCGATTATTCATCCAGTCAATTTTATCGCATTCACATCACGAGGCGCGAGGATGCTGGAAGCTATCAGTGCATTGCCAGGAACGATGCTGGATCCATTTTCAGTGAGAAAAGCGACGTTGTTGTTGCATGTAAGTACGCCAAAAGACAGAGAGAGAGAGGGAGAGGAAGATAGTCCGATGAGTGGGTGGATTTTATCGTGTATGATATACACATATATATATATATATACATATATACATATATATGTTTATATGCATTCACAAGGATTAAGAAGCCACCTGCTGCAGACTTATTGGCCGCATTTCTTGAATTTATCACCCAGGATTATCAACAGCTATCATCAGTTTCACACACACACACACACACACAGGCACAACGGTAATTAGTTAATTTCTGTGCAATCTGGCCAAAACTTAACTGAATTACCATTTTGGAATTGGGCAATCATCATAGCAATGCCAATAATCCAATAATTTGAAGCCGATGCATTTGAAAAGTAAAACTAAACTTAAATGCGTAAAATTTTAAAACAAGAATGTCTATTTTTTGTATTTCCTTTATTTTTTATCATATATATTTTAAAGATTGATCAACCTATTATAAAACATTGATTTGTCAGGGAACCAATAATGACAGAAGCTTAAAGTGAATAACATGAAAATAAAGATGGTTTTTAACAGATAATACAAGAGAATAAATGTTGCAACTTGTTTGAGCCAAGTGTACAAGCCAATTGCTTGACTTGGTTACTTGCAACCGGTCATTAAAGTGATTCGCAAAGTAGGAAAAAAACATGATTTCAAATTTCTTTTTCCATGTAAATCGATTCAAGCCATTTGTTCGAACTGATCCAATTTATTAGAAATTAAATATATAAATAATACTAATTATGTAATTAGATAAAAGGCCCATAATAGGGGTATCGCTTTTTTGGTCAAACAATTGGGAACGTGTGAATAATCAAATGGAATCGGCCCAATTTGAATACATTAATTATGAAAACTATTTGAATGATAAAATGCCAAACACAAACAACAAATATGAAATTGATGTAATTATTATGCCAATTATGCACAACAGGTGTCGCTTTGCATAATACAAATTAAATGCTCCAATGAATGAACAATGAGAGAGAGAAAGAGAGAGGGAAAATGGAGAGAGAAGAGTACAACAAATCATTAGTAATTCCAAATCAATCGAAATGATAGTTTTTGGCTTTTGTTTTCTGATTTTTTTTTTCGGCGTTTACATTTCCGTTGCTTGCTTCTGGCCAACAAAAAGCTGGCTTAAAGCAATGACTCAGTCAGTGCGGGTGTGCGAAAGAGAGAGAGATACTAGAGGTCAATATATGCATGATTCATGCGGTTGGCATTACGGAGAGCCCAACACTGAGGGTGCCCCAAAAGTAGGCAGTTCGTTCTGCCCACACCTTGTGGCAAGAACTGGAATAACTATGCCATTGACTAAGTGGCAACTCACTCACTGATGGTTTTCGCCTGATAACAAAAGCAAAAACAACAACAACAACTCTTTTGATAACCGATAAATGATAAGCACAGTAGCAGGGAGCCAATCAAGTGTTCAACATTCTGCCGCACATGACTCCCATTAACTGTAAACAACAGAAAGCTAAACACGAAAGCCCCACAAAATCCAAACAAGTTTATTGACCAAGTTATGACAGCGCAAACTTTGAAAAGTGATTTGTTTTTTTTTTGTAGATTTTGTAAATGAATTTTAAAAGAAAATTGTGAATTTAGGCAAAAATGCAAAATGAATCTGGAGATCAAAAGGCCAAAAATTGATTCGCTCTTAAAAGTTATGGCAGCAGAAAATTGGGATTCGTTTCGGCCATTTAAATTGTTAGCCATCTTATTTCAATCAGCCCAAATAGACAAGTTTAGTTGGGCTTTTATTTAAAAGCTGTTACCAAATGTCTGCCCAAAAACCAGTCTCAGAACAATTTGAAAATATTCATGACAACTAAATCGATTTATAGCCATAAATTGGAAGACAGCTGCTGTTTTTTGTTTTCCTTTTTTTGTCCTCATTATTGTTTTATGGGAAAAACGCCTACCTTTCAATTGAGTGAGTTGTGGAAAACAATTTTCATTTCATGTGATTTAACTGGGGAGCCGATAATTTAATTGGTCGAATTTAACCATTTGTTGAGCGTATTTTGTAGTCATTTTTCTCAAACTAAAAATAGATAGATATATATATTTACACTAAGAAGGGAAAAGAAACTAGAATCAGGAATATATATATATATATATATATATATATATATATATATATATATATTCTTGATTCAAGTACGAAAAGTTTTAAAATGAAAAGATACAAAAACAATTTCTCGAGCTGCGTTCACTTTTTTTATGTGTTTGTTTATTTCATTCAAATTTTTGCTATGCATTTAATTAAACAATTAAAAAAATGAATCAATTAATAAATAAAACACACACACACACACACACACACACACTGCTGTAATTTTGTTGTACAACAAAATCAACATTTCGAGTTAATGAATTGAAATTGGCTTTTAAATGCCGCCAAGCATTAAGCAATTAGGGCTGAACTAACTAAATAATTCGCGGATAATTTGATGAACATTTACGAATCGTGTTCAAAGTGTCAAATTTCCACTTTGGGGGCATGTTACAGCTAAATCACTTCGAACCGGGGGCATGTTGCAAATCAAACGGCTGTCGCAGCTGCAACAATGAGTTGCTATTAATTTAGGCTTAATGCGTACTTAATTGCAAGAAAAACGACAACAGCAGGAGGCATGCGGCAGGCATTGTGGCAAGAGGGTCACGGCAAGTGTGTCTGAGTAACACTTGAGTGTGTATGTGTGTGTGTGTGTGTGTGTGTGTGTGTGTGTGTGTGTGTGTGTGTACACATTATATAGCTGCTTGAACCTAATAAATCGAGCTGCGGACAAGACTGGTGGTGACCTTCTTTTTGGGCACGCCACCAACCAACCAAGCAAGTGACAAGCTTCTTGATGATAATGATGATGATGATTACGATGATGATGATGATGATGATGATGATGATGTGGTGTTTGAGGAGTGGCACGCCTCGGCCTGGGCCTCATCGTGACCAAGTTGGAGCGTCTTGAGCACTTAATTAATTGTAGGAGTGCGCTTAAACTGAACTAATAACCTTAACAGAGAGTGGGAGGCGTGGGGTTAGTTCTAGTTCTAGTTGTAGTGCCAATAGCATACACTGGGAGAAATTTTATTTAGTTAATTGAACCTTTGTTAATTACAAATTCACTTGTCAAACTTAAAACACAAAATATTTGATTTATAAAATGCTGCAACTTTCAATTTAAATTTTAGTAACAATCTGAAATAAGCTTAAAATATTTATACATTTTTTCATTTTATAATAATAAATAATAATAAAATTAAAAATGTTTGTTTTGAGTATAATGAAAATAGATTTAAGAATTTAAAAAATATGTTGAGCTTATTTTCGATTAATCCCAAAATTGAAATTCAAATTTGACAACAGCTTTGATGAACAAAAACACACGACACTTATTTTTCTCTCAGTGTGTTACCAAGCAAGTAAACTAAAGTTATGGTTGGGAAAGGGGGGGATACTTAGGCAATGGGGGGTTGCGTGTTTTGGCGAGGGGGATAACTGTAAAGCTGTGCCTCTTGATAAGAGGTTAAGGAAAAGTGCCAGCCCGCATTCCGGGCCAGGCCAGGCCAGGCCAGGTCGTCGCCACTTGATTCAATTAGCTGTAGAGACACTTGAGTTGAGCTCGCTCCAAAGGGGGTCATGGAAATGGAGGCGGGGTGCGCGGAGTGAGCGGAGTGAGCAAAGGTCGCTGACACAATTAAATTGTGATTAGCTACGAATATTTTTTAATTTTGTACTAATTCGTAATTTCGTATTTTGCAGATATGGGAATCTTTGAGAACGTCACCGAGGGTCGTCTGACGGTTGTCAGCGGTCATCCGGCCGTATTTGATATGCCAGCCATCGATTCGGTGCCGAAGCCATCTGTCATCTGGCAAACCGAGGAGGGTCCACTCAACTACGACATCAAATACGCCTACACCCAGGCCAATCAGCTGATCATCCTCAGCGCCGATGAGAACGATCGGAAGGCGTACCGCGCCCGGGCGATGAACACCCAACTGGGCAAGGAGGAGATCAGCGTATTTGTCCATTTGAATGTCACCGGTGATCCCTATGTTGAGGTGGCGCCCAAGATCATTGTGCCGCCGCAGGATCTGAAGCTGAAGCGTGGCGAGGGCGTTGCCGAACTGCAATGCATTGCCAATGCCCGACCCCTGCACGAACTGGAGACCATCTGGCTAAAGGATGGCGTCGCCGTCGAGAATGCCGGCATCATGCACACCCTCAACGATCAATGGAACCGCACACTGGCCCTGCTCCAGGCGAACAGCTCCCACTCCGGCGAGTACAGTTGCCAGGTGCGGTTGCGCAGCGGTGGCTACCAGACGGTCACAGCCACCGCTCGTGTCCAGATCCTCGAGGCACCCATGTTCGTTGCACCCCTTCGCTCCGAGACCTTTGGCGAGTTTGGCGGCCAGGTGCAGTTGTCCTGCGACGTCGTTGGCGATCCCAAGCCGCTGGTGCAATGGTACCGCAATGCCGAACGCATCACGGAGACGCAATTCCAAGAGGAAGTGTAAGTTTCAAATTTATTTCATTATTGTTTTTTTTTTTAATATTTTATATTTAAATTGAACGGAGCTGCTAACAATGTTAATCAACAAGTCGTTTTATCTTTTTACTTATTATTTAAAACAGCTTCTTCTTCTTTATTTCTGACTTTAAAATTGTAAATATTTGTTTAAATTAGAAATTCTGTAATCAAGCTGCAAAATTTTGAATTAGTTTCAGTCTCATTATTATTACAACAAATTAATAATATTAAACATATGTAATATTTATTTAAAGAACAGAATTAGGCAAGTTATTAAACATTATTTAACTCAACGGTTTACAGTAAAAGATTTAAACAATTTTACATAAAAAAAAATCTAAAAACAAAATGTTAAATGCAAAAATTACGCAGAAATCGAACTGAAAATTGTGCGCTTTTTAATTATTTTTTTTTTTTACGAGCAAAGCAAATTGGAGCTCAATTTGTAATCTGGCTTAATTAGGGCTAAAACTCGAACTAAAACTGAAAGTAATGTGAAAAACATTGGCAACATCATTTTTGTTGCAGATACGAACTGAATGCGGATAATTCGCTGATAATTAAAAAACTGACGCTGGACGACGAGGGAATGTTTCAGTGCCTGGCAACGAATGAGGCCGGGGAGAAGTCTGCCTACACCTGGCTGCGTGTCAAGAGTAAGTCAAGTGTTGCCACTGCTGCACTCATATACATACATATGATTAATGATGTGCTGCATTGAGTGATTCATTGTGATGAGTGCCACTAACTAATCCCTCTCGAATGCATTTTGGGAGCACGCGCCTAAACCATAAATTGACAACTAAAATGGTGCTCTCTCTCTCTCTCTCTCCCTCTCTCCACCTCTTTTTGTCATGTTGTGCTGTCTCTATAATGTAAACCCAAAACACATACATACACACACATACACACACACACATATATATATATACATATACATAAACATATACATTGTTATTGTTAAGCAGCAACAACAGAAGCGGCAGCTTCGCTGAAAAAGCCGCGCGTGAAGCGTTTGGCGCAGCCGCGCATCTTGCGGGTGAGAGCATCACATAACAGCTTGGGATCGGGCCGGGGATCGGGCTCGGGATCGGGCTCGGGATCGAGCTCAGGATCGGGATCGGGATCGGGCATGGGCATGAACGCTAACAAGGGCAATAAACGCAAGGAATTTCGCTTTGGTATGGGCATCCAGAATGCAGAACTCACACACACACACACACACACCCACACCCACATTGTTGTGCACACTTATTGTGACAAAGCACTAAACAACAGCAGCAGAAAAAGAATGAGAAAAAATCACTTAAAGTTTGTTGGTTTTTTAACGATTTCTTCTTCTTCTTCTTGGCTGTTGTTTACCTCCGCTGCACCCACAATCAAAATGCACTTGACTCCTGGCTCCCATTCAAACTGCACTCATTTGTCACAGTTGCACTCAACTCGCCTGCTTTTGGCTCACAGTAGTATTAAACACAGCATCCCCAACCTCGCACGCCCCCCCCCCCCCCCCTCCAAGTTTTTTAAATGTTGCAATATTTTTTATTATATCTATGGCCATTTTTTGTTGCCTCATTCTGTGTGCACTCCTCGCATTAACCATAATCAGCAGCATGTTCGCTCCTGTTGCTGTTAATTGACTAATTAACTAGTTAGTTAGTCCATTAAAAGCTAGTTAATCGGCTCGAACTAGCCGATACCCTGCACTTTTCAATTAACATCAAATACACTTTTAATCGAATCGAATCGAAACGAATTTTATTTTCAATTTCGATTCTTGCAATTAAAATATTTCCGTTATTTGTTTTATCAAACTTATTTACGATATCCGATTAAGTATTGGTAGCTTGATTTTTACCGTAAGCTACTATAAAAATAAGCTTAATAATTAATTTTTTTCCTGTGTGCTTAATAATTGGTAAGTACATTAATTTAGCAAAATAACTTTTCATTTAGTGTTGGTCTAAATGCAAACATAATTCGCTTAAAAAAGTTTATAAATATCTAAGTGAAAATTTGGTTAAGGAATTTGTCCTCACAGAGTTGGAAAATTCTTCATTTTCACAGTTTAATTGATAATTGCATTTATTATTATATTTATTTAATAGTGTTTGTTGCAATTTTCTTACTGGCTTGCCACAGATATTTTCGGGCTGATATTCGAATTAGGCTCATTCCCCGATTGTCAGCTCAAAAGTTTTCGATTTCTAATTGAAGAATTTATCAATTTTGAACTTGTTTGTTACATTTTTTTGCTCCTTGCTAATAAGAAGGAAACTGTGCAACGCAGGCATGTTGCATGAATATGCATTGTTATGATTATTATTCGAGTAAATTTACTTGTAATAATAATAAACATTATTATTAAGTGGGCTTTGCATATTCAGAATCATAGAGTTTCTTGCTAACTTGCCTCTTGCCCTCTTTGCCTGTTGCCTGTTGCGTCAAGTGTTGCACCCAAGTGCCGTTAAGTGGCAAGTCTGCAGCAGCAGCAGCAGCAACAGCCGCAAACATTTCTGTGCAACATTATGTACATCTGTATCTGTATCTGTATGGGAATTTATATTTGTATTTGCTGCGGGACAATTTCGCATTTTAATGAATTTAATATTACGCATAATGAAGACAGCTGAAGGACGGACGGACGGATGCCTGCAAGGAATTCAGTTAGTTTAGCAACAATAAACTTTATTTGTTGGTCTGTAAAATAAAATACAAAATGTATCAGAAATTCTTTTACTTGAACAAAGAGCAGAATAAGTTTAAGATTGTAAATCTTAATTTGAGTTTAAAATCGTTGCTTGAATTAACAATTTGCAACTTCTTTCTGTCTGTTTATCGAACGAACAGTTAGTTGATTAGCTATTGAATGTCATGTGAGTTTCGCAGACTAAGCGTGCCAATTTCATGCCAAATTGTGCAGCTCTCCTTTTTGGCAATATTTTGATTGTGAATTTCCGACTGCTGCCAAACAATTATGCAAAGCGCAAGCCAAAGCAAGTGCAGCAAATGCAGTCAGTTTTTGTCTCTTTCTCTCTTTTCAGTATTTGACAGACTGCTGTCGACGCCAGCATCAGCAGCAGTGTTCGTTCTGTGTTATGTGTTTTTGTTTTTTTTTGCCTCGATTCACACACACACAGACAGACAGACAGACAGACGTACGAACAGCCAGGCGTAGAGACAGAGAGACAAACAACGGTACAAATGGCATTTCTGGCCCTGCTTGTCTGGAAACATTTTACGCAAATTATGGAAAAGTGTGGGTGTGTGAGAGCGAGAGAGCGGTGGAGCGGAAGAGGAAAGGCTGCAAGGCAGACAACAGTTATTGTTCAAGTTGTTGTTTCATTTTATGGCTCTTTAAACTTGAACGACTGTCGTTTTCTGCCTCTGCCCCTACCCTTCGTCACTCTCTCACTCTCTCTCTCTGTCACACTTAAGGCAAACTTGACTTGTAAGTATTTTGAAATACTTTTGGTACATTTTTTATGAACAGTAGGGGACTCGTGACAGTCGGACAGTCGGACAGGCGGACAGGCGGACTGTCGTTTGTCCGAGCACTTGCCATGTAAATTGGAAATTTCGTTGCATATTTCGTGTTGATTTATTCCCATGCATCTTTCGCCCTCCTTTTGCTTCCCCACGACATCTGCGCTGTCAATTCCAGAGATTTGTCCTTGCTGCCTGCCTGCTGCACTTCATCGAGCCGCAACTAGTTAAGCGATGTTGTCCTTCTGGCTGCGGCTAAAGATGCGTCACGAGTTTATTGAAAAACTTTTGTCAGTAAAGTTGAGCAACTTTTTTAATGTGGGATGGGGGATACCTTCAGGTTACTTTATAGCCAGGCAGCGCCTTGCTAAGTCACTCATTCCACATTTTAGATTAGCTCCAATTCTAATTTGCCATATCGATGTGGCACAGCAACATTCTTTGGGCTTTCCAAACTTGGTTCAACTCTGGACAAAAGCTGTTTTTTCGTCCTGATCAATTGTTCTATTGTTATAATTGTCAATAATTCATTCCATCAATTCAATTCCATTAATTTAAGGATTTGTTTAATTAAATAAGGAGATTAGCAAAAGTTGAATTAAAATTGCCTCTTTTTTTGGGCTTCATGAATTAAGTTAAAGCAACTTTCCCTCTCTTTCGCTCCCTTTGTTAATATTAATTGAAAATATGTAGTTTCCTGCTATTTAACTTGACTCATATTTACTCTAATTAGACTCAATCCCCTTAATTCCAACTCTCGGCTGTCTGAAGTGACTGCTTGAGAGTCATTAACTTGGTTAACTACTCTTCTGCTTATGGTATCCGTGGCTCAAAAGCTCAAGACTCATTCTGGCTGACTTGTAGACCACTTCTTTAACTTTATCTTGTGCACTTGTTGTGCATTTGTTTACTCAGTTTTACTTTTAGGTTCACGTAAATATCGATAAGTTGTTCCCTTTAATTTAGGTCGTGGGATCGGCAACAAGTGGACGTGGCGTGCTGCTGATTGTGGCGGATTGGAGGACCGGGGCTGCCTGTAAGATTGTGAGCAGCTGGCTTGAAATCATTTTCCAGGCTAGCGCTTTTCAAGCAACGGAAGGGAGTGGGGGGGGAGGGGGCGTGACCAGAAGCTATCTGCATTTTAATTGCGTCTTGTGGCCAAAGCTTTGCTTATTTTTTTTGTTGCTCTTCAAAGTTTTTCCTTGATGCCACTTGCTGTTTGTTTTGAACTGTGTTTACCCAATGTGGTTGTTGTTGCTGTTGTTGTTGGCCTGGCTGGCTTTGGTTTTGGTTTGGCTTTTGGATCGCACCTGGAGTAATAAAAGTAAACTACTTGGCACATTACCATTTTCAGCTGCACATTTTCCGGCTGCTCGAGCAACATAATTTTTGCGATTTCCCGAAACACAAAGTGATTTTAATCGCCGCTTCCTGGCATTTGGAAGGCTCTTCACAATGTTTGTTTTTTTTTTTGCATGCAGCGTTAAACTTGCCAACCAACCAACCAACAACAACAACAGCAACAGCAGCAGCAAGAACAACACAACATAAATTATTAATGACGAGGTGGCAAGGCGGCTGGGCGTGGCACCATTTCCCGAGACTTGCGGAGTCCTTGCAGAAATTGCAATGCAGCCATGCAATAAGCTTTGAGCTTGAGCCACACACACACACACACACACACACACCCCCACACACTCACACCCACACATGCAGCTGAAATAACATAGGAACTGAAAAAGAAAACACAATAAACGAACACACATTCTACGATAGATGGTGCTAGCTTGGTATGTGCTGGTCTATCTGCGAACAACAGGTGGCGCCAGCACGCGAGCTACTCGTCTTTGATTAACATAATTGAAATGCTCAACTTGCTTGCTAAACAGCAGGTAGCAAATAACCAGCAGCCATATCAAATTCCAGCGAATAATGTTGGTAATTCGCAAAGATTCAGTTAGTTGAACGTGGCAAACACAGAAGAAAGATTTTCTATCACATCAGCAAAAACATTTCCATAATTTGTAATCACTTCGTAAGATGTGATGCAACTAGTAAATCTGCAACTCTCCGACAACCGACTGAGTGACTTTCGTAACTGAAATGTTTCTTCTTTTGCACTCCATCATTACGAAATCATTCAATATCCCAGCTACGCATGGCCAATCAATCAATCAATCAATTGGAGGTGGGAACACTGAGCAGCGCACTGAAGGATCAATCTGCGATAGCCATGCTTTCTCTGTGCATCCAATAGATAGTTATCTATGCAAATGAATCTGCCAAATTAGAGCATATTATTATAATTTCCTTGTATTTATTTTTGCTGCCAACCAATTATGTAATGGATATTGTAAGCCACATTTCTTATATTTCTTATCCGCCATTTTTTCGTCGTTTTCTTTTTTTGCTTTTGTGATTTGCAAGGAAAACTAATTTGCATTTTTATAGCTCGTTATAGTTGCTATGCAACCACTTTAATGGCCCACAATGATTGCAGGGCATTTAAAAGCAGTCGTGTTCTGTAATAATGGAAAGGGGGGAAGAGGAGAAAGCCTAGTGCTGGTCCCATAAAATCATACTTGCCGTGCAAACGTTGTGCTGTGGAGTGGATGGCAGACGACGATACACACACACACACACACACACATCGATTCAATCACCACAAATGGAACACACAACCCCCATCCCAATCCCCTATGTTACCCATCGAGTAATGGCAATTATCGCCGGTGCACGGTGCACGGTGCAATTTCTGGGCGCCCTATAACGACTTTAACTTAGGTCGGCCAGGCCACTTTCCTGGGTCAACTTCAAATGAGTTACGAACACAAAGTAAAACTGGAAAGAAGAAGAACTGCCGTTGCGCATACGCCACATTGGACGCTCTCATGAATGCCGCTCGAGGATTGAGAATTGTCAGTCTCGTGTCGTGTCGTGTCGCTTCTGACAAATTTGTCATGGCAACCTCCCGTTATTTAATTTAAGTACCCCTTCTCCCAGCCACCCCCCATTCCCCCCGATAACCCCTTTTATTTCATTATGTCTGCCATTAACCAAATTTGTCTTTCTGTCGGCACCTGCGTAAAAAGTGTATAACTTTGTTATGCAAAAGTACGTAACAGGAAGCAGGAAGCAGGATGCATTTCACCTCCCCCCTCGCCAGCATCAAAAGGAGAGTCAATCTGGGCATGTCCTGCTGTCCGTGCGTATCAATGTCGCTCGCCCAGGGACTACAACAACTAGCGACTTTACTTTAGCCCTAAGTCCGTCCGTTCCGCGAATATCGATAAATATCGATAACTGTTATCAATAAAAGCCGCAAATTTAGAGATATTGCTCTGCATTTCGAAATTGCTAAGCTGTTAATAATAAAATACTGATAAGTATAGACAGGGTATCTACTAGTCGAGCGCTCTCTACTAGAGCATTCTTAAATGCCTTTTAATTTTTTTTTTGCACTCATTTCTTGAATATGCCCCTTGCGTGCACAGCCACAAATAGGGAGGGTTGTGAAGGCAGAGGGGCCTTTTGCCGTGCCACCTAATCACATTTAACACGTTAACGTGACCTACACCCCCTCACACCCCCTTCTTCTCCTCCTCCCCCTCATTCTCTATTCATCGGTCATAGCTTGATTCTGTGGATCGATGAATTAAACAATTCGCTATTTGAGACAAGAAATCTGTTGATTTTTTTAATAGACATTCAATTGTACCGTTAATTGGTTATTGGATATCTTAGCCATGTTTTTACTTGCTTAATTACTCTCATTTCAACTAATAACTTGTTGAACTCTTTTCCCTTTTCCATTTTGAGTTAATTATTTTATTTTGGGTTGGGATATCTTAACTTAAAGTGCACTTATTTAAGCCTAATTGAGTTATTGCACTTGACTTATTATCCACATGAAAACTACTTGAAGCTGTCACTTTGATTGCCAGCAGTCTGTCTCTCTCTCTCTCCCTCTCTCTCTCTCTCTCTATCTCTCTCTCTATCTCTTTTATTGATAGCTGAACTAAAAATCTTTCAATTTCTTTCTTTGATTTTATTTTGTAATTTATTTATTTGCCTTACACGTATTTATAACTTTATAGTTATGCTGTCAATCGCATAACGGTTGTCTGTCATGCACACACACACACCCTCACACACTCGCACACATACACACACATAGATACACAGATACTATTAATATATGATTGGAACAATCAAACAGGCCATATTTTCATGGTTAGCTTTTGCACTTATTAAAACGAATGCTTCATCATATTAAAAACATAATTAAATTATTGCTTTGGCTGCGTTTGTGCAACCTTTTGTGGCAGCAACAACAACAACCACAATCGCAAAGCACAGCTAGTGACAAACACAGCAAAAGATAAAAGAATTCGCCGCCAACTGTTCAACTCAACTCAAATTAAATATTTTTAATTATGAATATTAAAAAATAAATTGCATTCATAATGAATAAGTGAATAAGTGCAACGATGAGAATATGAACAAGAATATATATCTATATATATTATTATTTTAATAATTAACTTTAGTCTTAATTTGAATTTGCAAATCTTAAGTTGAGTTCAAAATTGCAAGGAATGAAAAACTCGTGCATCAAAATTAGCAATTTTGTTTTGTTTTAGATTGCATTTGTTTGTTTGCTGTGTGGCGTTGCAAGATATTGTTGCATTGTTGCATTGTTGATTTTAATCATTATTATTATTAACGACAATGTTTCCTGTATTCAAACTTGGCACTGTTTGCACACAACTTGTTGTTTGTAACACACACACACACACACATTAAATATTGACACACTCATTGCCACAATTTTATATACTTACTTCCACACACACACACACACAACACACACACACACTCACACACAAACACACTTGATACGTATTAACCTATGACCTCAAATCATATGTGGCTCGAAACTTCACTTACACACACACAAACACACGCACACACATATATATATATATATATATATATGTATATATATGTGCTCCACTGAATCTGCTGAATTTACTAGATACTCATTACTTTTTTGATCATCCCATCCACAGCAACGGCGCCAGCGATGAAGAAGCCACCTCAGAATTCGACGGCATTGGATGGGAAGGATGCGACCATTGCGTGTCGAGCTGTTGGTGCACCCAATCCGAACATAACCTGGATCTACAATGGTGAGTGCCACACATGCCACAATCAGTTGTTGATCAGCACGTTTTAATTTGTAGTTGACAGCTCAGTGTTCAAATGCTAATCTCAACGTTTCAATGTTTTGTTCTTTTCGTATGCTAACCCAACAAAAATTAAATTGCTAACCGCAACTGTAACCATGCAACTCTGCAACTCTGCAACTGCAACTCTGCCACACTCCCCGCTTAAACTGCTTGCTGGATAAAACAAAACCCAACAAAACCAAAAATGTAAAACTTAGAAACTCAACTGGTCGAGATTTCGAGCCGCATCCAAGTGCTCGATTCCGGTGATTTGCTCATCGCCAACATCCGTGCCTCCGACGCCGGACACTACATGTGTGTGCGGGCCAACGAGGCTGGTTCCGTTAAGGGCGAGGCTTTTCTCAGTGTTTTGGGTAAGTTGTGACAGAACCTGAAACCCCCTCCCCCCCCCCACCCCCCACTAAAAACTATGCGTATTTTAATTGTAACTTGTCAAGTAATCGCTTGTTGTTGTTAGTCTGTGGGCGTGGCGTGAACAAGGGGATGTCCAAAGTCCAAAACTAATAAATAACACATTACAATTCATGCATATTGGTATGTGCTTACTTATAACAGACTAGACTCCCAATTGCAATAATTATAACTAAAATAAGTATTTTTGGCTACATTCATTTGCTCGTTAAATGTTAAAATGTAAAACTTGCAAAAATAATTCACTCAAATATAATATATATAAATATAATATATATATATAAATATAAAATATATATATAAATATAAAATAATATATATATATGTATATATAAATATATTTATTACCATTAGTATTCAAAGTATTCGTCTTAATCAGTTGTCTCAATTAATAATCAATAGGTTATGTAAGTAATATCAATCATTAGTTTTATATATTTATTACTTTTATTTATTATAATAATAAGAAGTTAAATGCTTGACGCTAGTTTTAAGAATAAAAACTAACGCAATTAATTACAGTATTTTTTTTTTTTTTTAATCTCGAGGCAACTATTTGTTTTAGTTTTATTCATGGACTTCATTCGAATGTCAAATGTGAAATGAGGCAAATGTTGATCTTGAATAGAAATGCAACATTTGGTGCCACACTTTGCCAATTTGGCTAATGCTGATTAGTTTGGACGTGTAATAACGTGTGGCACTCCACAACACAACACACACTCACAACACACACTCACAATGACATGTGCTTATCGAATATGTGCAACGACAAGACCACAAATACCGAACAGCTGTGAGTCATGC
This sequence comes from Drosophila mimica, assembly GCA_037043585.1. NCBI lineage: Eukaryota > Metazoa > Arthropoda > Insecta > Diptera > Drosophilidae > Drosophila > Drosophila mimica. The sequence continues at coordinate 1,342,187 of JBAMBE010000748.1, forward strand.
AACAGATGCCGCAGATTTGCAGCAGAGCTGCGCATTGGCCCAACATCAATAGACACAACATTATGTTGTCAACAACGAGGAGGAGAGCATTGTTGCATTTTGAATGCATTAAGTTTGACGGACTCTGACCACAAGCCGCGTTGCAAGCAGCGTTGCAAGCTCCGCTTTAAGCCAGTCTGCTTCAGCGAGCGCCTCTCTTGAGGGGGCCAACTATATATTTTAATACGCTAATTGGAGCAGGCGTTGCAATACCACATCTGTCCATGTGTCTATGTGTGTGTGTCCATGTGTGTGTGTGTTCGTGTTGCATAAGAGTGGACGGCAATCAAAAATAGTACTCAACTGAAACTCGTGTGTGCACAGTATGCAAACGAGGCAGAGCCAGTCAAAGGAAAGAAAACATCAACAGCAGCGTGCAGCGTGCAACAAAAAGCTTACCGTGCCACAAACGAAATAAGAGACCAGGCAAACAGGGCCACAGGCCAAAACTGACTCTAAAAGTCCCGTTGAACGCGTTCGAGTTTTTGTTGCACGCCAACCCAAACTAAAAATGTGCATTTTCTTAAGTCCAAAGAAAACATTTGTGGCACCTGTGGCAATTTGACACATTTCTTAAGACTCAACCGGCATTTGCAACTCATCACATAAAAGCAGGTCTTCAACTCTTAAATATTTTGTTGCAAAATTATATTTAATTTAACAAAAAAAAAATTACAATTTACAATTTCCAGAAAAAGTCGCATTTAATTTTTTTTTTTTTTTTTTTACAAAAATACTACATTTAAATTTGAAAATAATTGCAATAATATGTTGAATACACATATTTAACGATATATATTTAAAGAATTTTTATAGTCAACATTTGAGAGAAACTCCAAAATTGTGTTTTTATTTTTTATTTAAATGCTTAAAAAGTTGTTGCCTAGAAAAAATGAGGTATTCTTATCTGAGTAACACCCACAAGCTTAACAAATTTATTTGTGTTTAGGTATTAAAAAGAGTATATATATATACATAAATATATATATATATATATATATATATATATATATATATATATATATATATATAATATTAATGCATGCTTGCAACTTAGTTTGCTGAAATCAGTCGCCAGTCGTTGGCCAGCAGCATTAAAGGGAAAGCAACTCTGCAAAAGTGTTGCACTTAATAGGTTTTACTTTCTCTCTCTCTCTCTCTCTCAGTCTCTCTTGCTCTCTCTTTTACACACATTGTTTAATTTTATTCTCATTTTTTCATTCACTTTAGTGCGAACACAAATCATACAGCCGCCAGTGGATACCACGGTGCTGCTTGGGCTGACCGCAACGCTTCAGTGCAAGGTGTCCAGTGACCCCAGTGTGCCGTACAACATTGACTGGTATCGGGAGGGGCAGAAGGCGCCGATAGTCAACTCGCAACGGATTGGCGTCCAGGCGGATGGCCAGCTAGAGATCCAGGCGGTGCGGGCCAGCGATGTGGGCAGCTATGCGTGCGTCGTCACCTCGCCCGGTGGCAACGAGACGCGCTCTTCGCGGCTCAGCGTCATCGAGCTGCCCTTCCCCCCCACCAATGTGAAGGTGAAGCGTCTAAAGGAGCCGCAGCAGCGCAGCATCAACGTTTCGTGGACGGCGGGCTTCGATGGCAACAGTCCAATTTCCAAATTTATTATACAGCGACGTGAGGTTTCCGAATTGGGTGAGTTTTCCCATATGCTACCCCAAAAACATGTTCCACACTGACCCATATATATATATATATATATGGTATATATATATATATATATATATATATATAGACATAGACATGGACATGTATATAGAGCACTCCATCACAACTGTTGTGTGGGTTAGGCTAACGGTACCAGTATCATAGCTGTAGTTGGTTATGGCTACCAAATTTTCTGGTATTGGAATTTGATTTATCGTACACACACATGGCACACCAAAACACACACCACAACACACACCACAACACATACACACACACACAAGCACATTAGGCACAGGCAGTTGGGCATCAGTTGTTCCCCGATTTTGGAGCGTGTAATTAGAAAACATGCATCTCTCATTTCGGACAAAATGAACAACAAACAAACAACAGCAGCCGAAAGCAACAACAGCAACAAAATCACACACAAATTCAATTATCCATTTTGCATTGCATTCGTCAATACTAAAGAGCATTTTCAGTTTTTCAAAGGTTTTCCGAGATACTAGAATGAAAAGCAGCCACAAAAATAAAAAAAAAAATACATTAAAGTAATTAATTAATTTGATGCAATTTGTTTTTGTTCTCCCTTTTTTCTTCTTCTGCTCGCTTTTTAACAAATAACTCGGATGAAACATGGGACGTGTTGTGGTAATGTGTAAACAAATAAACATATATCTATATATATATATATATAAATAAATAATTTTATATTATATATTTAATTTTTATCTGTACATTTTCGTTGAATTTACTAATTTTTTTGTATTATTATTTTTGTTTACTTATTTCGCACATCTAACAAAATATAACACAAAATGCACTCAATTTGTAAATTGCAAACCACTCACTCCTCGCACACCCGTCATTCACTCATTCATCACTCATTAAACACTCATTCATCATTCATTCTTCACTCTCTTTTTTTTTCTGGTCACATTTAACTTAATACGACGATCTTTCGTTCGCTCTTCCACTCTTCACTCTCTCTTTCTCTCGCTTTCTCTGTTCCTCTTTCACTGTCTGTTTCCGCACTTCCAACGGTATTCTTCAATCCCATTAACATCATAGAAAAATTCGTAGGTCCAGTGCCGGATCCGCTGCTCAATTGGGTAACCGAATTGGCCAACGTTTCGGCCAATGAACGTTGGGTTCTGCTTGAGAATCTGAAGGCGGCAACCGTTTATCAGTTTCGCGTGAGTGCCGTTAATCGGGTCGGCGAAGGCTCCCCCTCGGAGCCCAGCAACGTCATCGAGCTGCCCCAAGAAGGTAAGTGCAACTCGGCCATTTATCTCTTGCCACACAAAATAGAATTGCCTAGAATTGTATTTTATTTATTTACTTTAAGCTAACTTTCATTATTTTGTTATATTTTTATTCGATGTTTGCTGACTTGTTTATATTTATTTATTTATTTATTGCCAACTAAAGTCAGTCCACACAGTCTGAAATAAATTAAATAAAAAATAAAAATTGAAAATAAGAAATTTATATAAGATTTCTATATCTATCCAATTCTAATCTTTTAGAGTCAGGCATAAGTTAATTCTGCTTTTGCATATAATTATTACTATTTCAATTTTAAATCGAAATCTGATTGGCAAAAATTAGCCACGAATTTTAACTTCACATATTCAATATTCATTCATTCAATATATTGATTGACTCACTGAAGTAGCTTCAATTCTGTCGTTTAACAAATGTCCCGATTGTCCTGGGACTCATTAATCACTAACAAAAGTTGAAAATTTAACTGCCCTAAAATTCAATATGCATTTATATGAGTTTATTCAAAATATATGAATTTCAAATCAATACTCAAATACTCAATTTTATATATCGGGCTAACAATTATGATTTTGGATATATAAAAAATAAAATTGCAACAGACATTCGACATTCTTTTAATATGTTAAATTTAGTTGCTTTTTGAGTTAGTTTTGAGTATTTTGCATCGTTTTGTTTTGAAGAGTCACTTGAGCAGCTGCATATTGTAGGGTTGCCAAGTGCACTCGTAGAGTATCGAGTAGTTGTTGTATGTGTATTGCTCAAGTAATTAGCGCATAGAACTAATGCTATATAATGCTATATATATATATATATGTATATGATACTTCTAACTGCTATCGTTGTCGTCAAATCGCATCGTCCGTCGCCGGTGCCCGCTTTTGGTGAACAAATGCGCGTAGCTTTTCCACGTTATCGAGGTACTACTATATTCAAAAATATACACAAAAGTATCTTTCTTTTTATCGCTCACCAGTAAACGAGTATTTTTTGGACAATTGACAAGTTGCGGTTTTGTTAATATGCTAATTTATTGACAATATTCACAGCACCCTCGGGTCCGCCAGTTGGATTTGTTGGCTCGGCACGTTCCATGTCGGAGATAATAACACAATGGCAGCCGCCGCAGGAGGAGCATCGCAATGGCCAGATCCTGGGCTATATATTGCGCTACCGTCTCTATGGGTACAACAATGTGCCCTGGTCGTATCAGAACATTACCAACGAGGTGCAGCGCAACTTTCTCATCCAGGAGCTGATTACGTGGAAGGATTATATCGTACAGATTGCCGCCTTCAACAATATGGGCGTGGGCGTCTACACCGAGGGCTCCAAGATCAAGACCAAGGAGGGCGTGCCCGAGGCACCGCCCACAAATGTGCGTGTCCGTGCCGTGAACTCGACGGCATTTAAGATTAGCTGGAAGCCACCGAATCCGCAGCAGATCAACGGCATCAATCAGGGCTACAAGATACAGGCGTGGCAGCAACGTGAGATCGATGGCGAACTCCAGGACGTGGAGCAGCGCATGATGACGGTGCCGCCCAGCCTAATCGATCCCCTCGCCGAGCAGTCGACCTTGTTGAACGGCCTGGAGAAGTACACCAAGTACAACATAACCGTGCTGTGTTTTACCGATCCCGGCGATGGTGTCGCCAGCGTCAAGGTGCCTGTGAAGACCAAAGAGGATGTGCCCGATGAGATAACCGCTCTGCACTTTGCCGAAGTCTCCGATCGAGCTGTGACCGTACTCTGGTCACCCCCACGACACGCTAATGGCTTGCTCACGGCGTATACGGTGCGGTACCAGGTGCGGGATCGTCCCGAGACCATGAAATCGATAAATCTGACGGCGCTGGAGACACAGGTGGTTGTGAATCAGCTGCAGGCGACGACGCACTACTGGTTTGAGATCTGTGCCTGGACAAAGGTGGGCAGCGGTCCGCCCAAGACGGCGACCATACAATCGGGTGTGGAGCCTGTATTGCCACATGCACCAACCAGACTGGCCCTGTCCAACATTGAGGCCTTCTCGGTGGTGCTGCAATTTACGCCCGGCTTCGATGGCAACTCCAGCATCACCATTTGGAAAGTGGAGGCACAATCGGCACGCAACATGACCTGGTTTACAGTCTGTGAGATAAATGATCCCGACGCGGAAACCCTGACGGTGACTGGCCTGGTGCCCTTCTCGCAATATCGTCTGCGTCTGAGTGCCACCAACGTGGTGGGCACCTCAAACACATCCGAACCCACCAAGGACTTCCAAACAATTCAGGCACGCCCCATGCACGCCCCCTTCAATGTGACCGTGCGTGCGATGGGATCGACACAGTTGCGTGTCCGCTGGATACCGTTGCAGCAGACGGAATGGTTTGGCAATCCGCGTGGCTACAACATCACCTATCGTCCGGTGGATGATGCAGCGTTCGATGGCCCCGGCCAGTTGCGACACGCACTCATCGAGGATCACACGGCCAATTCGCATGTGCTCGAGCATTTGGAGGAGTGGACCCTCTACGAGGTGATCATCTACTCGTGCAACGATGTCGGCAGCTCCCTGGGCAGCATCCCAACCGAGGAGCATACACGCGAGGCGGTGCCCAGCTATGGTCCGCTGGAGGTCGAAGCGAATGCCACATCATCGACAACGATTGTGGTGCGGTGGGGCGAGGTGCCCGTGCCGCATCGCAACGGACAGATCGAGGGCTACAAGGTGTACTTTGCGGCAGCAGACGGTGGCATCAACACGCCCATCCAATTCAAGGCCATACCGAACAACAGCTCGTTCACCACCACCCTAACCGAACTCAAGAAGTTTGTCGTCTACCACATCCAGGTGCTGGCCTACACCAGATTGGGCGATGGTGCTCTGAGCTCGCCACCATTGCGTGTGCAGACCTTTGAGGATACGCCCGGCGCACCGTCGAATGTTAGCTTTCCGGATGTGACCTTCTCGACGGCACGCATCATCTGGGATGTGCCCGAGGATCCGAATGGCGAGATTCTTGCCTACATGATCACCTACAGAGTGAATGGCAGCGCCTTCCTCAACTATAGTCGCGAGTTTTCGCCCTCGGATCGCACATTCCGTGCCACTGAGCTGCAGCCGGAACGCTACTACAGCTTTACGGTGACGGCACAGACCCGTCTCGGCTGGGGCAAGATTGCCACTGTGCTCGTGTACACCACAAACAATCGGGAGCGACCACAGGAGCCATCGACGCCGCAGGTGTCGCGCAGCCAGATCCAGGCGCATCAGATGACCTTCAGCTGGACACCGGGCCGGGATGGCTATGGACCATTACGCTACTATACGCTCCAATTCTGTGAGAACCAGGGTCCCTGGCAAACGTTGCCCGAAAAGGTGGAGCCATCGATCACCTCGTATACGGTGTACGACTTGAAACCGCACACGATCTACCAGTTCCGCATTCAGGCAACCAACGATCTTGGCCCATCGGCGTACAGTTTTGAGAGCGTTTTGGCCCGCACCTTGCCCGCCGCCCCATCGGCGGCTGTGGGTGGACTGAAGGCGGTGCCCATAACACCGACATCGGTGCGCGTCCATTGGAGCGCCTTGGAGACGGCCATGTGGAATGGGGACACTGCGACCGGTGGCTATCGCATCTTGTATCAGCTGCTCTCCGATTTCCCGACTGCCTTGCAGACAACGCCCAAAACGGATGTGATGGGCATCAATGTGGACAGTGTGGTGCTCTCCGATCTTACCCAGGATCGCAACTATGAAATTGTTGTGCTGCCCTTTAACTCGCAGGGACCGGGTCCGGTGACACCACCAACAGCTGTCTACGTTGGCGAAGCGGTTCCGACGGGCGAACCACGGACTTTAGAGGCCGCAGCCATATCCAGCACCGAGGTGCGTCTACGCTGGAAGCCACCCATCCAGAGCATGCAGAATGGCGATGTCTTGGGCTACAAGATCTTCTATCTGGTCACCTATTCACCACAATTGCACGACCGCGGTCGCAAATGGGAGGAGGAAATCGAGGTTGTCGCCGGCACCGCCACATCCCACAATTTGGTCTTCCTCGACAAGTACACCGAATACAGCATCCAGCTGCTGGCCTTCAATCCAGCCGGCGATGGTCCACGGTCCACTTCTGTGACGGTCAGAACGCTGCAAGGTGTCCCCACAGCACCACGCAACTTGTGCTTCACGGACATCACGATGCAGAGCCTCCAAGTCACCTGGGATCCCCCCAAATACCTCAATGGCGAAATAGTCGGCTATCTGGTTACCTACGAGACCACCGAGGAGAACGAGAGTAAGTAGACAGAGACAGATGAATCTTCAAATGCAATTTTGTGCTGAACAAAAATCCAAAATTGGTCAAAACAGGGTCACTTTTGACGTTTTGAAGTTGTGGCTATCTTAAGTCTGTTATGGATGGTTACAGTTATTTTTAGTGCAAGGATATCGAAATCTAATTGGCATTATTTTTATTTGTTCGCACAGAGTTCAGCAAGCAGGTGAAACAGAAGGTGTCGAATACAACGCTGCGCGTCCAGAATCTGGAGGAGGAGGTCACCTACACGTTCACCGTGCGCGCCCAGACCGTTGACTATGGGCCGGTGATTAGTGCGAATGTGACAACCGGGCCGCAGGAGGGATCACCAGCAGCACCGAGGGATTTGGTGCTCACCAAGACGCTCTCCAGCGTCGATATGCATTGGGTGAATGCACCCTCCGGTCGGGGCGCCATACTTGGCTATCTGATCGAGGCCAAGAAGCGTGGTAAGTGTTCAGTTATCAGATGCACAGAATCCCTGTAACTTGTAGTGGTTCCGGCTGTCTCTATGAACTCCTCCATTGTCTAACTGCCTTTCGATTTCTATTCTATGCAATAATCTTTTGGTGAACTGGTTCCAAAATTAATGCAATTTTCAAAAAATAAACAAAAACATTCTCTAAAATGCTTGCGTAGAAAAAGGAGAGCCCGCCTATTCCTGTAAGTATTGTAATCTTAAGGCTAACCTCGTTACCCATATTAACCCCTAATATATATATATATATAATATAATATCTCATTCCATTAACATTGAATTCTTTTACATTTCCAAATAATATTTACCATAAGTATCTGCAAGTAATACCAAATACTAAAATATATTTATTTCAAATGTAACAAACAAATACAAAACACATATACTAACATACCTATATATATATATATATATATATATACAGATATATATATATATACATACACATGCAAAATCAATTTGTGGAAGAAACGATGATCCGAAATCCTTATGCAAAGTGGTTATTTTCAAAGTATTATTTGTTGAAAATTATAAAAATTATAAATTCGAAATGAACATTAAATTAACATATTCTCTTTTACGAAAAGGAAGTGCTTTTGCTGAGATTGACTTTGTTGTAGTTAGTTGGTGACGTCACGTCAAGATAACCTCGTAGCTGCATCCATTAACCACCACCATCCATTTGACTGCAAATGTGCTCAAATTGGACCCGCACTTAGCAACCCATTCACTTTCCAGTTTCTGAATTCGCAGATGATTCGCGCTGGACCAAAATAGAGCGAACAAGGAAGGGCACCATTCAGGACTACACCATTAGCTACCACATCCTGATGCCGTCGACAGCGTACACATTCCGTGTGATTGCCTACAATCGGTATGGCATCTCGTTTCCCGTCTACTCCAAGGACTACATTGTGACGCCATCGAAGCTACATATGGAGTATGGCTATCTGCAGCACAAGCCCTTCTACAGGCAAACCTGGTTCATGGTCTCCCTGGCAGCCACCTCGATCGTCATCATTGTTATGGTCATTGCCGTGCTCTGTGTGAAGAGCAAGAGCTACAAGTATAAGCGTATGTCTTCAATCCAATCCAATCCAATAAAATCAATATTATTCTAGAAAAATCATAAATAATTTCGATTAATTCTTTGTGCTTGTAGGCCGCACGGAGGAGGCACAGAAAACGCTGGAGGAGTCGATGGCGATGTCGATTGATGAGCGCCAGGAGTTGGCATTGGAGCTGTACCGTTCGCGTCATGGTGTCGGCACCGGCACACTAAACAGCGTTGGCACCTTGAGGAGTGGAACACTGGGCACCCTGGGACGCAAGTCGACAAATCGACCACCGACAAGCGTTCAGCTGGGTAAGAGTCCGCCGAGGCCATCGCCCGCCTCGGTTGCGTACCACAGCGATGAGGAGAGTCTCAAGTGCTACGACGAGAACCCGGACGATAGCAGCGTCACCGAGAAACCATCCGAAGTGAGCAGCTCTGACGCCTCTCAAGTCAGTGCTCGAGTATGAGTAGCACCATTCTATGGAGAAGATCGAATATAAATGGTAATAATACAAATCTCTCCTTATCCCCCATTGCAGCACTCGGAGAGCGAGAACGAGAGCGTTCGCAGCGATCCCCACTCGTTCGTCAATCATTATGCCAATGTGAATGACTCGTTGCGGCAATCGTGGAAGAAGACAAAGCCGGTGCGCAACTATTCCAGCTACACCGACTCGGAGCCGGAGGGCAGCGCCGTAATGAGTCTCAATGGTGGCCAGATAATTGTCAATAATATGGCCAGATCTCGGGCCCCATTGCCCGGATTCTCGTCATTCGTTTGACGGTCAACCGAGTTGTAAGATCTATTCAACAATAGCAGCAGCAGCCACAACAACAACAACAACAAAATCAGGGAGACATTCGTCTAAGCACGACAAGAACGCAACAGGAGCAACAGGAGCCGCAGACCAGACCCATCCCAGCCCAGCCTAAACACTGGCACATCCAAGATCAATTCCTGCTCCTTCCTTCTGTGTGTGTGTTTGTGTTTGTGTCGATGTGATGTGATTTGCGATGTGAAACTGCTCTGCTATGGGGAGAACTAAGCTGTAGTTGTATTTTGAAGCTATATACTATGTATGTATAATTTATAGTTATTAGTATGAGAGATCTGAGATTTACAAGCATTTAGTTTTAGAAATGTTTCACTGACCCAGCCCAATTCTTATTTTATTATTATATTTTTTTTTATTTTTTTGTTAATTTATTCTGTTTAATGTGCGTCCGTTGTCTGCCACGCCCATTTAGTACATATATATAACTACAACTATCCGGCATTTATCGAGAGCAAAATCTTGTGATACGTACATTTTTGCTAGGTTTTGATTTTTGGTAAAAACAAAAAAAAAAAACAAAAAACAAAAAAAAAACACAAAAAACTTTCCAATGTGTTCAGTGTGTGAATGAATGTGTCTTGATTGCTGAATGTGAATGATTTAAATTGTAGCCTTGCGTAATCTCATTATATTTAATATTAAACTAATTTACGACATCAACTACAACACAATAACAATAATTAAATAAAAAGCTCACAAACTGATCTGAGCTGAGCTGAGCTGAGAAGACGACAACAACAAACAATTTGTTGTTACCTTTGCCTGAATTGAAAAAAGATAGGGTATTTGGAATAGGGCAGCAACTGCAAAAACGAACAAAGCTAAATTGGAAATTAAAAAGGTGAATAGAGAGGAAATGACGAAAGAATTTAATTGAAGAAATTGGACAACATCAAAAAGGAACAGGAAAATACATAAGTACTGCATATCTGAAAAGCGCATGGGATGAAAAATGCGAAATGCGAAGAAAAGATGAAGATGACGATGAATTTTTTTGAGACGTAGTAGCTCTTGATGTATTTGAAATATCAATAAGTATATGTGTGTTACTTGACAAATACTTAAAGGCCATATTTATGCAATTTGTAGAACGTAAGCAAGCAAAAACCAACACAAACGACGACAAACAAACAAACAAACGGACAACATACATGACAAGAAACACATCATTCCCTTGTCCCCAATTTCCCCTCTCATACACAAAAAAAAAAACATACAACAAACAAAACGATGAAACGACAAGAACAAATGAAAACAGAAAATTGAAAATGAAGAAAAGCAGAAATGCCGAAGAAAATATATAGAAATAATTACAATATTTATTCGCTTACATACATATAAATGTCTAAAATGTATTTTTCAACCACATAAGAAACACACACACCCCATGATGTATGATGTATGATGTATACGAAGGGGTTTGACAAGGAAAAAGGATGGTGTCCGAGAAAGTTGAAGGGGATGAAATAACAGGATTAAATATGTATGAGTGCGAGAGCAAAACTAAGAACAGATGATTAAAATGAAATTCTAGTATTTAATTGTTAAACTCAAAAGCAGAATTCAAATTGTATATGTCTATGCAACAATTAATGTATGTATACTATTTGTCTAATTGTATATCTATAACTTAAACTGACTGATTATATATTTTTCTCTTGATTAATTGTATTTTACTACTTACATATATATGTATAAATATATGTAAATATATATTTTTATTATAATTATTATTTGGATATTTAGACCTTAAACGAATTCGGCGCATGCAAAATAAATTGAAATTGGAAAAATTGTAAATCCACTTTGGATAATAGTTTATACGAATATATTTATTCGATAATACGATTTACTGTTTTTTTTTTTTAATATTAAACTTACTTTTACTTCAAACACTCGATGCACAAGTTCATCTAGATATAAACGTAATTGTAATTGTTAATTGATCAGCAAATGCATAGGCAAACAAAAAACAAAAGAAAAAAGATAAAAAGATAAAAAACGAATCTGAAGAAATATTCAAATGCAAGTACTGCATAGGTACGAATCAAGGATAGGAAGGAACCGCATATGGAGTCAGCGCAGTGGAAGAGCCCAAAAGAGAGATAAGAAAGCAAAGAAGTTAGTTGAAATCGCGCAACATGCGCTAAGTATTAGCCCTATCTATATGTATGAATGTAATTGACGAATCAAATGATCCAATAAAAAACAAAACATAAGTGTCTAAAAACTCAAATCAAAGCTTATTTCATTTTCAAAAATGTATTTAGAATATACCAACTGGTGACTTCGGTGACTCTATATATTCAATGCAGTTAATATTAATATATATATTAATTTGTATAAGTATTTGGGTTTTTAAATAATCGCATATTCCTTGAATGCAATCTGATAGATGCACCATCTTCTACCACCATCGACATGGGCGGCTTGTAGTCGATTTATGTGTGCCCCTAAAAGTATGCATCAATTTATTTAGCTTGACTTATTGAATACAGCAACCTAATTTGTACCATTGGTTGCTGCACACGCTATCCTATACAGCAACCTGCTGAGCAATTTTTAGATGGCCACGCCCACTCCACCTACCTAAACCGATACACCTGTTGCTGTAAATCGAAAAGCCCATATATCTATAAGTCACCAAATTTTAAAGGAATATTGCTAGTAAATTAAAAAATGTGGAAAAAAAATTTTGAACCACGCCCACTCCCGCCCACCAAAAACGACAAATGCCTGTATCTCCCGCAATTTAAAAGCTACAGTTACCAAACTTAGAAGGTATATTATTAAGATCGAACTTCAATTGCCATTATCATGATACATTAATGATCGACATGAGATGCCGATGCGATGTTTAATTTATTTTGCTCTACTTTAATTTGGACAAAAAAAAAAAATAATAATAAAAAATAGGGGGAAGTGCCAAATTGTCGTCGGAACTGGGTCTCCCAAGGGAGTAGCACAAATCAGTCTAGACGGAGCTAATACTATGTTGGGGCGCGATCGGGGCGCAACTAGACGACACTGTTGGACTCAACGGCGGGTGTGGTGTATTGCGGCTCGAGGGTGAGCTTTGTGACAACGGGGACATCCTCCGCCTCAGCTGAGGAGGAAGCATCGGCTGCTGCTGCATGATCCTCCTCATCCTCATCGTCCATCTCGTCCAGGTCAGCTTCTTCGCTATCGATGTGGCGCGCCTGCAAGGACGGTACGTCTCCCGTCACTCCAACCGCAGGCTGGCTGCTGCTAATGGAGATGCCCACTGGCCTGTCTCGGTCCGTGCTGGTGGCACTGGGCAGTCCCAGTCCAGACATGGCTGACATGCTGGGCATGCTGACGGGACACATGCAGGGCACGAACTGGATGCGCGAGCCGCTCTTCTCCGACAACGTGTTTGGCTGCTGGTAGTTGAAGTAGTCCGGATAAGGGTACTGTGGCCGAGCATTATAGAAGTTGTTGACACGGCGAGTGTATGTCGGATATTCCGCATTGTATTCGCCATAGCGCAGCGATGATGGGGCTGCTCCTGATTCTGTGGGGCTGCTGCTGCTCGCCGGTGGTGGACTCGTTGATGTTGTTGTCGTTGTTGTGGTTGTTGTTGGCGCCGGTGTTGTTGTTGTCGTCGTTGTAGTTGTTGTGCTCGGCGCTGGCGTTGTTGTACTACTCGCCAGACTGGGTGGCGTCACGTCCGGCTTGTAGCCAGCTGGAGCAGCAACATCGTGTCGCCGTGCTGCCGCATAACTGGTAACCGCATACGGATCATAGTGGCGCCCAGAGAGCAACGGCGTCTGTGCCGCACCAAATCCAAACAGGGGCACACCAAAGGGACCGCCCGTCAGCGGCTGATACGTGTAGGTGCGGAAATAGGTGAGCGGGATCTGTTGCAGCACCTGCGTGCGAGGTGTTTCCCTATATGAGAGTGCGTAAGGAGCTCATTAAAGATGCAGACCATCTAGGAATCAACTAGTTAAACACTTACGTAGTCGTCTTGGGCCACCAAAAGCCACTGGTCGGCAAGGATTGCAGAGCGCACAGGCCGGCGATGAGCTACAAAATTAATAAGGGTTTATTATATATATATATAGAGATATTTTTAGAGATATATTTAGATATATATTTTATATATTTTATGTACTTATTCTAAGCTAGTTTAAATGTCAAATTGAATTTTGATTAGAATATAACATAATCCTGGAACTTAACTTAATATTCCTTTGCTTAAATGAGCAAGGATTGTCGTAGCCGGAACCAAGTCAAACAAATTCTTCTCTATTCCTCTTCTATTTTATAACTAGTGATAGTAAGATCGGTCCAATATCGTATGATATCTTGTAGAAGTATTACGGATTACCAACCAAATCGACGATTCCTTGCTCTTCAATTCCAAAAGAATCCTGTGAAATAGGATAGTTGCGTTTTGCAAGCATTATCTACTTCTGATAAAGTTACTGGGCTGTCTGTAGATATGCCATATCTAAAATTGATATACTACTCTAATTTAGGCACTAAATATGTAAGGCTCAAAAGTTATTAGGAACTTTCTTATTATTATTTTCTTCTTTTTTCTTATTGTTATTGTTTCATTGTCATCGTTGAAGTCTCCGTAGTTGTCCTCATCTATAACTTAATATTGTTCAAATTGTAATATATAAACAAATGAAAGTCATAGGCCGATGTTCGTATAATGATATATTATACATATACATACATACATACATATATATATATATATATATATATTATATATCAATGATATATGGTATGTTAATGATATATTACAAGCAATTATTATTATTATTTTTTTATTATAGATTTTCTTGCGAGTTTTAGTTTTCGTATTTTACTCGTATTTCTTTTAGTATCCTGAATATCTTTATATATCCGTTATATACATAAATATATATATATATATTTTAATTTCGCTGAATTGTCAGGTATCCTTTTGAAACATTTCACATACCACAAAATTTTGCCACATTTTTGATCGGTTTTCAAAATACACAAGACTCGCACACTCTTCGAATATCCTGTGTGTGTGTGTGTGTGAGTGTCCTGAGCCGGCTGGCAATGATATCACAATAGAGCACAACACTTAAAAAAAAACAAGGTTAAGTTTTAGATGAATGGTTCGCGAGAGTCCGCTTTCGAGAGCAGCTGCATTTGTTCTAAACCCAAAAACAGCCACTGGCCGAGCTTTTATACGAGCTGGTGGCACTAACTGGGCCCGGGACGGGGGATCAATTGGGCGCTGCTTCTCCCACTCCAACTGCAACTTCAACTTCAACTCCAACTCCAACTCCGACTCCGACTCCATCCTCAGGTTGCATGTGGCCCAGAGCAATGTTCGTTAGACTTGAAAGACGGCTCGGACGGCGTGCGTCTTGTTTCCATTCCTTTTGTTTCATGGGCGTTGAATTAGTTGGGCACGCGGTGGGGTGCGGGGCGGGGTGGGGTGGGGAATAGAACAGAGCGAGAAAATTAATTGCTGGCTCGGAAAAAACTGAAAAGTCGTAAGAGCGAAAAATAAGTTTGGAAATCAATAATAATAATGAACATGCGTTTAGAATAGAAAGCCCCATCATTGACAAAATGATTGAATGAATGACGGGGGCTCACGGGGGCGGGGCTTGTATTATTTTTTTCTTCTTCTTTTTTTTCGTTGTTTTGTCTGAATAGGGCACAAGCCATTGAATTAGCCATAAATATTTGTAGATGACTATTTCTCGGTTTTATTTATATTTCGAATTTTTCTTATTTTTTCTTTTTCTATCTCTCTCTTTATTTTTCCGCTTTTCACACATTTGGAATTTGATTTGTATTGGATTCTGGAATTTAGGTCAATCAGCATTTTGTTGTAGCTGGAAAATCTCCCTCGTGATACTTTTTGCACGCAGCTCTGCCAGCTCTTCCATCTTCCATCATCCATTGTCATCCCCTGCCCCCAATTTGGTGTCTTATGCAATCCAAATAGGAAACCCGAGCACAACAAGAATTGGTTCTTTGACTTCGATTGAGTTGTTCGATCATTAAAACTGCATTTTATGACAACTTTCCAAAAGGGAGCAAAGCCTCGTCTTTGTGTCTGCAGGAATTTATTGCCATTTTTTATGGATGCTAAGCATTTTCAATGGATCGCCGAGTATTGTTGATGGCATTATAAGAAAGGGCACACACACACACATATATATATATATACATATATATATATGCATGTATTGAGGTGTTAATGAGAGCCGAGTTTTAATGATGGTGCTGAGCACCGAATATGAGTCGAGGTGTTTAGCTATGTATTTAATGGCTATTCTTCAGGTGATCAGGGATCAGATTTGATCTTTGTTAAGAACAGCTTACAACAATTTGGTGCAGGTAATTGTGATGAGCATGTCAGATCCGATCATTAATAGGTAAGCAGCACACCAATTGCGAGATCACTTCTCAGAGACATAAAGGGGAAATCACTCTCAAAATAAATTAATAAAAAATAAATAATAAGTTATTTTTTAATCTACACAAAAATATGTTTGCTAATTTAAGAAAATATCTTACGAATTATTTTTGGTCTGATTGGGTATTTCTGGGTTTTCCCCAAATCATGCAACAAATGTTGGACCATTTTGTTTTCTACCCCCAGAAATCTTTAAAATCTTATAAATATTTTAGTATTTTTTAATTTATTTATAATTTTAATTTTATTTTAAATTTAATTTAACTTCATTTTTTAATTTTTGTATTTTTGGCGTCGACTGACTTTAGTTGACAATAAATAAATAAATAAAACATCTGTCAGAAAATAATTAAACTTGCACTTCTTTAAAGTTGCAAGATTTGTAATAAAAAAAATAACAGATAAGCAAATTAATATTTATTTTCTAAATCTAAAAAAAAAAGAATTATTGTATTTTAATCACAGCAGGTTGACTAAATTGATGTTGTGCTGCTTCTGCTCCTTGTCACTGAGGATGGACTTTGGATGTACTTGGATGTGTAATAGTTGGTTGAATCCTTGCTGAGGCCATTGCGATGAGGTCCTTTGTAGCTGCAAGGCGGTAAATTGGTGAATGAGTCGAGCGTAGCCCCTCCCCCTCCCACCATCCATTGACAACTCACCGCGAATTCAAGATAAACCACGTGTTATGATCGCCTTGCTCCTTGGAGGTCTCCGAGCACTCGAGCTCCAGATCACGTACTCTGTCCCTGTGCATTGTTGACGTCGTTGACGTTGCCTGGCGACGGGGATGCTGCAACAGTTTGCCCAGGGTGTAAACGGGAAAGGCAAAATACTCTCGCTTCAGAGCAAAGCGGGAACTCTGCCGCTGTTGTTGTTGTTGTTGTGGTGGTGGTGGTGCTGCTGTGGTGCTTGCCAGCGAGTCTGAAGGTGACTCCAAACTCTCATCCACATAGATAATCTGAAAGGAGGAACTGGAACTAGGACTGGAGCTAGAGCTGGAGCTGGAGCTGGAGGTGGTGGTGGATGTGGAGGGGGAGCTGGAGATGTCACTGCTGCTGCTGCTGGTGGTTTCCTCGATCTGATTGGGCGACTGTTGCAGCTCCTGGCTGGGCTCCTCAACCTCCGTTTGGAGCAGTTGCTGCAGCTGCTGCTCCTGTTGCATCGTGGTGCCCTCGCTGGCTGTGGCAACGTGATACTGACGATGATTGTCGGGCGCCTCCAGTGCCGGGGATCTGCGCAACACTGGCTGCCACTGCACCACCTCCTGTGGCGAGTGATACGCATTATATTGCTTCACCTTCTTTGACTTCCTCTTGCGCTTGCTGCTTGCCGCCACTTGTGTCTCGTAGGGTGTGGGCGACATGGGCGTGGTCATTGGCTCAGTTTCAGTTGGGGCAATAACCGAATCTGAATCTTCGCCAGTCTCTGCTGTCGTCGCTCCCGCTATTGTTGTGGTTATTGCCTCGTGTGCGTAGAAGGGAATCAGCGTCAGATTGAGCAGCTCCCGCTTTCCGGGCAGACGGAGACGCTCGACGATCGGCTTGGGCCGAAACATGGGCGTCGACGGTGGATAGAGCACCTGGCCGGGCACTGGCTCCTGCATGGGATAGCGTCGAGTACTCAGCATCGTGTTCAGCAGCAGTTCACCCCTGCTCCCGTTGTATACAAAGATTGGATAGCTGGAAGTGGGCAGAGCATTGTCACCAGGTGCACCATCAAAAATGGGCAATGATTGCGGCTGCCGACGTCGCTGCGCCTTTCCCTTTCCCTTCCCCTTCCCCATCCCCAACTCCTTCTCCTTATTCTTCACCTTCTCCGCCAGGAGTGGCGCCTCGCCAAGCGGCTGCATATAATGGCTGGGCAGTTGCAGCCGATGCGGCAGGATGATGGGTCTCGCCTGAGGCGGCTTCGCCACCAGCTCATCGCTCGAATCCGAGCGCAAGCGAATCGTTATCGCTGTGGGAACATAGAGCTGCTCTGCTCTCTCCTGGCGCCGTCGCTTGAGACCACGTCGCATGCCGATGGCGTAATCGTTTGCCTCTTGCCCATCCGCCGCCTGGCGCTTCATCAGCTCATCCTCGAGTATCCACAGTGGCCGCTGTGACGCATCCAAATAGCTGCTGGCCATCGAATAGGGCATTCGTGTGGGTGTCCAGCTCCAGGTGGCATCGAGTGCGCTTAGCAGGCGCAACAGCGCCAAGGTCCAACAGTTCCAATAGCTGAGGGCCTCCATTCGCAGGTAGCTCGCTTAATCAAATGGCCAAAAGAGCCAAATCAACTGGCCACTTTATAAGCCAGCAACTAACCCCACATTGTGCCACAATTGTGGCCCAGTCTTCGTCCAACTTTCGTTTGATGGCCCCGCTGCAAAAATGCGAGCAACTTGTTCTCAGCGGGTCGCCAAGTTCAGTGGGGCTGATCCACATACGCTTACAGGCCGACCAGAAGCTGGCTCAAGCGGTTCTCTGTTGGCCACGTTTATGCTTCACTCAACATGGCTTTAACTTTGTTGTTCTTGTTCTGTCTGACGACAGACGACAGTTTATTTTGGGCCCAAATTGTGTTTTCGCTGATTTTAATGGATAATTTTCATGTTATTCACTTGAATGTGTTTGAGAACCAAATAAATAAAAGAAAGTATCTTCAAGATACGAACAAGCTATTTAAATTCAATTTCAGCACTTTTTAATATGCAATCGATCAACATTTAATATTTCTATTTAAATTTCTTGTTTTTATAATTGGGGAAATTTTTGATCATAATCAATCACAAATAACCTTTAAAAAGACAAGAAAACTGCATGCCAAAGTTTTTAAAAGCCAATAAATAATATTTTGTTAGCTGATCAAACACTTGTGGCAAGGATTGGGAAAACCCAGACAAGAAGCCCAATCAGACCAAATAAATGTTAGAGGCAAGTTAAGCTACAATCACTGGCTTCTGATGTCTGCGCTGGTTTCCTGCTAATGTAGCAAAGATGGGTTGCAGTTGTTCCACTTAGAGAGAGAGACAGAGCGAGAGTGGGAGAGAGAGAGAGAGGGGGGGTCTTCATATTGGACAGCTGTCAAAACTGACATTAATCAAAACACTCTAACTGATTTGCTTTCTTGCGGTTAGCGGCAACAGTCGGAATGTGCCTGAGCCTGCCTCCATTCAAGCATCAAGTCCGTGGCATGCCACAGTCTGTTTGTGCTTCGCTTGAGTTGGACGATCAAAACAAATCTGTTCAGTTCTGTTCTGTTCTGTTCTGTTCCGATGGGAATCTCAAATGCTGTCCAAAACAGAGCCAAAGTGCCTGTTTCTCGGTCTTTTGTTTCACATTTGGCTCCGCGCTTCCACATTTTTCGATTTTTAGTGATCGCTGTTTGGAAAAACAATTTGGGCAACTTACAAGTTGCTTTTTTCTCAAGACGCACCAGCGGGGAGGGGTGCAGAGGTGGGAGGGAGGGGGCATAGGTAAAAAGAGGGTGGTCGAGAAAACTGACAAACTAAACATGAACACAGAGAGTGGAGTGGAGCGGAGCGGAGTGGAGTGGAACAAGTGGAACGAGCACCGCCAAAAATGGGGTTAATAGCCTTTGACAGACAATTGGACGGCCACGGGCGGTGCTTTATTCTTGGCTCTCGGTCGTGAGTTCTCACTTTACTTGGGGGAAAATGTGGAAATGATGGAAATGATGGAAATGAGAATGGAAAAATGATTTATTAGTCTGGATGGGTCGCAGCTTTGATCGATCAATCGGCGCTATCCGAACCACAAAAAATATATATTCTGCTGGTGCCTGCTCTTGTTCTTGATCTCTCTTCTCTCACTCTCTCTCTCTATTTCTCTCCCTCTCTCGCTGTCTTTGGCTAATTACAAAAAAAATAAAATCATTTTGCTAGATTACCTGTGCATCTTTTTGTGGCCGGTGCCTCCGGTATTGCCTGAGCTGCCTTCGGTCTCCAGCCAAGCCTCGAAAATAGTTGTGTGAAAGATAGATGGAAAATGATTTTCATAGCCTATTTATATCTGAGTAAAGGCATGAATGTATTTCCATTCATTCATATCGATTAGGCGGCAATTTGAGCCACAATCCTATTACACACATATATCATTGCAAATGGGTTCTCAGTCTCATTCTGAGTCTCCCTTTTTCCTCGATCTCCAATCAATTGCGTGACTTTACAACATAATTAGATCATTTAAAATTAAAAGTATCTTTATGGATTCCCTTGACTTTATGAGCTTTTAATGGTCTCTGATGCGTTTTAAATTCATCCAGGAAATTAAAGCATTATTCGTCTTCTTTTGTTTTTGGGCTTTGGAGAAACTTAAGATCTTTCGATCTCTCGATATGGAAAATTCGAAAATTCCGCATTATCTAAATATCACACAAGCCAACTCGTGCCTTTAATTAACAGCTAGAAATATTTGGACAGACATAAAACAAAGGCAGGGAGCACAGAGAAGACAGTAAGATGGGCATCTAAATCATAGAGCTCGGAGATCACAGATGGGACCGGGTAGATGAGGAATCCAGCCAAGCGTAACGCATTTTTGACACCAACAATTTGTTCCGTCAATTTGTTATAAAATGCATTTTATGCAAATGAAAGTTGTCCTCAATCTTTCACACAGATACCAAAAGACGCCACAAAGATACAGATACATAAACAGCACTCACTTAGCGACCTGATATATATCTATATATATACATATATATATATATATATATATATACATGTGTATATGTGCATTCACCTGGGCACTAAAACTCATATTCGTTCCTTCAACATCAAGTTTCGGACTGTGCCCCTGCCACCAGCAACTGATTGATGCGCCGCATACAGCGCACTATGAACAATAAACAATAAACTAATCAAGAGCCCAAGCTCGATGAACAGATGCATCTGCATCCAGATACACTTGCCTGACCTGACAGTTACAGATACACACACACACACACACACACATACACTTATACAAATGTCAAACGATTCGTTTGTCTTTCTTCATCTTACTTATATATGTATATATATATATATATATTGGTATGTTAGTACCGATCCACAAGTTGACATGGGTGCAGCTCTCCTGACATTTACCACAGCGATTAGCTATCTAATGGATGCGATAGACGCAATCGCTTCATTTAGGTGTCAAACCTTATTTACGGAGCTAATTATTTTGCCGATAATTGTCTACAGATCAAAATCCAGCTGCTCATGTCTCAATTTAATTATTTATTTACCCAATCGAGTATTCTCATGTGTCAATCAGTTTTTGATAAATTATTTATAGCGGAAGAGCACTCGTATCTTGTCAGTTTGCTTAGCAAACGATTAACAATTCCAATTGGAAACTGAGTAGATATATCAGATATACATATATTCAGAATAAAAGTACTGTTTCCTTTAATGTTTTGCACATCTCACAACAATATTGTAATATCCTCTGCAAGTGTAGAAAAATCCATCACCCATCTCCATATTGAGGACTATTAAAAACAATCTCTGGAAATATGCAAAAGCTATCAAAATAAAAAAAATGACGCATGCAAATACATTTGTAAATAAATATATATGTATATATATTTGTATATGTGATATTTGTGTGATAGAAGAGAAGCAAGCGCGTTGCACATGGTAAGAGAGGCCTTCTTCTTCTTCTTCCAGGCTACAGCAGTTGCTTATCATAAGAATAAGTTTGTGTATATCTTATCAGCAAGCAACCGCTAGGTTCACATCAAAATAGTTGGCCTAGTTTGAGGCCTTCACATTTGTTGTAGTTTTTGCTGTTCATGTCCACATATAATCAAATTACTGTGCATCAATCACTCTTCGTGGTCGAATGAGCTTTTAGCTCAGCTGGAGCTGCTCTCATTGGTGCTGTGCTGTGAGAACAAGCGAATCGGAATACAAAAGAAAAAAGAAAAGAAAAAGAAAAGAAGAAGAGCGTGAACAGATGGTTGTCGATCGTCGTTGAAAGCTTTTGGCGCAACGGTTCATCATTGTATGGAGGTGGGAGTAACAGCCGCAGCAGGCGAGAAGCTCTTCCAGCAAGCGATAGCAGCAGCAGCGTTATTGAAAGCTCTTTCGCTCGCCGCCCCCTCGATTCCAGCCCCAGCCCCAGCCCTGAAACTGACCACTTTCAGCACACAATTCAATTTGGCTGTCCCCCGGTCGCAGTGCAAATTGAGCTGTCGAGTTGTCGAGCAGCGCAGCCGGCTGCTTTGGGAAGGCTTGCTCTCAATTCAGATTCGAGTTCTTTTTTTTTGATTTGTGGTTTGAGTGTTTTGAGAGATTAGACGTAGTTGTTTTTGTTGTTGTTGGAGAGAGAACAGCTGGCAACAAAGTGAGCGTTGCATTTTCAACTTTGTGAGTGCAAACACAAAATACCTGTGCAGAGACTTAATCAATTCAAATTCGTTTGAGAAAAGTGGCAAAATCTTAGTTGTTAGTCTCAAGCGTGTCAGATATTATCGATTTTTTTTTGTTTTGAGACAGCAAAACGGAAAATAAAGCTAAGAAATGGCTGCCAAACCCACGGAAGTCCATCAGATATCGACGGGGCGCCGAGCTGTGTTTCAGGTATTAGCCGGCGGCTCTGCCGGATTTCTGGAAGTCTGCATCATGCAGCCCCTCGACGTGGTGAAGACCCGCATGCAAATCCAGAGAATTCCAGCAGCCAGCGCCACCGCCTTAGAGGTAAGTCTGTTAACTTCTCTACATTGCCAAATCCAAGTTTAGCAATCAGCTGCAAAAAGCTTTTCTCTCAATGCAAATGTAAACAGAAACAGAAACAGAAAGAGAAAGAGAGCGAGCGAGTGAGGGAGTGTGTTAGTGTAAGGGAGAGAGGGATAGTGAGACATAACGCGTTCGGTTTCAGAGGTTTATGCGTAATCTTCGCCAAGATCCAGATATGAGCAACATTCGTCCATGCGCCAATACATAAAGTATTTTATTGATAAGACCCAGAACCAGACGTCTTTTATGGCCAGACCCAGAGATAGCGAGGGGGAACTAAACAGCTGATAGGCTGGCCAAGAAGCGTATTCAAGCAACATGCTTATTTCTTATTAGTTTATGCTATATATTTGGAAAGGTCGTGTCAAGGTTAGTCGAGGCACAGAAATACTTTCGTGGCAATCCAACAAATATATAAGTATGTATATATTTAAAAATATATGTATAAATGTGTATAGCTATTCGATAAGACCAAACAAACCAACAGCTGATGGTGTTGAGAGTTTATTATATTAATAAAGATACACAGATACATGAATACATACATACCCTGTATATAGACTATTTATTGAAGAGTATCAGCGCTTTTCTTATCGAAAGAACTTATCTCTGCTAAGTGATTAACTTATTATTATTGTTGCCAAACCGCGTGCCACATTCAAAGATTCAAACATTATTATTTTAGTGCTTTTGAGCGAAAGTGACAGCACTCAGTTGAGATTTGAATACCCCTTCACAGATTATTTGAATAAATATGATTAGTTTCTTGAATTAATGAATACTCGTTCTCACTTCCTTGTCTGTTAATTCTGAATAGTTTTTGTCTCAGGTTGATAAGTTTTGTAAGCTTCTGCCACAATTATTAGTCGCACATTTAATTCTTTCAGTGTATAATATATGTACACAATTTATTACTCTGGCTAAATACGCTTCTCGTGCGGAAACAGCAAACATTTAATTCAAAAATACACACATATAATTAATAACCATATTGTGCTACTACCAAAGTAATATTTGCCACAATTTGAAAATAGATGCTGCATGTTAATTATGCATACACACCTACACACACACCTACACACACACCCACACACACACTCGGACAGAGCGCAGTTGTTTGAGGAGAGTTCTTTCTTTCTGGTTTCTGGCCACATTTAGCAGATGCTCATAAACTGATTCTGAATCCCATTTGCAGGCACACTACAATGGGGTCTTTGACTGCTTTGCCAAGATGTATCGGCAGGAGGGCCTGTCATCGTATTGGAAGGGTTTGGTTCCGCCCGTTCTGGCCGAGACGCCAAAGAGGGCCATCAAGTTTTTGGTATTCGAGCAGTCGAAACAATATTTTCTGTTTGGATCGCCGACACCGACGCCGTTTACCTTCTCGATGGCTGGTTTGACGGCTGGTCTGCTGGAGGCGGTTGCCGTCAATCCGTTCGAGGTGGTCAAGGTGGCACAGCAGGCGAACCGTCAGAGGCAAGGCGCTGGTGTGTTCGAAGTGGCACGCGAGATAGTCAAACGCGACGGCATCGGACTACGTGGATTGAACAAGGGCGTAACGGCAACAATGGGTCGCAACGGACTCTTCAACATGGTCTACTTTGGGTTCTTTCACAGCGTGAAGAATGCGGTGCCGGAGTCCCAAGACAAAATGTGGGAGTTCATGCGCAAAGTGGCCATTGGCTTCACGGCCGGCACCCTTGGCTGCCTCGTCAACATACCGTTCGATGTGGCCAAATCGCGCATCCAGGGACCCCAGCCGGTGGCCGGCGTGATCAAATATCGCAGCACTCTGAAGTCCATCGGTATCGTCTACAGCGAGGAGGGTGTTCGCGCCCTCTACAAGGGCCTGGTGCCCAAGATTATGCGCCTGGGTCCCGGTGGCGCCATCATGCTGCTAGCCTTCGACTACGTCTACGAGTATCTCTTGAAGAATCACTCCTAGGTTAACATTTAAATTTACTTGTTTATTTGCTGGACAATACACCCACAATTCGAGTGTAGTGTGTGTGTATGTGTGTGTGTGTGTGTGCGTGTGTGTGTGTTGACAACAATGCTGTCTATGTGTACATAATAAAGTTAGGCTTTTTTTGTCGTGTATTTTTTTATTTTATTTGATTTTTGTTTTGGTTTTTTGTCATTTTTAACACATTTATTTGGAAGGAAACACCGATTCAATTGCTTGCGGATTCGAAAGGTTCTCCGGAGACCAGATTTAACTAAAAAGTTATCGTCTTAGGATAAGCGAAGACAGCAACAACAGCAATTTGTATTTGTATTTATTTCTCATTTCTCGTGTTCGTTTCCATTTCCGTTTCCGCTTCCGCTTTCCTTGAGAATTAGGTGTTTGAAATGCTTGACGCTTGTAGGAAGCACAAGTAGATGTTTTATGTTTTTTGTCAGTTATATATATTTAATCTTATCGTTCTATATATAAATAAAGATATATTGAATCTTTTCGCATCTGCGAGATGTTTATTTTAGTTGTAAACACCAAAAAGTTCGCTACACGATTTGAAATCTGAAGTTTATCTTTTATAAAGCATACTTCGCGTCTACACACAAAAAGATCGAGATCAAAAACAAATGATGGAACGAAATTGTAATAAAAAACATCTTTGTATATTTATATATATAATTCAATTTGAATATTAAAATTATGATTAAAATTAAATAGAATTTCATAACCTAAGTCATAAGATAAATGTGTATAAATACATAAATGTGGACTAATTAGTTCGATTTTGTTTGTTTTTTGTCTAAATATCGTTGCAATTTGTATAAACAATTTGGGAAGTTGAATGTTTCCTGCTAGATGGATCAAGTTATTTTAAATATATGTATATATATATATATGTATATATATATAAATATGTATAATTATAATGCATTCACGCATAATAGAACCATTGACTTAATGTCTACCTATACACATACATATATACGTGTATCTACATTTATTGGGTATACATTTAAATATATATTGGCAGAAGCGAGCAATTCGGGAGGTTTTCCATTTTCCGTTTTCCATTTTCCGTTCTCTGTTTTCGTTGATTGTAAATCATACAACTGAAACACTTTCAACTTATTTTTCAATCAGTTTCTAGGAAAAGACACGTATGGGAATCAAGTCAAGTCAACAACTTAATTTTGTTGCTTTGTTTCTTACATTCGTTTTTGTTTTTGTTATTGTTGTTAACTTTTCTGTTTTGTTTTTGTTTTTTAAGTAACGTTTCGTCATCTTCTGAGGCATTCGATTCGGATTCGGATTCGTATTCATTTTGGACCACAGACTACAAATGTTTATATGCGACTAACTTAGGACTTATGAAATGTACAAAACAGATAAAAATTTATAATTTTAGTTACAATTTAAAAAGGCATAATTTAAGTTAAAAGTTTTAAGTTTAAAGTTTAAAAGTCACACATTGCACTGTTGATTCATTGTCGCGATTGCTTTGCTTTTCAAATTGTTTATTGAATAGTTTAGTTTTCTCGTCCTGTCTCGCATCGTCGTAATAATAATAATAATCAAATAAATAATCATATTTATTTTAATTTGTTGTATTTATATGTATGTGTGAGTATGTGTGCGTGTGTGTGTGTGTGTGAAATGCCTTCCCTTTTTTTGCTTCAAACATTCTCAATTTTTATACCAAAAAGAAATACAAAAAATAATTAAATATGTAATTTGCAAATAAATTTTGTTGCTAAAGCGTGTGTGTTGTGTGTGTGTTGTGTGTGTGTTGTGTGTGTGTTGTGTGTGTGTTGTGTGTGTGTGTGTGTGTCTGTGTTGTGTGTATGTGTGAACGTGATACTCAGCAATTTTGTTGTGCTGCTGTTCAAAATGCCTGCCACTCTTCAGTTCTGTGTCAATTTTCAGTCCATCTTCATCTTCGTTGTTCTTTGCGCCGACGCGTCCAAAATGCAATCCAAGGATAATAACAAAAGGATAACCAGGAACAGGGTATTTTAAAAAAATATATAAAAAAAAAACGTAGCTAAAAAATATAAACTTTTGCTAAAAGCTAATGGAACGATGGATGATGGTGTCGTGTCCATTCCGCCCTCTCCCGCCTGCCAAGGACATTTGTTCTCTCCCAGAGTGAGAGAGTGGCCGAGAGAGATGGAAAGAGAGAGCGAGAGAGAGAGGGGGCGAGAGACAGAGAGTGTTGACATTTGCTTAATAGATACGTTCGTAGAACAGCAGATAGGCCTGCGCCTTGAGAGCCGCCTCCTCGCTGACCTCCTGGACGCGGGAGTCCGATACATAATACCATTTGCCGGGCGGTGCCTGAACATTGGCGGCCTCGTCTGGTTCGCCAGGCGCCTGATCTCCGGCGGCGGCAGCATCAGCATCTGCAGCGCCAGTTGCTGTGGCAGTTGCAGTTGTAGTTGGAGTTGTGGGCGCATCTTCATCATCGTTAATGCCATTCTGTGGTAGATCGGACAGAGCCTCGTCTGAGGTGGATGCATTGCTGCTGGAGCTGGTGAAGTCATCGCTGTCGTCCATCGCCTTTCTGCGCATCTCGCGCGCCTTGCTTTTGATCAGCGACTCCTCGAGCTTCTTCAGCTGCTCATCGTCCTGGTCGAGTTCGGCTTTGCTGCCGTGCGGCAGAAATTTCCAGCGCTTGTCATCTGGCGTCACCTTGGGACGCACCTTAACATAGGCGGTATAGTGTCCGCCGTAGAGGCCACCCGAGTGCTCGACAACGCCGTACAGCGCATAGAGGAGCTTCTTCTGCTTGCGATCAATGTTTGGCAAATTCTTCACCTTGGAGCCGCAGAAGGCGGCAATGTCCAGCAGCACCGTATAGGTAACCGGACGGGTCAGCTTCCGAAAGACGCAGCGCGGCCCCAGCTGGAATCTCTTCAGATGGAGTATGAGCACCGCCGGCGGACTGGATATCAGTAGCTGCTTCGTTGCATTCGTGTTCACCGACTTGGCCTGCGGATCGGTCCCATTGATGCGACGCGTGCAACTCTCGCAGCCGACCTTATTCTGTCCGGTCATCAGCTCGACGGCACTGAAGTTATTCAGACACGACGGCACCGAGCATTCACCCACCTCGCACTGATACCGCGGCGCTATTGTGGTGCTCCAGTCCGAGTGGCTTTGGGTGCGCACCCGCTTCAAGCCTGCCACATTCTTCGCCTGTTCGCGCAACGTCAGCTGCTCCATTTGCAGCTGAAGCTGCAGCTGTCCCCCCGACAGCTGACGGATCAGCGATGCACCCTCCTCGCTAAGTCCAGCGTTCACCAGACTTGTCCCTGTGCTCCCCTCGTTCTCATTCTCCCTATCGCCTGGTGTTGCTGCTGCTGCTGTTGCTGCAACATCAGCATTATTTTTGTCAACACTCAAGCTGCTGCTGCTGACTGGATTGTTGCTGATGGAGCTGACAGCACTGCTGTTGCTGTTGCTGTTGCTCGTGGTGCTGTTGCTGGTGGTGGTTGTCGGCGGCGGACTGGTGGCTATCCCCGAGTCTGTAAGCACAAGCGTTAGCATAGTGAGTGAGAGTGAGAAGGCATGACGCATGCATGTGTATTCTATTTGCTGTCTTTGTCTCTTCATCACAGGCACAGTAATCAGGAAAATATATGCCTATTCATCACCTGGAGAATAGCACTAACTCTATTGAATCTCGTCTAATAATTTAGAATGTGATCGACTAACAACAAATAAATAAAATCTTTTGGAAAAATCACTGGAAAAGTGCCGAGTTGTGTTTTTGAAAAATAATACACTTAAAAAAAAACAAAGAAGTCAATAATTGAAATATATATATATGCATATAATATATATATATATATATATATATACATCTGCGTATATATATGTGCAACTTGTCTATATACTCATTAGTCTCTCTGCTTGGGTGACTCACCGTTCTCGTCCTCCTCCAGCGAGTCCTTGTCCATGTGCTCGATGTGTCCATGTCCATGTTTCTCGCCCAGCGGCTGGGCATTGCCATTGCTGTCCTTATAGAACTTGGCACAGCGTCCGGGCCCGGCCGAATCCTCAGCCACATTGTCCTCGACATCGGCATCCGTATGCTCCGATGTGGTGCCACTCAGCGACAATGTGTCCGCCCGTTGTCCCTCGCCCCAGGGCGCCGAGCGTGCCTTGTCGTTGTCGGTGTCCGCTAAGGAGAGTGGCGTCTGCAGAAGTCCATCGCCACTGCCGGACTGCTGCTGCTGCTGGTCGTCATTGGGGTGCCGATGATCGCCGGCACCGCTGTTGTTGCTGCTGCTGCTGGAACTGGCCTCGTTGCTGAGCTGATCGATAAAGTTGAGTTTGATGGGCAGCTTCTGTGCCTGCTTGGTGCGCTGGTGTTTGGCGGCACGCTTCGCTTTGCGTTCACGCTCCTTCTCCTTCTTCACCTGGGCCTTGGACGGGCCCAATTGATCCTGTCCGTCTGGGTGCAGATAGAACGACGAGTGCTCCTTGAAGACCATGTCCACTTCGCCGTTGCTAAACTTGCCAGAGATCTGCCCAATGCCACTTCCGTTGCTGCTGCTGTTGTTGTTGTTGATGGAGTATTTGCTGCAGGTGGGTGGCGAATGCTCGGGACTAGTTTTTCGACGCTGCGGCGGCTGTGGCTTCTCCACGGCGACGGGCAGCGACATGTCCAGGAAGTATTCGTGCCGAGACGACACATTGAAGCAATCCTGGCACGTCAGCGTCGAGACCAGAAAGCCGCGAAACACTTGCTCCGGACGCAGAATGCGATCGGCTGCCTGATTGCCGTAGATTTTGCACTTTTGGCGCAGCTCCTCGGAGACGCTGTTAATATCCTGATCCTTATAGCCCAGATTCTGGAGGATGACACGCTGATACCGCTTCAAATCCTCAGCGCGTACGCTCTCCAGCAGCTGGCGCAACAGCTCGTGGGCATCGTGCTGATCACCGCCCGTAAACTGGGGACACTTGGCGCACAGCTTGTCGAACAGTTTGCTCGGCGTATAGACGCCACCGCCGGACTGCAGCTCCTCGAGCGTATTAGCAAGCGCCGCAGTGAGATTGCCCCACGAGGAGAGCGTGCCCCGTATGGTCGGCAGCTCGATGTCGCCCTTGCCCTTAAAGCTGAAATTACCGCCGGGCAGCTCAAATCTAAAAAGAGACAAAGCAGAGCAATAATTAAATTATCGATCCCTTCATTTAACAACTAATCATGATTATAATGAAAATAACTGCGACACTCGACATGTTGCACAAAAGAGGTGCAGCATGAGGAATACTCACTCTTCGCCTGGCTCGGCCAGCTCCTTGAGAACGGCAAGGAGGAAGGGTGTCTGGGCGAGGCATTGCATGACGGCGTTGAAGAAGCACGTGTTGCCCAAATTGATGAGGCCACGGACGCGCGGCAAACGCTCCAGCTGTGTGCTGGATGAGAGCAGCGGCGTCACCTGTGGCCAGATTAGGCTGATCGGAGTTGCACGCTTGCCAGGCAATGCCTGTGCCTGTGCCTGCGGCGGTGGTGGTGGGAGCGGTGGTGGCAACGGTATTACCTTGCCATTAACCATGGCATCGAGTTGCCGCAGCGTCAACTGGATGTTGTCCGCGATAATTTTGACCATTTCCGGTGGCACTAGTGACGGATCGCTCGGCAACGATGACTCTGCCGCATTGACAGGGGCGGCAACAACCTTGGGCGGCTTCTGGGCCAGACGCTTGACCAGCTCGACGCACTCGAGCAGATTCTTGCGCGACTTGGCGCTCACCTCGCTGTCGCAGTTATAGCACCAGATCTTAAATGAGCGCGTGTTCAACGCCAGCGCATGCGAGTCCGAATGGGGTGTCTACGAGGAAGAGGAATATGCCACATGTTAACACATATATAATTAATAAGATTGCATATCGGAAGGTCGGCTGGTCGGTTCGTCGTACCTGATGATGTTGGAGGGCGTGCTGGTTGCGTGCACGGCCGCACAGCTGTGTGCCGCACTTGAGGCAGAGCCAGAGCGTGTTGTCGTATTCGCATTCGGTGGCATCGCCACCGCTGCTCGCATTGTTCGCATCCAGTTTGGGGCATTGTGCGCATTCGAAGAGCAATCCAGTGGTCTTCAGTTGGCGACGCAGTCGCGCCGTATCCACAGATTTCTTGATGTGCTGACAAACGGTTGCGTTCCCCGACGATCCGCTGCCCGCTAGATGATGATGGTGGTGATGATGTTGCTGATGCTGGTGTCCATTTAACAGCTCCTCCTCACCAGATTCAGTTGAGCTGGCGCTTTCCCGTTTGTCTGTCTGGCGTTTCTTTACCATGGCGCCGCTGTTGTAGCTGTCCCGCTTCCTGTTGCCACTCAACTCGCCCAGCGGCTGTCCGGGCCTGTCTTGCCTCTGACGCACTGAAATTGAAATGTTGAAGACTGTAGCAAGGAAGCTGCCAATGGCCAGGATCAATGTGTATATCGCCTGCACTGTGAATATGCTGCAAGTGAATTTTATATTGTTGCAGTTGCTCTTGTTGCTCTTGTTGCTGTCGCTTTGATTTCCATTGATAGCAGTTGCCTTTTTCTTCATTTTATTGTTCTCAATTGAGAACTTTTGTCAGACTTTCTTTTCTTCTGGTTTTTGAGTGTTTTTCTTCTGCTGTTTTTATTGTTGTTCTTTTTGTATTTCTTGCTCTCCGATAGTGTTTTGCCAACGTTGACTGATTACAACTTGTGCTGCTGATTTCGAAAGCAGATTTGAAGTCGATTCGTCGCTTGCTTTTCGAGCTACGAGTTTTATTCGGGTTTCCTCTATTCAATTTGAGGGACGCATCGAATGCATATTCCAGCAAGCGATGACCTACGACTAATTAAAACTGTATCTACAACATTGCCAACTGTTCGCAATTTTGGTTGTTTGCCACGCCCACTTGCAACTCCTATGCCCACCCACCTGTTTGGAAGCTATCCTTCTCGACTGGAAACAACAACATTGCAACTGCAACTGCAGCTGCAACTTGTTTTTGTTTCGGTTGCTGTTGTTATCATTGTTCTAGCTCAAGTCTCAACTTTTTGCTGCAGCTGCCTCGTTTCTCGATTCACGAGATGATTTCAATTTAATTTCTAATTAAATCAAATGCAAAATTAGTGCAGTAAGTAAAGTAGTAATTAAAATTAAGCAAAATACTTTTAATTTAAAAACCATTGCGACAACTGCGATTGCGCGTCCCAGATATGCATATATGCATACATATATATACATATATATATATTTATATATATATACATATATCCTGAATATGCAACATCCCTGCGCAACTCTCCCCTCTTTGAACAGAACAGAAACCAGGCTGCATTCGCCTCACAGCTGA
This sequence comes from Drosophila mimica, assembly GCA_037043585.1. Classification (NCBI taxonomy): domain Eukaryota; kingdom Metazoa; phylum Arthropoda; class Insecta; order Diptera; family Drosophilidae; genus Drosophila; species Drosophila mimica. The sequence goes on from JBAMBE010000748.1 coordinate 1,374,351, forward strand.
TTTATGTATTTCCGAGTTCAGAGGTTGATCTAAACACATGCGTCGTGGAGGAGACACAGAATCAGCCGAAACTGGCAACAAGCAGCAGCCAATTTGTTTGTTTGCTACGACGTGTCGCAGTTGGTAGATGCTGCCAATGTTGCTGTTGCTGTTGCTGTTTCTGTTGCGTTGTTATTGTTATTGTTGCACTCGAAACGTGCTCATTATAATTGATGGAGGCATTAAGTGCGGAGTGCTTTTGTTGCTGTTGCTGTTGCTGTTTTTGGGGTCAATCTTTTCAGCAGGCAGACGTTCATTGGCTGCTCGAAGAGAGCAAGCTTTGCAAGCGCTGATTGCTCTTTCCATTTTGAGGTTAAGTTTAAGTTCATGTGCTGCCATATTGGGCTGCACTCGCAGCAGCAGCAGCAGCCTTAGCAGCAGCAGCAGCAGCAGCAGCAGCAGCAGCATTGTTGTGTTTTGTTCTTTGTACATATTAATACATACATATTTATGTCTATCTGTGTGTGCGTGCGTGTGTGTGTGTCTTGTAGTCGTGTGAGCAACAGAACAGTGCAGCTGCCATAAACAAGCACACTGGAATCGGGGGCATAGGTGTGAGGGGGAGAGTGGATAGGGGTACACTCAACCCAATTTCTTTTTCTTAATTTCTTTTTACATTATATACAAAAACATGCACTCGCGACACACGCACACACACACACACATACCGACGAAAGACAGGATAGTCAGTTAAAATGGTTGCGATTTCTGCTGCTGCTGCTGCTGAGAGTTGAGTTTTTTTCGCACACTCATCGTGTTGTGAGCATCGAAGATGTGTTTATTGAATTACCTTGAGTTAGATTTTGGAATAGGCGCTGTACATCAAGTACTGTTGTGTGTTGTGTGTAGATTGACGCGTAACCACCTCGTACGTAAACACCAGGCAAACAGAGCAGAAAAACGTGAAGTCCAACTGCGTTCGCATTCACACTTTAAGTGTAAGGTGAACATTGAAGTTCGAATTAATCGAAGTGCTACAGTGCAACAGTGCGACATCCATATTTCATTATTCATCATGGCTGCGACAAGTGGCCAGCGCTCTGATATCGACAATTGTGGCGGTTGGTCGACAGTTGCTCAGCACATCGATACTTTTTTAGGCGCGCAATTTCAAAATCAACATTTGAATTTGAAAAAATTAAGCACAGAAATTTTTTATTTTACCTAAATTAACTTTCCCAACCAAGCTCACTAAATTATTATAAAAAGCTTCCAATGCTTGATTTTTTTTAAATAAAATACAAACAAAACAAAAAAAACTCGATTTTTTGCATTACTTTCGCTTTAGCCAAAGCTTGGTCAACTTGGCTAAGTAAGTCAAGCCAAAAGGACAGAGTCCAATAGCCGACTTAATTCAGCAATCAACTGCGCAAAATACAACAACAACAACATGAACGGCAAGGGAACTAAGAATACACAAGCCAAAAAAGCTGGCATATAAAAAGCCCGTCATAAAGGAAACTTCCAGACATAAACTCCCTATAATTACCAACACCCTGAATGTTGTAAATGCATCAAAATCGTACCGCCCTTCGGGGTAATATTTCATGCGACGGCGACCATAAAAACAGCAACAACAACAGCAACAACAACAGCAACAGCAACAACAACAACAGCGCTAAGATGAACTGAGCTGAGCTGAGCTGAAACAGGTATACGCAAAGCGAAAGAGATGCGAAGAGAACAAAAAAAAAAAAAAAAAGAAATAATAAGAAAAGAAGAAAAATATTTAAAATAAAAAACGTGCATTCAATTTTGAGTTGGGTCTCTCAATTGCTGTGGATCGGTCTCATTTTGTTCCTATTTCTCCATTTGTCTCTTGTCCTCAGGTCTGGATCTGGCCGTCTGTCTGTCTGCCTGTCTGTCTGTTCGTCCGCTCAATTTGCCTGAATTGAGTCGTCATCAGCATGTATTATCATTATCATCATTATTACTATGATCATTGCGATTGATGGACTTAGATTTTCTTTGTATGAAAATGTTATCACTCTTTCTCTCTCTCTCTCTCTCTCTCACCCTCACTCTGTCTCGCTCTCTCTCCCTCTCTTTCTCTCTCTCTCTGTTTCTATATTCTCGTGCCGATAAGTGGCCATTAATACTTTGTGTACAAATACTCTGTGCCCCATCGATTGTACTCCTGCACACCTGTCCCTGTGGCAATTGCAGTTGGAGTTCGAGTTGCAGTTGCAGTTGCACATTGTTGTACACGCAACGAAATTAAATGCAAGAAGAAACAGGAACTGCGCACATTAAAGTCTCATAATGCATAATAACATCAAAAGATAATTTCGCATAAAAAGTTAAGAAACATGCTGCTCGCATTGGACACACCAGCACCAAGAAAGAGCGAGAGAGATAGAAAGAGTTTATGTCCATTTCTTCCTCTGCCTTTCCCAGTCCACGTTCTTCTTCTGGCCCCCATCCCTTCACGGTTCCCAGTACAAATTTGCTGTAATGAATATTTCGCAGAAGACGTAAATCGATTCCTGGACGAAGCGGCTGCCGTTCGCGTTCCGTTCCCCACCTCCCACCGCCCTCCTCTTTCACTCTACCTCACCCTCTCCCTCCTCCTTTGCCACTACCACTCCCTGCTGGTGTCATTCTCCGACTCAACCTCAGCCCCAGTCTGAGCATCATCATCTTCATTACGTGCATGCAAAGCGCAGTTTAGTGTTCGATTTTTTTCTTTGTATACCCTGTAAAAAGGAAATGCTCGAATTTGCGGCATGACCAACTTGTAAGAGTCAATACAAATCAAGGATGCATTTTTGTTTCAGAAATCTGAATACAGGAATTAAATGTTAGTTTAAATAAAGTAGATTAGAAGCTTGAACATTGAATCAAGTCGTTATCTGCTTAATTTAAAGTTTTAAGATTTTCATTTAGTAGCGAAAATATTTATGTTTATGTCTTACAGGGTATCCGCTGCTGATGCTTCTTTTTCTTTTGCATAGTATCAACTGGGAACCAGTCACAGATTCACAGGCAGATTGCAATTCCTTTGGATGGTTGCACCAAAAAAATGTACTGTAAATTAAAATGATTGAAATCTTGAAGATTAACAGCAAAGTCGGAATTAGAATAAGGCATTGTTATCGATTTCCTGTGGACATATACCCTATGCAAGTGAGTGGGAAAAGTGTGTGAGTGATCCATAAGTCATTTGGGCATTAACTAAGCCGCTTTGTGGCATTTCAACATTAATTACGGCTCGTATCCCGCCGATCCTCATTGGATTAGAGTGGAGTGCAATTTGTGATTGCCTAATTAGCTGGCCAATTTGCTGGCTGGCTGGAGTTTTTTCGTTTGTGGCTCATTAAAAATCCTCCATTTTTTATTGCTTCAGCAAGCACGTACTACCACAATTACAATTGTTCTTGCCACAGCGCTGCCCATTTGTTTAAGAACGCCTAAATTAATTACGATTTTTTATATATCCAAAATAACCTGGCCACTGAAAATACATATTTTTCAAATGAATTCCTATAGCTTTGCAATAGGCCGATCAACCAACCAACAAAAAAAAAACACTCTTCAATTTAAGCCCTTAAAGGGTATTCAATTGTCTGTAGGCCAATTATGAAAAAATAAAAATAAAAATAAAAATAAAATAAGCTAAGCTCTGATTTCTGGTTTCTGGTTTTTGTTGTTGCTGTTTTTGTTCTTGGCTAAATTGCGCAATAAATTATACTGAATGCAACATTTGCTTGTGGCATTGTTGCTGTTGTTGTTGTTGTCTACTGCCTGCTGTCTACTGCCTGCTGTCTGCTGCCTGTTGCCTGTTGCCAGTGTGCCCGCTGTGGCGCCTCAAGTATTGTGTGTATTTAAATCATATTCCATTTACAGCTTCTGTTGGCCACAGTCATTCTGTCATTCAGTCGCAGTTATTGATGCTGTTGCAGATGTTGTTTATGGCTGCAACTCTCATCAGTGCAACTGCCACAAAGCAAACTTTCACAAAGGAGAACACAAAAAAAAAATCGCATTCTAAAAGCAAAATTGCCAATTCAATTTTGAAAATTTCAACAATATTTCAAAAAGTTGAAGAAGCTTGGAACAGACTTCATTCTGAATTTTACACTGAAATAAATAATGTAATCTGTGCATTTTAAAATATAAATTTTATTATTATTATCGAAGACAACATTTTGTGTTTTTCGATGGTTTGTCTTGGTTTTTGTTCAGCTTCAGCTTCGTCGTCGGCGGCGTCACTTATGATCCACAATTCCTGGAAATGAGGCAGCACAAGTTGCCACAGTTTGCTGCCTCATCCTCTTCTGCAATTGCAACTGCATCGAGAATTATATTCTATCCATATCCATATCCATATCCATTTTCATTTCCATTTTCATGCCGTTTCTGGTCCTAATGAATTTCAATAAATTAGTGCAGCTCTGTTGCTCTTCTCTTCTTCTTCGTCTCATTCTTCTTCTTGTACATGTTCTCCTTCTGCTTGCCACTCACTACCTGCAGCGTGCGTCAGCGGTTGCATTTCAAAGGAGCCAACGCAACCCAAGCAGAAGAAGAAGCAGAACAACAACTGCTGCTATCTCTTGGGTCTCTTAGCCTGTTATCACTGTGGTGGGCACTGTTGCATTTGCCGCAGTTGCCTGTTGCCTGTTGCCTGTTGCCGCCCGTTGTTATCATTTAATGAACGCTCCGCTTGGATGCCAGAAGGCCCAAAAGCACACACTGTCAGCTTAATCTTGAGCTGCAGCTGCCCCAACCGGCCAGCATGCCACACGTGCGGTTATCTTAAGTAAATGGCAGCAGCCTGCCACATTGACTTGGGGCTCAAGTTGAAAGTTGTTGTTGTCGTTGTTGTTGTTGTTGTTGCAGTTGCACTGCTGCAATGTTAATATAGCGATAATCATGGCTCCATCTACTAATTAATTGACTCTTTGTGTTCTCTCCTTTTAACTCTTGATTCGCCAGTACCTTCATCCTTTAGACAGGCACACACCCCTTCATCCCTCCCCTGGCTCCCTTCAACCGCCCCCCGTTCCACTCCTGCCTGCAGTCGGCGTCTGTGCGGCGCTTTTCGTTTCATTTCAAAAGCCTGTTTCAATTTTCTGCATTTTAGTGCCTGATGCACTTTGGCATCTCGACGCAAGGCGAGCCAGTCAACCATTCAGCTCCTCTTTGCTGCTCCTCCTCCTCCTTCTCCTCCGGCTCCACTTCTTCGCCTCTGCTTGTTGTTTGTTGTGTGGACGGACGGACGGACGGACGGACGGCTCTTGTGGTTTTTTGCCTACACATATTTGCACTTTGGCTGGCTCGCCGCCGCCCCATCCTCATCCTTAAAGGGGTGGGGTGCGGAGGGGCGAGGTTAATCTTACGTCCTATGTTATTTGTTGTTGTTGTTGTTGTTTTGTTTTTAATGCGTTCAATTCATGTGTGTAGATAATTTTGACATTTAGTTTCTTATCTGAAGTTTATTTCTTTTGAAAGTGCAAATCTTTTTGCCAGCCCATCCCATTCCATGGGCGGCGCAGTCGCAGTCGGAGTCGCAGTCGCAGTCGGAGTCGCAGTTGCGGTCGCCGTCGCAGTTGACGTCGTTTTCAGTATTTGTGCGGGGGGTCGCTAAATTAGCACCTACACACATCGCTCCCACAGACAACAACAACAACAACTACAGCAGCAGCAACAACAACAGCAACAACAACAATAGCGCTGTTCTGTAGCCCTGGCAACTTTATTAGCACCCCAGTGAATCTTTGATCTTTTGCCGCTGCCGACTCTGATGATGAGTTGCTTTTTTATGCACATACACACATACACACACATATACATACATAGAGACACGCATACATATTCACTGATGTATGTCTGCTTGTACACATACATACATACATCCCTTACAAACAGAGCAGAGGCACATCGGAAAAAGGTTTGAGGATCGCATCAATAAATGACTCATGCCTGAAGTAGCCCAACTCTTAACTGAACTATGCATACATATTGACATATTGCATTATATACATACATATATATTTATTTATTTAAAAATTAGAATGTGTGAAAACTTTTTAAAAATGCCTACATTTTACAAATAAATAATGCTTTAAACATTTGCGGAAGTTTTTCATTTTTTTTAGAGTAATTTTAAAAGTCTTTTCCAATATTCAACATTGGAAAATTCCGAAATGATTATAATGAATAATTTTATTTTTTATTGATTTTAATAATTGAAAACTGTAAGTTAAGAAACACTTAAAAAATTAATTGTAATTGTAAATGTACGATACATTTCTAATTTTAAAATCCCTTTTCTAAAACGAGCAAGAATTAGCTGCATTTAATAGCGTATTTGGCATTCGTCATCATCATCATTTTATTATGTACATTTATATATATATATATATATATAAATATATATATTTATATATATATTTGCAGGATATGGCAAATTATTGTTGGCTCGCCCTCGTTTGATACTACGAGGAGACTGGGACGCCAAAAGAAGACGAAGACTCTAGAAAAATATCCATTATTTTATTTTTTTCATATTGTGATTTCGTTTTCAGTTTTCAGTTATCTTTTTTTATTTTTTTGTTGCTGTTTTTTACTGCTTTTATTGTTTGCCATTCCACTTTGCGTTGAGTGGCCTTTGCTGTTGTTGTTGCTCATATCCTGCGATATCCTGGCAAGCGCCAGGCTCCGTTACCAGGCTACTTGCCTCGCTGCCCGGCGTATCAATTTCAATTGGTTCTATTATGCGATAGGGCCAATTGTGAACCTTACCATTTGTGGAAACACGCTTTAAGCGGAACTCGAAATGTTAACAATAGAAAAGATCTCACATTGTTTAAAGTGGATGCACAAAAAACGGCATAGTTATACTTTGATATCCATCTGAACAAATCACTTTTACATAACCTATCGGGATTTATTGTTTACTGTTTATTTCTTAATTGAACTTTGCCCCTCCTTGGCTTCAGGTCGAGTGTTTTTATTTTGAATACTCCGATATATTTCAAATTCCGTCGGGATTCGCCTCCAGTGATCGAGGCAGCTTAAGATAATCTGTCAGCAAAAAGATAGTACATTTATTTATTTATTATGAATTAAATTTAATTTAAAATAATATTAAAATTATAAATAAATTAAAAAATACTAAAATATTTATAAGATTAATAAGATTAAGGGCTTCTAACTTTCTATGCTTTCCAAGATTAATTTTGAAGTTGTTCAGTTGATTCTCTACTAAATTTCAAATATGTTGACAGATGCTACACAGAGAAAAAATAAAATGAAAATAAATAAATTTAAAAACATAAAAAAAAACTAAACCCAATTCTATTATTTTTCTAGATCAACACGAATATCGCCCCCATATTAAAGAGTAGTTCATCTGTTTCGCTTATGTTTTTCATTTGTCACTTTAATATATATGTATGTTTGTATTTGAATACACATACCTACTTAGCAGATATCTATATATATAGTTTCTTCTTTATTTTCTTGTTCTTCTTCGTCTGTTTGTGTCTTTAATAGTTAAATTATGCGACAGGCGCTTGTGTAACTAAAGTAGCCAGAAAGTAAGTTGTCCAGAGACCGGAGGGTCTCCTACAGTGCTGAGCATAAGTATTGTCTCAACTCTTGTGTACCTATATATACATATATATACATATATCAAATGATTGTATCGAAATCGAATCGAATCGAAAGAAAAAAGATTGCTTAAAAAACTCCAACTTTTTCGACTAATCTCCACAATTAAGTGACATGATTTGAAATAAAAATCGTTGGAACTATGTACGTATCACCACTTGTGGTTGTTACTGTGTGTGGATCATATTGTCATCATGCCACAGACAACTTTTGTCCAGTATGTGTGGCAACAACAACAACAACAACAACAGCAACTCTTTCGGCTTTGTGCTTTGAGAGCTACTCTAATCCCACTCCTAGAAACCATTTCCATTCCCAGTTGACGGCGTAACTTTAGACGCCACAATGTGTCATTGTTGTTGTTGCAGTAGTTGCTTCAGTTGTTGTTCAAGTTGTTGTTGTTGTTGTTGTTGTTGTCATTGTCTGGCTATTTGGCTTGAGTTGCGGTAATTCACACGCTCCTCACAAAGTTCGTCCGCCTGTTTGGCCACTGTTTGGAATGATTCTTGCATTGTAATTATCGCATTAATTCTATGGCTTCAGCACAAGTTGTTGTTAATATGAACACCCCCCCCCCCCCCCACTCCTCCCGCACACACACACTCACACTCACACACACACAACCCGCCTATTCCCCTCACAGTACATATTAAATTGCAAACGGCCGCCAGTTTGGAAGTGAAAAATAAGAAATGTTTTTAGAAAACGCACAAAAATTAAAATCAGGAATCAAATTATTTGTATTAAGCAATGAAAAGTCATAAATTGATTAAATTAAATTAAATTAATATGTGAAAAGATTTAATAATATGAGCTGAACACTGAACACTGGTAGCTAGTTTTATTTGGGTAAGTTGCAGTTGGTTAAGAATTTAATAAATATTTCACAATAAATAATATATATAAATATTAATAAATAATAATTTTTATATTTTCATGTAGCTGAAAATTATTTGGCAGCTGAAAACTTAACATTGCCGACGTCTTTTTTGCCAAATAAATAAGTATTTTTTTCAAAACTCTGAATTAGTCTTTGAAGTCAACGCTCAACTTATGTTCAATCGATGCCAGGTGGGTTGTGAGAAGTGAGAAGTGAGAAGCGAGAAGCGAGAAGAAAGAGGAGTTGTGAGCAGAAAACAAACATCGTGACTTGGCAGCGTCGGTAAAACATCAAGCATACTAAAATAAAGTACTCAAAACCTATTTAAAGGCACTAAACACAAGTACCAGAGATTAATAAGCGCTTTTGAACTCAGCCGACCACAAAACTAGTTAATAGCAACCCAACAACTGTGCAAAAAACGCAAAAAGCCAGCCAATAGTATATAAAATTGCCCGACTAAAACATACCCCGTACTACTACTCTATTCGACACATTTGTAGATTTTCTCTTAAGAAAATGCAAACATAAATTGTATGAAATCTTTACAAATCCATACAAAATTGAGTTCATTTAATAAATAGCAAACTTTCTAAAAATCGATTGTTCAATATGAAAATAAATAAAATCTCAGACAAATTGAAATGTATCGAGATAGTTATCGATCAAAAGAAATAAACTTGACCTTCGAGAAGTTATATTCAAAATTTAAAGTCGCTAGCTTTTCATGAATATGTGATCGAGATAATATAGATTTTTTTTGGTTTTATTTATATTTTACAGAGTCAGATATGCTTTCTGCAGCATGTTTAAATTTGCTCATTTTTTAATGGGTTCAGGGTATAAAAACAAAGGGGATGGAGCTCAATAAAATATCCTTGTTCTTTCAAAGATTCACAAGAAAAATAATATGTAAAATTTGTTGCCTCTCTCTCTCTCTTATAATCTTCAAAGTGAAGCAGAAATCGATACTTATCGATATATGTTTACTATCGAAAATATAGCAATTGCAACTATTTTACTATTAACGGCAAATATTTAAATGATCATAGATATCATGTTGATGATGCCGATTCATAAATCGGTAGAGGGTATACAGAAAATAAGCAAACAGCAAACGGCGCCGGTAACTACAGAACTACAGAAAGGGAGTGCTTCATCCATGGATTGTCAACAACATCAGCTTGGATCTTGGGGACTGGCAACTAGGAACTGGGTGGTGGGTACTGAAACTGGACAGTGGGACTGGTGAACCAGTGTGGAAAATGCTGCTGATGGAAAATGCATGCCAAATGGCAATTGGAAAAGCGCAAATAGGCAAGCAAACAAATCAAGAGTCAAACTGTCCAGAGAAGAAGCAACGCTTGAGAAAAAGCGACAAACGACAAGCGAAAAAACCAACAAACAAACAAACAAACAAACGACAGACAAAGCCCAAAAGACGCTGATGAAGATAAGCACGAAGACGAAATCGAGGGTAAAAGATGAGGAGCATGATGAGCAGCAGGAGGGGGATGAGTATGATGAGGCTGAGGATGCAAAGAGACGTCGCTGTTGACAGCAGCGAGAGCAAACATTGTTGCAGTGCCCACTTGAGATTGAAATGTAGCCGGGCTGCAGTGCGGTCGAGGGGCACATGGGCACATGGGCAGAGGGGCAGGTGGGGCAGAGACAGAAGCAACCTGCAAATGCATTCGCTTGTGTGTTCCGTGTGTGTTCAGTTGGCATCTGGTGACACAACTGGAGGCGGAACTCTTTGAAGATGCGCATACGGTGATTTAATAGCCACTCTGACAGCCAAAGTCTCCCAGTTCTCAGTTTCCACTCACCAGTTTCCAGTTGGCAGCTATTGCTCCCTGTACCGATCACCGATCACCGATCACCGATCACTGATCACCGATCACTGATCATATAACCTACCCATCTATATTAACTCCGAGCTAGCAATTGAGATCGGCTGATCTATAAAAATACATAATCAAGATTCAAATTTGAGTTCGATTTTTGAAAGTGGCAAAAGTGATTTATAAAAGTTGCAAGTTTCCAAATATGAATAGTGAGTAATGGGAATAATAAGTAAGTGCACCAAATGGAACAATTTAAGTATACAAATACTTCAAGAATTAGTCCTTATATATACATATATATGTATGTATGTATATATATATAGGTATGTATATGTATGTATGTATATTGTCAAGATTTACATACGAAGACAATGCAAAATGCTCTGCGAATGAGGATGCCTCGCAGCGTTAATCGTAGGTGCAGCAAATGAAACAATCCACAGAGGCAGAGAGAGAGAGAGAGAGAGAGAGAAGAGAGAAAGAGATAGAGGGGGGGGGGGGGGGTGGGGGGCGAATGTGGCGAGCATTTATATTGTGTAAACAAAAGATGAACTCGAGGAGGGCAAGTGTAAGTGCTGACATTAGCTATTATGGGGTAGCAATTGCCTTGCCACACAGCAAACACACACACGCACACACACAACAAACACACACACACTTACATATACGGAGCTAGCCCAGATTGATCTCTTTGATGAAATTTTAACGAAGTTCAAACAACTGGCAGATTTCAAACAAAAAAAACGACAAACAAAGAATGAAACTGCATACAACTGTAGAGTGAGAGAGTGAGAGAGAGAGAGAGCGAGAGAGAAAGAGAAAGTAACGACACTATTCCAAAAGAAATTAAAAAGAGGGAGTGACCGACTTGAAATGACCCTGCGATCAGTTGAATCTTGTGAATCCCGACTTTTATTTACCGAGTAACGGTATTCATGATTTACTTCCATACACAAAGTTTCTTATTCTGCATGCTATTCGAGGCTTCACTGTAGTTGCTTTCAATGTATCATTTGCACCTGATTTTAAAGACTAGAATGCATTGTTATCAAATAGATCAAATATAATAAAATATGCATATCTAATATTTGTATATGCTATAGATAGACAAGCTCTGATCGGATTGTAAATCGATATATATCGATATTTTTTTATCTCCGAAATATATCAATAAACAAATATAAAACGTATTCTGCGCACAATTCTAAAGTCAAAAATTATAAGCTCTTTTTAGCTCTCATAAATCTTTTTGATATCGACAACCAGACGAAAAAAGATAATGCTGATCGAAAATATATATTCCTTACTGTCTCTACCACGTCGTGACTGCCTTTTCAAGTACATTTACACGGTATTCAAATAGTAGTCGAGTATTTTTGTTATTATTACTGTCTCTACATGTGTGTGTGTGTGTGTGTGTGTATGTGCGTGTGTGTGTGTGTGTGTGTGAGAAGGGAAGTGGAGGGCAGGCTTACATGGGTATTAGCCTTGATGACAATTGAAAGATCACTCCAAAAGTGGTTCGAGCTCAACTCAGCTCAGCTCGGCTCAGCTCAGTGGCTCTTTGTTTGGGGCACTTGAGATTGCTGCGGAAGTGTGCCCCGATTTGCTCTTTCAATTTAATAACACACACACACAGACGCACATAATAGAGAATCTGATGAACTTGCAACCACCACAGGTGTTGCAACATTACATGGCTAGCACTTGATTTGATCGACGTTGCACATTTTCGTAATAATTCGATGCATTTATTTGTATATTTGGTTTTGGCATTGACTTTGCCATGGGAATCGCTTCCATCTCCGCGTAAGCCCCCCCGCCACTCCTATTCCTCCACCGATCTCTCCCGTTCGGCAATCATTGGCAATGTGCAACGCCTCCTTTTGCAGTTGGCGGCGATAAAAATCTCGCTTCGCTTGGCCAAAATGCGTTTGATGCGCCGTTGCACGTTGCCCGTTGCCCGTTGCGAAAAAACCCACCAACAACAACAACAACAACAGCAACAACAACGACAACAAAAATTTGCTGCAATTCGTTTTGATTTGCGATTTTCTGCCCCGTCTCTCCGTCCATCGGTCTTTGGCCCCCCTTTAACCCCCCTACCCCTCCTCCTCCTCCTCCTCCTCCTAACCCTTTCAACGACAATACGCTGCGCCAGGGGGGCGAAAAAAATCTTATCTTGCTGCCGGAAATCAAAGCGCACATCAAAGATTGCCGACGCCGACATTGTTGTTGCTGTTGCTGTTGTTGTTGTTGTTGTTGTTGCTGCTGCTGCAAGCGGAGGTTGCGGTGTGTTCAATTGTAAATGCTGCCTCCCCCTCATTGGCGGGCCACCACAGCACCACCTATTTTTTATATTTTTTTTGCCATGGGCCACCTTTCAGTTTTGTTTGATGTCGTCGCTGTGTTCCCATTGTTGTTGTTGCTGTTGCTGTTGTTGTTGTTGCTGTTGCTGTTGTTGTTGCTGCTGTTGTTGCTGTTGCTCGTCGTGTGTGCGATCAAATTTCCCATTCCCATTTGCCCACTCTCCACCTCCTGCGAGTGATGATGGAGGAGTCAAGGGCGCTTTGAATGGCATACTCAGCATGCTGCTCACCTTGCCACTTGCCACTTGCCACTGTTGCAGCTACATATGCATAGCTGCAGGTGGCTCAGCTTCCCCAAAAAAAAAATACAATTTATCGACGAGCAATCAGAAAAAATTGATAAAAAAAATAGTCATAAAATAATATATGATTTGTAGTTGCAATTGCACAAATTATCTAATTAATGGTTCAAAGATCAGAAAATATTATAGAATCTAAATTGTTGTAGCCCCAAATTAACTCAAAGTCACAATAATAAATAATATATTATTATATATAATAATTTGTAAATCATAATGTCAAATCAATTTTAGTAATTTTAGTCATATTCGATTTGAAAGCAATAATAGTAATCGATAAATAAAGCCATATTTTAAGTCACTAACTAAAAATAAAGCTAGAAACATATTTTTTCTTCAACATCATTTTATGGATTTAAATATAACTGTGATAATAATGCATAAATAAAGAGAGAGAGAGAGTGAGAGAGAGTGAGAGAGAGTGAGAGAGAGTGAGCTTGACTGGGAGACAATCTGTTCGAAAGGCTTTTTATCAAACATCAATTTTTTAAGTAAAAGGTAATCAAATCAAAACTTTCAAACTTTGGTGACCAATTGAAATACAAGTTCAGGGGGTACTTGGAAATTGCTAATCTCCGATTATTGCATTGCCTCTTAAACCTGATTCAGCATGTCGACATCTATATTTTAAAATTACTTTAAAAAAAACCCGCCAATTGCTCCTATATGACTAGGACTACTAGTTCGAAATGGGGGCACATAATTGTAAACGCATAGCTGGTAAACTAAAATAGCTTAGAGTTCCTTTGGCAGCTATTATTGACATAGTGGTTCCTTCGAGTAGATAACCAGTTCGCATCGGAACAGAGCTAACGGTTAGATGCACTTGCCTATATCAACTCGCCCAATCCACTCCATGACAAAGGTGTCAACTAATCTGCAAGCGCTTAAATTAAAAATCAGACCCGGAATCGGAATCGGACTCGCAATGTCCCAGTGCAAATGCAAACATTGACTGCGCTTTGGCAGCGCAGCACATTCAACACAATTGGAGAGCGCTTTGGGAGCGCTCTCTGCTTTTTCGCTCTCTGCCTCTCCCGCTCTCTCGCTGCTCGTTCTTGTGTGCGCGTTCAGTTCAAATTTCAGGTGTTCCTAGCTTGTCTGTTGTTTGTGCACTCTCCCTTTCGCTCTCTCTCTCTCTCGCTCTCGCTGGCTGTGTCTCTCTGGTGTTCGCTCGCTGTGTCTGGGGCCAAACAGTTACAGTTCACTTGGCTGCTCGTTCAGTCCACGTTGATAGTTTGGCGAGTGTGGACGTGTTTCGATTCGCACTGGGAATTGACAATTTGAATGTACGTCAATCGGCGGCTTTGTTCAAATACAATATTAAAAGTTATACTAAATATTCGTGTGTTAAATTTGTGTCTGATATTATTTTTTTTCACGTGATACGCGTGCGCGGTTGAGCGCCAGCTGAAATAATAAATATAATCGCGGGTGAACTTAGTGGGCCACAGAATGAGGCGAATGTGACAGTGACCCTTAACCCGAACCCTTTTGTGCTCCTGCTGACCCCAAACGACTTAGTCAGCCCCAAGTCAGTGATTGCAGCAACTGCATTGACAACATTTACTTGCAACTAGCAATCCGTACAATGCTGACAGCATCCACAGCAAATTCAATTGCCCTGCTTGCCCTGATTGCCGGCTGCCTGATGATGCAGTGCAGCTGCAGTGGCATCAGCAGCGGCATCAGCAGCAGCAGCAGCATCAGAGCGCTGGCACCTCTGTCGGGGAATGCGGTTACCGGTGGCAACTCGAATGGATTACAATGCCAGCGGATCGCAGTCTCTGCCTGCCAGGGACTTGGCTACAATATGACTGCGCTGCCCAATCTCGCCGGTCACACCAATCAGCTGGAGGCTGAATTGCAGGTAAGCCAATAACACAACCCCCTTGCGATTCTGCTGTACTTCTTGTTTTTTGGGTGTGTGCCCATAAAAAACAATTCTTGACGCTTACGTGCGAAAAACAAAAAAAAAAACCAACTACGACAAAAAATGTTGAAAACTCAGAAACCATTGCGAAAGCCAAGTGGACAGTGGAGGGGGAAGATGGATCTGTAACTGTAGATATGGACATGACCGGAGTCGGAGCTTGAAGCTGACGTTGTTGTCAGTGTCAGTTGTTGTGACGTTGACGGCAACTGGCGGCAGCTCATCAAAGCGCCTCCACTTTTTTTTGTCTTAGCTGTTTTTTGCGTCTGCTTCTTCATTTCTACTGCTTCTTGGCTTGTTTTTTGTGGCTGTGTCATTTAACGATTTATGTGAGATAAAGCTACAGATAACTACACAAAAAACAAATTATACAAAAATGACTATAAACGAAAAAAAACAAAAAACCAGCAAACTTAAAAAAAAATACAAAAAACTAAACATTTTAGAGCAATACTCCTAGATATATAAATATTTAGCTTAAAATATTAGTAAAATAAAATATTAATGAAAATGGCATTTACACAATGCACCAACAAAAAAAAAACAAATCGTTAATTTCTAACGGGATCGGCCGAAAAGGGAATTGCAAAATTGTAAACTGTCAATTGTCAAAACACTTTCTAGACAGCACAAAAAATGGATCATTTTGGTTTTTAAAATTTCACAATTAATCAAATATATGAATCTTTTTAATTTTAATGTTAAGTAGTTCAGAGAAATCCATTTCATAGTAGAAAAATAAGAAAATAATTAAAAGTCAATAGTAAAATATATTTTTTTTTGCAATAGAAGATAGAAAATATTTTTTTCTTTGCCAACATCAAATCTACAAACTGTATTCAGCAAGTAAAAATTGAGATAGGACAAATTACGTGATTCAAAATCTTCTTTCTAGAATAAAGTAATTTAATTTACTACATTTATGCTTGGCTCAAGATCTTCAAAGTTCTCTTCACTTTCATATTATATATTTTATTAATATTGGGATATATTTTTATTTTTTTGCTATGCCTAAAATCCTGTCTTCCTCAGGACTTTCAATTTTTTTTTTCTCTCTGATTGTTTATTTCTGTCTCTCTTTTTGACTTGTTGTTGTTGTTCCTTTGGCTTGGTCTTCATAACCCTGCTCTCCTCTACGCATATCTAGACAAGAGTGCAAACAAGCCCGATACACGCTCACACACACACACACACACACACACACACAGAGACAAAAGACAGGCACAACAAAGTTATCAGTCAAAAGACTTTGGAGAAGCGACAGCCGCAAACATTTAATTGCTTTTCAATGTAAAATGTAAAATGCTGGCCGCTATCAGCGACGTCGGCGTCGGCGTCGACTGCGCTGCTGCCTTTGCATGTTACAGATAAAGTGATAAAAGGAAAAGAACAGCAACAACGAAATAGCAGAAGTAGACGAATACGACGAAGGAGAAGAAGAAAGAGGCGTACGAGGAAGCAAAAATTAAAGTAGGCAACTACAAAGCATAAAGATGGAGAAAAAAAGAAGAAGACACTTTTTTAACTGTAACTAACTTTGACTAAAAGTCGAATTTTTGTTTTGGCCGTAACTGCATTTGAGGTCAGCGTCATTCTTGGCCATAATTTACCATTTACCAAGAAAAGAGTCGAAGCGAGTGCGTGTCGAAAGCTGAAAGCTGAAAGCCGATGGTAATGCTAATAGTGTTGGTAATAGTGTTGGCAATAGTGTTCGTAATGGTAATGGAAATGGTAATGGTAATGGTAATGGGTAAGGTCTTTAGACGAGAAAAAGAACTGTGACGAAAATGGGAAATAGATGGAAAGAATCAGCGAAAGAGGAAACGAAAGATGTGAGAAATGTGTGCAACGCACAGCAGCGAGCAGCAAGCAGCGAGCAGCGAGCATCGCCAGACGGTAGTCGGAGTAGTGGAGTGTGGAGTGTGGAAGGGGGGCAGCGGGTAGGGGGCACAGGGTCATGGTCGGTGCCTTTCTTTTGGCCCAAAGTCCATTAACACCTTTTTGCCGGCTCTCGCGCTCCTCTTTATACACATGTATATAAATATATTTATTCTGCTTTGGTCACTGGTCAATCGGCTGCTGCGACGCAGCAAGGCAGCAAGGGCCGGGCAATGCCGGTTGTGCTGAATGCAGCTACTGCGGACTGCCGACTGCCGACTGACTGACTAACTGACTAAAAGAAAATCCAGAAAAGTGTGCACTATGCTGCTTGCATTTGACCTTATCTGCCCGACTCTTTTCAGATACCCTGTATCTAAAGAAATGATTAATCAAAAATTATTCATTTTCGAATATAAATTGTGAAATTGTTGGAAAACTGACTAAAAATTAAATTCCATACTCCCAAACGGAATGACAGACCCAATTTAAGAAGATATTCTTGTTTAACAATTTTTAAGCAATCACTTTCAATGTGCTTTGCACTTGAATCAAGATTTATTTATTTTAATACTTTAGCAAAATAAAATATTTATTCACAATTTGTTTGCTTGTTTTGTTGGATGTTGCATGAATACATCTAATAATAATAACAGTAATATAATTTGTAGGGCATCTGCTAGTCGGTCACTCCAGCACCTTGAGTGCCTGTGAGTGTCTCTGGTTTTTTGGAGGCGTCTGGTTCGCATCCCGCCTACTTTTCCTTTTTTCTTATCGGACGCAGCCTGCGCCTGGCGCTGCTGTAAATGTTCATTCTCTGGCCTTAAATGGATGACTGTCTACCTCGCCCTCTATCTCTCTCTCTATATACATATATATATATATATATATATCTATCTCAGATGATCCCTTTGTGTGTGTGTAAAAATTGTTTAGACGAAACTCAAACAAAAGTCGAACATTTTTCAAGTGGGTAATAAAAACGAAATGAAACGAAATTAAATCGGAAGCACGTAAAGCAGATCAAAGAGTTTCGGGTACAAAGGAAAACGAAAAAAAAAAAAAAAACATAAAGATACAGCCAGCTATCAAAAGAAAAGGCCAACTAAAACATACAACAACAACAACAACAACAATTATCATCAAAAGCTTTATGGCCAGCTGGAAATGCATTTAACACACACACGAACTGTGTGCTGAATGCTCCAAATCTTGCTGGCTGCAGATACAAATTTCAAGTGCAGCCAAAGAGCAAAAAGCCATCAACATCAACAACAACAACTGTTCCAGTTCCAGGCACGTGGCCAAGTCTTGTTTCAGTGAGCGAAAGAGAGAGAGAGATAAAAAAAGAGACGGCATCAGGCAGGCATTCCAAGTTTCGTCAAGATACCTTCAAAACAGACAGACAAACGGATGTGGCTATATCAACTCGGCTAACTCGGTGCTGCTGATCAAACATATATATATATATATATATATATGTTATATATATACATATATATATATAGAAACGATCGCCCTCGTTTCATTACAAACTTCTCGAACTACAAAATCAAGTACAAATTGTTGATTTCTGGCTAAAAATGGTTAATCTAAGATTTTATATTTTAGTATCTGGATTCTGTACTATGTTTTATATACTCAGATATATAAAAAATTATATTATTTGATAATGAAATTAAAGTTTCAAAAATTAATTAAACAATTGCGATAATAAATCCATGTTTTTTGCAGTTTGATAAGAAAATTGAAACTGAGCAGGAATAAAAGAAATGAAAACACATTCGAAAATGCAAGTTTCACTTCGGATTATTTATCGTATAATGCACGTGTTATGGATATTCCCTATCAAATAATAAATTACATCTGCGAAAATGATTGTGATTTAGTTGCACAACCACCGCCGCCTTCCCCTCCGAGGGGGGCACTTCAACAAGTGTCCAACTTTATTCAATTCAATTCCCAGCATTTTCATTGATCGCTATCTCTGAGTGGTGCATGGTGGTGCTGCCTGCCCAGAGAGAGGGGATTGTGGGTTAGAAGGGGGGTGGGGCAGGGTCACGGTTTTGGTGTGTTGCCGTACAACGAACACGTTGAATTAATTTGCTTGTAATTGTCCGTTGACGAGCACTTTGTCGGCACAAGTAGACAGAGATAGCGACAGGCGAGCAGAAAGAGATAGCAACAGCACACAAATAAAAGGGAAAGCACATGTGCTCAGAGGTGGGGGGGAAGGGGCGAGGGACGGCGGCTGTTCCACATGGCCAGATCTGTCTGCTTGCTGGATTTGACACGACTGCTTTACACATACCTCCCAGCCCAGCTCAGCACAGCCCAGCCCAGCCCAGCTCACCCCCAACTCACCTTTCCCTCGCACACAGACACACTCGCACACACACACACTCGCACACACACACACACTCGCACACACACACTCGTTCGCCCTGTCACTTTGCTAGATTTTTATTTGTCCATTATCATTTCACGTGTGTGCGGGGGAAGGGTGTTGGGGGGGCGGGGGAAAGGGCGTTGGGTTTGGTTTGTTGGGCTTTGCCGTTAGCCTTACTCGCCTGTCATGTTTGTCATATCGCCTCCGATAAAGAAAAACAGAAACAAAAACAAAAACAACAACGAAGTGTTTTTTTTTTTTTTAATTTTTTTTTTTTTTATAGTTAAATGCGCAGTCGCCGCGATACTCGTGCTCTGTGGGATTTGTGCCTTAAATATGACAGATGACTGCTCAAACAAAAGACAAGAGAGGGACACCTCTAACACTAGCCCTCCCTCTCCCCTATGCCCCCGCTGCCCCACCTTGCTGCCCGTTGCGCTTTTTGAGCGTTTATGTAAAGTAATTGTAAATATTGAAACAGCACATTTTTGGGCTCTGTTTGGACAACGCATTAGCCGCTGTCGACGCAGTCGAAGATCTGAGACTTAAAATTGCTCCACCAAAGCACATACCTCCCACCGCCATATTCATTTATGAATTCCAATGGTGCCCCCCGCCCCCCATAAAAAACACACACATCACATAAGGCCGCAAAGTTTGCACCATAAACGACGTCGACGTCGACGTCGACGATGGCGACAATAAAATTGTTTGATTTTGAAAATCAGAACCCATTAAGCAGATTGCTCGCAGAGCTCCACAGGAAGAGGGGGTGTTGAGGTGGTTAAGAAATTTGATAAACAAAAACAAGCAAGCGAAAGAGACAGAGTCAGAGTCAGAGACAGAGACAGAGTGAGAACTTTAGATGGCCCACTCTTGAAATGGGTTGCTCGTAAAAGTTTATGGCAAATATGTCGCTTATCGTAGTAAAAGATATACTTACAAATATATATATTTATGTAAATATAAGGCAATATTGAGATATCAAGCCATAGTTTTATCCACACATAAGATTGCCCCCCTATTCGATAAAAAACAAATAGGCGCAAACATAAAAAACATTTATTCATTTTGAGTTCCAGGTAATAAATAAATGCCATTTGCATTCAGAGATTATTTAAAAAAAAAGCAAAATCAATTTAATTTAATTTTTTTTTTTAAATAAGTATTTATTTTAATTTAATTTTTTACAACATTGTGATTCTTCAAAATGGTAAACAATTCAATTTGCAGATATGAATGTGTGTTTTTGTCTTCTAAACTAATTCGAACACTCGTATTTTATCTCTGAATTTGATTATATATATGTATGAATTTCCTTAATATTAATATTAATATTTTATGTATCAATTATTTTCATTATTCTTTTAATTAGGGTTCACAAATTTGACTTAACTTAGTCAGGTGTTTTTTTTCCAATTACTTTACTTGAATTATTTATTTGGATTTTTTTTTATTTTTATGATAGCTTAATGTGTTTGCTGTGCTTTCAGATATCAGTTAGTTTTCTGATATAAGATATGTTTTTTTTAAACTCAGTTGTTGTTGTTGGAAAAACTCATCCAGAGTTAATCCGTGGCGGCGTTTTGATAAGAGCGCCCTTATCAGACAGACGCTAAAAAAACGCCAAGCGCCAAGTTGTTGCTGTTGTTCTTAGTTGCAGCTACCAAGTTACGTATATATATATATATATATATGTATATATATATTTGTATGTTTGTATTGTAATTATGTGGGCAACGTTCGTAGAAACAAAAGAATGAACAGAAAAAAGCAGCAGCAACAAAAGGCACAAAGAATGTCGGGGAGGCATTTGAGGCGACTTAGCAATGATAATGTCAAATGTTTGAGTGCCGCCGACCAACAACAACAACAGCAACAACAACAGCAACAACAACAACAACATCAACAACAATTATGACGAGGACCCGGGCTATAATGCATCAGTTACATATAGACAAATGACTTTGAAGTTTGGCGCAACCACTGGAACTTCATGTATGTGTATGTGTGTGTGCACGGGTGTGTGTGTGTGTGTGTGTGTGTTTGCGATGGTTAACTATGGATCGTTTGTCATTCGATGGCCGGCATAACTCTGGCCAACGAATTGATATAATGATGAAGCAGCGGCTGCGTTGACGAAAACATTTTTGACAAAAGGCAATGCTCAGCTCTAAATCCACATCCACATCCACATCCAGTCGAGGCACTGAGTCCACAGAGACACCAGAGTCAGCGTCAGCGTCAGCGTCAGAGTCAGAGTCATTTCCAGTCCAGGCCAAGCAGCAACAACAATTAGTTGCCTCGTACAACAACAACAGGAGAAGAAACGCTGACGACCCAAGGCAAAAGCACGCAAAAAATGCAGCAACGTTTTTCAAATGCCGCACCAGTGAAAAAGCCAGGCAGGAATGTCGAGAGTAACGATGCCATGCCACAGAGCAAAATGAAAAGAAAAAAGAAAAATAAAATAAAATACAAAAAAACATAAAAACAGCGGCAACAAGAAACACGTGCAATCAAAACGAGCTTAGACAACAGACAGTTTCCCTCTAAAAAACAGTTTTATAAGCAAAAAAGTTGATTTTCATCCATTAAAATATTAAAAATAAAAAATAACAATAGTAATAATAACAATAATAATTAATATGGATCAGCTTGATTAATTTAAATATTTTAGTCTCAAAATTAATATTTGTGTGTAAAATTGAACAATAGAAACACATCGTTACTTTTGAAATACATATTTTGAAATGAACAAATTCTTAAATTGAGGTTAAACCTCAATAATAACTGAATATAAGACAGAAAGACGGATAGACGGACAGCTGGCTATATCGACTTGGCCTTTAATACAATATTATTATTTATATGATAAACGTGACAAAGTACATGACGGAATTGAAATACCCCATGCACGACTATAACAATGCACAAGGCATAAGGCAAAAAGAAAAGGCCGAAGAAGTAACAAAAACAAAAGGCAAAAAGCAAAGAGCAGAAAGCAGGCAGAAACGCAGCAGGTTTGTGTCTTAAGTCTTTTGTTTTGCAGCCAGGATGCTGAATGCCGCCGTCGCGAAGATGACGTTGAACTGTGCGAGTATTGTTGTTGTTGTTGTTGTTGTTGCTGTTGCTGTTATTGCTGTTGTTGTTAGTGCTGTTGTTGTTGTTGTTGTTGTTGTTGCTGTTACCGCCGCTCGTAATTACATGGCAATTAAGTTAATTGAACTGCGCGCCTGCGCTCGCGTGAATTGCTTTGGCTAAAGATAAGCCCTTCCCACATCCCCTCCGCACTCCGCCCTCTGCCCCGCCCTACTCCCCTCCTTTGCCCCCTCAGCCCACCACTCCTCCTTGCGCCAAAGCAAACAAAAACAGCTGCAATAGTCGCATACTCTGTATTCCTGTTGTTGTTGTTGTTGCTGTTGCTGTTGTTGCTGCCATTTTTCGGTCTTTATTTCAAGCTGGTTGTTGTTGTTATTGTTGTTCTTGGCTTAATATCATGTAAGATGCGTTTAACTGCTGTTTGTGGCACATTTGAGCCAAGCTCACCGATCTGACAAAACTCATCAGCCCCAAAACGATGACAGCTAACATTGAAATGGATAATAGCAGATGTTCTAAATGGAATCGAGGAGTTTATCCAATTACTGCTCAATTCGAACTTTCATTATAAATTTGAAAAACAGACCGATTGTTCCTATGATGATGTAATGAAACTCGTAACTAGTGCCTTTGTTCAGCATTCCTATCTCGTTATTCATTCGTTTAAAAACCAATCTTTCCAAGTAAAGTTCAAATGTCACAAGATAAACCCACTTAAACGGAACCAGATCGATCGCATTTCAATTCCAATTTATTACCATATTTATAAATATATTTTAATTAGGCTAGTTGTAATATTTGGATTCCTGTTTCTCGTTTTGCCTATTCTACTGATCCTGTTCGTGGATGCAACTCGTCCTTCTTCAAATGGGAAGCCAGCAAAAGAGTGGCAAATCTTTTGCACCTGTTGGTCAGAATCAGAATTAGAATTAAAGATCATCTTATTCTTCTTCTTCTGTTGCTATTTTCGATGTGCTCAAAGTGCTTAATGAGCAGTGCTTATTGGCCGAGATTAGATGCCGACTCACCTGCTTGGCATCAAGAGAATCCCCCCGTGCCATAAACTTCTTGCATGTCTCATAAGGCACTTTATTTGATGGCAGATTGCTGGCAACGTAGGGCTTCTACATGCATCCATCTGGATCTCCGATCTCTGATCTGTCTTGCATGCTCTTTGGAGTCATACCATTCCGGTAGAGAGACATACTGGGCCATCTCGACCTCTTCTGCTAAATATTAATATAATTACATTAAACGCAATGTCCCCAAAACTACAAAGTCCATAAATTCTTGCTTAGGGTGTCTCCTAGTCGAGCTCTCTCGACTTGCACACTCTTACTCTGTTTTTTTTTTATTATTTTTTTTTTGCGCAAATTGAATATATTAAAAGTAGCGCAAAGAGTCTGACGAGAGCCGCGTCCAGTTGCAAGTTGCCAGTTGCCAGTTGCCAGTTGCCAGTTGATTGTGGCTGGGCCAGGGCTGGTGGCAATGCTGCCAATGCTGCTGGTGCTCCACTAGCCTGCTCCATACAATGGCCAGACAAGACAGACAAACAGACAGAGGGACAGACAGACAGACAGACAGACAGAGAGACGTTCAATTGTAACTGTAGCGTGCGCTAAGCTGAAAGCCAAAAGCTAAAAGCAAACCTAACCTAACCTGAGCGCAATTGCTTTCATGTAGCACCAGCCGCTGGAGGCTCCTTTGAGCTGTCTCTCTGTCTCTCTGTCTGTCTGTCTGTCTGTCTATCTGTCTGTTGGTCTGTCCGTTGGTCTGGCAGCCGCTTTGGCAGATTTCTGCCAAAGATTAGCTGCCGCTGTCGCTGACTGTTTGTCTAACTGCTGCCAATGTTAAGCAACTGGAGCCGCAGCTCAAATTGCTGTTGCAGTTGCAGTTGCAGTCGGTGCTGCCAACAGCGCAGTTCATGTTTTTAGAAACAATCAGGCTTCGCAGCGAATATTTAATTTAAAATTAACTTCAATTTACTTCAGCATAAGACAATGTTTATTGTGGCAACAAAAATCATTTTGTGGAGTTTATAAAAATATTTATATTAATATGAGTTTAAGGATCATTTGGTAAAGATTTTCAATTCTTTTTCGGCACTCGGGTTCGATATGCTGTGGACCAATAATATCGGTATCTATTTTCAGTTTTGCATTTAAATTTTGTTGTATAATTTTCAAACAAATCTGTTTAGTTGAACAACCCATTTGTCAACATGGAGTGCTTCTAGTCATGTGACTGTCGTCTGTTAACTGCTAACGCTGGATCGGAGCTGCTGTTAGGCTGTTGCATGCCTCTCTAGCTCTTCCTCTTCCTGTTGCTGAACCTGAAGCTGAAGCAGCTTGGCTCAGCTGCATTCCTTGCCAAGCCGGGCTAAAAGAGTCGAGCTAAACGAACCTCGCCATCGATCGATCGATCGATCGATGGGGATCGTTGTTCAATTCATTTCATCTCATTTCATTTTAGTTCAGTTCAGTTCAGTTCAGTTCATTTGGTTTGCAATGGATTTCTTTCCTGGCTCTTGAATGACAATCGTCGCCAGTCAAAATGTCAATTAGTTGTGAGAAGACATTCATATGTCGCTTTCTCAGTCTCAGCCTTTGACAGCCCCTGAAAATGCCTGAAAATACAAATATATACTATATATATATGTATGTATGTATGTACATAAAGTGGTTTGCTTTAGATCCATCAGTTTCGGGATCAGCGGCGATATATGATGTCATCGCATCATTTTGTTATTGCCTGCTTTGCTCGCTTGATTTTGACTTTTATTTTTTGGCTTTTTACTTTTTACAGTCGATTTCGGCGGCTTCGATTTATCATCGCATCGTTGTCACGCGGCGGCGTCTTAATTATGCAAATTAACGCTAGCCACAAAAAAAAAATAATAATAATAAAAATAACAACTCCTCTCGCAACTGACCAAAAACAAAAATCTCTCTCTCTCTCTCTCTCTCTCTCTTAACTGTCTCAATATTCATATTCGTTTCATAGCTTCTCAAATGCGGCTCTCGAGTTCGCTAATTGCGCTAAAAGCGCTTTCAAAGCAAATTAAATCAATTGGCGCACTTCAAAGCCGCCGACGCAGCCACCACCCCCCCCCCCCCCCTCGGTGGTGTGTGTGTGTGTGTGTGTGTGTGTGTGTGTGTGTGTCAAATGGCTGGCAAACGTTGCCTGGCGATCGAGCAACTAAATCAAATAAAGCGCAAATCAAATAATGCACTGACAACAAAAACTAAAACAACCACAAGCAACAACAACAACAACAGCAACTCCGCTCAGCTGCAAATAAAAAACCACAAAAAACACATTAAAAGAGTAACCGACAGCGAAATACACTTTACTATGATACCATAATTTGTGTGCAGCCAGGAAATGCTGTCCAAGTTTGCCTTTCAGATTGAGGTGGATGTAAGATAGTAACCCTTCTTCGAAGTTTGGCAACTGTAGCTCTTAAATTACGGAAGATATGAACTTTTCGAAATTTTGGGGGCGTGGTTAAAAAAAAAATGATAGAAAAGGTTCCTCATTAATATTTCATCCAAGTTTGATAACTGTAGCCATTAAATTGCGGGAGATATGGGAATTATCGGTATTCCAGATTTTTGAAGGGTGCTGGTTTCCCGTTTGAAAATTTGAAAATGTGTAAACCCACGATGAGAATCTGAATCATCAGGTCAAAAAATGAGATTTTCATGCGCAGATCCATCAGTCATTAAAATGCTACTGTTTTCGTTAGTATCGCTATTAATTCCATAGTCATTCGAATAAGTTGTCCCATTATCATCCTCCGGCACAAATTGGCTCTCATTTAGTTAGTAATAATCTGGCAACAAGTTGGCTTCAATAAAATTTGGGATTAGCCAAGATCGACAGCAGCAGCAACTTTTCCATATTACGTGCCTCTTGTGAATCTGTTTCCTAAGATTTTTGAGAACCGACATTTGATTCAATTCAATTTGTTGCCAGTTTCCAAACCAATGAAATCAGTTGAGAATCGGAAAGAGCGAATTATAAAGAACTATAACTCAATTGATTCATCAATTGATTTTACAATTTTCGCCACAATATGAATTTAAGAAAATTCCTGTTTTCTAGTGGAGTATAAAAAGAGAAAAGAGCAATTAAATTGGCAGTTTAAGTAATAGTACATAATTTAAAAGTAATTATATTGATTTATAGCTTGTGGCAACCAAGAGAAATCATATTGTTCCAAAGCATATAGAAATATCTCGCCAAAGAATCATAAAACATAAAATTCTTCATTAAGCGATAAATTTTGTTAATTTCACGACAGCTTCAAATTATTTAGTTTGTAATAATTAAATTAAAAATGAACTTTTGCTAAGGGAGGAGCACAAGTTTATTTAGACATTATGTACATATATTCATTTAAGTCCATCTCCCTCTCTCTGTATCTCTATCTCCTTTTGTGTGTGTATTTGAATGTATTTTTGTTTGCGGTACTTTGCGCAAGCGTTTTGCAACACTTGCCACTTGTGACAGCCGAACAATCTGTGGGGGCTACATCAAAGATACTAGAAACATATATTGCACTTCAGCAAGAAGATACCCAACACACAGACACACCTTTTACACACACACACACACTCTCACAGACACACACACAACTCATTCATAGTTTGAGCTGTCTTCTTCTTGTGCTTTGTTTATGAATAGTGTGAATCGTAGCTGTGAAATATGTGAGTGGCGGCTGCTGAAGGCTGAAACAAGCGACTTGAGTTGTTAGAGATCATGCACCATCATCATCATCATCATCATCATCATGCACCATCATCATCATAGTCATCATTATCATAATTGTAATTATTATGCAAATCGGTCACGCAGTCAACTGATGGGAACAAAGTTTGCCAACCTAACGAAAAAACTATATAAAATCAAAGGTAGAATTGAATATATATATGAGAATATATATATGAGAATATCTATGTCAATGGGTTGCCCGATGACAACCTGTATCTGTTGAGAAGATCTTTATATATTTGTATGTAATCGGAGTTGATGCGATCAGTTCTAAATAATAGTTTGTATATATATATACTATATATGCTTGCATATGTTGCATGGAATTGGATCTTATATGAAAGTATCTATCGGAGGAGCGATGGAAAAAAGTTTTATTCTACAAGGCTGGTCAATATTATGTACAACAGATGTTTATACATATATATTTATTTAAATATATAATTTGCTTACAAATTAATTAATTATGCTCTTTATTATGCTCAACACAATAGAATCAGATATCATCTAATTCAGACTACTATATCATATAGCTGACATGTGAACAAAGGGTCTTCTTTTAGATGGTCGATAGTCTTTCTTGATAGATAGTCGTAATAATATATATATATATATATATATATATATATATATATATATATATGTATATATATATGATTCCATATAAATAATTGGGTTATGCGCATTTGTTGTCGCTTTGGTCAACTGCCGCTGCTTCTCATTAGATGCACCATCCAGCAACTAGTCTGATAACAAATTGCATCAGCCTGGGAATGGAAATGGGAATGGAAATTGGCTTTGGAGGCTGGAGTAGTCAGTGTGGAGTATGAATCTAGTTTTATATAGCCCGCGATCAGTTTTGGTGGCCAGTTTCAATTCCTCAGCTCTGCAATTCCAGTTCCAGTTCCAGTTGCAGTTGCCGTGCGGCAAGTTTCAGTGGATCCATGGCGCTTAAGCCTATAATTTGTATGGGTGTGGAGCCCCGGCACCGGGACTCGTGCGGCAGGTAGAAATTGATGCCGTGGGCAGTGCAACAACAGCAACAACAGCAACAGCAACAACAGCAACAGCAGCAGCAAAGCGTAGAAAATTATAAATTAATCCATTACTTAAGAGCAGATTATGCAGATGTCTGAGCGCATTAAATGTCGCTGTGAGGATCCGTGAGGATAGTGGATAGTGGCATTAAGCGTTAATGAATGAACATGCCCCGGCCCCGGAGTCGAGGCGACTCTAAAGAGCACATAGATACGCCACAGATACACAAACTACCAGATACATGTGTGTGTATCTCAACATGTGAATGTCGATTTGTGTTTGATCATTGTTGCTGTTGTTGTTGTTGTTGTTGCTGTTGTTGTTGTTGTTGCGGCTGTTGCTCCTTTCAAAAATATTCAAAGCTAAAGTGCCGCAGCGGCAACAACATCATCGCTTGATCGCTGGGGCAACTTTAATGTGCCTTTTGCTTTGCTTTCATTTTATTTGATTTCGTTGCGGCGAAATCATTAATCAAAATCGAGAAATCATTAAGTGTGCGTTTACGTTGAGGTGTCAACTGTTGTTGTTGTTGTTGTTGTTGTTGTTGCTGTTGTTGTTGCTGTTGTTGCTGCTTGTTGTTGTTGTTGTTGTAGCTGTTCTTTGGCTTGTAATTGAATTGTGAACATGACGGACAGACTCTGAAGCATTATCAAATTTGAAACTCCACAAAAACAAGATTACATTTTTTTTCTAGCTTTTTGGTCGTAAATTTACTTAAGAAAACCGCCGCAAGTCAAACAAAAAAAAAAAAGTTAAAATACAAAAATAAAATAAAAGAAAAACACGCCAAAAACCAAAAAGCGAAACGAAACGCAACCTGCAAGAGACAAAGCGCTGTGCGAAAGAGACACAAATAAAAAACTGTTCATTTTAGCCGAAACAAATTAAGCATAACTTTTTCATTTTACACACTCGCACACTCGCACACACACACACACACACACACACACACTAGCACACACGAACCGATGACACAAAACTTAATTTCATGATCGATTTTTTAAAATCGCACCAAAGCTGAAAAGCATTTTTTCTCAGCCAACAAAAGTTTTCAATTATGTTTTCAGAGAGTTGATTTTAATCGATAACAGGCCAAAACTAATGTA
This sequence comes from Drosophila mimica, assembly GCA_037043585.1. Lineage (NCBI taxonomy): Eukaryota > Metazoa > Arthropoda > Insecta > Diptera > Drosophilidae > Drosophila > Drosophila mimica. Next base: position 1,403,621 of record JBAMBE010000748.1, read on the forward strand.
GAGATCGGCAATACAATACTATTCATATATAGATATTCATAATATTCATATTCATTTATATGAATGTAAATCACATAATCAATATTTTCTGCAACTAAATTACAACGATTATTTATTCAATTTAATTTTGAAGAATTTTAATACAGATATGTCTATAAGAAATAAAATATTTATTTCTGTAATGAATTCATTAAAGTTACAGTTTATTTGCAGGCTTAGCTGCCACAAATGCAATTTGTTGGTTTTGTCGGGTGTGCGACGCGTTGCGAATTGAGGCCTCTTTTTTAGCGGCGGCGGCTGCGTGGCAAAAAAAAAGAAGAAGAAAAACAAAAAAAAGCACAGCTCGAAGCGTTGCAGATTGCATTCGATGCGCAGACAGACGACTGCCTCTAAAGCTGGGGCAGAGACAGGCACAGACTCCGAGAGGGGCAGACTGAGGCAGTGGTAGAGTCCAAGCCAGGCCAAGAGCCAAGCCAAGCCATAGTTATAGCCAAGTTGCCCTTTTGCATTTCGCAGCACAAAGCGGCATTAATAACACATTTTAGACACTTGGCCAGCCATTTGCTTGTGGCCCAAAAGCGTTACACAGCTTTCATAGTCTGGCTCTAGCTTGCTCTCTCTCTCCCTCTCTCTCTCCCTCTCTCTCTCTCTCTCTCTCTCTATCTTACACTGTGTGTTTCTATGGCTCTGCATATGCGGTTGGCCCGTCCATTAGAGGAATTGCCTTTCAGTTTTTGGCTTGGCTTATGACAATGATGATGTTGATGATGATGTTGATGATGATGAAGATGCTGCTGATGATGATGATGATGTAGATGATGACGAGCCTTGACACTTGTTGCCATTGTTGAAGCCTGGCTGCAGCATCATTAAATTATTATTGCCTGTGGCCATAATAGCCGCACTACCTGTAAACCAGAGCGAGAGGGAGAGAGAGTAAGCTAGAAAGGGACAGATACATAGCCAGCTATCGTCTTTACAATAGTTCGCAGGCGGGTGCCTCAAAGGTAATAAAACAAGCAACATTTCCCATCATTTTCGACTCGCAAATACCCTTTAATTATTTAATAAACACAATTTGAATATATTTTTTATTTGTTTTCTAAGTTTGCTAAAAAAGCATCGACATATTTTGATTTCACTTTTTCGCAACTAATTTTGCTGTAGATACATTTATTCTAATTAACATTAATTATATATATTATATATTATATATATTATATTTATATTTTTTTTTAAATATTGCAAATATTCAGATAATGTTTTTTTTATCAAATGGGGCAGATGCAGACTGGAGTCAAATGACCGTTCGATGGAAATCATTTTCAGACGGGGTATTTCGAATTGGAAATTGCGTGCCTAATGCGCCGTTCCAAATGCCCAGCGGCGTTTGTGTGTTGGCTTTCGACTGCCCTAATGTACCTTAATTATATATACCTACAACAACAACAACAACAACAATAGCAACAACAACAACAATAAGACTAAGGTTACTGTTAGGCAAGAGTAGCGAGCGAACCCAAAGATAAAGTTGTGGCAGCTGAATATGAAACAGAAACTGAACTAAACCCAAAAAAAAAAAAAAAAAAACTGGTAACTCTTGGGCTCGTAAAGTCGGGAATCGATGTCAGAGTTGGAGTTGGAGTTGGACTCGGTCTTGGGTCCGCATGTCTGGCCATCAAATACATGTCAAAGTTCCGCTCTGGGAGTCCCAATGCGAGTTGGCTCTTTCCTGAGAAAACGACTCACTAATTTAAAGCAGTCTTCTTTCTTTTCGTTTCTCTTCTCTTCACTTCTCTCTTTTCTCTTCTGTTTTTTGTCGTATATCCTTCCTTTATTTGGTTTAAGGCCAAAAGCCATAAGCCAATTGGCAACCCTTTTTTGAGCCTCTAGTCGCAAAAATTCCGCAAACTCATAAATGTTTATGTTGCTTTTTTTACATTTGTTTTTTTGTTTTTGTTTTTTTTTTCTGTCAGAGGGACTCAAGGTTCGTCATCGTCATCATTTGACGAACACGTCTGGGGGAAACTTTATATATATTTTTTTTTCAACTACTTGTGTATCATAATTGTGTTGCGGTGTTGTTTCGATTGAAGTTCTTTTGAGGCAAGCAATTAAGAGCAGCAGCCGCAGCAGCAGCAGCAGCAACAACTGTTTTCTGTGCCCAGTTTCCATTTGCAGACGATTTGGCTGCATTGCGTGTAATTAGTCACGATCTGCACTCGACACTCGACACTCGCCACTCGACACTCGACACTCGACACTTGCCACTCGACACTCGACAACAATCAATAGAGATCGAGACTTGGCCAAATGCCATTCCCATATCGGTTTGGACTTGGCCAACTCATGTGTGAAGTCTGTCGCCAATTTTCACACAAAGCATCATTTGCAGCACGTCGTGTGAATGAAAAGTCAAACAATTCCTAACAGTTGTTAAAATTCATATGCGATTTTTAGCGTCTATCGATTAGCTTGTTTTTTACTAATGAGCCAAACACGTACAACTAGTTATTGTCAACTAACCAAGTAACGAATAACGAATGCAGGTAATGTTTTCCTCATATATCGAGCTTAAAGCTAACCCAAGACTTTAAATAAGTCTTCAAAAAGTTGATAAACACACTAATGTAACTCTAAAAGATATTTTGCAACAAACAAAAAGTGACTAAGATTCAAATGTATCTCGTAGATACTTAAACTGATCTGGACTTTTCTGATCTGATCTGGCAAATCATTACAATTTTATACATAATTTGAAGGTTACTCACTTCAAATGTCTGCTGATTGTCTCCAAAATAGTTTAAAAATTAAAGTTAAAAACAAACGAAATATTTCCATATTTTCTCATGATTTAGAAACATTTTCTTTTATGTTTCAACTTTTCTGTAGCTAAATTGTTACTTAAAACTCATCTTTGATGTTCAAATTCAAATTCTGTTAATTTTTGCAATTATTTGTATCCAGAATCAAACGGTCTCAAATACGAATTCTGGGAATTCTTGGCTTTTTTTGAATGGGTTTTTTTTTAAATTACTACAATAAATTGAAAATAGGTTTGTTTTTAAATAATTTCCATTTGTTTTCCAAATCAGTATTTGCTGCAATTAGCCAAATAAGTTTGTGTGTAGAAGAAATTTACTGTTGCTTGAGTTCCAATGAATTAATGAGTTCATTCAAAGCTTTGATGATAACATAAATATATATATATATATATATAGAAATATATATATATAGAAATATATATTTGTATAAATGATAGAAATGCTGGATGCCTAAAAGAAGAAGAAGAAAGATTCATTCAATTGGTTGTAAACAAATGCAATTAGGCATGTTTTTTGCGATTGTTGGCAGTTGTTTTCTTACTGTAAACATTTGTCAATTGTTGCTGTTGTTATTGTTGTTGTTGTTGTTGTTGTTATTTTTGTTGGCTAGTGGCAAGTGTTTGGCGGCGAAAGAACAAAGAGATAAACGCACAAAGCTCGACTACGTTTGACTACATTTTTATTGCATTTTTATTAGATAAAATTATAGACATCAATGAAGAAGAAGAAGAAGAACAACAACAATTACAACAACAACAAACAACAATTAATAAAGCCGACGGCGCCGATGCCGTCCAAGTTAGTCAGTCAGTCAGTCAGTCAATCAGTCAGTGAATCAGTCAGTCAGTCAGTTAGGTGTGAATGGGAACGCCGACAATTTTATTGTTTAAATTTTGTTTTTGTTTTTGCTTTTGCTTTTGTTTTTGTTTCTGGTTTTTGCGCATTTTTTCTCTACTGTTCTTTGCTGCTCTGTTTGCTGTTTAACTTTACACAAATATTTGCCGTTTTTTTTTTTTTTTTTTTTGTGTTTTTGTTGTATTTTGTTCACTTATCGAACAGCGCATTTCGATCTAATTATTTTGCGGCTTACTTTCAAGTTTGCCCCACAAGCGACGGTACAATAATAGATAAAGATAATAGATAATAGATAGCAGATAATAGATAATGGATAGAATACACACTTGCACACGACTCGCAATAATTGATAAAAGCTAAAATCTTTGGCGATTGCGTGTTTCGATAGACATCACTATACCCTATACTCTATACTCTATACTCTATACTCTATACTCTATACTCTATACTCTATACTCTATACTCGATACTCTATACTCTATACTCTATACTCTATACTCTATACTCTATACTCTATACTCTATACTCTATACTCTATACTCTATACTCTATACTCTATACTCTATACTCTATACTCTATACTCTATACTCTATACTCTATACTCTATACTCTATACTCTATACTCTATACTCTATACTCTATACTCTATACTCTATACTCTATACTCTATACTCTATACTCTATACTCTATACTCTATACTCTATACTCTATACTCTATACTCTATACTCTATACTCTATACTCTATACTCTATACTCTATACTCTATACTCTATACTCTATACTCTATACTCTATACTCTATACTCTATACTCTATACTCTATACTCTATACTCTATACTCTATACTCTATACTCTATACTCTATACTCTATACTCTATAGTCTATACTCTATACTCTATACTCTATACTCTATACTCTATACTCTATACTCTATACTCTATACTCTATACTCTATACTCTATACTCTATACTCTATACTCTATACTCTATACTCTATACTCTATACTCTATACTCTATACTCTATACTCTATACTCTATACTCTATACTCTATACTCTATACTCTATACTCTATACTCTATACTCTATAGTCTATACTCTATACTCTATACTCTATACTCTATACTCTATACTCTATACTCTATACTCTATACTCTATACTCTATACTCTATACTCTATAGTCTATAGTCTATAGTCTATACTCTATACTCTATACTCTATACTCTATACTCTATACTCTATACTCTCTCTATACTCTATACTCTATACTCTATACTCTATATATATATATATATATTTATAGACCTAGATGATGTAGCTTCAATCAATTTCTAAACGATTCCATTCTCTCTCTCTTTCTCTCTCGTTTGCTGTGCAGATTGCCAAACTGTTGCCACTGATCGAGTCGGGATGTTCGAGGCGAGCACGTTTCCTGCTCTGCTCGGCACTGTTTCCGCTCTGCAGTCCGGATGTGCCGCGACCGGTGACCGCCTGCAAGTCCCTCTGCGAGACGGTGCAGGGGGAGTGTGCGGTAAATGCGGCGCCCGAATTGATGCAGATGTGGCCGCCGTTTCTCAGCTGTGAATCGCTGCCGCAGCCGGAGCATCATGAGCTGTGCATGCAGATACCACAGGAGGCGACGGCGACGGAGCCATCAGAGAACACAGCAGCAGCAGCAGCAGCAGCAGCCGCAGCAGCAGAGGGAGGCAGCGCACAGCAGACATCAACAGCAGAGGCTGCGGCAGTAGCCGGAACCGGAGCCGGAGCAGGAGGCGCAGAGCCGCAACAAATGTACTGGTCCTGGATGGCCCGAAAAATGTCCTCCCAGCTGGGCAAATCCTCGGAGAGCGCTGGCACAGCTGCCGCTGCCGGTGGTGCTGCTGCCGGCCTGGGCATCGGCGGACACATCTGTCCGCAGAACTTCAGTGCGAGTCCACTGAATGCCGAGGATTGCTTGGCCCAATGCCAGCGCGATGCATTCCATTCGACGCAGCAGAAGAAGCTGACGGAGAGCTTGATCCTGGGCATGTCTGCGGTCTGCTTTGTGCTCACACTCTTCGCCCTGGTCACCTTCTGGGCGGAGCCGACACGTTTCGGCTATCCGGAGCGGCCCGTGCTCTTCCTCTGTCTGTGCTACAATCTGTTTAGCGTTTGCTATCTGGAGCGGATCGTGTTCCATCAGGCGCGCAGCCTGGCACTGCTCCAGGAGCCGGGACGTGGCGTGGCCCGGCTTGGAGCAGCCTGCTCCTTGACGCCGCCCTGCTTGGCCAGCTACATAAGCACATCGTATCTGAGCTTGTGCGCGGCCAGCTGGTGGCTAATCTTTGCCCTCTGCTTCTATCTGTCCTCGCACAAGAAGTGGTCCAGTGAGGCGCTGGAGAAACGCTCCGGCTTGTTCCATGTGCTGGCGTGGGTGCCACCGCTGGCGCCACCCATTGCCGCCCTGCTCCTGGAGCGTGTGCGTCCCAGCGAACTGACCGGCATGTGCACAGCGCCCGGATTTGTCGAGCTGCCAGCGATGGCCTTGCTGCTGCTGGGCCTCTATTTTACGCTGCGTGCCTCACGCTCGTTGCACACGTTGCAGCAACAGTTGCAGCCAACGTTAGCCCACCAGCGTTTCGCCCAGATCCGCAAGCGATTCGTTGTCTTCTCGCTGCTGTTCTTTGTGCCGACAGCGGCTGGTGTTTTGGCCGCCTTCTTTGAGCGTTTCGTGGATGCGGTCAGCAGCTGCTCCACGCTGGAGGATTGCCCGCAGCCGGCACAGTTGAGCGCCTGGCCGGCCCTGGTGCGGATCTTCTTTCAGCTGGTGGGCGGCACACTGACGGGCATGTGGGTGTGGTCGCGCAAGACCTGTGAAAGCTATCGCAGTCGCTTGGTTGCCGGCACGCCCAGCTCATCGCTGATGATGCCCCACAAATCGGCAACACTTGGCGCCGCCACAGGTGGCGGCGGGGTCGGAGGTGTTGTCATCGTTGGATCGGCTGCCGCACTGCCACCCAAGAAGCATCTGTACGCGAGTGGCAAGTCAATGCTAGGTGCTGCCCCACATGCCACAGCGCCACTCTACGCCGGCATCAGTTTCCACAATGTTCCCGTCTACAATCCGAATCAGTCGCGGGTTTAAACATCGACTCGACTCTCGGCCGGATCTCAGCCTTGTACAGCGTACAGGGTATTCGCTGGCCGGTCCAACAACTAAACCAACCATATATATATATATATATATATATATAACCATATATATATATATATATTTATATAAATATATATTTTGTACTGATCTATGGAAAATATGTTTTTTTTTCTAGACCTAAGGCCCTAAATGAAATGTGTTAATAGCTTTAAATTTGAATAGTTTCGCTAAGTGTATATGTACATGTAAATAGTTTTTTTTTATATATATTATTATTATTATTTTATTACGATGATAATTAGTTGTACATGAGTTGAAAACAAAATAAATATAAACCTATTTAAATTATAATTTTGGCTGATTTTTATTTTTTGTTCATTTTCATTTGAAAAGCGGCGATAAATTAAAGAAAAATGAGATTAAATCCAAATCAATAAGGAAAATAAAATCAAAGATATTCCACATGTTAATCGGTAATATCCAATGTGATCTTTTCAATATCATTCGCGGCATGCGTCGTAGTTTTGTGCATGTTGCACTTAAATCAAAAAATGTATCTTCTTGATGCCGATCAAGAATATATATATATATATATATATTCAATATGAAGTCGTAGACGACAAAACAATTAAATACCTTAAAACCTTAAATCAGGTATATATATAAATATAAATATATATATATATATATATATATATATATATATATATATATATATATATATATATATATTATATATATATATCTTAGACACGTGGAAGACTGGAGTCCAGCTGATCATTAATTAGTGTAGAGTTAGTGAGTTTGGTTAGGATACCTTCGTTAACTGTAGTTCACACAAGATCCAAACACTCGACCGATTGTACCTATGGCAGCTATATTATATAATAATCCGATCCAATCCGCAACGCTTCGTTAAAGGCGTAAATAGTTCAAATAGCCTGGACTAGTGATATTGATCGAGAATATATATACCTTATGGAGTCGGCGTCGTATTCCTCAAATGCAATTTCCTCCGCAAGGTCCAACAAAATCAATGGGGAGAGCACTTTTGGAATAATGCAGCACAAAACATGTTTGTGGATGCCACTAATTTTGCAGAAAAAAATTGGATTCCCTTTTGCAAAAATAGTTTCGCAAACATTTTAATATGTGGCAAGGAAAAAAGGATATTTTTGATGGGAATATCTTTGGGGCAAAATGGAATTTCTATAAAATGAAAGCCCGAATCCAGATTGACGATGATGAAACGTGCCGCACAAAATAGGATCTGTTAAGTTTTGTTTTTTCTTTTAATTGCGCCGAATACAAAAAATGGCAACAAAAGGAAGTGCAGAAGAAGGAGAAGAAGAAGAGGTAATGGTTGCTACTGTTTTTTGCCTTAAGTTTATTTTTTTGTTTTGGCGAGAAGGATTCGGGGAACGCAGATGGGCAATTAGAAATAAGTTTAATGATGGGCTCTCAAGTTGATTACAACAATTTTGTTGCCGCCTGTCCCTTTGTGTGCCTGTGTGTGTGTGGTGTGTGTGTGTGTGTGTGCGTGTGCAACACAGAACAGACAACAGGCAACCACCCTGCAAGTGTCACACACAAAACACACAACAAGAACTGAAGCAAGAGCAACAGCAACTGCAACTGCAACAGCAGCAGGAGCGAGCGCAATTAATTTGATTGAAGCTGCCACACGGCGTGCCTTGCAACGTTTCTATCTTACAAATTGCCACGCTGCCGGTGCAACAACACGAACAACAATAACAACAACAACAATAACAACAACAACAACAACAAGAGCAGCCACTGTGCAGCAAGCGTGCAATTAACTCTTGTGCGCCAAGATCAAAGCGATTAAAGCCGCGCTGCCCCAACTAAAAAACTGAGCCCAGGGTCTGTGCCACTGCCACGGCTGTCACTTGCTGCCCCCAGTGCCGGAGCGAGAGCCGGAGCAGCGAAACAGAAACCGAAACCCAGTCAAGCCCAGCCGGCTGAAGCTTTATCTTCATCATCATTGTAGTGTTGTTGTTGTTGTTGTTGGTGGTATTGTTGTTGTTATTGTTGTTGTTGTTGTTTTTAGTTGCCTGCCTGGCTAAACAACAAAAGAACGTGCCCCAAAAGACAAACGGAACCGCACAGACAGCGGCGTACACTACAAAAAAATTTAAGGAATTTTTCTAGAATTTAAAAAAATAGCTAAAGGGAAAATAAATTTTTGATTTTTATTGAATTATCTTTCTTAAAAACGAGAGTTATAATTTTTATAAAGTCTGCGGTATCTTAAAAATCATTAATATTATTTCTTAATCCCAGTAAAACGTATACGAAATATTTACAAATATGATTAAAAAATGTAGGTCTTACCAATTGAGGGATTATATATGTGGGACTTTATCGATTTTCACTTATCGATGTTATCGATTTTCTAGTCCCAGCCTGTTATCTCTATTATCGAATTTACATTTCAAAATTTCTATTTAAGAAATTTGCATCAACAACAGGGAAGTTAAAATTGTAATTTAAGGCAATTTTTCATGGAATTTTTTTGAGTGTAGCAAACGGGTCGATGTGCGGGAAAAACAAAGTATGTTGACTGGCTGGCTGTCTGTAAGCGGCTCAAATGATTGTTGGCCATTTACAAGTGTTAAATGTACATAAAACTTGGCCAGCATCTTGGGCATCTCTCAGTGGTTTTTGGGTTGAAAGTGCTGCAATTTTCATTATAAATGCGCCTCATTTGGCCAGTGGGGGCGATCAAACTCAGCGGAGACAAATGATCGCACGATCCACGCTCCCCAAGTGGAGCCAATAATTCATTATACATACATATATACATACATGTATGTACATTCATATTTTGAGCCAAGTTGTAGTTAGCCTAGTCTATATAAATATACCCTTAAGTGAAACGAAGCCAGACAAAGCAATTGTTTACCTTGTAAACGAATTGATTCAAGTGTCTATTTTCTACAGGTATTGAAGATGTTTAAATTCAATTACATTCCGATATTATTGATAACCTCGCTCGATATCAACAACAAATAAATACAAATTTATACATTTTCAAATTTGAATTTATGCTTAACCTGCTGTTCATAGCCAAGCATCAATTTGTTAAATATATTCGTTAATTGAATATTTAATAAACGAATATTCCGTAGGATGATTTAATTTTGAATTAATACTTGCACCGCACATAATTCATACATTTTTAACTGTTTAGCTTATATTGAATCGATCAAACTAAATAGTATTAATTTATTTTCTAAAATTATTTAAAAATTAAAATTCAGCTTAATTTTATTTTGAATAGTCCCAATCCAATTCTTCAAAAAGTAAATGCTGCACCTCAAAAAGAAACTAACGGTAGCTTGATCAATATATATTGTCAAAAAGTAAGGTTTAAGATTATATTAATAATATTATTAATTATATTAATTATTTCAAAATACAATGCAACACAACAAAAAACAACAAATATGCGCAGCAAAACTACTAATTTTTGCACGTGCTGCCTAAAAGTATGCCACATTTTTTATAAATGTAAACAACAGCCTGAAAGTATGCAGCACTATTTCCAGCTTGTTGCTTCAATTTGACAATTACAATTTTGAATTGCCAGTTATTGTTTATGTTGTAATCTAATCAATTGTAATCTGTCTTTAAGGTTATATATTTTTAGTGCGGTCAGCAATCGATTGGCAGGCGTGTTATCGATATCAATTGTAGAGCTAAGCTTGCAGAGCGCGCAAATCAGCTGCTTGTAAGTTGGCCAAGAAGCAAAGACCGGTTTTTTTTGTTCATGTTATGATTGTTGGGGAATGAAAGAATGCCAGAAGAGAAAGCATTCTGAGCTGGACGCAAACTTTGCTTTATTCTCGGTTCCCGTCTCTGACTTTGTTGACGTGTGCAACAGTTAAAATGTAAAAGATTTTTACTGAAACTATTAATTTGCTTTGAATTAAGAAACAATGGCCGCAAGTGTTGTTAAGGCACCCAAATGTGTGAGAAAGTCCAAAGAATTGGCCAAAACGCAGCCAGCCCAAACAGGTGACAATGCTGCCAAATGGTAAGAAACCACTGAAATCCAAAGACTCAGGCAACAAGCTTGATTTATTTGTCAAATTCACATTTGGATACATATTTGAAACTGCAGGCGCTGGTTGCTGCTGCTGTTAGCTGTTTTTCTCATCACCTTTGCCACTCGCTACTATAAGGTAACCGAACCGGATCACATTTGGTAAGTGCGATTACGATTACGGCTCGAACCGTTGCCAATAAGAATCACCCTGTTCTATTTCTTGCAGCTGGGATGAGACGCACTTTGGCAAAATGGGCAGTTGGTATATAAATCGCACCTTCTTCTTCGATGTGCATCCACCGTTGGGCAAGGTGGGTACACTGACAAAAATTCCATATTAAAAACATGCACTTGATAGGTTTTGCTTAAACGGAATGCTCAATTATAGATTTTGAAACTGATTTAAGCTATTCGATTTTTGTCGACTTAGATACATTTTGCAGCTCAAGAAAATTTCCTTAAAATTAGATAATTTGTTTTTTATGTGTATTTGTTTAGTAACATATAATAGAATAATATATATATATAATATATATTTATATAAGTGAGCTTACCAAATCCAACTCCTTGTCAACAATGATCAAGCAATCTGAGAACTCTCTCAGAAATCAATCAATTGCTTTTGAACTCTTTCTTTGTCTAACACTTATGCTCTCTCTCTCTCCAACACACACACTCTGTCTCGCTCAGATGTTAATTGGCCTATCGGGCTATTTGACGGGCTACAATGGGACCTTTCCGTTCGAGAAACCGGGTGACAAATACAACGAGACCCGCTACCAGGGAATGCGCTATGTGAGTACATATTTGAATATCATTGTGGAGAAGAGTGTGACCAGCTGCTAAACGGAAATCATCCTTTTGAACAGTTCTGCACAACGCTGGGCGCACTGATAATGCCCATGGGCTTCGATACCGTCTACGATCTGACACGGTCCCACGAGGCAGCGCTGCTCTCAGCCGCTTATCTAATCTTTGGCAAGTGGACAGAGCTAATAACTGAAAGATACCCTAGCTAAATGCATTACTTTTGCAGATGTGGGCATGCTGACACTTAATCAGTATATATTACTCGATCCGATACTGTTGTTCTTCATGATGGGCTCGGTGTGGGGCATGGTCAAGATATCAAAGTGCACCACAGCCGGTGGCTCGTATACGGCACGCTGGTGGCTCTGGCTGCTCCTCACCGGCACCATGCTCTCCTGCACGATAAGCGTGAAGTTTGTGGGTCTGTTTGTGGTGCTGCTGGTGGGTCTGCATACGGCCAGTGAACTGTGGTTCATATTGGGTGATCTGAGCAAACCGATTGCGGAGACCCTCAAGCAGATCGCGTGTCGCGCTTTGGCGCTCATCCTCTGGCCCATTGTCCTCTACACATTCTTCTTCTACATCCATCTGAGCGTGCTGAATCGCAGTGGAAATGGCGATGGCTTCTACAGCTCCGCATTTCAGTCACGACTCATCGGCAATTCGCTGTACAATGCGAGCATGCCCCGAGATGTGGCATACGGCGCACTGGTAACCATCAAGAATCACAAGACAGGTGGCGGCTACCTCCACTCGCACGCCCATCTCTATCCCAAGGGCAGTGGCTCCCGACAGCAGCAGGTGAGTCCAAATCAACCCAACTGAATTCAGGTTTAGCAACAGATTCTTATACCCATTAAATATGAATAAGAAAGGGTATAGAAAAGTTGATCAAAAGTATTCAAAATTAACCATATCCACTCCACGGGGAATTAAAAGTGCAGCAAAGTTCAAGAGCAGTTCTTAGAGAAGAATACTTTCCAATTGCAGATCACCACCTATACGCACAAGGACGACAATAACATCTGGCAGATCAAGCCGTACAACAAGCAACAGGTGCCCAAGGATGAGCTGCGGCTGCTGCGGCACGGAGATCTGCTGCGACTCGAGCACTTGGTGACCAAGCGGAATCTGCACTCGCACAGCGAACCGGCGCCAATGACCAAGAAGCATCTGCAGGTCACCGGATACGGTGAGGTGAGACGTACTCTTAACTCTTCTCCTATCAGCAAGTCATGGCTAACTTATGTGGTCTTCTTTTGGTTGCACAGTCGGGCGTGGGCGATGCGAACGATGTGTGGCGCGTACTCATTGTGGGCGGTCGTGCGAATGACACAATTCACACGGTGACGTCACGTCTGATGTTCGTGCACTATCTGCAGAACTGTGCGCTCACGTCCAGCGGCAAGCAGCTGCCCAAGTGGGGGTTCGAGCAGCAGGAGGTCTCCTGCAATCTCAACATACGCGACAAGAACGCTTACTGGAATGTGGAGGACAATCAGCACAAGCAACGTAAGCTAAACCCACAACCTGACATCGGTCTCTTCTTCTTCTTATTCTTCTTCTTCTTATCTCTGCCCATTCTGTGTCCAGTGCCTAGTGTTAGCTTCAGCATTTATGCGCCGGGCTTCTTTGCTCGCTTCATGGAATCCCATGCGGTCATGTTGCAGGGCAATGCCGGCCTCAAGCCCAAGGAGGGCGAGATCACAAGCCGGCCCTGGCAATGGCCAATTAACTATCGGGTAAGTCAAACTAATAGATACCCTATATATATAAGATGAGTATTTTAATGTGCTTATGTAAGAAATATCAAGTCAGATTTTGGTCATCATTCTTTGGGAGTATTCTAAATTTATGAAATTAAATCAAGTCAAAATTTCGAGCAATAAATTTGCTTCCTGTTCTGTTCATCTAAATTGGAGCTGGAGTGGACAGATCTCTTCATTTTCTAAAGCACTATATAAAGAATACAAAGTTGAGGATCGGTTATCGTTAGTTGGGATTTGGCAAGCATCAAACCCTACTTCGTCCGACATTGAAGTATTCGAATCGGTTCTGGCTAAGATTAAGCTTTTGCTAGAGCGAATTGATGGAGACGAGATGGATCCATCTGTGGTCGAAAGTCTTTTCCCGTAGTCAATGGAAGAGATGCTACTAAAGCTGGAGCTCCATTAATGCTCTCAGTGGACAGTGTGGCATTGCATAGTTCCACGCTTTCAGGGGCTGGCTTCATCACATCCTTTTCCCTCAATAGGACTCAGTTTGTACTCTGGGATTTCTTTCAGTCCGCTTACCAGCCCACAACAATTTTCTTCTTCGCTATTTGCAGGGTCAATTCTTCTCTGGCAGCAGCTATCGCATTTATTTGCTTGGCAACCCCGTCATCTGGTGGAGCAACCTCGTCTTCCTGCTGCTCTTCATCGCCGTCTACCTATGCAATGCCATCCTGCAGCACCGTCGCGCTGGCTTAGCTGCCCAAGGACCTACAGGAGATGCCACCGATGAGCAACTGTCCGCCGGAACAGTAACAAAAACAACGGAGCTGTGCAGTTGTTGTCCGACAGAGAAACTAAGTGAAAATACGCTCGTATCTGAGCCGAGTCCTGACATGTCCTTGCAGGCAGCTGCTTGGCTCTTCATCGGTTGGTTGCTACACTATTTGCCCTTCTGGGCAATGGGTCGAGTTCTCTACTTTCATCACTACTTTCCGGCGCTGATATTCAACTCATTGCTCACAGGTAAGTCACCAACAGAGCTCTCCCTCTCTCTCTCTCTCTCTCTTCCTCTCTCTCCTTCTCTCTCTCTCCGCTCTTTCTTTATAAGGGTATTTGCTTTTTAAAAAATATCTGCATTCTAGAACCACAAATATAAGTCGGAGAATTAGAATAAAAATATAATAAAGTTATCGTTTTCCAAGAGGAAAATGGAAATATTTTCATAGTTTATTTCGGGAAGCTTATGTAATCGAAATAATGCTCGTTAGCGATTTATTTTTAAGATCTTTCTGGATAACTCATAAATATTTCTGTTGTTCTCTGCTAATTTGTATAATTACCAAGCAGAGCTTTAAATGAAAATCATTTTAATTTCAGCAGTCATTGAAAATAAATCTTTAGTAAAGGAAGAATATGAATATAATATATAAATATATACATATATATAAATATACATTTCATATTACGCATTATCTTGTGTTTATTTTATAAACTTTAAACTCCTGTCATAATTGGTTTTATATAAAAAATATTAATATATATAAAAAAAAATAATAATATATATAATAATAATTTTATATATATATTTTTTATTTTTTTAATTTGTAATTTTTGTTTTGCAGGCATTATGTTCAACTATATTATAGGATCGCTGCCAAAGTGGCTGCAACATGTGCTGCTCGGCTCCTTGCTGTCGACGGTTGTCTACAGCTTTGTGGTCTTCTCTCCCTTGGCCTATGGGATGAACGGGCCGCTGGCCAACGAGCCCAATTCGACGATGCACAGCCTCAAGTGGCTTTCGACGTGGGAGTTTTAAATTTGAGTTTGAGTTTTGGCCAATTGAAAAGTCGACTGCTTGCATAGAAATAAGCATTTTATATACATATATATACATTTATATATTTAACATACATATATAAATATAAAAAATAAAATAAACAAATGCGCTTAAATTAAATACACAAAAAAAAAAACAAAAAAAAAATCGTTAATTTGTTGTGTTAAATAAAAAAAAAAAAATCAACATATATAATAAAATATAGATAACCAAGCATGCAAGTTTTAAATATAAATTAAGCAGCATCAATCATCAGCATCAATCGTCAATCATCAAAGATGCCGAGCTCATCGAACCGTCGCAGGGCATAGTGCAGGGTATCCGTTGTGCGTGGATTCGAGGAGAACATCAGCTGGACCTTCTTCTTGGCGAAATCCTGATCGGTAAGTGCCTCAATGCTTATGTCGTACGAGTCCTCCTTGCGCATGGTGACCATCGGCAGGAACGCATACGAGGAGAAGAAGCCGTACAATTCACGTGAGCGGATCTCGTGCTGAATATCCGCATAGCTCGGCACAAACTCCGAGTGCATCCGTTCCAGGCTGTCGCGCAGCGATTCATAGTATGTCCGGATGAGGAACTCTCGCCGATGGATCAGCACGTCCAGCTGAACGCTGCTGTTCAGAAAGAAATTTATATCGCAGCCGGGACTGCCAAAGAAGCTGTTCTGAAAGTCCACCTGTGGCCAAAATTAGTAATTGGTAATTATTAATTAGCCGGAATGAGATTTTTTTGGTAAGGAAGTGGTTCACTCACGAAGATCGCATCGATGGGTTTGGTGGGCAGCTCGTCGTGGTATTTGTACATGAAATTGTTGACCCACAGATCGCCATGATTGAGCACCGTTATTTCACCAGGTGTCGGGCGTCCAGTCAGCACCAGATTCTCCTTGATATTGTCACAATGACGATGCAGCTTATCCGCCAGCTGCTCATAGCCACGCCACTTCTCCACGACGCTGGCCAGCGTCCGCAGCTGGAGTGTCATAAAATTAATGAATCTCTCATTGGTCCTTATGTAATTCTCGTCCAGCATGCCGCTGGTGAAGTGCTCCCGCACACTGGGCTCCTGTTCCAAAAACACACATATCAAATTATATGCAAGTCACAATAAAAAAAAATAGCAGCATTTTCAAATTAACATTAAGATTAAATTAACAACAAAAAAATCAAAGCTAAACTTAAAATTGATTACTTTGCACTTCACATTTAATCACATTAAAAATTATTAATTAACACAATCAGAAAAAAAAAATAGAAGAAAAATGAAAAAAAAGAATGTTTCCGCAACTTTTGACTTACCTTCTCGGCCAGCAGCATGGAGCTGGCATGGAATTTGCCCAACTTCTGGAGGATGACGACGCAGTGCTCCTCGTTGAGGCCACTCTGGCGATTGGCCAGCTTGTAGCCATATTGGGTGAGGTCATCGAACACGATTGTCTGGATGGGCTCACGGGTTGTGTAGAAGCACTTGGCACCAAACTTGGAGCCATCGCCAATGAGCACCTCCAGCTTGCCAAGGACATCAAAATAGAAGATCTTCTCCCGCAAATAGACGGCCAGCTCCTCGAGGAATTGTGTCGCCGGTGTAATCGCGATACTCTTCACAATCAATGCCAGCTCCTCGTCCAGCTGCCGTTTGCTGCTCCGATACAGGGCCCGGGCCCGATAGATTTTGCTGCAATAATTCTCACCGCCACCGCCGCTGGAGTCGGCAAATATGATTTTCTTGATGTCGACACGCATATCACGCAATCCATCCTCGAGGGCCGCCTTGAAGAAGTTCTCGTTGAGATACTTGGGCGGACCACTGATGCTCTCCAGCTTCATGCTCGCTTCTTGTGTTATATTTTTTTTGATTATTGATTTGCTTTGGATTCTCACAAAGGTCCTGTCAGGTCCTGTTGAGTTCGAAGTGAATCCTCTTTGGGTGTGTCGGCGAGGCTGGGTTGCGTCTTGGGTCCGTCTAGCTGTGTTGGGCTGCGTCGCATGGAAAACTGTGGCCCCGCCTGGCGACTCCTCTAAATATAAGTCTGATTATCGACTTTTGACGACAAGCGTTATCAAAAAAAAAAAAAATAATAAAAAAAAAGCACTTCGTATCCGCGACGAGAGCCAAACCACAGCCCTAGGCAGCACATACACATATATATACACACACATATGTATATATGTATATATATATATATATATATATATACCTCTTACTCGTACCTATGTCGAGCTCTTAATTTGAACTGTTGCTGGCAAATTAATCTATCTCATAAAAAATAAAATAATCGTCGAGTGGTCGCGACGCGCCAATCACCGCCTCCCCCCGCTCCCCCTCCCTATGCATCACGAGCATCTCCCCCACCCTGGCATACTACGACTGTTGTCTAGTCTCTAATAAGTGCCTAATTGTAGCGTCCCCATATATAGTCCTCTATATATTCGATTTGATAATCGCCAAAAATTGGATGGAAATTGAAGCTCGTTTTAATGTTGGCTGTGAAACGCACATGATTTTGAATTATATATATATATATATATATATATATATATATATGAAAATCGGAGCAAACCGGAACTTGAGAATGTAGATATAGATATAGATATAGATATAGATATAGATATAGATATAGATATATATATAGATATAGATATAGATATAGATATAGATATAGATATAGATATAGATATAGATATAGATATAGATTTAGATTTAGATTTAGATTTAGATTTAGATTTAGATTTAGATATAGATATAGATTTAGATTTAGATTTAGATTTAGACTTAGATTTAGATTTAGATTTAGATATAGATAGAAAAAGAGATAGAGATATACATATACATTTACATTTACACTTACATATATATATATATATATATATATATATATATTAGTTAATGCCTCGTGATGTTTACCTTGAACCACACCTGGCCGATAATCCACAATTTCAGTCGCATTTTCTTCAGTTACAGCAAAATTGCAATCTCACTAATCCCTGTCCCTAGATAACAGTTCGCATTTGCAATTAGAAATTGATAACACACTCAAGTACACATGTACATACATATATATATCTATATATAAATATATCTATTGTTAATCGAAATATATTATTCCGAAATCTAATTTCAAAGAAAACTAAAGAAAGACAAAAAATAATTGAATAATTCACCTATTTTCTTGTTCTGTTCGCTATCCGGATCGTACCAGTATATAACATATATATATATATACTATACTATACTATATGTGTTCTAGTATGAAAAACTTTCGAGTTCTTAAATAGCAATAAAAATTTGTCCTTTCCAAATGAGATACTTCGATTCTTAACGAATCGATTAGTTAAATGATTCAAGTTTTCAAGATTTCAAGTTCATTAATGTCTTTCTTTAATGTGTATGGATTTGTTTTGATTACATTCAATTTCAAGGTCAATCTTACGATTTGATTTGATTTTGTCGACAGCAGTCAGTAATCCATTAAATACATTCCTCCAGATCAAATATATATGTTTCAAGAAGAAGCATTATTTAAAACTGATAACCTGTGCCTGCAACTGCCTCTGTGTGTGTGTGCGAGTGTGTGTGCGAGTGTGTGTGTGGTGTGTGTGTGTGTGTGAGTGTGTGCACATGATTTACTGTTAACCTTGGATGCTGTTTTTTCGGCGGTCGCACAACAACAAGAAGCAACGGTGCTGTGTGGCGGGGTGGATTGGGGGCAGGTGTAAAGATGAAGATGCATTTTAATGATTGCTTGCCACAGCCAATTATTTTGTGTATTGTTTTGAAAGTAATTTTTGTTGTTGTCTCTTGTCTCTTGTTAATTACTCAATGAAATTTCCCATTTCTCCACGCACAACGACAACAACAAATTACGTCATCGATGCCAAAGTACAAAGACGAAATGCGACAATTGGCGGATTGACGAATTGACAAATTTCTGAATTGACGAATTTGGCAAACAGTTTCAAGCCGCATTTGCTGCATACTTATTTTAGCTAAATTATCACCTCAGTTATGCAACAAAATCAGTCAGTTATGCAACAAAATGAAGCACACACAACAAATGCAACCAAGCACATGTGAATATTTGTGGTGCAAGCGAGGAGGAATCCTCAGTGCACATCCTGGCGAAGTCGAAGCCTGTCCTCCTGGCCAGGATAAGATGCAGCATTCCAGGGATGCAACTTGATGTATGAGCTTCAAAGGCAGATTCTAAAGATGCTCATTCGTGCGTGGAGCTGGGGTTAATGGATGGGCTATAGGAACTATAGGAACTATTTATAACTATAACTATAACTGTAACTATATATGTGTATTCCAACTCATAATAATTAGCTATTCTTCAATATTTCCTGATTATTTTAGTCTGGTTGACGTCTGGACTTTGCTGAGGCTGGCAAATGATAGTGAAGCTCTCATGACGTAGGTATGTCTATGCATGTGTGTGTGTGTGTGTGTGTGTGTATGTGTATTACTATACACTGATAACGCAATGATAACTGCGTATATAAGTTTTGTCTGTCCGCAACTGTTTGCTACTTGAAATTAGCAGCATGTAATGGTCTGGAGGCTATAAACTCGATAATATCGATAATCGCAAATCGATAAGTTCTCATACTTCCACAATTATAAAAGAAGAAATATGAAGTGCGCATATCTTCCACAGTTTGTAATCTAGTCACACAATTTTCAAAGTATGTTACTGTTAAATCTCCTAAGTTATCGATTAGAAATTGGTCTATCGATAAGATCATAGATCTCACACAAGACACCAAATTTCAAAGGAAAACTTTTGGACAATTACCACAAAAATCTCCCGGAATTTAAGAGCTATAGTTAGCAAACTTGGAGGGAAGACTACTAGGAACCTACTCTAAAAGGAACCTACTCAATAGCTTATATATTCGATATATTCGATTATTAGGAATTCTTGTTCTGTAGCATCTGTCATCAGATGGTATTATTTACGTTATCAGAGTATTTCGTAGTCGGTTACGCCCGACTGCAACGTTCTCACATGTTTTATTTAATTGTATTTATATTTTTATTTTTTGGAAATTCGGGTACTAAGCTCATGGAACCATCACTTGGCAATGAGAAAGTTCAAGTTTGCCGATTGCACAGATTGCAGAGGTGGGAATACTCAGAACAGTCGCTGTTTCCGAGACGTTTTACAGTTACTATTGCTGACATGATAGCGCATCTCGCGACGCGACATTCCAGATGAGGTTATCAGCGCAGACCACGCACCGGATCGTTCCAAATTGACGCATAGGTCCAACATTCGGAGAGCCACACATTTGTATACCCTGCAAATGGGTAAATGGGATACGATGAGCTGATACAAGCGTATGTAACGTGCATCCGTCCGTCTGTCTTTGTCTAGCATAGGAGGGGCTCATCCAAATCTAAGTGCTAGTATAATATTGTCCAATATCGATAATAATCGATTAACAATAGCAATTTAATCCTAACCTTTTGGAAAATATCCTAATATAAATTGTCTGTAATAATTTAACTATACTGTTTTTATACCTACCAAATTAAACAGATGCAATTAAGCACATTCAGTACACACATTTATTGACACATTATCAGAGTATCTGCTAGTCGACCTCTTTCGCCTACAGCATTCTTACTTGTATTTTTCCCCTTTTTTCTTTTTTATTTTTAGCATCAAATGGGTGTTTGTGTTTATACTACCAAAAAGACTTTTGTGGCTCTCAATTTATCGAGTTAAAGACATCAACATTATAATTAGTATAGTTTTCTTACACACCGATTATAGCCACGCCCACATAATGCTATTAATTCTACACTTCGATCTTATGCAACACAATTTGTGCAAATTATGTGTCACTTTAAACTACACAATAAAATTAGTAATTTAATTTTATGTGAAATGGCAAAGTTCTTGAACTAACTATAATTTAATAATTTAAATGTATACATTTAAAATGAACTACATATATATAATTATATATATACATATATGTCTACAGTTAATTTTTTATTTATTTTTTTTCTTTGCCTTTCATTATATAGGCATTCTTGATATGAAAACGTTGATACTAATTTGGGATTCAAATTCTTCACATAATCTACACCGATTTCGGGACCACATCTTAGAACTCTTCAGTCTGCCGATCGTTGCTATGGCAGCTATATAGTACAGTGATTCAGTTCGATCCAATTCAGACATATGACTACACAATAAATAGTTCAGGGCACGCAGGCTGCTATAATCGCTGACTTGTTGATCCAAGATAGATAAGCAGGCATATATATATATATATATGTATATATAAGTTGAGTCTGGTTGGGTTGTCTTGGCATAAATGCCAGTTAACAGTTAACTATATATACCAATAGGTAGCACTATAAGTCGAAGTACAAGTTGATATAGTTAGTGGTAAAGTACTTGCACTATTCGTATACCTCAATAGATAAACGATAAGCACATTTATTTTGCCTCATTTACACTGGAAAAAAACAAGAATGCCAATGACTCTGTCAGTTGTGTTGTGTTCGAGCACATTCGAAACGAATTCGAACTGTGTCAAAACTCGAGTCAAGTATCATCGCCCCATATTTACTTAGTCTATACCTAAGTCGCATGTACATAACATCTGAGAGTGGCCTATTGAGCAGCGGCATGCCGCCAGATTGTAGATAGAACAATACATGCACACACACACACACACACACACACACATATGGTATAAGTACAATGCACTTAGTTATGCTATCAATATCAATTTAATTGCTGCGCAAAACAAAATGCATTAAACTTGAACTAAATTGTGCGCATTATTTGAAAGTAGAAACAAACTTGAATACACAAAAAAAAAAAAGAACATAAATAACAGAAAACCTAATCAATATCTCGCTATCTACCAAGGTGGCGAAATCCAAATGCCCCAGTGTTCTATTCCGTTATAAAACAATTGACACAAATATATCCATGGCAAAAATAATTTAATTTCAAATACAAAACCCTCAAAGCTTCAATATCCTCGTCCTCGAGCGCTCTTGACTAGAGGATACTCTGTAGCCAACTCTTTGGTTATCACAACTCCTCCAAGTCTTATAAATTCAAACAGAGTTTAGTCTTTCGATTTGTATATATTCACATGCATGTGTATGTTTATATACATATTATTACATATTGAGCAAATATATATCTAACCTGTGCTAACCTCAGAAAAACCCACTTCATGTTCAATTTATTGCCATATTAATTTCTATATTTTAGCACTAAGCACAGCTGTGACATGATCCCGTTGAATCCTAAATTTGCATGTATGCGTATATGTGTGCCCATCGAGAAACAAAGAATGTTGGATATCGAGACAATGCTACCCTGTTTTAGGTTTTTACCATGCACTTTATGAGCTGTGGTCACAAATTTGATCAACAGTTAAGCCACCCCACTTTACGAAAGATCGAGTGCCAGCTCGCACACAAAAAGACAAGGATAGGGGAGTGTTGCTGCTATTTTCGCACACATTCACCTGCTTCTGTCTCACACATTCATAACCCGTTATGTCTGCGTAACTGTTCGCACCCACGCACGCTGGCCACGAGAACACTGCACAAATTTTCTACGCGTCGCAGTCAGCGCTCTGCTGGGAGCCAGACTTCAAAAATGCATTAAAGACTTTTTTGTCGATCTTTTGCCAGCTCCCCTTTGGCATTAGTGACAGCAACAAGGATTTATCGATTAACTTTGATAATGTGTATTGAATCAACGCTATAATTAAACTACTAAACTCTATAAAACTAAAAATCGAGTCTGCTTTGCTGCTGTCAACTTTGACAACTGTCACAGGAATGCTTTGCAAAAAGTTGAAAGTCATTTTGCGTCCACGTGTGCGTCTCAAACGGATAGCAATTGTGTGAAAATTTACAAAAAAAATTGGTAAAAAGAAAAACACCAAAATGAATTAAAACGAAGAGGACTATGGATCTGTATTACCCCGCATCAGAATGGCCTGACTCAGACGGCCAGCAGAAGGAGCAGAAAAAGGCCAAGAAGGATTCGCTCGCTGAGCAGAGCGGGGTTGCATATGGAGGGATGGATAAGCCCTTCTTTGCCAGCAATCTGCAGCACTATCCAGACTTGCCGCAGCCATCACATAAGGTGCGTTATGACACATGCAAGAACTTTATGGCTCGGAGGGATTCTCTTCATGCCAAGCAGGTGAGTCGGAAGATGCTGCAGCTTTTGGGGCAAAAGATTTGCGACTTGACACAGCCTCTGGAGGCAGGCGTTGAATCCCTCATCGCGTGGACGATCTGCAGCTGGCCTCTCTTCTGCTGGCTTCCCATTTGAAGAGGAACGAGTTGGATCCTGCTGACGGCTGCACCCAAGCCATGTGAGCTGCCACACATCGGGATCTGGATCAGGATCAATGAAACAAAAATCCAATTGTGATTCTAACCAACCAAAAGCTAAAATATATCAATTAACATGGCAACAAATTAGAAATGAAATCAGTTCATGTTGATTTGGTTTTAGTGGGTTTATGTTATGTTTTTAGTGCTGATCAACGTTACTAGCCAAGTTGAAATGGGCAAGGGTATTTAAGGCCAGTAAAGAGCTATGACACTTTGGCAAATAACTTGATCAGCTTTGTGTTCATATATGAAAGAGTTGGCAAAAGAAGCCGAAAGAGCCGTTTGTTCGTTTTTTGGCAATAAATAATGAGTAAATATGAACAAATGTTTTCATTTAGATAAGCCAAGATGTATCACAAAGAAATGCAACTGCTTGAAGCATGTGTGTGTGTGTGTGTGTGTGTGTGTGTGTGTGTGTTTGCTCTTATTTGCATACACCTAATTATGTGTGTGTGTGTGAGTACATTTTCATTTTCCATTTATTGTTATTATTTTTTTTGTATATTCTGTTGTTTGTCTTCTTTTTTTTTTTGCACTGTTAAAGCTCACGTCGCCACTTAGTTGTTGAACGAACGCGCTTGTGAGCGGACCTGCCACAAAAACAAAACAAAAAAACAATAACAAAAAACACATTGAAAGTAAAATAAAATAAATAAAAGGCAACAAGGAAAATAAAACCAAAAACAATTGCAATAAACTGTGAATCGAAATCCGAATACTAATTTGAGTGCATTCATAAGATGTGTATATGCATCACCGAGCAATATCAATTAAGAAAACCTATAAGCAACAAATTAAATAATAATCGAAAAGAAAAATAAACAGGTAAGTGAATTTTCAAGATCAGCAACAATAAGATAATGAAGAAGAGACGTTTAGGTCAAAACAATAAAATAAACTGAATATTCACTGAGAATTTATAGAGGTGTTTGTGTCTTACGGATAAGTCAACAATCAACAATCGCAAGTAGTTTCATAAATTTTTTATTTTTTTTTTTAAATATACATTTCTTAAAATATATCGTATGTGAACATAAATATTTAAGTATCTACGATTAACTTATCTGCAACTCTTTTGATCAATGTGATATGAAGTCCGAGTTTTTAATTATTTATTTATATGTAAATATAATTATATACATATATATAAGAATACTATTTTTATTTATTTTTTTCCGTTAAATTTTTTATTTTTTTATTAATTTAAAAATGGCTTTTCATTCAATTGTCTTTCTGCCAAACACTTGGTATGCTCACATTCATATACATACATACATATGCAGATATGTATGTACATGCATATATTGGTATTTCCACCATTTATATGTTTCTATGTGTGTATGTATGTGCGTATAAATCATCTGTGGGAGCAGGTATTTGTTGATCCAGAGGTGTGTTTTAGTTGTTTTCTTTTCATTTCTGTTTTTATTTTGTGTTCAAATTGAGCCGTGTTTACTCCCTGGCTTTTGTTATTGCTTCTAAGGTGTCTTATTTGCTTGACTTCCTTATGGTATTTGCATTCGCTCTTTAACATTAAAAAAAAACAATAACAAACGGTAAATGTTGCGCCTCATAAACTCAAACATGACACACTGGCACAATTTAGCTGCATTCCTCCAGCAAAGACGAAAGTATGTCTTGCTCCTCTCTTGCTCTCTGTCGCTCTCACTCTCTTACTCATCTTGTTGATCTTCGCTTTACTATATGCATATGTATTTGCCGTGTGTGACCCAATTTGAATGAAAGGGGGCGCAACTGATATTCACACAAACACACGCACACACATGTGTACGTATATTTATAATGATCGTGTGACTCAGTGTTGGGGTATGCATTTTGGCTCAAGCTGTGTGTGGCGATAATAAAAGTCGCTGTCCGTAAATCTTGAAATTGAAACGCAATTGGCAATGGCATTGTCAGAAAGGGGAGAACGAGAGGGGCTTACAGCTATCTCTCTCTCTCTCTGTAATGCTGTGTATCCAATGGATATACTGTACCTATTATAAAAATAGGTATACAGCGTAACAATACTTTTATGTTTTTCCAAAATAAGTACTCTTTTACCATACGCAATTTAAGCGTATTTTATTTGCCTAATGTCGAACATAAATATTAAAATTATAAAGTTCTAGTAGATATCGAGCAATGCACATTGCCTTGGGGTACAGGGCATCTCCCAGTCGAGCTCTCTGCCCCCTTCACCACTCTTGCTCGTTTCTATGTGTAAGCCTGGAGTTGACGCTGACGGTGACGCTGGCGTCAAAGATGGTACGTGCCTGCCGCTGCCTCAAGCTGGCACTTTGAGTCCACAATCGCATACACAATACTTGAATGTAAGCGCGTGCACACCGCATATGCAAATTAAACATGAAACATAAAGTAATAAAAGAAAACGGACTGCATTCTATTAAGAATGTCGAGCAAAAGACACAAAGCCAACAGACTGCAGCAGCAGCAGCAGAAGCAGCAGCGCAGTCAACTTCAACGTCTTATCATTTTTATGTACGCGCATCCAAGTTTCAAATCAAAGCTACCTAACATTAGAGAGCTTTCGATCGCCTGTACCGCTGCACAGTGACGCACAGGCTGCAAAAAAAAAAAAAAAACAAGCAGGTAAACGACAACAATAAATGACCAGCGACACGTGCATGCTTGTCAAGGGCTACAAGGGGCTAAAAGGTCTCTCCTGTTGTTGGTCTACCTGTCAATGGGTTTTTAATCACTTTCTAAGCATATTTATGACCTATGAACTGTGACCATGTCTGACGAATACTCATATAAATACGTCCAGGTGGCGACAACTAAAATCAGTTGACTTCTCGCGCTGATCCTGTAAGGTCTCATATTCACAACAAAGCATTATCAACATTTTAATGAAATCGTGATAACTAAGAGATTTCGTTTAGATCTCAGTAATCGGTAAGTTATATCATAAATATTATAAGAGTGAGAAGTAGTTGAATTATTAATTTTAAAGCATACAGGACAGCTTTGAGTATTCCAAGGTAACAACATCATTGTATTTTGTTTAGTGCGATAAGCTCAAATATAAGGTAAAACAAATAAATAAAACAAAAGGTAAGCAAATAAATTAAAATTAGCATTACCAAAACACACACACACACACCACTGTAACGAACGAAAACAGACACCCACACTTACATATAGACTGGGCTGGCTGGCTGGCATTGAGCTTTATTTGGCTCACTTTTACACTGCTGCTGCAGTTTGGAAGCTTTTACTGCTCTCACTGCTCACTGCTGACTGCTGACTGCTGTTCCATGACCACAACCAAAAGTGTGACGACACTTGAATTGTATTAGGCGCAATTGGTTAAGGTGCAAGAGGTTGTTGTGAGGAGGGGGAGGAGACATGCGTCAGCAGCATAGCATAGCACTTTGCCTTTTTCTTTGTTTGCGATGCCAGCGTCTTCTCAACACTGTTACAATTACACATGCATGCAAGCCCTCTCTCTCTCTCTCTCTCTCTCTCACTCTCACTGTCGCTCTATCTCGCTATGTGCGTGTGTGTGTGTTTGTGTGAGCAAATGAACTTGCCAACGGTTTGTCGCTGCTGGTGCTGGTGCTGCTGCTGCCGCTGCCAGCGTCCGTTCTGAGCTTCAATCATACACGGCAAACGGACAGACATTTATTTTGTTGTTGCTGGTCAACAAGTTAGGCAGCTGGGCGTGCAATTTCTTGCGCTACTTGTTCGAAGTTCTCAATGTGATTTACAAAAAACCCATAAAATACAAAACAAACAAATACACAACAAAAATAAACAGTTTACGTGTAATTGTGTAAAAATTGCAAAGACAATCGACAACATTTTGCTTTCTTTTCTTTTTACTGTGTTGAAACAACGCATTTGCGTTTCATCAGTTTCTCAAGTGCTGCGTAAAACAAGAATCTTTCACAACAACAACAATAACAACAAGAGCAATTATTGTTGACGTCAATTTAGTTGAGATCGTGCGAAAGATATATATATATATATTACTGTACACTTGTTGTACTTGCTTGTAGCTGTGGGGTCTTTAATTTTTGGCAGCAGCCGTTTAAATGGTCGCAACAACTTTAAACTATGCGCCTGCTGCAACTACAACGACAACGAAAACAACAACTACATCTACAACCAGATCCACAACAATAAAAACAACTATAACAACAGCACATTGCATATAAATAGACTAATTATGCAGCTAATAATGTTTGCTAGCGCAGATATGACTGCAGCAGCAACTGCAACTGCAACTGCCTTTGCAACCGCATCAATGGCCTATAAACGCAAGCCGGAACAGGATCAAGAGCTGCAACGTAAGCAGCATCGCAGCAGCAACTGCAACATGTACAGCAACAGCTACAATCAGTGCCACAGACAAAAAGTGTTTTACAATTCAAATTCGCGTCCGTTTTGGACCAAGTATCGGCAACCAGCAACAACAATGCCAGCAACAACAACAGCAGCAATATTAACGACATTTCCCATCAGCTGCAACGAACTACAACCGTTATTAACAGCAGCAGCAACATGTGAGTTCACATTTGTTATTGTTTTTTTCTTGTTGTTTTTGTTTTCGTTTGAATTTTGTTTTTGTGCTTGTCTCCGTGCTGCAACCCAAGTGTCTTCTAATTACTCTTATTCTCGTTTTTCTTGTTGTTGTTTTCTTTTCTTTTTTTTTTTGTTATTACTTTGCGCAGTCAAAGCACATACAGAAAACGAGTGAAAATCAATCATTGCACGTTTTGCACTAGCAACAACAACAACAACAACAACAACAGCAGAACTCAGCAGAACAGCTGCACGGCTGTAAATAAAAACAGCTGATTGCATCGCTTGGGCACAGTGGAGCAAACAGTGCGATTTGCGTGCAAAACATTGACCAAGCTTTGCACAGTTAATAAATATCAATTGTTTATGTTTACGTAATATTATTATTTGTTTATAATACATGTGTAGAAGCATATATCGATAATACGGAAAAAGCTTAACATTTTGTTGTGCAATTGATAAATGATATTTATGCATTGCAAACACACGGCTTAAATTTAAACTAACTAAAGTATATTTAAATATGTTTGAACGCTGAGATTGAATTTTTTGTTGGTTCATAAAAATTATGTGAAATTTTTTAATTCTATTGAATTATCAACAACAACAAAAAATAGAAATCAATTTGTCAAAATTATTAGCAGACGGCAATGTCAAGTGAAATGTGTGAACTGAGCCCATTGCTCAGTTTCAATTAGCAGAAATCATAGGTTAACTAATTAAAGCGAAGTTCACTCATTTTAACACTGAGAAATCATGAAGCTTGTGATTCCTGATAACCCATTAGTATATATTGTATAGCAAAATTCTACAGATGAATTGTTGACGTGTTTGTTTATATTTAAACAGTGTATAATCTGTAGAATCTGTAGAATTATTGGGAAGTACTACGCAAGACACATAATGAATCACACTTAAGACAAATTGACATATTTTGCAATGTGCAAAATGCACGAATTCCGATATTTGTGGAATAAATACAAATATTACGTATACGCACCACTTACAGCAGTAAATGAGAATACATAAGTCAAAATCATAGATATTTCCCACAATGACTTGTGCAGTTTTGACACGCCGGAAAACGGACGATTTAACAAGGATAAACATGAATATACATTTATAAATATATATATATGTATATATATATATATAGCAATTCAAGTCATGCGATTTTTGTGTATATATTATGTATGTGTGTATATATCTAACTGAGCGATACGCCATTGAAATAGCAATCAACAATCATAAATGCAAACCCATTAAATGCGCCGGCACTCAAAATATGAATAAGAAGAAGAGGCACAGCGAGAACAAGAACAGCAACAACAGCAACAACAAAGAGACAACGCACCCAATGAGGTTAAGGCACGGCATTGAACTTGAAAGCCAAAAAGTTTGAGTTTTCGAGGTTAAATATGCCTCCCCAGTCTAAACAGGGGGGGTGCTGTTGCGGTTTCTGTTGTCTGTTTGTTTTGTTTTTTTTTTTTTTTGCATTTGGCATTGGCATTGGCACTTGGGCATTTTCTCTTTCTGTTTATCAGGCAATTGTTCTTCTGCTTTCGGCTAAGCTGCGTCGCATATATCGAACAAACACTAATGAATTCGCCCAAAAGAATTGAATAAACAACGGGTTCAATGCACTTAGCACGCAGTAGAAATTCAATTTGCACAAAACGCGCAAGACAATTAAACTCTCTCAAACACACACACACACACATGTGCATGCATGTATTAAATGTATACGTTGCACAGGTAATGGGAAGAGACAGAGAGAAAGAGAGAGAGAGAGAGAGCGGAGAGAGAGAGAGCTTTCTGTCAAAAGCTTTTGCTGCTGTAAGTCAAATAGCAGATAGGTTCACCACTCACAAATGCCAACTAGCACGTATTGTTTGCATGCATGTGTGTTTGCATATGTATGCGTGTCTTCAGTCTTTTTCACTACCTCAACATTTGGGGGCTCTTTCGATCTGTTTTATCTGCTTGTCTGTCTTCGTCTTCTTGTCGCCCATTCAACTTTTGTCGTTCATATTTGCCACTCATCTTAATGAAAACTTTCAAGCTGTGATAAGATAACACTTTTCATATTACGCATACGCCTGGTTGGCAAAGAGACAACAATAAAATGGAAATTGTGTTCAAGTTGTCGAATTTGCGCATTTCAACAATTCAAATAAAACTGCAATGCAAATGGGCAATGCTTCTAAAATATTATTATTATTATTCGCAAATCTAGCTTTTGACTAATAGTTGTGTTTATTTATCAATTTAAACTTAAATTATTATTTAGTAATGTTTGTAGAGGTCAAATCAAAATTAAAACAGCATTTCATTTTGACAATGACCGATACTTTCGATATAACAGCCCAATTATATATATTTAGTTATTTGCTGATCTTAAATACAAATATTACGCATACGTAACATTAGCCATAAATGAGAAATCAGTATGTATTATAAGGAGTAGCTAAATAACTGAATGATGTGCTCAATATTAATGCCGATGCTTAAATATTTAAATTCGATTTGAAAAAATGGCTAAATTTAATGAAAATCACGCTTAAAATATGAAATCACCTTAATGAGTATCTTTAAATATAATTTTCTTGCTGCCAATTAGTATTGCATATAAATGCGTATTATATATAATAAATATATATATATGTATGTATTGTATATAAGTAAAAGTTGCTACGCATTTAATATTAGTCAGAGACTTCCGTTACGTTAATCAGAGACTTCCGCAACGGGTTTTTGGCGACGACGAAAAATGCATTCTGCCACGTGCTAAACATTTTTGGCTGCAGCTGCGGCAGAGCGGGCAGCGAGTGTGGCATGGGCAGGCCGGTATTGAGGCGCCACATTTCTTGTTTGCAACTCCAGCTAAATGTAAAAAAAAGCGAAAATAAAATTGTTGTGAAGTTTATTCGCGTTTTATATTTATGTTGCTGCTGTTGATGTAGCGATTGTTGTTGTTTTTTTTTTAGTTGTTGTTTTGGTTGTTCGACTTCCTGTGCTTAATCGGCAGATGAACAAAGCGACGTAGCCAGGAAAGCCAGAGCGCAATGCAAACAGCAAATCAAGCAAAAAAAAAGAAAAACGACCATGGGGCAAGAATGCAATGCAAATTGAATGACAACGGCGCAACAACAACAACAATAACAACAATGTGTAGACCTGATTGTGAGCATTATGATGATAATTCGCAATTATTAATTATTTAGCACATTGCACTCTCTCTCTCTGCTTCCCTCCCACTCGCCACAAGCCACACGCCGCACACAGTCGAAATGTCGCCTACCCCAACAATTTGCGTCGTTGTCGGTTGTCTGTTGTTGTTTATTGTTGCTTGTTGTTATGACAAAGCAAGGACAGACGCACCCATAACAAAGGCTGTTGGTGCTACACTCAAAGAAAATACAATATAGTTTTATATTCAAGTAAAATCATGCATTGAAATTTCCAACGCTTTGTTCTTGAAGTTTTAAGCAACGCGTCAAGCCGCATCGTATTTCAGTTCCGGTTTCGGAACGTAAAGTGTTCAGGTTCCGGTAAAACATTTTTTATTAAAAATAAATCCAAAGTTCGATTTCGGTTCATTACATCAAATGTATATAACATTTTTGCAAATCTTCTAAAAATTGTAAATCAATTACTTGAAGTAATGAAGTTATTGAACAAATGTGACTAGTCATTAAAATATTATAATTTGTGGGCTGTTAAATGATGTCCTGCAACAAGAAAAACGACCTTGATTCGAGTGTGAAATTCGCTTTATTGGTTTTTATATGCTTTTGTTTTTGTTTTTTTAAGTGTAAATACATAGCTACATATGTTGGTTCAATCAACCTGGTCTGGGCAGAGCGCCTTATATTTTGAAATTGCGCCAGTTGAACGAACTATTCTTTTAGCCCAATGGCCTGTGGCACGCGCAACAGTTGTTGCGCCTGTTGTTGCTTTTGTCATCAAATTAACAGAAGACAGACACAGAAAATGAACTTTCTTGCCGCAGACAGTTCAAGCACCTGCAATGCCGTCGCCCTTAGCTTTTTCTCTTTTTCTCTTCTTCTAACTGCACACAAATACACAAGCACAGACAGACTCTCTTTTGTTCTCGCCTCCTTGTCTCGCTGATTGAGAAAACCTGTGTGCAATAAGAACAACAATAGTAACAGCAGCAGCAGCAGCAAAAGCCACCGGCAGCGGTTCGTTTCATCGATGAGCTTTTATTTTTTCAAGGGTGAGAAAAGTTAAAAGTTTGATTTTGAAATTGTTAACCGCACACTTGAGAGCTTTCTATTACAAAATCCTGACCAGTAAGCATTACTTATCTATATATGTGTGTATGTGTGTGTTTGTTTTACATACATATGTATATAAATAACACTGCTACAATCGTTGTAGCTTTAGCATTTAATAATTACAGCTCCTTGAATTATGCAGAGAAATTTAAAATTGGTAAATTCGAATTGTGTTAATATTGACGTATTTCATTGTGTAATATTATTCCATCTTATCAATTATAATTATATTTTATTTATTAATGTATTCATTATATTTGTAAGAAATTAAGCAAATTATTGGGCTGTTGTCATCTTTGGAATTTCTGACTAATTTTGTTTTGTTCTTTTCTCTTTGCAGGTGAGTAAATAATTTTTGGCTGAAATGCAAATTATCAATTTATGTGTAGGTATTTATTTATTTATAAGTGCATTTAAATTAAAATTATATTGAACAACAAATTAGTTATAATGCCAAATGCGTTACAAAATGCGCACTTGCAAAGGCATCGAACAATAACATCAACAAACATATAAATAATATAGAAATATATATAGAAACTTGTTGCATTTCGTATAATTTTCGAATAGCACATAAATTAAAGTGAATTTATCAGCCATAAAAAAATGCAAAAAAAAAACAGAAAAAAATCAAACAGGAAACGTGGGTGTGTTGTTTACGAAACCGTAGGAGGCAGTTGACGAGGGGCGGGCGGACGTGGCAGGAGGCGGATCAGGGTTTTGCTGGAAATCCTTCGCATGCAGTTCAACGACCAAAACTCGCTCAGCCAGATTTTGTCTGACTATTCAAATGACAACAACAACAACAAAGACTTGGGGGGCCAACTGAAGCGAAAGCGAAAACGAGACAGAGTGTGTGTGTGTGTGTGTATGTCGGGGAGGGGGGGCTACTGCTTGAGGGTTAATCGTCGCTGCGCGTCGAGTCATTAACATTTTGGCAGCAATGATTCGTTGAACCTGAAGTCAACCAGATAGCGGCAGGAAGAGTGCAGCAGATTTAAGCGCGCACAATGTAAACACGATGTACAAATATGTACATATACATATACATCTATACATTTACATATGTGTGTGTGCTCGTGTGCATGTGTACACGCAGATGGCGGGCGACACATGCAGCCAGCAGATGGCGTTAGCCTTTCGCCATCTGCTGGCCGCATGATGAAACTGTTTGTACAATGCCAACGCAGCAGCAGCAGCAAAAGCAGAGCAGCAGCAGCAACAACAGCAGCAGATGGTCGACTCAGTCAATAAAATTCCGCATTGTGCAAGGACATAGCCTACAAGTGTGTGTGTGTGCGTGTGTGCGTGTGTGCGCGTGTGTGTTGCGTGGGGTTGTTGCTCGATAAGATGCCCAGTTTTGGCAATGGGTCGATGCCCAAACGAGTCCCTCTGTCTGTGCAAAAGAATGAGTAGAAGAGAGACAGACAGACACCTGTTGCCACAGTTGCAACCAGTCTCAACATGAAAGATACATATGTATATCTGTAGATACATCTGTAGATTGCATTTTGAACAGAATTCATTTTGCAATATTTTAAATGGACCTAATTTAACCTGAGTTATGAATATATTTTTAAAAGAAAATTATTTTCCTTACTGATAGAAAATATGAAACTTAATTTTCTTTGATCGGAGCAATTTTCAAACTAACTCTACAAATTTTAGATTCATTTATTATTAATTATTATATGAACGGCCAACAACCGTTGTAATGATCTATGAATAATCTGCCCTGATATTGTTTATACTCGTTTACTCATTTTGGACTAAGTGCAAATAATTCTATTGACATTTTATCATTATTTGTTTTTTTTTTTTTTTTTGCATTTGTCTATTTTACATGCTTAAGTTTGTTAAGCCATTTATCGATTCTCCACTTTTATCGCTTAATGAATATTTTTCGAATCTATTCGAAACGCTAAACTTCCACCCTCGAAGCGTAATTGCAGTGACAAAGCTCTTTATTTGATGACAACGACTCCAAAGCTGACGTTGCTAAAAAATTCAGGGCACACACACACAAACACAAACACACACACATGAATTCATTATTCTAATTGCCAACAGAAAAAAAAAACAAGAGACTTGGAAAGGAAACGTTTTTTTGTTAGATTGTGCAAATGCAGATGTGTCTATTGGTGTGTGTGTGTGTGTGTGTGTGTGTGTGTGTTCTAGCCACGTACCCTTGTGGCTACAACAAGAACAACAACAACAACTGCAACAATGGCGTACGTGTCTATTGGCCAACGGCTGGCAAAATAAATCAGGGCTTTTGCTGAACTCCCCCTTCCCCCTTTAGTCATATACATTCCTTATACATACATACATGCATGCATACACCTATTAGAAATCCGATCGATAACCTCTTGATGCAACCCTTTATTGATCGTCACATTTTGTTAGCTGAACATAACAAAATAATTTAAAAGTGTAGTCTTTGCGCACAGTGGGACAAGTGTACGGCAGAGTTGATTTACTTCTATAAGTAGTAGTATTAAATGCCAATTGCACTTTAATATGAATATTTGTAATTATTTCTTATTGTTGTTCAAAAATACAACTTTAAATATTCTCAAGTGGCATCAAAGTGTTGTAAATTGTGTGCATTGCATATACATATTTACCTACATACATACATATGTTTGAGTCTTCCATCCAATTTGGATGTTGTTCAAATAGTTTGTCAATATTTGGAAGCGGCTTAACTCACGTGCTTTTTGGCATTTTGTTGCTGGGATCGCAACCGCGTGCTTATTTTCTAAGAGAGCACTACTAAGAGAGAGAGAGAGAGAGATCATACCAAGAGCGACATAGACAGAGAGAGAGAGAGAGACAAAGCTCATACATAAAAAGCTGACTCATCGCTGCACAGTGGTGCAAAGAGAAAGCTTAATCGACTGCAATCAAAAACTTTATTAATGTTAACTCAATAATAAATAACAATCACGAAACAAAAAAATTATGTATTGTATAGCCAGTATTGGATATATACGTATATGCAGTATATGTGCTACCTTTATTTAAATGTTACTTGTTAGCCTACTGTGCATTTTGTTCATGTTCATGCAGCGAAAGAGAGTGATTTTAACATAATGTAACTCTCATCTTGAGGTTAACAGTGCCATATTGAGTATAACATTAACTTGCGCCAGCCGTTAACATTGGCGCTTTGAAGTCGGCAGTCGGCTTGCTTGTGTTAATTTTTGAATTTGGTTTGGGGCTTAACATGCGTCCGTCCGCTAACAGATGCAAGAAAGTCAATAACAGACACACGCATGTTAACATTAACATCAGACGCAGAAGAAGCAGAAGCAAAAACAAAGCCAAACGAAGCGGACGTGTGTAACGGTTGGCGCGAGGCAGCTAATTTCGTGATTCCTTATTCCGCTCGGTTTTGCGTGTGTGCATTTTTAAAGAACTCAAACACAAAATATACACGTCGCCGTCGCGAATTTCCTTTCGATCTATTTGTTTTGCCGTTAATTTACTTGCATTGTTTGTTTCTATTTGTTATTCTGTAACTGCAAATGCAATTGCGGAAAATCAAAAATTTGGCGACCATTTGGAGAACATTTCGCTGAACGCTGAACGGACGCTAAGTTGGTTATTTTTTTCGGGCCCATGCTAAGCAAAACATGGCGCTACAACACCTGCTTGCAGCAGCAACAATAAGAACAACAACAATCAGAACAATAATAACAGCGAACACTACAACAATAACACCAATTACAAGAACAACAACGCAACACTGGCATGTAAAGAAGCCAAAGGATATGCAGCGCACATTGATGCCACAGACAACAACAACAACAACAATGACAGCAAGCAAAATAGCGCGACGAAAGTAAAGAAGCAGAACGGAAAGAGCAACAACAACAACAACAACGATAGTCAACAAAACACTAGCGAAACACTTACGAAACGTGAATAACGAAAATTTGCACAGAAAGAATTCAATTGGAATTCGGGCCAAAGTTGAATCGAATCGGAGGCAAATCGGCAAATAATGAAATACAACAAAATATAAAAATTTAAAAAAAAGAGAAGAAAATAAGAAAATCGTGCGCGCCTGCGCCTTAGCAAAAACAAAATATAAGAAATAAGCAAGATAAGAAAGTAGAAGGAAAAATATATAGAAGGAAATATATATATTGCAAAAGTGAGTGTGAAAATATAGGAAACGATTGTAGCAATTATTTTGTTTTATTTTATGTGCTAAGTGTTAAGTGCAGTGACAACTAAACATATTCAATAAAACATAAAACATTAAATAATAAAAAATTAAAAAACAAAAGCAGACGAAGAAGAAGACGAAATGGAGCAAATTACGCATTATTTTGAGCACATGGATTACGTGTCCTTTGGCGTTATAGCGTTGCCATGCGTCATTATCGCCATCTATGGATTCCTGCAGGTGGCCAGCGGCCTTGCCAAATGCAAAAGTAAGTTCAAATGCAACACAATAATCGATAACACTTTTCGATTGAATCAAGCGTAAGCGGTGCAACAAAAAAAAAAAAAATTAAACTTAAAAAAAAAATCAATCAGCGACCACTTTGAAACTCTGCCACTAGTGACTCAATTCACACGATGTGGAATTAATGTAATCTATTATTTGTCGATGTCGATGACGCACACACACATTTACTTTGAATTGCTGGGATAAGCTACTCAAATATACATATATAGATATATATAAATATATATATATATATATTTACGTATAAATATGGAAATAACTTAAAGTCAAATCGAACGACTGCAAGTAGCTCAACGAATGTGACAAAGCTACTTGTAACAATTTGTAATACGTATACTTATTATTATTAAGTAGTAATTGATTTTTATCGATGTTGGGGAAGGTAGTTATCGAACGAATATGAAGATTGAGTTAACTAAAAATGGGACATTTAGAAAATAGGACTTTCGCCAATTGGAATTATTTGCGTATGAGAATCAACATCAAATTATGTAGGTGGCAATTTGTGGAACAAGGTCTCAAGACAAACACACAAGTTAGTTAGTTGAACTGGCTTACTTCAGGCATAGCTAACTGTATTTTAGCATACCACAGAAGTGACACATAATGCGAGCAAATAAAAACGGAGACACTTTTGCAGGCCACATTCGTAATGCAAATATTTGGTGTGGTTTTTTTTCGCTCTGGGTCTTTCCCATAGAATGCGAAGAGTGCTGTGTTTTATTTAGATACATATACATGTATATATATATATATATTTATATATATATATGTATGTATATAAATATGTTTTAAATTGACTAAATACAGAACGTGTTTAGCAAACAGAGAGTGCTCCCGACTAAACGGAGTATATTTCATTTGTGATACACATGATC
This sequence comes from Drosophila mimica, assembly GCA_037043585.1. Classification (NCBI taxonomy): domain Eukaryota; kingdom Metazoa; phylum Arthropoda; class Insecta; order Diptera; family Drosophilidae; genus Drosophila; species Drosophila mimica. The sequence goes on from JBAMBE010000748.1 coordinate 1,441,478, forward strand.
TTGACTATATACATATATGTATCTATATATATCTATATATATATATATATATATATATATATATCATGCCTGACCTATCCCTCGTATTTTGTGTTGCTCTCAGACCCAGCTTGCTGTTTGTTGTTGTTATTGTGCAGTATCTTAAATGATAACGCCGACAGACGATGACCGAAACGGTAGATAGAATATATGTATATATACTATACTATATATATATATATATATATATATGGATCTAGCTGATTTACCTTTGTGCAAATATTAAATATTATTAGGCGCGAATTAGACTCCTTGTCTAAGCAAAATATTCAGATATTACCAAATAATATCCAGTCTAAGGAGGAATTGGAGATGCGATTTATACTATACTATATATATATATATATATATATATATAATATAATAAATATATATATATATTATATTATTAAATCACTTTCATTATCGATTGCCATCCAGTTGATACCTTAAAAAAACCAAACTTTTTTTTATTAAACACACACACATATATATATATATATATATATATATATATAGTGTTACACATTGGAACACCTTGATTGCAACCTTTTGAATGCAAAACAAACCACAGTTAGGCAATACTCGAATCATTAACTAAAAATGAAGCCAACATTAAAAAAATCAACAATAACAACAACTAAAACTAAAATCAAGTTTTAAGTTACGACCAAACAAGATCTTTACATAATTCCCGTCAACTTTCATTCCCAGCAAAAAAAAAAAAATCCAAATCAAGCTGTCACCCAAAATAAAAAAAAAGTAAAAAAAAACTAATCATAAATTAGCACACAGCATTTTTGGCGGTTGACTTACTTTCTTTTTGGTTGAGAAAGGTCTGTTTTTTTGTATATATTTTTTTATTATTTGGAGTACAGAGTGTGTGTATTTTTTGCTGTGCGTGTGTGGTGTGTGTGTGTGTGTGTGTGTATGTGTGCAAGAGAGTTCAGGCTGACACAGCCAAATTAACATTTTGCTTTTGTTTTTTTTTTTCATTTTCATTTTATTTTATTTGGTTTGTTGATTTTATTTTATTTTATTTGTTTTTTTGCTATTTTGGTTGCCTGCTGCTGCTGCTGCTGCTGCTGTTGTCTGCCTCAAATTGAGTTCATTTATTTATATGTGTGCCAGCGAGCAGAGCCAAAGTGTAGGCAGCAGTAAATGAATTTCAGTAAATGCAGTCGGGGAGATTACAGTGAGTGCCAAAAAATACCTCACACACACATACAACGTTCCTAGATTTGACTTGTTTAAATACGTTTTTTTACATTTGCCTGTTGCATTTTGCAGTCAGTGTTGTAAAACTCCCAATTAACTGTCAATACATGTTATTTTAATATCGGTGACAATTGCAGCAAATCAGGCCCACAACTTAAATTGACTGACCTGAAAATATTACAAATTATTCACAACATTTGCCACAAATATCGCATTTCAAATGTCAGGAGTCAAATAGATAAAATAGATATAAAAAAAAAGTGGGCTGTGATATTTCTGAATAATATTTGCATTACACATAATGTTACGTTGCATATATATGTATATATATATATATATATATATATATATATATATATATATATATATATATACTTATATGTAAAGAAACGCATTCGATTTATTTTAAATTGGTTCTGCCCCAAAACACTCATCACTTGACTGGCTCATTTTTTATTCACTGATTTGTGTTTTTTTTTTTTTGTTGTATACAATTTAAAGTACAATTAAAATCTCTCACTCTCAAAGCAGTTGGCTTTTTATCAGTCTAAATCTTATCTACGCAATTAAAGAATTACGTAAAGAAGAAAAAAACATTTGCGATGCCAACTCGCAAAAGTGATGCAAAGCGTTGTTTTCATCATCAAGCATTAAGCATACGCAGGGTGTGACAAACGATTTAGAACTATATATATCTTTAAAGTAGTAATCGATTTTTATCGATCTGTATATGAGGTATACGAGAGCTTACACCCCAAATTTAAAGTCTCCAGCTGTGTTTTCGACATGAAACCTTACTTAAGTAAAAATTGAACACTTAGAAAATATGAGATCAAGTTATATAGAACTATATATATTTAAAGTAATTATCGATTTATATCGATCTGTACATGGGGTATACGAGAGCTTACACCCCAAATTTAAAGTCTCTAACTAAAAATAGGACAGTAAGAAAATATGACATCAATTAATATAGGTGGCATTTTATATAGCTCCATTTGACCTGGTCAATTTGTGGAACAAGGCCTCAAGACAAAAGCACACAAGTTAGTTAGTTGAACTGGCGTATTTCAGGCATAGCTAACTGTATTTTAGCATGCCACAGAAGTGACACACTTGCAGGCCACATTCGTAATGCAAATATGCGAATATTTGTTTAACATTTGGTTATTTTCTCGATCTGGGTCTTTCCCATATGTGACAAACGATTATTTATTTAATTATTATTTATTTATTTTAATTCTTTTACTTAAATTTGCAATTGCAATTGTTGATTAATCACAAGAATAGTTTATCTTATGACACATTTAGTAGCCATTTTATTTATATTTATCGGACTGCAACATTGTGTATATCTGTTGTGGCAACTATCCGTTGTCCTTATATATTCTATAGCATATAGCTGTCCTAGGAACATTCCATCAATGTTTTTTTTTTAACTTGTAATAAATGTTATTATTATTTAGAAATATTTGAAAGGCATAAGAATTATTTATGAGCAGAGCTGAGCTGATTACGCATTTTACAATTGTGTATATCAAATCAAAGATTTCTATATATATATATATATATATATATATATATATAATGACTTTTGCAAGGGCAGTCGAACATCGACAATCGAAAAGATTTATTTATTTTTTTTTTGTGAGGGGGAGGTGGGGGAACATAACGCAACCTTGAAAGTTTTTAATATCATGGTCTTATCGGCATTGCGTTGGCCATAACTGATGAATATTTAGTTGAGTGGCTGCCCCAAAACTGATCCCAATTCCAAGTTGATATAATGATAATAATTTATGGTGTTAATCTTTTAAAGTGTGTCAGCTGCTGTTGCCTTTCAGTTTGGCCAGTTCATTTTTTATTACACAATTTGTACGGTACTCATCATATGATTTTGATTATTCCTATCATCTGAAAACATGTTCATGTTGTTGTTGTTGTTGCAGTTGCTATTGTTGCTATTGTTGGCGTTGCCATTGTTATTGTTGCTATTCTTGTTATTGTTGCTTTTGTATGCTCATTCATATTGCGCGTTTATTTATTTAATTTATTTGAACTCTGATGCTAATTTGCTGGCATTTAGTCGCATTTCTTGTTGATATTAGAACACAATTTATATTGTCCTATATATATATATATACATAAATATATACCATATATATTTATATACACAGCCCGATGGCCAGCAAATAAAACGCCAACAAAAAGGGGTTGTTTCTCTCATTGCTTTTCCATTTTCCAATTTTACAGTAGAATCCTTTTTTGCCTGTTAAAAATAAAATCTGTTAAATAAAAGTTATCCAATTTAAATAAATAATTATATGGTAAATACTAACTAATACAGGGTATTCATCTAACTGTCAAGTTTTCTCAAATTTAAAATTCTTTTTGATATTCTTCTCTCTTACTTTTGCGACCACACCAAGTAATATTAAATAATGTTAAATATATATTACTTGTAGATATATACACTTGGCATATATGAGAATATATACAATACACAAAGTGGAATGTGTCGATCTGATCATTTAATCGATAAAAATCGATTACCGATAGAATAGTTATAATTCATACCTACATATAAAAGCTAGAGTCATTGGTTCATTGGTATCTCTCTTTCTCTCGACTCGATCATTTTGACTTGTTTATCAGCTGGCCTATATAATCTGTAAATCACGCATCTGCCGTGGCCTTAACGTGTTTCAATTGCTCTACGAGCCAACTGCCAACTGGCGAATGCAGATCACAAATCACAGATCGCAGATCACGGATCGCTTAAGAAGATGCTGTCCGTGGGGTTTTGTTGGATTAGAGGGGCAGGTCGTGCCTCGTCTGCCACTGAATGTCGTGACATAATCGGCCATCCGGCAATAAATTAGCATTAACCAAAAGCAGCAAAACAAAAAAAAAAAAAAACAGCTTTGGTCAAAAGTGAAAAGTCAAAGAAATTCAACAATAAAAATGAAACCAAGCAAAAAAAAAGGAGAAAAAAACAAAAAAAAAGAAGAAAAAAAAGTTGATAAACAACAGTAAATACGTGACATAAGAAAGGTCGTGGATCATTGTCATGGTGTTGTGGCCAAGAGATCAAGAGCCAAGCCAGTCTTTGACTTCAGCTTTGCATGTGGCACAGCTTTTTTGTTGGGCCACATGATGATGGCCAAGTCCAAAGCCAAAGCGAAAGTTTTGCTTCTTCACGCTTTTTTTTTTTGGTAGTATTTTTTTATTTATTTTATTTTTATATTTTTTGGTAACTTCTTATTTAACTTTGCTTCGTTTTCACTTTGACCCATTGTTGTTGTTGTTGTTGTTGTTGTTGTTGTTGTTGCTGGTCGACTGAACGTGTCGCAATTCAAGCAAAGCAAGCAACACGCTTTGAAATAAAACTTTAACATGTTTACGTAGATATATCTATATTTATATATAAATATAAATATGAATAAGTATATAAATAAATAAATCAAGAAATATACTATATATATATATATATATATATATATGTATATATTTGTATATATTTGTTCAGATCATCATCTAATTGAAAGTGCAGACTAGAGAAACTTGCCATGAAAATGAATATTTGACTCACTTGATTGAATACATCAATTAGTATTACTTAGTGTTAATTCATATTACTCTTAATACTCACAGATTAGTCAAAGTTTTCAGATGTACAAATTTTTTTTGAATACGTTTTGAATATCAATGTAAATGAGCCAAAAAAAAGTTGCAGGCATTCATGCACAATTCACCAGGTTTTTGAAAGTCTAAACTGAGTGAGAGAAGGAAAACAGACAGAGTGAGAGACAGAGTGAGAGTGAGAGAGAGAGAGAGAGACAGAGAGAGAGAGAGAGATGGGGGAAGTGAATCAGATAAGAGCAGTCAGTGAAATCATTTAGCAACATTTCACATTGGTTGGTTTGATGGCCTTTTGTGGTGTTGCCCAGCTAACACTCACTTGGCAAAAAGTTTGGCAGTCTAATGACTGGCCGACTGACTGACTGACTGATTGACTGACTGACTGACTGACTGACATTGGCGTACTGGCAACGCTGCCACTTTCTTCTGTACAGGCAACTTGTGATGTGCGTTGTTTTTGTTTTCAGAGACTTTCGTTTGAATGCGAAATTGCAAACCAAACAAAGTGTCTGTGTGTGTGTGTGTGTATGTGTGTATCGTAGTAGTAGTAGTAGTAGTAGCCAAGTGTTATACAAGAAGCAGCATGTCCCAAATGTCCCAAGTTAAAGTGGCTAAACAAACCAAACTGTCAACTCTGCTGTCATTGGGTAATATGCAAACACAAACAAGATTTATACACACACACACACACGCACACACACACACACGCGCACACACATAATTGTCAAGGGTCAAACATGGCCGCAAAGTAGCCAATTGGCCAAGTCAAGACAGCCGGCCGGCCAACTTCTTCTGAGTGTCGTCCCAAAACCAAAAACCAACAATAACTCAAATTTTTGTGCGCCGTGTGTTTTCAGTTGTTAACACGTTTTTACGCGCACATAATTGCAACACACACACACACACACACACACATATACACATACAGTTAACAGTTGTGTGTTGATCATTGTAGTTAGAGTGTAGAGTCAACTTTTTTTTTGGCAGTGTGAAAAACCATATCCGAAATTGAGGCTAATTGAAGGCACTCTTACTCTCGCGCGCCACATGTTGCACACAAATGTTGACAACGTGCTGGCAACATTCACTTGTTGCAGACGTGTACTTAGATATGCATATGTATTCAATCTTCAGGATTCTTATCGAGAAGATATTAGAAAGACGTTAACAGACACGTAATAAAACCTTCCGCGATAAGAGTTCTCCGATCTGATAGGATAATGAGTCTAGACGTAGTAAATACGTAACTAGATAATGTCTTAACTAGGATAAGATAATTGTAGACAGCTGTAAGATATATTTTATTCGATACTTAAACAAAGTCGATACTTAAACCAAGTCGTCGTGTTTTCAATTTGCTCTTGGGATCACCTTTCAGATTGCATGTGATTATTATTAGACGCCTTGTAAATTAAATATTGACGGTTTATTGATTAAATTATTTATAAATATTTAAATACACACACCCGCACCTATGTATGTATTATATTATAAATTTAATTTTATATTAAAAATTTATATAAATATAAATGCGCATAAATTGTCGCTTGAAGTTTATTCAATTTGAAAGAAAAGAAAAAAAATCCCCCGAAACTTGCAGTTTTTGCTTCAAAAGAAAGCCAACTTTTTGTATCAATTCATCAATCAATAATCTTCCATGAAATTCAAATTGATGTAGCTAAACTTGATTGTAAGTAAATTATTGTTAAACAGTTGCCATATTAATTTGTTGGGAAAGGGTATTTAGCTGGAGACCTGAGACTTGGAATATAGATTCGCATCAGATGAAATGGAATAAAGAGTACAAAGAATGTAAACCACATCAAAGAGTTGAGTCGATTTTTACAGAGTAATCCGTCGTCGACTGCAATGTTGTCAACTGTTTCTTAATCTAAGCAAATTTTGTTGCATAAGAACCGGCTAATATCGATGGACGACTCTAATTGATGGCTATTGTTTGACTGTCAACAATCAATCAAAAGCTAAACTGCCAAATATACATATATAATATATATATATGTATATATTTATGTATACATAATGTGGCACAATACGTTGAAACGATTGTACATATCGAATCGGGGGTTATACTTAATATTTGTTGTCAATTATGTGCGGATCTTGTGAAAACTGGGTTAACAGCCAGCTGTTAAAAGCTCAATGTTATCGTCACATTAACATTTGTGCTAAATATTCTATTCTATTCTGTTCTGTTCGCCTTGACGCAATCGGTACAAGTAAACATTTGGATACTTTGGGGTAGACTCTTAAGTATTTCTATTTTTAAGCAACGCATCAGATATGTTGCTGCTGCTGCTGCTGCTGCTGCTGCTGCTACGTGATTCTCTCTCTCTCGTTCCACTTTCTTCACTCCCCTTTGGTTAGCTTTGCTCTGCTTTGTTTTGATGTCCCATTTCTGATGACATTTCATTCAGGCGAATTGAAATAATTGTCGTGACAGGCCATAAACAGCAAATTTGTATACACAAATTTTTTGGTTTTCTTCTTCTTTGTTTTTTTTTTTTTATTTTCTTTTCTTTTTTGCATTCGCTTGCATATTACATATGCTAAGTGCTATGTTTGCATGTATGCATTCACTTATGTTGTTTTTATTTGTTGCCTTATTTTTTTTTTCTTCTTTTTTTTTGGGCTTTTGCGCCAACTTGTTGATTTGCACACTCATCGCGACGTGTGTGTGAGAAGCGTTACAAAGCGTTGTAAGAGTGTGTTTTTTGTTGTTTTTAATTGTTGCTTATTTGAGGCACACTTGTAATGCTCAACACGTTGCCAGTTAAGCTAATATTAGAATTAACATGCGGAATTCCGTGTTTCTGTCTTTCTTTGTTCCGCTCGCTTTTCCTGTAAATCTTAAGCCACTGCTTATCAGCCTCATTACAACCCGATCTTATTTCCGCTTAGCAAATAAAAGCCACATTTATATGTATGTACAGTGTTTATATATACATATGTATGTACATATATCGTTACACTCATGCAACAACTTTATACACCCTTTTATTGCTAGTGCTTTTTTCTGCTCACTTTCCCATCGTGTAATTTGGCTTTTGCCTTTTCTCTTTTCACACACTGAACCCGTATTAAAAAGGGTATATTAAAGTTGCGGTATTTTGCAGTCGACCCGACGGTGTATTTTAATAAAAATCGATTGGCAATAAAAGGCACAATTTCATTTGCATACTTTGCCAATCTTGTATATTAGATCATCAGTTAAAATCCGTTGGCAAACACCAGAGAAAATCACACATACATAGTTTTATATACATATTGAATATTATAGGGTATTCGTTGCGTCGAGCTTTCGCGACTGGAGCATTCTTATGTGTTTTTACGTGCGCTTCCGCTTCTTTCGCAGCCTTTCACTCAGTGGATCAGTAGCAAGTTCAGTTTGCCTTTTATTTTGTTATTTTCTTCTTCTTTATCGCTTCTGTTTCGGGGTTTCGGGGCATGGCCATGTTCGCTTCGCTTCTTTCTCCCATTCTCTCTCTCTCTCTCTTTCTCTGTATTTGTATTTTCATGGTATTTACTTATGTTTTTTACAAGTGCAATTGAGGTTACTTTCTATTTAAAATGAAATAAATAAGTACGCATGCAAATCGCAGATCCAAAGCCAAAGCGGACAGCGTTTATAATATTTTCAACTTGTTGTTGTTGCTGCTTGTTGCTGCTACCGTTGTTGCTGTTGTTGTTGTTGTTGTGCTGGTTTTATTTTTCACACAGCTGCCGGCATGCATCAAAATTTGCCATCAATTTTTCTGTAGCTCGTGCCCTTGTTCTAAGCATTTCATTTAGCATAGCTGGCTGCGTACTCAACAGACAGACAGACAGACAGACAGACCGACAGACAGACAGACAGAAGATACAGCTACAGATTTATCTAAATCTACAGATACTTGTGCTGTTTACTGCCCTGTCTACGTACGTATCTACATACATACATACATACATACATATATCTGTCTGTTTGTTTTGTTTGTTGTTTGTTGTTTATTTTTATAAATTGTGCTCCCATTTGTATTACTTTGATTACTTTTGCCGTTTCGTCGTTTGTCGCTTGCCCGTTGTGCACAAATAAATCATTGTGGTTGCGGTTTGTATTTTGTTGTGCATAAATACATATATATCTAAATATATATTTTTGTATATATGTATGTAGGTGTCACATACGATAAACTAAATGAAAACAAGTCGCGAGATCAGCCCCCAAAAGCACACGACTAAATAATACCCAAGTGTCCAAAATTGTCAAGCATAGTTTTCATTTGCAGTCCACACGAAATGTTGCGATGTGTGCCAAAAATCAACAGTCAAAATTGTGTCTGCAGTAAATTTAAAAAAAAAAAAAACAAAAAAAAACACAAAAACATTTATTTATACACTGAGCACGAAAAAAGATGCCATCTTCATTTACAATTTGCAATTGAAGCTGAAGCTTCAAAATTCAGAATCAGAACAACAAATTCAGAATTCAGAACGAGTTTCTGTTATTTGTTGTTGGATGATGGTGCCGCCAGCTGATACCCACTTGATGCTGCACTCTTAGTTACAGGGTATTTCGAAATGGGAAAAATAAACACACACGTCAGCAGCATTCGCATTAGCAACATTTAATGGCATTTTATTTCGATATATGTATATTATAACGCTCATTATGTATTATAATAATAATTATGTACATTCTTACATGCATACATATATGTATATATAGATCGTTATACATATGTATATATATATATATATACCCTGTATGAGATGAAGAATTTTTACGTACATATTTCGTATGAATGAATATATAATTTTGGCACTCTTGGCCAAAATGCAAGACGTACCAAAACAAAATACGCTGATAAACACGAAGGCACAACACACACACACACACACACACACACACGCACACACTCACTCACACACACACATATACAGAGAGAAGACAACATAGAAAAGCAAAGCATGAAATCACATTTTGTCATGAGCACAAATCAAAACAACGTTTTTAACGTATTATTTCGCCAAAGAAAGACGCCACCTGAGCCATAAACGTATTTGCCGTGGGCGTCACAATTGAGACAACAGCAATAGCAACAACAACAACAACAACAGCAACAACAACATACGTATATACGTATATACACCTATATATAGGTCGGTAGATGTATTTACTTGATGGTAAAGTATGTTAGCAGGTTTTGGGCCAAGACAACATCATCATTATGTTTCTGTTTGCGATCATGAGCTGCATCCATTGTCCGTTACTTTAGCTGCTCGTTTGGCGCTAATTGCATCTCTATGGAACAGCAACAACAACAACAACAATCAGAGCATCAGAACATGCAACAACAGCCACAACTTTTGTTAATCACCAGCTGTTTTTAGTAACTGTTCACTGCTAGAATTTGTAATTTGCAACAAGTTGCAATCGCTGAAAATTAATGAACAAATAAACAACTATTTTTATAATTAATAAAAACAACAGTTGAATTGTTGAAAAGTTCAAGAGCTGCAAGAGAGTAAATTTAAATTGAAGCCAACAGAGAAACAGCTTAAAAAAAACGAACGTAATCTTGACTTTAAGCCAAATGCAGTTTTAATTGCAACTAGCCAAAATTGAGCTCGTTCAGTTGATGTTTGTTTGTTTGTTTGTTTGTTTGACATCCGACATCAGACATCCGACATCAGAGATCATCAGCATTTGTCTTTAAATGCTATTGTGTTGTCTTTGTCAGCGGACCTGTCAGCATCATAAAATTGTGACAGGCAGCACGCGGTCGATTCACACACACACACACACACACACACACAGATACACACACACACAGCCACACACAAACTACCCATTTAAAGTATTTGGCCGTTTAGCGTGAGAAATGCCAAAATGCTATAAAAATACATTTCGATCTTGTGCGAACAAACAGATGTATGTATAAATTTACATATTTGTCTTTTGGGAAAGAATCAAATGCCAAAACAACAACAACAACAAAAGGCGCTACAATTAGTTTTTCATATTTCATACCCAGTTTGTTGGCCCACAAGCCAAATGGGGTATCAACGAACTCGCCTCAAATATGAACTTTGCTGCAGAATGTTTGAGAATAAAATTGAAAATTAATAATTGATATCAAAATTAATTTCGACAAGTTGCACTTACAGGGTATCTGCTAGTCAAACACGCTCGCACATACCCCACTCGAAAGCACTTTTACTTTTGCTTAATTTTCTTGTTTCAGTTTCAGTTTCAATTTTTTTTCGCTTTTTTTTCGTTTTTCGTTTTTTTTTTTTTGATTTTTTGTTGGTTGTATTTTTGTGTGTTTTGTGTAAACACAAAGTGCCACAATGTTTCAAATTAATAACAATTGTGAATGATATGCGGAAAATCGGCCCCACAATGTGTCCCGCCCATGCTGCCACAACGTTGTACGTTTGTTTTCGTTTTCGTTTTTTTTTTTCTGTGGTATTTTGGTATATTGGGACAATGACGCAGGTCAATTTCCCCAATTGCCCAATTTATCAAAGTGCTCATTCCATTAATAATATTGCTGCCGCTTCTGCTGCTCCTCATCTATTCATAATTGATATTGGGCGACAAAAAAAAAAAAAAGAAAATGAAGAAAAATATCATTATAATACCATAATTTTATTTTTTTAAATATATTTAAAAAAATATATGGGTTACAGAGCGATTAAATAATAGGACAACCACGACTATCATAAAAATATAAATCAGAGCGTTTAAAAATCCTTTTTATTTAATTTGTTTTTTATTAAATATATGTTTTTGCTATTTTTAGTTGACATTTTGTGTGTTATTTTATTATATTCATGCGCACATATCTGATATACCTCCGTAATTTGAATGGCTATCAATAACAATAACTCACTTCCCCTTCTTCTTCTTCTGCTTCGACTATTTATCAATAAAAACAAGAGAGAACGTTGCAGTCGAAAGTAGCCGACAGCGAAATACTATGATATCATATCATAATATCATAGCCAGGAAATACTCTCCAAGTTTGCCTTTCAGATTGAGGTAGATATAAGATAGTAACCCTTCCTCGAAGTTCGGTAACTGTAGCTCTTGAATTGCGGGAGATATGGACATTTATCGGTTTTGGGGGCGGTAGTGGGCGTGGTTATAAAATTGTCCATATTTTTGAATGGTGTTACTAGCAATATACCTTTCAAATTTGGTGACTTAATCTTTCAAATTGCGTGAGATATGTGGTCTTATCGATATACACCAATAGGTGTATCGGCTTAGCTAGGTTTTTTTTATCGATTTCTTAGGGGAGTTACCAGTAACATACATTGAAAACTTGGTGACTCTAGCTTACAAATTATGGAAAATATGCGCATTTCAGATTTCTAGTGTCTAAGTTTTCCACGCATGCATGCAGTGGGTCAAAACTAGCACAATTTTCGCTCAGTGTATGTTTGGTGAGTTTGTTTTTTTTTATTATTTTTTTGTTTTCGCTATCGCGCAATGCGCCTACGCCATGTGCTCAATGTCGTCATCGGAACCGATTTGTTTATCGATCGACAGCAACAACAACGGCAGCAGCTTAATTGACGCGCCCCTACCTCAAGCAAACCCCATTGCAACCACCACCCCCCCCCCCCTCTCCTTCAACTACGCATTAAACGCCCCCTGCAGAGACAATCCCTGCTCTTCACTTAGCCATTTAATTGTTAGCTGAATTGTGTGCGTTAAATCGGAATATGCATAAATGTTTGACAAGCGAGGGGCTGCTTTGCAGCTGAACTTGGGGCGTGGCAGGCAGTCGAGCATTAAATAAATAAATAAATAAATTGACTCGCCGACTGACGTCATTGCGCCAAGTTGCGTGCGCTTCTTCCTTCAAAATAGCTGATTAGCGGCTGGCTAAAGCACGTCAGCAGTTATGTACACCACACACACCCCTCCCCCTTCCCCCTCATCTAAAGTGGAATACAAGTCTGTCAAAGCCGTCACGTAGCATGATTGAAACACTCTTCCTGTTTTTATTTGTCTTACATGAATCTCATTTCATTTGTGGTCGCAACACAATACACAAAGTACAAAATACAAAAACGATCTGCCTCTATTTACTGCTCCTATACTCTGTCCCTCGGGCTCCTCCTCCCTCCAACCTGCCCTCCCCCCCCCCCCCGCTCACTCCCCTTTTATCGCATCTGTCGTTCGTTTTGTATGTGTTTGTGGGGGGCACGTATTTGAATGCGAATGGCTTAATTTTCAGTGGATTTATTTTTATGGCCCGGCCACAATTAAGCAATACATTAAAGCCGCATTTCAACTTCCGGTTAGTTAAACCAATTACAATTATATCTAATCGCACTGAACGAAGCAAAACTATTCCTAAACGTCCAAATTGTCGCACCTGTATAATGTATATACATATATATGTATATATAAATATATTTTGTTTGTATATATTTCATAAATATATATTTCAACCGATCTGTAAAAGAAAATCTAGTTAAATCTAGTTTGGTTGCCATTTGACAGAGCACAATAAATTCCTCATTTTTTAATTCATACTTAAAAAAGATAAAAATGAGACAAAAAGAGAGTAAAATAATAGGCATGTGGCATGTGTTTTGGGGAGCTTGAACTTTCAAAACAAGTTTGCTGCGCAGTTCAGCACCCCTAAGCGAAACAATACATATATATATGTGTATGTATGTATGTTTATACACGCACATGGGGTTTTAAACTGATTGTGTCTAATTGGAATGAAACTCGTTTAGGGTTCAAGACGTTAACTGAAAAACGAGCCAGAATCTTAAACACTTTTGCACAAGTTCGCACAAGATCAGAGTCCAAAAACTGTACGCAAGTCAGCGCCACACAACTCTCCATCCATATTAATAATGATATCAGGCCCAGTGTCATTATGAAGTCTGGTTGAAGCACAACGCGGCCATAATTCTAATTGCGAATCGAAGTTATTCAAGGAATGTTGCAATCAATTAAACCAAATTAATATTTATGCTCTTAACTTAATTTCAGCTTAATATGCAAATAATTATGGTTTACAAAATATTTGTATATATTTATTATTTATTTACATTTATTCCACAATTTGCAGTTTCTTTAAGTTCTAGCAATTTCCTTGCATTGGTTATTATCGATTTATTATCGATTACTCACTTTAAGCTGAGTGCAGCCACGTCAAATATTAAATATAAACATAACATTGTTGGTATTCCTTAATTGCATCAGAGTTATTCTTGAATTCCTGCTTCGTAATTCGATTACAATTTGCGCTGGGATCTTCCTTCTCAGCCTAAAGCAGTTGGGGTAGTCCCCTAGTTTGAAATAAACTCAACTCTAGCAAGCATTCATGGTATTCCCTAACATTTCTGCAGTTTCTCATTCTCTTTAATTGTCCTTGATTCAAGTATCTCTGTCTTTGTCTCTTTCTGTGCTTTCAAGACTTTGTGTCTCCCTCGGCCCCATCTTTTTGTGTGTGTGTGTGTGAGTGTATATGTGTGGCTCGCCAGCTGCCTAAGGGTGTGCGTGTGTGTGTCGATTTTTCTCCGTTTGTGTTGCCATGCGAAAAATTGGCTACTTTTTTTTTTGTTTTTCTCTTTAGTGCTGTTTTTTTTTTGTCTGCTCAATTTTTGCGTCTCCTTTTGTGGCTCTTCCCTTAATTATCTGCTTTGTTGGTTTGGTTTCACTTCACTTCAGTTCAGCTCAGTTCAGTTAAGCTCCCCCCAGCTCCCCCTGGCACCCTTCTGTTAGTCTCTTGCTTTGCTTTTTACTGTAATTCGAGCGTTTGGTTCGATGGCTTCGCTTTTGCCTTTGCCTCAGCTTCCCCGCTCCATCTTCCCAGTGTTGACGCTGATCTTTCTCTTCCTCTACGTGGAATTCATTCAACTTTGGTCACGCACACCGACAAGACAGACATAACTACATATATACGTATACGTATATGTGCATGTATGTATATATTTTTATGTATAAATATATCTATATATAGTATGTATAAAGTCTATGGGAACTTATGAATGATGCCAATGATCATTAGCGCAATGAACACCAGCAATCATTTTGGTAATTGCGGCTGATGCTGGCGATGATCGTGTTGATGATGATGATGATGATGATGATGTGTTTTGTTGCCACAAATAGCAACACGCGCCCCAATCGCATTGCGATGCATTTCCGTTTTGGCAACGATGCCAAAGCTGCAAAAATGCCGCCAAATCGTCAAATGGGGCAAAATTGAATGCTGCAAAACGAGGGATGCCAAGATGAGCCGACTACTGACTGCGAATGTATGCAGGGGCAGAAACATACACACACACAAACACACACACATACATACAGACATATATATTTGCATAATCATAACCATATAAACATATGTTTGTATGTATTTGTACCACTCGATTCAACGAACTCGCGCGCTGATATCACATTAAAAGTTATGACACATTTTAATGGCTGATTTTGCATTGATTTTTATTGCGCGACGTATTTTTATATATTTTTTTTGTTTTTTTTTTTTAAACTGGCTTCGTAATGCCCTTAACGTGTGTGAGAGCAAGATTTATATAAAAATACCATTTAGGTCCAAGCTAAATACAAGACTAAGAACCATTACACAGTTTCTATTACTCAATGCTTTATTATGTATCTAAATAATTTTTTTTTTTTTTTTTTTTGTATGTTTTATTAGCAATGATTCAAGTAAAAGCCCATTTAACAGATCGACAAAAAATTTAGCAATCCATTTTGTTTGTAGAACCTAAAAACAAAAAGTTCTGCTTAGAACCGAAAATGTAATGAATTAATTTTTATAATCGATATGTTTTTATCTGTAAACTGTGCTTAACGACCAGAGTATTGCACTTTCAGTGTGACCAGGTTGAGCTTCTTTTTATTTTGCCTATGCTCTCGTTGTTGTTGTTGTTGTTGCTGGCTTTGCCCACTACGCAATTCCATTCAGGCACAATATTAACCGATTCAAACCGATGCGATCCGATCCAATCAGATCGGTCGTCGCCGTGTTTTCTTTCATAAATCAATGCGTATAACTGGCGGGGGGGTGTTGGTGTGTGGTAGGAGAGGATGGGGGGTATCGCTCTTGTGTCGAATTTGCATTTTTGGATTCGACGAAAGGAAAAAATGCAAAACATAAAAAATTACCCTACAATTTCAAATAATCTGTCAAACGGGGAGGGGTTAGGCGTGGTGGGTTGGGCATAAACACACACACACGCACACACACACATACACACACACAGACACACACGCATGTAATTTTAGAGTCACATGGAGAAGCGGCGCTAGGCACAAGCTGGTACCTGTTTATTGTAGCCGCTTGCTTGGCTTGCTTTTTTCGTTTATTTATTTTAAATATTTCATTTTGGTTTTTGTTTTATTTTGTTATTGTTTTTATTTTTATTTTTGTTTTTGCATTTGATTTTGTTTATTTATTTTTCAAATTTGTTGGCAGCTTTTTGTTGCTTTGTTTTTGTTTATTAAACGTGCTATTCGCTCTTGTGAATTTTTAACAATTTCTAATTATTGCAGAAATTCCATGACACCAGTGAAAGCAAAAAAAAAAAAAAAAAAAAACGGAGGCGTGGCTGCTTATGAGCTCCAAATTTTTATATGTAGTACTTGTTGCGTCTATTTTTGGGGAGCAATTCGTGTGAATCAACAATGATCCATGCATTATTCATGCATAAGAAATTTCTCGCTTCAAGTTCTTTTTTGTTTTTGATTAGTAGCTCAAACCGGTCAGCAAGCAAATCACCTCATAAAATACATTCCGAAATCGTTCTGTTACCGTTAGAGTTTTTAATATGTTTTCAAATCAAAGATTTAATATGGATATATTCCATCCACACAATTAATTTTCTTATAACTTTTATTGATTTGTTTTCATTTTGTTGATGCAAATGCTTACAGATTAAATTGCTAAACAACAGTTAAGATTATTTGCAGAAAACTGCACTCCAAATCGGAACTAAATAAAGGGGGTAAAAGTGGGGGAGGCATCTCGCCGACCCCATTAAGTAAATATGTACATACTTACACACATATGTATGTATGTATGTTACTTATCAGTTTAAGACTATTCAGCTCTTGCGCAATGCCAAGAACCGTTTTTGCTAAACTCAAAGGCCAAAAGCGCCTTGTGACGCATAGCAGAAATGAATGACGCCGAACTGAAGTCCATTCATACAACTTGCAACTGAACTGTTGCGCACACGTAGCGACATGCGCAGCTGCTGCCCCACTCGCTACGTGTATGTGCTCCAGCAGTAAGTGTGGCGACACAGCAAAACACAGCCGCGCAACACGTGCAAAAAATCCAACAACAACAAGAAATGAGCTTGGGCTTTGGCCCAGGCAAAACAGTAAACTACAACAACAACAATAACAGCAACAACAGAAAGCACAGAACCCCCTTCCAACGGCTTTGCCATTGACTCGCACTCACTTATCAACTCACGTTGTTGTTGTTGTTGCTGCTGTCGTAGTTGCTGTTGTTGTTGTTGTTGTTGCTTTTGTCGATTCCCATTGTGTGCGATGATTCACTGTGTCGTCATCGATAGCAGCGCGCAATTCGCGCCAATGTGAATTGTATTACTGGGTTTTTTTTACTGTTTCTTTTTCTTCTGCTTGTTTCTTGTTTTCTTTTCGTTATTAAGTTCCTTCACACACACACACACATGCATGCACGTGTATGCATGTGTATGCATTTGTATGGGTTTTGCATATTGTTTATAGCGCGCTCGTCGCTAATCGGCGCGTTTAGTTTGATTCAGACTGCAACCGCAGGCGGGCGTGCAAATTGTCCAAGTCGAGTTCTTATCGAGTTTTATCGAGTCGCTATCATTATTCTTTATCGATTGCCAGGCTTTATGTGTGTCAGCAGCGAGCAATGCATTTGTATCTTGAAGATTTATTGCGTCTCTGCAAGATTTGTAAGATGAAATGAAACACTCTTATTCTAAAACGACAGCAACTAATTCTCTCTCTCTCTCTCTCTTACTTAGGTGACAACATGCAGCGTTTTAACAATAACAACAACAGCAACAGCAGCAGCAGCAGCAGCAACAACAACAGCAACAGCAGCAACCATAAACGCTGCTCTCAGAAATATACCAATGGCAACTTGACAACGGCTGCTGGCCAAAACAGCGCAGCAGCATCAATTGCCAACAGTTATCAGCAGCAGCAGCAGCAAAACAACAACAACAACAGCAACAAATCGACACGCAAGACACGCTACAACAACAACAACAAGCGTCAGGATGTTGCCGCCTACAACATGCAAAAGCGGACAAATGGCAGCGTCTCGGATTCGACCTGGCATCGTTTTGTCACTTCTTCATGCATCGAAGGTAAGTGCAGCACGTGCCACACACGCATCACATGCAACATTCCACAATTAGCAACAGCAAAAAGCTGGCGCTGATTCATTAGTATGTTTATAAAATTCCACGCAAATCGCTCTTCGGCGCTATTCGAAATGATTCATTCGTTCACATCGGAGTTCAGGAAACGTCTTAATCAGATTTTTGTCGACCACTCGTGATTAGCTGGCGTCCAGAAATGGAATCACACGCATCCACACACACACACACACACACCCACACACACACAAACACCCACACACATATACATACAGAGAAGACTTTTGCCATATTTGAAGATTCCATCAGATCTAAAAATAGGCAAGTGTCTGTCTTAGAAACGCCGAAGATTAAATACCGTTGCCAACTAAAGTCCAGCCGATTGTTCCTATATATATATATATATATATATATATATATGCATATTTTGCTGGGTTAACAACATGACGAAAGTTAATTGTGGCACTCTCTGCAAGTGTAGGAAAAGCACTCACTTTAATTAGGGGCATTAGTGGGCCAACTTCTTATCTGGGTCAGCAGCTGTTGGCCCACATTATTGTATACAGATACTGTTAGCCGGAATGATTTAATGGAAGATATCAACGGAATTGAATGCAACGGAGTGGACAATAAAAATACAATATAAATAGAGCTGATTTCAACTAAGAATGAGTTGTAAAATTATATTGGAATTATTTGGCACATAATCAGCGAGGGGAATTCTACAAAATTGATAAGTCATGTGATGAACTAACTTTTGCTTTTGCCAAATTTAATCATGCTGGTCAATGGAAAAAACTACAAGTGCCACAAAAAAAAAGATAGAAAATTTAATCTCTTTTTGTATCTCAACGCACAAACAACATAAAATCTGAATCTGTATCTGCTTAAGTAGAAGACAGATTGTTTGCTATTTAGGAGAGCCGTAAATTCATGTTTACGACAAGTTAACAACTTAACTAATAATATCATAAAAAGACACATTATAATTATAATTTATAATGTATAATTTATGCTTATCTTTAGGAAGTTTCTCATGAACTTGATTTACTTGAAGCTTATTTCCTAGAAAGGCTTCTCATTGCAGAATTCAGAAGAAAAGATTCAAAACTATAAACAACAGATTTTCATAAATATCACTTACACTTATCATACAGCTCAGGAATATATATGTATACATATATATGTAAGTGTAGATTTGGCTTTAAGAATCACAATCAAAACACAATAAAAGAGTCAACAATGAAAATTGAAAACGCAGTTTCGAACCTCACCCAATCATTTTCGAGTTATTTGTCCACTTCTTATCGGATTCGCTATGGAATCGTTAGCTGTTTGTTATCTGAACAATAACATTGAATCCATGAAGAGCCCCCGCTTATCAAAATTGAAGTATAAAGTTTATAAAGAACTACAAAAAAATACAAAAATACTTAAAATAAGTAGGAAATAGGATGTTCTATTGAAAGACCTTTGCATGCACTTGACTTTGCTTATGATACACACACACACACACACACACACACACACACACACACTCAAACACACACTCGAGTTGAGGCAAAATTATTTGGAGACCTCGGAATTTCAATTTCAATTGAAATGTGGTCTCATAAATAAGAAAATTGCAGGAAATCTTCGCTTAAGCTGAGCTGCAATCTAAATGAAAGTCGCTGAAGCCAATACACACAAACACACACACACACTCACACACACACACACACACACACACACACATTTTTGATTTGACTTTCGCTTTCAAAAACTACAAAACAAAAAAGTGCCCAAATCAATTAAAAAACTCAAACTCCAAACACGTCAAGGAGTAACCAAAGAACAGCGAAAAACAAAAAATATAAAAACCAATAAAATAAACATAAGAAAAACAAGTTAAAGTTAGCTCGACTGTGAGATACCCTGGTAGTAATTAATTAATTTGCCGATAGAAATTTAATATTGGTGGATCAACAATAATAGATCTAGTTGTATTCTATGTATTTTCTTGTTATCGGAAATCGATTTGTATCGATATTCGCGGAATCAAATTAAATTAATTATCTCGAGTTTCGTTCAACTTCATTATACCCATTCGATGCATCTTTAATGGGCAAAGGGTATCAAAATGTTAGCTTCATTAGCTAAACAAATAAACAAAAGCGTGATGAGAAAGCATCATTTGAGAGTAGGTAAAAGCTGGAGAAACTAGAAATATATATTATTATTGGAAGTTGCAACTGTTAACGGAATAATAATAAATGTTGTCATAATATATGAAAATGTTGCTGTAATCTTGAATTTAATTTACGTGGCTTATCGGAAAAATCGAAGGACAAATATCTACAATCTAAAAATGGGCACGATATGATACGATTATGATATATTATTATTAACCCAATGATATCAGCAGGAAAACGCCCCAACACTGTATTTATATACATATTGATTTAATATAAGCAGTTTTGATTTATATAGCTGCGGGTTTATACCATATATATACATACAAATTTATATATATATATATACTTTCTGAGTTGCATATGGCATACGGCATAACCGGATGGCCCAAATCTATATCTATCTAAATACATATCCATTTATTTATATAGCACACACACAGTTATAGATATAGACAGACAGACAGACAGATGGACAGATGGACACCCATTCAATAGTCTGTTTTCACCCCACATAGATTTTATTTATTATTTTAATTGTTTTTGATTTATTTTTCCTTTTTGAATAGTTAATTTCTTAATTATTTGCTGTTGTTTAACCAAAAAAAAACTTTCCAGCTACGTTTTTTAGTATTTGTTTTTGCTTTGTTTTTGTTTTTGTTTTTGTGTTTGGCTGGCGCTTGTAAAAAAAACTTATGGCATTTATTTATAGCAAACAATAACAATAACAATAACAATAACAATAACAAAAACAATAACATTTTAAGACGCAATACACTCGTAGCAGAATCAGCTGATTAGCGTCTCGCATCTTTCTCGCTCTCTCGCTCTCTCTCTCTCGGTTAGCCCCAACCCCAATCCCAATCCCCGCCTGACTCACTAACGGTCTTCCACGTTCCATGCTCTCGCCCAGTATCTGTAGCAAAAACCGCTTAAACACCCTGAACTGATAGCCAGGCCAACAATCAGTTGAATTTTTGTTTCCCCCGCTTTGAATTTTGTGTAATTTGTCTCGCTCTCCCAGACGCGGCTCTCCTGGACTGGTCTGGCCTGGTCTGGCCTGGTCGGGTTACATAAGTTGTTCGGTTTGTCATTGATTAGCACTTGGGGCAGCAGCAGCAGCAGCAGCGGCAGCGGCAGCAGCAGATTTACACTTTTATTTTAATTATATAGAATTTAAAAGTCGTAGAAAAGCGTTAAGCGTTTCCAATGTTTACACAAAGATCACAGCTCTGATGAATATATACATACACACACACATATATATATATATATATATATATATATATATACATGCATATATATATATATATATAGACGCAAAGTCTCAATTGCTCAATTGAACTTTGTTTGTCGATTTCCATTTGCTATTTTCTCAATCAGAAGTGTTAACAACAATTTAATGTGGCCACATTTGAGAGAATTGATTTTCTTCTCGCTTTTCTTTTTGCTTTTGAGTGATTCTTGGCCAGCATCTGTAGGAATTACAAAATGGATACTTCAAAATTGATTAGAGACTAGTCAGGCTAACCAAAGATTTCCATTGATTCGCTTCCGGAAACTTGACTGCCAATGGTGGTCTCAAGTCTCAAGTCTCAAGTCTGCCAATCAGCGCTTTATGGTTCACCTTGTTGTGTTGTGTGTGTTGTGTGTGTGTGTTGTGTGTGTGTGTTGTGTGTGTGTGTTGTGTGTGTAATTAAGTCATTGCTGCCCCGCCAAGCAATTGTTGCAGCTACTGCACAATTCACGCCTCGCTGCACCGCTTAAGGTTACGCAGATTGCAGAGGAGGCGAGGGGGGAGGGGGGGGGGTTGGTTTGCCAGTTGGTGGTTTACTGTGGAGGGTGCAGGCAGATGGCGGCATCTGTGTAATCCGTAGATGGCTTAAAGAGAGAAAAATAACTTGAACTCATTTCGTTTGCCTTTTTCAGTGGCAGCCAAGTAGAGGCAACGTGTTGTGGCATAACACACACGCACACACGCACACACACACACACACACACACAGTTGCAGACAGGTGTACTCCCATTAAAAGCGTATTAAGAAGAGGCTGGAAATAGCTGTTTAGGCCATTCCTTTCATCACTCTTGGTAGCTGGTTCAGTTTGAAGGTTACCAGGTTTAACCTGCTAGATAAAGATAAAGATAATGATTCTCTTATCTGTAGATCGAAAAAGGGCAAGCATATCTATAGACAACAACAACAACAATTATCTTATCTCTAATGCATATCCAGGTCTGTCTAGGTCTACCTATAACTACACCTATAGGGTTTGCCCAGATCCGGAACTCAAAGTCCACGTACATCTGTTCGTCTGGTCTTATCTAGCTCGATTGCACTTTGCAACTTATCTCGATTGAAGTGCAGTTATCATTATCTATATATATGTGTGTGTGTGTGTTACCACAAACCCCAATAGATATTGTAGATATGTAAAGTGTACAATTACAGACAATTTTCCAGCTTCCAATTATACAAAGTGGCATCGCATCAAATTATAATTTGATATGCATTTTACACACTTTTTTATAAACCCTGTAATTGCATTTAAAAAACAAAATTTAGCATTTTTTCCAATAGTTGCGTAGGAAATTAAGAGTTTTATGTCGGAAATTTAGATCCAGAATCGGAATCGATGTTGAAATATGTTCAAGAACCAGTTACCGCATCTAATATATTATTATTAACCACATTTTAGGATTTTCCCTTAGCGGTTTTTTTTATAGAATTTTTGTTGCAAAGCGTTCATCTTTTTTCTTTTATAGCATCTTTTTTTTACACTAAATATGTTTTTTTGCCCAAAATAATTTTAATCGGTTATCGATAACAGGGTGTCTGCTAGTCGATCACATCCAGCGCACAGTTTTGGACTTCATATAATGTCAAAATTTCAACATTTCAAAAACGTACCCAAGTATTTGTCCAAAGTGCGACATTGTCACGTATTCCACATGGAGGCATGGAGGCATGGAAGAGTGGAGCCATCAAATGTGGAAGTGCCTCAAGCACACATTAGCATAACCATAAAGCCCCGACTGGCAACAGATAATCGTATATAGTCAGTGGATATTTGCACATATATCGGATATAAGTTTTTATCTCCGTTTCTGCATCCCATTATTTCCATGTGGCTGGCAATTAAGTTTCGTCTGTTGTAGTTTTTTTTTTTTATTTATTACTTTTTTTATTAGTTTTTTTTAATATTATTTTTATTTTATTTTATTTTTTTGTGTTTGCTAGTTTTTTTTTTATATTTGTAGTCTTGCTTTTGGCCAAGGGACAGGAAGTGCCACGGCCTTGAGAGAAGCACAAAAAGAGAGAGAGAGAGACAGAAAGAGTGTGTGAGAGAGAGACAGAGTTAGTTTTGGTTGTGTTGTGTGATTTGCTGACACAATTTTGCAGCTATTCAGCTGGAATTATTAGTGGCAAGCGCCACATTTCTGGTCAAGCTAATTTAATCGCCTCAATTAATTTGGGTCACATTGCGTAGTCGTTGTCTACGTGCCACACGCCTCACTTCCCTTGGCCGCAGTGCAACGCGGTTGCATGTTGCATTCTGCATCTCCCACAAGCTAATTGATTTGGCAAAAAACAAAAAAAAACAAAAACGAAATGCGTTGATTTTTTATAATCGTGAGAGAATTTCGAATTGAGGGTATTATTTTTGTAGTTGTGCGAAAGTATGCGACAGACGGAAGAGGAGGGAGACATCTGTTGAAAATATGTTATTTTACATTCAATGCAATCGTGCATCGATACTTATGTTAAGTCTCTCATTAATAGCTACTCATACTGTAAAGTAGCAGTCTTGAATAAACGCTGATTGAGTACACAACGCTGGTGGGACTCAGTATTACTTTTCTTATCCAGGCATTCCGTGCGTCGGGGAAACTTCGCTCCAACAGGTTATGGGCCCAGGGAACGTGGCGTGATAAGATCGGTTATAGTTTATTGACTCGATATCCAGAGTTACGAACTCGGATGTGATAAAAGACAAAATCGGCAGTTACGTGTGTGTAAATGTAAATTGCGTCGCAAAAATAGAAATATGAGTGGGCTGTACCAAATACAGAAGCTTGAAGAAAAGAATTATGATTCTTGGAGCATACTGATGCGAAGCGTGTTGGTGCATGCGGATCTATGGGAAGTTGCGTCGGGGGATTTACTGGAGTCTGATGTTGGCGAAAATGTTAACTGGACGGCGTTGGATCGTAAGGCATTGTCAACGATCACGCTAAGTGTTAAGGAATCGCAGTTGGGATACATCAAGAATTGCACAACGTCGAAGGAGGCATGGATTAAGTTGCGCGAAGTCCATCAGCCAAGCGGGCCGATGCGTAAAGTCTCGTTGTACAAAAGTTTGCACAATTCTCGCATGGCGGAGGGGCAAAGCATGGCTAGCCATTTGATCACATTTAACGAAATCGTGGATCAGCTTGCCGGAGTTGGAATAGAAATAGTTGACGAGCTCAAGGTCATAATTTTGCTTGCCAGCCTTCCAGAAGATTATGAGAATTTCGTTGTCGCCATCCAGACGCGCGACAGTCTGCCGTCGTTTGAAATTCTGTGCATAAAGTTGAAGGAAGAAGGCGAGAGAAAAGAAGGCGCCGAGAAGCACAACGAAACGGCGAACGTCTTTACAGTTAGACAAGGGCATAGCGCTAGTGCGAAGGTCACTACAAAGAAGAAAAAGAAAAAGATCGCCTGTTACGAATGTGGTGAAATAGGGCATATTAAAGCGAATTGTCGCAGATTAATTGCCAAAAATGACGTAATGAAGACAGAACAGCAGAATTGCAGCTTACTCAACGCATTGGATGCAAGCAGTTTTAAGAAAATCGGCTGGTGCTTGGACAGTGGAGCAACAAGTCATATGTGTTGTGATAAACAAATGTTTTCAAAATTTGAGGCGCATACCGAAACGATCGGTTTGGCGGACGCCGGTACCTTGCAAGCAGAAGGCAGAGGCGAAGTCAAATTGGAAACGGATTTGTGTACACTGGTGCTAGGCAACGTATTGTACGTACCAAAGTTGACGAGCAATTTTATGTCTGTGGGACAGGCCGTCGCAATGAAGTGCAATGTTCACTTTGATGCAAAGAGTGCTCGAGTCTGCAGAAACGGCAAATGTATACTCGAGGCCAAGCGAGTAGGAAATCTGTATACGTTTGAAGGTCATCGTAACAGTTGTTATGCTGCTGTTAAGTCAGATGGCGAGTTGTGGCATAACAGATATGGTCATTTGAACTACGATAGTTTGCGTGAAATGGCAAACAAGGCGCTGGTACGAGGAATGGAAAATGTTGACGTATTGCAACGGGTGTCGTGCAAGACGTGCATGCTGAACAAGGTTCACGTGCAGCCATTTCCAGGATCAACAGAAAGCCGAGCGGAAGAACTTCTGGAATTAGTGCACACTGATGTGTGTGGCCCTTTCGAAACGAAGTCTCTTGGCGGCTCTAAGTATTTCCTCACATTTATTGATGACAAATCAAGACGGATTTTTGTGTATTTCCTGAAAGGGAAGGACGAGGTCTTTCGCAAGTTCGTGGAGTACAAAAATCTGGTAGAGCGTCAAACAGGAAAGATGATCAAGTGTATTCGCAGCGACAACGGACGCGAATATGTTAATAAAACTTTCGACGGGTTTTTGAAAACCAATGGAATTGCACGGCAATTGACGGTGGCGTACACTCCGCAACAAAATGGTGTGGCAGAACGAGCTAATCGTACGCTTGTGGAGATGGCAAGATGCTTATTGGATCAATCAGGCTTGGACCAGTCATTGTGGGCAGAGGCAGTAAACACAGCGGTGTATTTACGCAATCGTGCAGCCACAAAAGCACTGATCGGGATGACTCCAATGGAAGCGTGGACTGGCAAGAAACCAACGATAAGTCATCTTAAAGTTTTTGGTTCCATTGCAGTGGCACTGGATAAGGGTCGTCATAAGAGCAAGTTTAAACCCAAGGGGAAAGAATACCGCATGGTCGGTTACTCAATGCAAGCAAAAGGCTATCGGCTCTACGATGCAGAATCCAAAACAGTGGTCGACAAACGAGATGTTATCTTTGATGAGGTCAGCTATTTGGAAAAGGCAAAGGGCGAAGCGGTAACATTTGATATGTCGAATGTTGGGCATCGAGTTGAGCAAGTTGACGAAGAGGATGATGATGAGGTTGACTCCAGCAGCGAAGACATCACATCTCGGTCAAATGCAACTGATGAAAGCAATGCGGATGAATCTTTTGAAAGTGCAAAAGACGACGAAAAGCTGGAGGAAGAGCAGATCCCACGAGGTGGACCTGGAAGACCGAAATTGCTAAGGACGGGTAGACCTGGTCGCCCAAGGAAGCAATACAATATACTCGGCGCTATGGCTACAAGTGATGTACCCATTCCAGCAACCTACGAGGAGGCAATGCGCGGTACGCATGCTTCGTTCTGGAAAGAAGCGATGCAAAAGGAGTATGAGGCTTTGATTACGAATCAAACCTGGCAGCTGGCAGATTTACCGAAAGGACAACGTGCAATTGGTTGCAAGTGGGTCTACAGTCTGAAGCGGGATACTCACGGCCAGATAGAACGGTTTAAGGCACGACTGGTGGCAAAAGGATGCGCACAGCAGTACGGTGTTAACTACGATGAGACGTTTTCACCGGTATGCAGGCTGGAGAGCATGCGGTTTATATTGGCGTTGGCGGCAGAATTGCAGTTGTACCTACATCAGATGGATGTTTGTACTGCGTACTTGAACAGCGATCTAAGGGATACTGTTTATATGAAGCAACCGCAAGGATACTCTAAAGACAATCGGGCGGATGGAGTATTGCTACTGAAAAAGGCGATATATGGATTGAAGCAATCTGGAAGGGAGTGGAACTCCAAGCTCGACAGCGTTTTGCGTGGAATTGGCTTCATTGCATGCGACAATGAGCCATGCCTTTATAAACGAAAGGGAGGTAATTTGGCACTAATCCTAGTTTACGTCGATGATCTCCTTATAGCTTGTCAATCGAAAGCGGACTTGGTCAGCATCAAATCTGATATTATGAAGTCGTTTGAGTGCGTTGACAAGGGGCCACTAGAACTGTTTCTTGGCATGGAAATTCAACGTGAGGGTGAACTTGGAGAGATCACTCTGGGCCATACGCAATACATCAAGGATCTTTTGCGTAAACACGGTATGGAAAGTTGCAGACCAGCAGCTACGCCATTGGATGCTGGGTACCAGACAGCTTGCAACGGCAGCCAATGTCAAAAGGTGGATAAGACATCGTACCAAGCACAAGTGGGTGAGCTAATGTGGCTGGCTCTTACAACAAGACCGGATATTTTGCACTCGGTTGCAAAGTTGGCACAACGGAACATGGATCCGCATAGCGAACATCTTGCAGGCGTGAAGCATGTCCTGCGGTACTTAGCGTCTACAGTGGAGCTAAAGATACACTACAGAAAGTGTGGAGCGGCGTTCGAAGGCTATGCTGATGCTGATTGGGTTGGCGATCAGGTTGATCGTAAATCGTATACTGGCTACGTATACTTTCTCGCTGGTGGGCCGATCTCGTGGAAATCGGAGAAACAACGCAGCGTAGCACTCAGCAGCACAGAGGCTGAGTATATGGCTTTGTCGACGGCGTGCAAGGAAGCTATCGTCATGCGCAGGCTGATTATCGAAGTCGGTTGTGGCACTGAAACTACCCAGACGGTGTTGTACGGAGACAACTTGAGTGCACAACAATTAGCAAAGAATCCTGTACATCATGGTAGAACTAAGCACATAGATATAAGATATCATTTTGTTCGGCAAGTTGTTAATGAGGGTCAAATTGTTTTGAAATATGTTCCTTCAAATGTTATGATAGCAGATGTGCTAACAAAGAACTTGTCCAAAACGAAGCATAATGAACTAAGGAACATGTTAAATTTGAAATGACTTTTTGTAAGCATGCTTGCATTGTGGAAGGGTGTTGAAAATATGTTATTTTACATTCAATGCAATCGTGCATCGATACTTATGTTAAGTCTCTCATTAATAGCTACTCATACTGTAAAGTAGCAGTCTTGAATAAACGCTGATTGAGTACACAACGCTGGTGGGACTCAGTATTACTTTTCTTATCCAGGCATTCCGTGCGTCGGGGAAACTTCGCTCCAACAACATCTACTATATATGCATATATATTCTAGATCAGTCGAGTTGATCTGAACAACATATACCTCAAATTTGGATTTAAATCAAGTATAAATTTATCCATAACTTCCCTCCTCGTTTCTCATGTATCTCAATGTAAACAAACAATAAATAACACTATAATAATAACTGTAAAGATAAAGCCTTTCAATTGATTTATTGTATTTACCTATGTAATAATTGCATTCAGATAAGATAACCAAATTGCACAAACTGAAAAGGGTATCTGCTAGTCGAGTTCTCTCTCTCCCTCTCTCTCTCTCTCTTTCTATTGATTAGTGCATTCTATTTTGTTTTAAAACTTTGGGATAGCCGCAGTCACTTTCACACACACACACACACACACACGCACACATACACCTGATTAGTGGCATGGCAACGCGAAGTCCACTTGACGACAAATTTGAGGAGCTTGTGGGGCACATCTTATCGGCGGCACGCAGCTAAAAAATCGGGGCGCCAAAAAACCAAATAAAAAAAGGCTAAACTGAAAACTGAACTGATAACTCAGCAAATCAATGGGAAACTTAACTTTGCAAGACATCTGTTTGGTTCAAAGATCGCAATTATATTTAATTATTTATTATTAATTATTTATTATTTATTATTGCTTATTTTCATTTCCTATAAAAACTAAAACTAGAAATATTGCGCTCAATTTACAATTTTGATTTTTATCTAAATTTTGGGTTGCCTTTAAAAACAAATACTTTAAATATATAGTTTAAATTGGTATATATATATATATATATATATATATATATATATATATATATATAGTATAATATATATACGCCATATGTGTTTATACGGATTATCAGTGTTTAGATCTTTGAGCTTTCCGCTTATTTTATTACGCTATTTGCAATCTTATCAGGGACTTTCCATAGTTGTTGTTGTTGTTGTTGTTGTTGCTTCTGGTCATTAGTTTTGTAACATTCGCAAAAGTTATGCAAATTAACAATAAATGAAAAAAAAAAGAAACAAATCCAAAAACTATAGCTTTGACTTTGACATTAATCAGATCTCAGATGTGAGAGAACCACTTGAGGGGCCTTCAACCAATGCCATTTAATCTCTGTAATCTGTCCACATGATCTCAATCTTAATTTCAGTTCAACATTACTTCATTAAAGTTGAAAGATTCAACTAAAACACCGATTTGAGGGTTTCTCAATCTTAATATTACTTAGTTTATTCTGGTCTCGAAAATGACTGCTTAGAATAATAAACAAAATAGCTTTATAAATAATTAACAAAAAAAATAGAGGTTTAACAAAACTTGATTCTTAATTTGAGTATTTTTTTTTTTATTATTAACAAAAATTAATATTAAAAAAAGATGTGCAGCTTTTTAATGATTTTTGTACTGTTCCAAGTGACAAGTGATGAATGAATTAACTCTCAATTTCTGGAGAAAAAGGCATGTTTATATGTATTTACGTACATATATATATATATATATATTTATGTATATGTATATGTATATGTATATGCATATGTATGATGTATGTCTGTACATCAATTTGTATTTTGTGTTGCCAACGCTAATGTGAGCAGCAACATTTGAAACGCACCTCGCATAATTATGTTATGTTTACGTTTTAATCACATGTACACTTATTAAACAAACACGCACACACACACACACATGTATATATATATATATATATATACATATATACATATATACATATATACATATGCATAGTTATATGATTTTTCAAGGCTGTTGAAGATTTTGGCGCATGTTTGTGTGTTTTCAGTGATAAAGCACAGAGAAACACACACACACACACACACATACATACATATATACATATATACATATACATATGTGTGTGTTCGGGAAGCTTGTGTATCTAATCAGGGGAGGTGGGAGTGGAGTGGGGCTAGGAGGGGGTTTTTTGGGGCCAAACAGTTTTCAATGCGTGTTCAAGTACGTGTTGCACATATGTAAACATTAATTGAGGCTCACTCAGCTACTGTGTGCTTGCCGCTTGCCGCTTGCTGCCTGCTGGGCAAATGCGGCGTATGCGTGATTTATGATTTTGTGCGGAGAAATTTGCTTGACATGCAAAGCGAACGACTGACGCTGAGCTGAGCTGAGCTGAGCTGCTTTTTGGCTACCCCCCACTTAATTGGCGATTCAGGTCACGTGCCCAGCAGCAGCAGCAGCAGCAGCAACAACAGCAACAACAGCAGCAGCAACAGTTGCTGTTGATGCCAAAATTGAGTTCCACATAAGCAATCGAAATGTCCTTCAGCGGCCAGCGCAGAGTCAACAAACTCACAGCTCAAACAGTATATGTAGCTATATATATATATATACATGTATATATATATATGTATATGATTGATGTGCGCACATTTTATCAGGCCAGAGAGAGAAAGAGAGAAAGAGAGAGAGGGAAAAGCAAACACGACTTGAACTGAAAAAATTGGCAATTGCAAATTGCAAATAGGAAGCAACAGAGTTAATTTATTTTGTTGCTGCTGCTTGCAAAGGAAATCAGCTAATTTCAATATTTTAGTGACACTTGTCGCTTGGCAGCTGCCCGAAACCCCCCCCCCCCCCCCCGCAACCCGCCCCCCTCCAGCAACAGCTGCTCAGCTAAGTAAATCAGAGTTCCACGTGTCGTGAGAAATCGCTAAACAAGTTAACAGCTGCCCAACAGCCAGCAGCCCCGCCCCGCCCCGCCCCACCCCAGCTCCAACTTTTGCTTGGCAACAGGCTCTCTCTTTCTCTTTCTCGCCCTCTCTCTCTCTCCCTTTCTCTCTCCATCTGCTGTAAGGCAACTGATGAGCCGCAAAATGCGGAAGTCACAAATTTATTTATAATAATTATGTTGATAATGAGTAACACTCGTCTTTTGTAATAATACCAGTCAGCAGCCCGCAAAAGCTGTATTTATTTATTTATTTTTTATTTATTTATTTATTATTATTATTGTTGTTGTTGTTGTTGTCGTTCAATTTGTTGTCAACAATCAAAATACACACACAGAAGCTGGCGGCTATCTTAAGCCATGCGTAGACACATTTTGAATAGACTTTGATGCCAGACGCACAGATACCCAATGTTCAATTTATATATATATATATATATATATACATATATATATATACACATTTATATATATATATTTGTGTAATCACCCCATTCAGGTCAGTCAGGTCTGTTGATATCTTAAATAAAATATTACTAAATTTATACAAAACAAACGCACATTTGAAAAGCACGTGGCGAACAAAAGATTGCGACCAGCTGATAAACGAAAAGCCATCAATAGACCAGCACACACACACACCAGCACACACACCAGCACACACACCAGCACACACACCAGCACACACACACACACACACACACACACACACAGCAATACACACACTGATTCTGTTATCAGGTTGACGATTAGCAGCGTAAATTGACGTCAGCCGCAATTTACTATAACTGATTGCGTAACTTTGCATAGTTCAGCTCAAAAGAACTAGTTGCTGGCATAATTATCTTAATCCAGCTAAGATTTCTAGTTAAGAAAGAACTAGTTCAGCTCGAAGGAACTAGTTGCTGGTTCAGCTCAAAAGAACTAGTTCCTGGCATAATTATCTTAATCCAGCTATGATTTCGTATTAAGAAAGAACTAGTTCAGCTCAAAAGAACTAGTTGCTGGCTCAGCTCAAAAGAACTAGTTCCTGGCATAATTATCTTAATCCAGCTATGATTTCGTATTAAGAAAGAACTAGTTCAGCTCAAAGGAACTAGTTGCTGGTTCAGCTCAAAGGAACTAGTTGCTGGTTCAGCTCAAAGGAACTAGTTGCTGGCATAATTATCTTAATCCAGCTATGATTTCTAGTTAAGAAAGAACTAGTTCATTGGCCCAATTTAAGACGCAGTAACTAGTTTACCGACTGATGCTTTAACCAAATTTAACAATTTTAAATTTTAAAAAAAGTTAATTTAATTGAATAAATGTTTTATTTTTTATTTTTTTATTTTTTATAGAGAAATATCTGGGTCAACACAATCCCGGTCATCGGAATAGCACCAGCAGCGAGGCGACCAGCGAGGACATCAACTCCAGCGACGAGCAGCAGCTGCACAAGCCAATCAAGAGTCAAAGGGCCACCAATTTAAGCCACAGCAACAGCAACAACAACAACAGCAGCAACAACAAATCGCGCAACAAGCGACAACAGAAAGCGAAGCAATACTTGGCAAGCAGCAACTGCAACAGCAACAGCAACAGCAACAATAGAGTTGTGCAGCCAACTGTGGCTGCAACAGCTGCTGCCACATTGGAGCAGGCCAGCAAAGTCAATGTTAATGCTAACGTTAATGTTCATGTTAGCGGTAAGTGCAAGCAGCAGGGCAAGTGGCGCAACAGCAACAACAACAACAGCAACAGCAACATTAGCAACATCAGCAACAATTGCAATCAGAAGCGAACCAACAACAGCAGCAGCACCAGCAGCAGCAGCAGCAATTGGAAAGCAAAGCAAACCAAATGCAACAGCAGCAACAACAGCAGTAAACCAAACAACAACAACAAGTGCAACAGCAGCAGCAGCAGCAGCAACAACAACAACAGCATCAACATCAGCAACATCAACAACAGCAGCAACAACAACTGCAGCTCAAATTCGTCGTCGGCGTTGAGCTCCCCGGGCAGCTCCCCCGGCAACAGCAGCAGTGGCAAGAGCAGCAGTGGCAACAGCAGCTGCAGCAGCAGCAGCAGTGGCAACAGCAGCAATATCAGCAACTGGGAGCGGCAGAGGCAGAATATTAATTTTCTAGTGCCACCGCTGCGGCAATATGAACGCCTGGAGCTGGATGACAATGCAGTGTTGCAACAGCTGCGACGTCACCTGATCGATCCCAATATGTTGCGCGTCTACGGTTATCCGGTGGCAAGTGTTGTGCAGGATGGCGCCATCGAAATATTCAAGTGCCTGCCACACATGAGCTTTGCGGCCGCACACGTCATGTCCGTAACGGAGACGGCATTAACCGTAATCAATTGCCACGACGGGCTCAACAGCAATGAGACGACACTGAGTGGCGCCACACCCCAAGGCAGCCCAACAGATTCGGGCAACATATCGCCCGGATCCCTCGACTCCGAGTCGGGCGGCGAGTGGAGCGGCAGCGAGTGCGAATCCTCGAGTGCACCCAGTGCCGATACGGATGCGGATGCCAACAGCTGCTACGGCCTCCAATTGTACTGCAACAACAGCAACACCACAGCGACAACCACAGCGATGTCGATGGAACGCCGCCTGGCCAAGGAGTGTGTCCGCTGCAAGCGGGACTTTCTGGTCGATGAGCTGAGCGGCCAGTATATGACGCGCGAGGAGTGCCGATATCATTGGGGCAAGTATCATCGCTGCTACGATGGCAGCAATTGGGTCAGTCGCTGGACATGCTGCAATGCCACCGCGGAGGGTGCACGCTGTTGCACACGCAACGAGCTGCACGTCTGGAGTGGATCGGTGGTGGGTGTCAATGGACCATATCATGACTTTGTCTACACACGGCCACGCCCACGCCCACACAATCAGAGTGGGAGTCAGTGTCCGGCTGTTTATGCTCTGGACTGCGAGATGAGCTATACGGGCCGTGGTCTGGACGTGACCAAAGTGTCGCTGGTGGCGCTCAACGGGCAGCTGGTGTATGAGCATTATGTGAGACCCGATGCCGACATTGTCGATTACAATACACGGTATTCGGGCGTCACCGCCAAGGATCTCAAATCGGCTGGCGTCAAAACGCTGGCCGAGGTGCAGCGCGATCTGCTCGAACTGATCGATGCGGACACCATTCTGATTGGACATGGACTCGATAATGATTTGCGTGCCCTGCGTTTGGTGCATCACACGCTGATCGACACATCGATTGCGTTTCCCCATTCGAGCGGCTTTCCATATCGCCGGGCCCTGCGGCACCTGACCAAGACCCTCCTGAATCGCGAGATCCAAAGCGGCGATGGGGCAACGGGACACAGCAGCTTCGAGGATTCGCGTGCCTGCATGGAACTGATGCTGTGGCGTGTTCGTTGCGAACTCGAAGCCGACTGCAGCTGGGAGGATTAACAAGCCGCACGAAGCACATGGGGATCGGGTGCGGCATCGGGTTCTGGTTCTGGTTCAGGTTCCGGTTCAGGTTCAGGGGTTATCGTGGGTTAATGTGCTTTATTCTTTTTTTTTTTTGTGGGCGGGGCCAAGAAGTACTTGTAGTCTGTAACCTGTTCGCTTAGTTGTAGCTGACTTATTGTATATATATATATATATATATATATATATATATTTTTTTTTTTTTATGAAGGGGAGGCGCAACGCAGCGTTCGCCTCTTCCATTTAATCTCAGTCTACGTTCGCTTGCTCTGCCAGCCACCGCCCCCACAAACGTCATCATCATCATCAACATCATCATCATCATCATCTTCATTGAGCACATTTGTGGGGAAGGGGAGCGAGAAGCGAACTGAGAAGAAATCCAACAACAAAAATAACGACAACAAATAATGACAATTATGTTTTTTATATAAATCAGTCTATTTTTAGTTATACGAAATATGTATATATATATATATTTATATATATATATGTTGGAATCGCACAACTATCAATTGTAAGCACGCACACACATACATATTCATATATATATATATATATACATACATATATATATGTATAAAAAACACATTTTGTTTTTTTTTTTTTTTGTTTATTTTCTTATTATTTGATTTCGAAGTAACCACAAGAAAAATGTACTGAAGTTTTAGCTGTGATGTTTTTTCACTTTCTCACATATTTACAAAAAAACAAAAATAAAAAAATAAAAAATCCAAAATATATCTATGTAGAAATAGATACCGTTTGCACTGTGCAACAACTAATCAAAAAAAAAAAAAAAAAAAAAAACGCACAAAAATCACTCCATTTGAAAACGATTTGCTTGTTTACTGAATTCATTATTATATTATTATTATTATTATTATTATTATTTTCGTCACACTTTGCATAAGATATGAAGTACGAATGAAGCATCTCATAAATATGAAGAAAGAGAAATAGTTAAGTTGGATTACTATTTACACACTTCGACATATATAGTTATATAAGTAGGTTAAGTTTCCTATCGACTAAATTATTTTTAACGTATTTTTTTTTTGCTATTTTTTTTTTTTTTGTTTCCTTTGTTCGCCGACTAGTTTTTAGCACACGCCTAATTTATTTAACGAATTCATGCCAATTGTACATGCAAAGTTCATTGAAAATTTCTTCAAGTGTATAATTTTTACATTGAACAACATCGCATTCAACAACCAATAATTGTTAGTGTAAACATTTAAGATTTAAGCAATTGTAATGTTTATTGCTAGAATTATTATAAATATTCTAATTTCTTTTTGTAACTATTATAATTATTATTACTATTGTAATAATGATGCAACAATCGATTGTCTTTCCAAGGCAAAACGTTGAGAAACGAATATGTTTTTCTACTCTTCACGCCAACAACAACACCAACAACAACAGCAACAAACAACAAACAACAGCAACAAACAACAACAAGCAGCACGTTGAATTGATGTTCCTAGCAGCAACTAGCGCACTAAGATAATATCTATCTGTATCTGCATATGTATCTGTATCTGTATCTGTATCTGTCAGATACGCGTTGCACAATAAAAGATGCGAATGTATTTTTCTATATGCACCTAGAATGAAAATGCTAATTCAGTTGTTGATTGACATATGCAAAGAGTAACAAAAACAAAAACTAAACAAACAAAAAGCATATATTAAAAAAAGAAAACAAATAAACAAATAAACAATACAAAATACAAAATACAAAAGAATTGAAAACGATGCAGAAAATAAAAGAAACATTCATTTGTTTTCAAACGAAATAACATTTACAAAAACAAAAACATGCACAATTTCTTTTTATTCAATGGATGGGCTATAAAAATAATCCTGGCAAAGCATTGAAGCTGTTGCCACTTTCAGTTTATCATTAATTCAACGGGATTCAGTTTATAAAAATATGACAATTTTAAGTTTGATTCCAAATTGATTTATTTGAATTTCAATTGTAGCATAATTACGAAAATCGGTTCAGTTTTGATAAAGTTGTGGATTTAGCTGATTATTGCTTGCTACTGGTCAAAGCATCAGTCAATCAATCAATCAGTCAGTCAATCAATCAATCAATCAGTCAATCAATCAGAACCGTTCTGTTAATAATCTAGATCAAATTGAGAACCTATTCCAAATCTCAGGCATTAACTGCATCCATAAGGAGCAGGGAACAGGGAGCAGGCAACGGGCAACAGCTGTACATGTCACCTTCATAGCCATGATGCGCCCCAAAAGCCATCTCGAACTGGGCCACTCAATTTGGGGCCAATGCAAGATGTGAAAGTGTTCGTTGAACAAACCAAACCAAAGCAAAATACAGAAAACAACAATGAAACGAAACAACAACAAACATCAGCAATTGTAATGCAAACATAATCTTGAGGTTGCTTGTTGTGAGTAGCTCAGTTCAGATTAGGGGGCGGGGGTGGCAGTGGGGGGGGGGGGGGCAGACTGTCTGCTGTCTGCTGTGTGCACAGCTGAGGCACAAATAATAAATTATTTGCTCAAGTGAGCAACCAGGAAGTGGTGCCCCAAGTCTTGTCACCCAACGCCAATCAATCGCTAAAAAAAGACAGCGACAAACACAGCAACCAAAATAATGTTAAAACTTGTAAATATATATTTATATATATATATATATATATATGTGTGTGTGTGTGTGTGGGTATGTAAGGAGTATGCAGTAAAGAAAGGGATCTTGATTTCAACATCTGACAAAGGTTAACTCTGAAGACATTGTTTCTTTGTCTTACTTTAAACGCTGACATTGCAATTTGGTCTTTGTTCTCTCTCTCTCTCTCTCTCTCTCTCTCTCTCTCTCTCTCCTCTGTGTGTGTGTGTGTGTGTGTGTGTGTGTTATTGTGTGCGTGCGTGTGTTGCAGTGAAAGTAGAAAGTGATTTAGATGACGAAATCTGTAAATTGGTTGCGCTTGCTCTTTTGCAAATTAATTGATGAACTGCGCAAAGTGAAGCAAAGTGTCCCTCACTACACCACCCTCCCCAACCTAACTCCACCCACCCCCCCTCATCCTACTGTATTTGTTTTTTATATTCGTTTTTTGTTTCTTAATTATCTTCTACTTTTTTGTGCATTTCGCTGCTCACCCCTTTTATACAGGCGAAAGCTTGTGGGAGGGGTCTGGGGAGGGGGGTAAGTTGGCGGGGACAGGTGAACTGCGAAACGTTAGCAGAGCAGCTATCATTTGACGTATGAAGGCGATCGACTAAATATAAATTGAATGTTCGTGTTTGGCACATTTGTGCGAAAAATCGCATCGATTGTTTTTAATTGTACAAAAGACATGTCCGAAATGTGTTTAGACAACTGACGATAAAAACACGGCAGGCAAGCGTAAATTTATAATACAAAGTAGTAGCATGCAAGCATTTACATATATATATATATATATATATATATATATATGTATGTATGTGTGTGTGTGTTACACCCTCACCCTATTCCTCTACAATAGAGCAAGAGAGAAATAAATAAACCATAATAAGCATTGCTTGAATGTGTGCGTGTTTCTTTCTATCTATGTGTGCACACACATACATACATATACACAAATACATATGCATGTATGTATTATGCAATTGGAATCTGTTGAAAACGAACACAGATTAACTAAGCAATTTATGGCGAATTATTTGAATAGTTTCCATTTTCCATTTGCCATTTTCCATTTGTCTGAATTGTGTACATTTCTAGGACGCGTTTTTTGGCTGCAAATGTGATTAGAATTGAAAAATACAAACGATTAAAAAATGTAATCATTCATGAAACAATATGCGACTGCAATCCTTGAATGTAAATATGTATGTATTATAAATACAAATATACATAGTCGATAATGAACAGTACAATGTGTGAGATAATTTGGCCAAGACGTGAAATCCATTTAGTTGAGAATACACAAATCTTAGATATGTGTAAGCTTGGAGCATTTCAATTTATTGAAAATCCTGACTGCTCAAATTTACCTCATGATTCATAGCCGTGTGTTTGCGGTTAGGCTAACAATGTATAATATATGGTATAAGCCATAAATTTTCGATTTAACCAAATATGGAAAAGACGGCCGAACTGACGTCGGCGTGAATCATGTGCGCCCCATCATTTCTTCAACGAAAATGTTGAATGTCGTAATAAAATAAAGATTATTTTAAATATCATTTCATTTTCAACGGAATAACAAGTTTTGCAACACAATTTACAAAGTTAAACAAGAAAAAAAATATATATTTTAATAAATGACGAAATGCTGAGTTTGACTCATTGCTAATTTTACATAGGATCGACAGTTCGTCCATTTATTGGTGAAATGAGTGCGTGAGTACCCCTACTGGTGAGCAGAACGTGATTTGTTATGGAAGCGCGCAACACCTGCAATTGTTGGCGCCTATGCTTGTCCATTATACAACATCGAAATCAAACAAAACAATAACAACAACAAAAACAATAACAATAACAGCAACAAAAGCAACAACAGCAACAAAAACAAAAAGAAAATAAATCGTAAACAATACCGAATACAACGATGTGTTGTGCATACTTGCACATACCCATGTGTGTAAATACATACATACAAACATACAAACATACATATATATATATATATGCATGTATGTATGTGTGTGTGTGTGTGTATGTATGTATTACGAGAATGTACATATTTGAAACTGATGCCGGCCAAATGTCGTCATTTTTGGTCTTCGGTGACGTGATTATTTGTGGAGCCATTGATTTGTGACTTTGGCTAAGTTTGGCGATTAACCGGCCAAATGACATAATTTTCCACACCCAACGTTTGTGTTTTTGTATGTGTCAAACTGTTGTGACTATTTCAAATTTGCAGACAATCAAGTTCAATTCGAATTCAAATTAAAAATCAAATTCAAATTGTATGCAATTTTTGTAAAATACACATTCTTTTGGTGAGCAAATAGAAATGGTCTCAAAAGAGTTCAACAACCGTTCGTTCGGTCAACTGACAAACTTTGTTTTATTTGGTAAGAGAGAAAGTAAGAGAGAAAAGCATACATCAATTTGATGGTAGAGTAGCCAGTAAAATGTTTGCGAATACTGCAACAAAGAACAATAGATAATTGAAAGTCGTCGTTTAGTCAATAAATATAGATGTAAATATATACATATATATGTATGTATATTTATATATTTATTTATTTATTTATTAATTTGTCAACTAAAGTCAGTCGACACCAAAAATACAAAAATTAAAAATTGGAATTAAATTAAATTTAAAATAAAATTAAAATTTTAAATAAATTACAAAATAATGAAATATTTATAAGATATATAACAATGTATATTTTTTATTATTATATTTTTTTTTTTAATTTAGATTTCTAAGATTTATGGGGTATAAAACAAAATGGTCCAACATTTGTTGCAAGAATTGGGGAAAACCTAGAAAAACCCAATCAGAGCAACAATAGTTAGTAAGAAAATAATTAGTAAGAATTAGTTAAGATCCACCACCTGTACATGCAAAAAAGTTAATCTCTAGATAAGACATTTAGAATTGAGTTTTTAATTAGAGAAATGGAGGACTCTGGATTGATTACATGATATAGTTTATTATAATCATTACAGAGTACTCGAAACGGTTCATGCAAGGAATAGTTAGTAGTACAACGATTAAGAGAAAGTGGGAGTTAATAACGAGACTGTCTAGAGGGTACAGAAAAATTTATTTGGCTCATCAACGCAGTTGAGTCGATTTCGCCTTTAAGTAATTTTACAACAAACATAACTCCTAACATAACACGACGATTAGTTAAGGAAGGAAGGTTAACAAGAAGAAGCCTACTTGAGTATGGAGGCAGTACACCCCAGTCAAAAAGTAGAAAATTATATATAGACATATGCTTCACACAAAAGTGCGTAAAAGATTTATCATGTCTTCCGAAAATATTGCCATGAAAATATGTTTATGTTTGGCATAACTCAAGCGTAAGTCGTCTAGGGGCCAATTGTGGTCACATACATAATTCTTAGCTTGTGTCTTTTTATTTTCAACTATAGGAATACTAACTTATAAATATATGTATGTACATATGTATATATGTATGTGCCTGCATAGTATGTATCTAGTTGTGATTTATTGCAAATTGTGCATAAATCAGCTGAAAATGCCTGAAATGTGCTTGTGGTCAAGAGTCAACAACTTCCAGCTACAAATCTAAGGAAAAACTATGTGAAAAATGTTGCAAGCATCCGCGATGAGCACAGCTAACGAAATTGCTGTGTTGTTATTTTTGGAAAACTCGCGACAATAGAAATATATATTTATGTACATTTGTTGTTGTTGTTGTATGTATGTATGTATGTATGTATGTATGTATGTGTGTGTGTGGTTGTATCTTTTCTGCTCCAGTTTGGGCTACAACATACAGCTGATCATTTCGGCTGCCTTTCTCACTTTCGCTTTTGCATTTGGTTTGTTGCTCTTGCTATGTACATACCTACATTCATAAATACATTCATACATACATACATACATCCATTCATTCATACATACACCTATCAAAAGGGAAAGGCACTATTGCATTGTCAACGAAGCAGCTGGTTTCTTGATATGAACCGGAGCTGCTGGTTTTCTTCTCTTTATTTTGGGCGTTTGCTCTTTCTTCTGCTTCTGCTTCTGCTTCTGCTGGCGCTTCTTCTGCTTCTTCCCGCTCTGCTTCGTTGATGGTCCCTGGTTAGTTCCGTGAAAACGAAAGTGCAGCAATTTGTTAGCTGTTAGTTATTTGCTACCACACCACTCTCCCACCCCCATCCCCATCCCCATCCCCATTCCCACTAAACGAATTACCATCGACGCTCTGCTGAACTCCATTGAACGCTTAGACAAGTTGAAGGCTTTTGGTGGCTTTGGCCGGCTAAATAAACCCGCCTTGGCTGGCAATTTCATTTTGTTTATCGAACTTCGTTGTTTTAATTCGCAGTGAATACAACGAGTTGTATGCATGCGTGTGAAGAGTTGTGCAAGTTGCAAATGTATTTGCCTTTCACACCCATACAGACACAGACACAGACACACACACACACCCACCCACAACCAGCACCTACGCAACACTGTCTCCATTTTCAAGTTTCTGGGCCACAAACATGTGGGCCGCCCCAACAAACAGCATAAAATGCCCCTGGACAATTGACAACACTGCTGCTGCTGTTGCTGCTGCCGCTGCTGCTGCTGTTGCTGCTGCTGCTGCTGCTGCTGCTGCTGCTGCTGCTGCTGCTGCTGCTGCTGCTGTTGCCGTTACTGTTACTGTTGCTGCTGTTAGTGAAAGTTCAAGGCTGCTGTTGGCAACAAGTTCATCACCGAAATGTAAATAAATGAATACATGCATATGCAAATACATAATAATATACATACATACATACATACATACATACATACATACATACATACATATGTATGTACATAGAGGCATGCATGCGTGTGACTGTAAATAAATACGCACAAGGCATGTTTAAACATTGCTATTTGACAAAGTAAATATATTTGCATAAGCTTGTATTGTATGGATTGTTCATGGATTATTCGCATTTTCACAAATAACTTGCATTTTGTTTGCTTGTTTACATTTAATACTTAAGCACAACAAATGTTGACCGAATATTGTTCCTTCTTAAGCTCTTGTATTGAACACGTATACAAATATTTGCACATGGGTGCATGCACCTTATAAACATTTAACTGAACCTTTACTTCGGCACTTTGACTCTTGACCTACGTTTATCAAATTCATTTATTGTGTTGCATTTCTCAAAATGACTTCAGATCCCATTGCCTAGCACATTCGTGAATAGTTCATCAAAATATTTAAATAGTCGTTATTTGAAATAAAAAAATATATATACCCGATCTATCCTAAAATATTTTTTTAAACATTTTTTCGGCTGGCTATGAATGCGGTTTTTTTTTTGATACTACTTAAATATAACTATCAACATGGAAACAAAAGTTGCCTATATAATAATTATTTTATATACATACATGTATGTATATATATTTTTTTTTCTTTCATTACAGCAATAAAAACATGTAATACAATGTTTCTCGGCGTCGTGTGCACTCTTAATTGATTTTCTCAAATATCGTGCGCATTATATTTATTTTCTGTCTTTCGTTGCAGCCATCAACTAAACATTAATCTCAAACTCGACAATATTTCCACCTGGCTAATGGGCCTAATGGGCACATATTTGTTTGTGGCTTTTCATACATAGTATGTTGGTGAACAAAAAAAAAAAAAAAACACTCTGATAGCTAAACACTAACTCCTTTAGTGATCAAAATTATGAAATACGAGCGAATCATAGCGGCAATAAAAAACTCGTTTAGTGGCAACAGCAACAAACTCCCTTGGTGGCCATGTGGCGCCACCTGCCGCCAGGCAAAAAAACACATTTGGCCAAAATCAGCGTCAAAACTTAATTTGTCCATCAGACTCTGTGTTGACAGTTGATCCATCTTGTCATGCGACTTTCAATACAACTATACAATATTAACAAATTAAGAGAAACAAAAAAAGTCTAGTTAACAAAAAAAAACCTCGTGGGCTGAAATTAACTGCAATTTGTTTGGCGTCTCTGTGAGATTGTTGCATGTTTCTTGCATATTGCATGACGATAATATATCATTTTTTTTATGTCGTAGGCGGTCTGCATTTCCTCAACATTGCTCAATCCGGAAAATTTGAAGAGGTTTGAGTAAAGCACGTACAGGCGCCGTTGTGGTTGAGTAATTGCAAACATAGTCATAAATACATATTCATTATGGATGGCTACTGAAAATACATATATAATACTCGCCATTTTTGCTCATCCATAGTTAATTTAGGTGTTTGTTGTGGGTGGCTTGAAAAGATTTAAGATTAAAGCCCAAAAAAAATGCTCTCTCACGCAAGACGAAAATTTGAATACCCCTGGCAAGTTTATAAAAAGTCTGTTAAGTGCTTATGTTTTTATGGATTTGAAATCATAACGATCACCATAACGATCACCATAAATTAATTTTAACTAAACTAAAATTGTACAGCGTATTTTTGGGATGAGCAATAAGAAGTAAACCAATTTAGGAAAAAAGTTTTAAAGCATACTTTTAGGATAAAAACGATCCAAGACAATTGCTTTTTTAGAACAACACCTCAAAATCGATCATATCCTTACAGATTTTCAAAGGACAAA
Source organism: Drosophila mimica (assembly GCA_037043585.1). Lineage (NCBI taxonomy): Eukaryota > Metazoa > Arthropoda > Insecta > Diptera > Drosophilidae > Drosophila > Drosophila mimica. The sequence continues at coordinate 1,485,484 of JBAMBE010000748.1, forward strand.
GTGCGTTAGAAAGACAAAGACCAACTCTATCGAACTGTACTCAAAGATTATGGAGTCAGCCAAGGTTCCGAGAATCTTATAGAGGCAATAATAATTACAGCATTGCTTAATATCATTGTTTTTAGGATTACAATGTATTTAAATATATATAAAGTATTTGTGTGTGTATGTATGTGTGTGCATGTATGTGTATGTATGTCGAAATCGTGCAAAATGCTTATGTACACATACATACATGTCTGCTAAACTGTATTAATTTGTATTAGAGTATCTTGCTTAACGATACGGAACAACAAAAAATATAATCGCCCAATATAATAATAAGAATAATTACTATAGTTACTACAATTTTAGGAAATTTAATATAAAACAAGAAGAACAGCAGCTCAACTTGATATTAGCGATTCCGCTGAACTTTGTGGACTTTTTTTTCTTTGGCTGCGGTAGCATTGGCTATGGCTATAGCTATGAATCTATCCAGCTATTGTTGCAATGCTCGCGAGCGCGTTTGGAAGATATTTGTCTTTACTTTGGCCTAAGATGACGATTCTTGATGCTCGGCAGCTATTTTAATTGGTGGCCGACGTCGATGTTGTTGCTGCTTGCTTGTATATGATGCCAGTTATTTCACCATCCTTTTGTATGACACAGCGCCTGATTAAAGCAAAAATAGGAGACAAGTTTGTATGAGACCGTTAAGAATACAACTAGCTGTGCACACATTTCTAACTTACTTATTGCCACTGTACAAACAAATGGTTGCAGGAACAGTGCTGTTTGGCTCCAGTTTGGCCACCTGCTCAGAAATGGCCATTCCAATACCGGATACATTGGGATTGATATTGCCCTTGGCTATTGACGGATTACGAAAGCAAAATAAATTTTCTTGTATGCGTACGCATGTATTTTATATTTTATATTACTCACCGCCCAAGCACAAACCTTGCCGATTCGCCAGTAGTGCACCCACCGTGTCCTGTTGTGTTACGCTGCAAAGCAACAAGTTAGTAATTGATAGATAAAGTGCTTATAATGCAGCACGTACATTTCGCTCAACACTTTTTCCAACTGCTCTTCCATTCTGTTCTCTTCTAATATCACAATTGTCCCGAACACTAGTACAAAATGAAAACAATGAATAAACCAAAACAATGCCTGTAAAGAACTTAACTATCGATAAGTGGCTATCACAATATCGGACTGCCAACTCACTCAGAAGTGTTGCACAATGTGGTTAGAACAAGCATCTTGCGCCACTTTATAATTTGACCAACACTCACGCAATTTTAAATCAACTATTTAACTGAATTAATTATTCAGGCAGTTTTGTTAATTTCTTCTCATTTGTATTCATGTTGATTTTCTTTCAAATAAAATTAAAATGCGCGAGCCGTGCAATTAATAAAATATTTATTGTATTTTATTGAATGTCTTATGCTCTATGATAGTTGTGTGGAGCACGCCATTTGGAATAACTGTTGACAATGGTTGCGACTTCAGAAGCGCGTCATCGGCTTGGATGCGTACTTTTACGTGTGTTCAAAATATATATATATATATGTATGGATGTGTATAGATAGATATTGTAAACAAAGTTTTAATGCAAAATGCAAATAAATCGCTGCAAAAAAAAAAAACCAAATAAAGTATGTATTGATACTATATATATACTATTCTACTACTGCCGACAGATAGTGTATCTATGTATGCATCTGTGTGTGTTATGTGGCATTAAACGATCTCGTATTTCTCCACAAAGAGCATCGTTTCGCTTGAATACTTAACAGACTCATCATTATCCACGTGAACAACATCTAGCGCGCTAATGGCCGCATACGGCGTCTTCGAGACAAACGATACTTGCAAGGGGAAGAAGTCGCCCGGTATGGAAGCACTGCAGCTAAATTCCATCGAGCCAGACTTGTTGGCCTCATCAATAACGGGTATCTGCCACTGCAGCACATGTTTCCGTGCATCATAGTTGTAGGTGCCATCGAATTCGGCTACTGAAGGCTGCACGTTCAGGCTGCGCATAAAAACGAAATTCGATTTTAGCAACTCGAAAGATGGCACATTAAATATAATCAAATAATTACGGCAATGGTATAACAATGGCGACATCCTGCAACTCCAGATGCAGTGTCTCCAGTTCGTATTCAATGTTGACATCGCAACCGCCTTCTCCATTGTCTGAGGGCCAGCAGTTAACTGTGTTAATGAATTGAACGGAGACAGAAATACAAATTGTGAATCAGATTCGCCATCGCAGAGATCAGGAGAAGTGCTCACTGGTTAATGGTATGGCCGATTCGTCCTGCGTTATGAAACGCCACTTGAGCACACCCACATCGGTGTTGAGGGGAAACGGCTTGGCTGGATTCTTGAGCCCGATCATGGCGCGCGATTTGAACAGTTCCTTGTCAACGTTTGGATGTGTCTGCAGCTGAATGCCTTGTGCATCGTTATTGGCCAGCTTCACCTTGATACGTCCCAGATTCTCATCGGTAATGCGCAGCGTTAGCAAACCAGTTAGCTCAAACTGCTGGACGCCACCATCACGTCCTAGACGCACCACCAGCTTATCCTCCATTTTGAGATGCACACTTCGAAAGAAAAAAACCATCGCATACAAATTTACACACTTTCAAGCTGGATCGATTTAAGCTATCGATATACCTTTCTGTATGAATATCCGCTGAGATTTTAGCTTTTGCCGCTGCACTGGCATTGGCCGCTGCGCCGGAGCTGCCAGGTGCAGCCGCTGGTGCCAGATTGGAAATCTTCTCGCCCTCGCTTTTCAGCTGATCCACAAAACTGTCCACATCCTTGGACTTGCCTCCCAGCTTGAGCGCATTGCGTGAGACGGGCTTCCTGTACACAAAAGAGATCAATTACAAATTAGGATAGGCTTGAGAGGTATTGATCAATGATTTCAACTGACTGGGCCGCCTTGACTGTCACAATCTTCGCCTCCGACTGCACAAATGATGAGTTGCCACCACTTGCAAGGGAGCCGCCGCTGCTGCTGCCAAACCCGGAGTCGGAACTGAAGCCGCCACTGCGTCCACTCAGCGAACCCATTGAGGGACCGCCACGTTTGTTGGCCTCCATGCGTTGACGCTGCAGTTCTTTGGCCTTCTCGCGCATCTTTTGGCGTGCCTCGCGCTCTTGGGTCAGGCGAACAGCTTGATACACCTTCTCCTCGTGCGAGTCCATCTCCACAAATGTCTTGATCTGCGCCAGATTCACGCTCTCCCTGTAGCCAAGCGCAACGATCTCATCAAAGGCGAATATCAAATTAAATGCATTCTCCACAATCTCCTTTTCGTCCAACGAATGAGAGTACTCCGGAATCTGCACACATTAATAACAAGTGTAAGCATATGTAACATTAAATAGAATCAGTTCATCACAATACGAATATGCACTGCTTTTCTCTATATATTTATCAGGGTGTCAAACCAATTCCGATTCCGATGCTGGTACGTAAAGTATACAAATTCTTCAAAGGATAACGGTATTATTCGAAACTTGTTTACTGTATTCGGATCAGGATCATCAGTCGAGTCGATCTGACCCTGTCAGTCTGTCTGTCCGTATATATACCAGCTTGAGCAGAGATACATTCGCCTACATACATAAACGGGACCATAAATATGTTCCGATACGGTCTTCTCGGCACAAAGAATACAAGTTATGATTTCGCTGAATTTATGTTATGGATTGAATTTCAATTCTGAATTTTAATAGGTAAACATGCGGTTCCGATTCCCATTCCAATTGCGGTTTGACACCCTGGTATATATAATCCGAAGTGACAACTGGACGAGTCCTCACTTGGCTATTTAACATTGTCTTTGTCATTGTACGCACCACTTTTGAGAAGAGGCGAAGCGTCTCCAAATCCTCCAGTATGTTGCTGGCCTTTGTGGTTATCAGTAGCATGTAGAGCTTCTCCATCGGCTGGTAGACGTAGCGCACCGAGTCCGTTTCCACATACGTATGCTGCTTGCCGGCGGTCATTAGTTTGGGGAATGCTGCCAGCAGACCCTCGATGCGCGCCTTCGTCATCTCAACGAACTGACGTGACAATATAACTGTTCACGTGTATGCGAAAGAGTGTTTTTGTGTGTGTGTGCATTTGTTGGATTCAATGTTAATATACGCAAAAATATATTGTGCAAAGCTTTGCTTACCTTTGCCATTCTTTGTGCAGACTGCTGCGGCAATGAGTACCTGTAGGGGATAAGAACAAGAGAAAGAAAAAATGGTATGTGAAAGATAAGCCAAATAGCCGACGTTGACGCGTACGCAAGTGTGTGTGTGTGCGTGTGTAAGCTTACCATTTTAGTGCAGCGTTTGGTGGTAATCGGCTAGTGAATACTTGCAAATTGATTATTGCAAATGCGTAGTTGGTGCACTCAACTTATTGATTTCGGATGATCAAAACAAATTGTTTGTCAAACAACAATCGGCAACCGCGTAGCGTAGCTGACGTGTTCGGTTCTGCAACTAAATGTTTACGATTGCGTGCGTATGTGTGTAAGTGATGACAGCAGCGGAATTGTTGATGTCACAATTGCCAATTGTCATCAGCACCCATTGCCAGCGACTTGCAGACAAAAATAATCAGTTAGATTATGTTTATGTGCAACGCTAAGCTTTTTATACGTGCAACATTGGCAATGTTAATTTGTTATGCGGCTTTTTAATTCAAAAAACTACCTACAGAGGCAACCAAATGGCTGGATATTCTGACGTCAATGTTGCCAGTTTTGAGTATATCGAAATCGTGACCACATCGATAACCCAAATATCGATTATTGCTGCTTCAAGTAAATAAATTGTCCCACACTAAAAATTGATAATTTCAAAAGAATGTTTTTTTTTAATCATAGAAATATAAACAGTTAACGGTAATACACGAATTTTGTACTCTTAGTCTTCCTCATCATCTAATGTTAATATCTCCACTCTGCTAGTGACCTCAGCCGATTCGTCTGCCTGAACTTTGGCCTTCACCTTGGCATACTCCGCACCCAGAATGCGCATCACCTCCGGAGCAGTAAGATTGGGTCGCTTGTATTTTTGGAAATTCTCTTTAACAAACTTGGCGAAACCTGTCGCCTCCCGCACCGGCGTCGGAACCATATTTCCGAATTTGTCTTTCTTGTTCAAGAACAGGTCGATGGGTCCACGGCAAATGCTGCAACGTAAATGCTCCACCTTGCGAGATCGTGAGTGTGCATGTGAACTGTGTAAGAACTTTATTATTAATAATTCGATTCGTATGCTTGTGCAACTTACGCTGTGTTACAGCTAACACATTTATACGTGTACTTGAACTCAATGTTGTAGTCATGACACACTCGAACCGGTGGCAGATCGGGAAACTTTTTATTGGCAAGCTGAGCCCAGCGCTTCCAAACGGCACCATGTCCGCCATGACCATCAAATACCCAGGCAGCCGCATGGCACAGCTCATGGATTAAGGTGCAGCGCAATCTGTCCGCACTGGTCAGCACCTTGGCACTCAGCTCCACAACGCTGCTTCGCAGCTGCCCTCTGTAAAAAAAAAAAATTGCAACTTTAAGATATCCAGATACAGATACATGATTGAAGGATGAATTAATAGCTTCCCATTGCCATTCGATAGCTACCTTTGTTTAGTTTTGCACCTGCCCGCTGTGTTGCGCAGCAGCTTGGACCAGGTAATTGGGACTTGGAGTTTATTATTGGCGACCTGGGCGTTGAACATGTCGTATAGGCGCATCGCCAGCTGCTCCTTGTTCTTGGCAAAGTTCTCTCGATAAAAGAATGCCTCGTTGTCGCAACGTTCACGACTTATATCTGCCTCCAGCGACTTCATGAAGCTGCATTTGCCTCGTGGCATAGGCTTTGTTGTACGCTGTACTGTTTTCGTTTTGGCAGGCGGTGCAGTCTGCGGCGTTGGTAGCTTAAAGATGGGTTTCCTTTTTGGCGTTTTTCGAGGAATGCCCAGCTGTTTTTTTACCTCCATCAAACGCCTGTGCACCGCCGTATCCGGCAAATAAAAGTTCTCCAGGTCGTCCAGGCAGCTCGTGTCGAGCGCTTGATCCACAATACGCACTGCTTCTTCGTCTGTCTCAAAGCCCGTATTCGGCGTAAATAGCTGGCGGCGTGTCGGAATCTGATCCGAAGGCGTTGTAGGCGTTGCAGGCGTGGCAGGCAACTTGGGTTTATCGGAGGCGCGACAGGTGCGCAGAATGTCATCGAGTCGTTTTGGAAATTTGGTCACTGCAAACGATGCACAAATGCATAAAAATGATTGAATAATAAGTTTTCACATGTATACTTACAGGCAGCTCCTTCATCAGGATTGCAGACTACCTCTACCTCGGCCTTGGTTAGATCCAAGTAGGTCAGATTGCCGTCATTACCGGCATTGTCTGTGCTTTCTGATCCTGTCGCGTTGGCATCCTCATCATCGGAGGCATCACTGCCGCTGTCCGTATCAACCAAAGCCCGCCAGCGTTCCTCATGTATGTGATTGGTGCGGACAACCTGCGTAATGGGTCGCCTCTCCGTTCTTGCTGCCTTGGGCAGATGCGTCGAATTGAGCTTAGAGGAATGCACGTCTCTCTTGACTACAACATTATATAAAAAAAATAGAAACGATTCGAGTCTTATTGTAATTTCTACGTACAGAGACTAAAGTCGCCCAGTGCACTCTCGTTGGGCGCTGTAAGTGGCGGCGGCGGCAGTGGCATCCGTTTCTTAGCTGTTGTCGCAGCTGGTCGACGTGCTCTCGGCTGTCGCCTGATCTCGTTCAGGGCATTGCAGTTTATGCCTGTCGATGTCGATGACGATCCTGTTTTTGTTTTTGCTACAGTTTTGCCCCTGCTGGCGCTGGGGTGTTTAAGAATGTGTATATTCTCCGGTGTTTGCCAGGTTTTGCCGTACAGTTCATTCAACAGCTTCTCAGCGTTCGTCAAAAATTGCTCATCCTCTGAAGCGTCGTCACCGAAAATTGAACTCTTATGTTCCTGTGTCTGTGTCTTGGACTGTTGCTTATCATGTGCCTGATTCTCTGGCTCCACATAGCTCACTTCAGCCTCCTGCTCCTCGGCTGGTGCATCCTCGGACTCCGCCGAGCTTGAATCCATTTTGGGTATGTGGATTTTAATATTAATTTTGGCCGATATATTAATGCTGCTCACTTGTATGCCCACATCCGTCCCTGTTTCTGCTGATGAAGCCGAGCTGGGCCGGGCGGGAGATGGTTCCAGTTCTATGCTCGTCTCCGGTATGGTTTGGTCCAAGTGGGTGGAATCAGACAGCGGCTCGTCTATGTCGGGCGTGTTCACCTCGGCACCATCAGGCGCCAGTCGCTTGCTGCTATTTGTTACCAGCTGCTCTTCGGAGGAGCACAAAGTATTAATCTCGGTATCGTTATCCGCCAATCTCTTGCTGTTATCAAGCTGCCCATTGGGCACAGATGTAGGCGTCGTCGTGATCGTGGTCATGGTCATGTGCGTGCAATCGACGTCGAGCAGACTCATGGACTCAGTATCAGCGCTGGCTAAGCGCGTATGATCCCCAGACATATTCGTCTGTCCACGACGAATCATTGCACGCCTTTCAAAGGATACGTCACGCAGAAAAGCCTCAATCCGCTTCACCTTGCCATTGGAGAGACGAACAGCCTGTGGCTCTGGAGCAGCTGTAATTGCTAGATGTCCGCTAACGGCCATGCCTGACTCCGTCTCTGACTCCTGGTGGCGCTGTTTCTCCATTGGAACACACTCGCTGTCACTGGTATCGGATATAATAATGCACGATTCGTCATCGTCATCTTCATCTAGATCCTCGTCAGTCGTCGAAGATATGCAAATAGAAATCTGCGGAGGGTCCGGTTTTACTGTCAAATTGTATATCTCTGCAGATAGGCGCTCCACATCCGCATCAGCATCTGCATCCACTGTGCGCTGGGTGTATCCCTCGGCGCTCAGCTGCAGTGCCTCCATATAATCTGAGACATCGTCTCTCGATACCATTGACGACTGCTGCCGTCCCATTTCACTTAATGATGAGGAGTCGCTCTGCAGCAATGGATGCTCAGAAGCTATTTTATCCAATTTATTAAGTTCGGTCAATAGTTGGCGACTATTTTGTTGCTGATCCCGATTTGCAGATTGCTGCTGCTTCTTCTTGTTGGAAAGTGTCAGTTTCGCAAATTTTTCTTTTAGAGGCACATTTACCGTCGTTGGATCCACCGTTCTGAACAATTTAAATACACTAGGATCCGCCATCTTGCTGGTGTTGCTTAAATTAACTGTTAATCAGAAGAGGAACACAAAAAAAAGGAACCGATAACAAAATACAAATACAAAAAAAAAGAAAAGAAAAAGCAACGCTTAGTGATGGGTAGCTTCTATGAACTAATTCTTGATTTGCTGTACAATTTTTACCGAAATTTAAATTAAAATTTTTTTTTTTCAGATAAATTTATAAAGAATTTTTAAAACTTTTTGAGACTGCTCAGTAAATGATCAAATCAGAAATGAGTTCGCTCAAGTTTGATTCAATGAACAATGATCAGTGTGTGTGTGTGCATGCGTAAACTTACCATTTTAGTGCAGCGTTTGTTGGTAATCGGCAAATTTATTGTTGCAAATGCATTGATGTTCTCAACTTATTGATTTCGAATGATCAAAACAAATTGTTTGTCAAACAACAATCGGCAACCGCGTTGCGTAGCCGGTGTTCGATTCTGCAACAAAATGTTTACGATTGCGTGCGTATGTGTGTAAGTGATGACAGCAGCGGAATTGTTGATGTCACAATTGCCAATTTGAGTATATCGATATCGTGACCACATCGATAATTGCTGCCTCACATAAATAAGTTGTGCCATACTAAAAACTGTTAATTTCAAAAGAATATTTTTTTTTAATCATAGAAATATAAACAGTTAACGGTCCTCATCATCTCATGTTAATATCTCCACTCTGCCAATGACCACAGCCGCTTCGTCTACCTAAACCTTGACCTTCACCTTGGCATACTCCGCACCCAGAATGCGCATCACCTCCGGAGCAGTAAGATTGGGTCGCTTGTATTTTTGGAAATTCTCTTTAACAAACTTGGCGAAACCTGTCGCCTCCCGCACCGGCGTCGGAACCATATTTCCGAATTTGTCTTTCTTGTTCAAGAACAGGTCGATGGGTCCACTGCAAATGCTGCAACCGAAACGCTCCGCCTTGCGAGGTCGTGAGTGTGTATCTGAACTGTGTAAGAACTTTATTATTAATAATTCGGTTCGTATGCGTGTGCAACTTACGTTTTGCCGCACCCAAAACATTTAGCCGTGTACTTGAACTCAATGTTGTAGTCATGACTCACTCGAACCGGTGGCAGATCTGGAAACGTTTCTTGGGCAATCTCAGTCCAGCGCCTCCAACCGGCACCATGTACGTCATCACCATCAAATACCCAGGCTGCCGCATGGCACAGCTCATGGATTAAGGTGCAGCGCAATCTGTCCGCACTGGTCAGCACCTTGTCACTCAGCTCCACAACGCTGCGTCGCGGCTGATCTTTGCTAACATAAAAAAAAAAAATTATTGGCCAACCCTAGAAAATTGCAACTTTAAGATATCCTTGCAGATATATGAATGAAGGCTGAATTAATAGCTTCCCATTGCCATTCGATAGCTACCTTAAATTGCACACGCCCCCTGTTTTGCGCAGCAGCTTGGACCACATAATTCGGACTTCGAGTTTATTATTGGCGACCTGGGCGTTGAACATGTCGTATAGGCACATCGCCAGCTGCTCCTTGTTCTTGGCAAAGTTCTCTCGATAAAAGAATGCCTCGTCGTCGCAACGTTCACGACTTATACCAGCCTCCAGCGACTTCATGAAGCTGCATTTGCCACTTCGTTTGTCATCATTACCGCGTGGCATTGGCTTTTTGGTACGTTCTACCCTTTTTTTTTTGGCAGGCGGTGCGGTCTCCGACGTAGGTAGCTTAAAGATGGGTTTCCTTTTTGGCGTTCTGCGAGTCACTACAAACGATGCACAAATACATAGAAATTATTGAATAATAAGTTTTCACATATATACTCACCGGCACCTCCTTCATCAGGATTGCAGCCTAACTCTACCTCGGCCTTGGTTATATCCAAGTAGGTCAGATTGCCGTCATTACCGTCATTATCCGTACTTTCTGATCCTGTCGCGTTAGTATCCTCCGCATCGGAGGCATCACTGTCGCTGTCCGTATCAACCAAAGCCCGCCAGCGTTCCTCATGTATATGGTTGGTGCGGACAACCTGCTTAATGGGTCGCCTCTCCGTATTTGCTGCCTTGGGCACATGCGCCGAATTGACTTTAGACAATAAGCAGTCAATACATAGAGTAAAAAAAAAGTTTTAGGATTTTTTGAGTCTGGGTCTCAGCAGAACTGGGTTCGCGTGTCGAGCAGCGAAACCATTACCGTCATTACCGTCATTGTCCGTGCTTTCTGATCCTGTCGTGTTAGTATCCTCCTCATCGGAGGCATCACTGTCGCTGTCCGTATCAACCAAAGCCCGCCAGCGTTCATCATGTTCCACATGCGCCGAATTGACTTTAGACACTAAGCAGTCAATACATAGAGTAAAAAAAAGTTTTAGGATTTTTTGAGTCTGGGTCTCAGCAGAACTGGGTTCGCGTGTCGAGCAGCGAAACGATTTCCGTCATTACCGTCATTGTCCGTGGACTCCGTCGAGCTCGAATCCATTTTGAACACAAAAAAAAAAGGAATTGATAATAAAATACAAATAGCTCGCGCGCGTTAACAAAAACAAAGAAGAAGCAACGCTTAGTGATGGGTAGCGTCTATGAATATGCGAATCTTGATTTGCTGAACAATTTTTACCAAATTCATAATTAATATTTTTCACAGGTAAACTTATAAAGAAATTTTGAAACTGTACAGTTAACTGTCAAATTAGATATGTGTTTGCACAAGTTTGATTCAATGAGCGGTTACTCAACACTAACTTATGTTTCTGCCTATCGATTAATTTTGATATTAGCCGATGAATTCAGAAATGACGTTATATCGCAGTAGCCGCAGTTTTGCTTGCAACACTAACAACAAAAGCAGTTGTAAGTTGCAATTTTTTTTGTGTTGGAGTAACTGTCTCAATGGCTCTCAGTGCCGGTGGCTCCTTCACTTCGAAGCTTGCCTTGGGCCTGTTGAATTTTATATTGGCCGTCTGTTCCGGCTGGGCACTCAAACACCACAGCAATGGGCGGCATGGATTGGCCGCATATGGTTTAATCTTTGCACACAGCGTCTTCTGCATATTGCGCTACACGCATCCCAATCCCGGCAATGTGCAGCGATGCATCTGCGAGCAGTCGCTCCGCTATGCACCGGTCATATTCGTTATGCTGATCATTGGCCAACTGCAGGGCATCGCTGGCGATATTCAATTGGGCGCCGGCATTAATTGGCGCTTCATCGTCCTGGCTTTGTATACAAGCATATTGACATTGAGCAGCTTGCGACGCTGCCTCAGCGAGAAGTCAACGCTGGCAATAATCTTGAGCCAGTTAGAGGGCTTAAATCTGACCATGTGCGTGCTGTGGAATGTGTATTGCCTGTGGCGCATTGCCATCATCGAAGATCACTCGTGGTCATTGGGACTGGCCATGTTGGTGCTGCTCAATCATTTCGTACTGTGGCGCCTAACCTTGCACTTCAACATCACAGCGTTGGAGGTGGAAACTGTGGGCATGTGCTTCTCGGTTATATTTGCGATCAATGCCACCCAGGAGCTAATTGAGGAGACCACCAGATGATGATGATGCTGATGATTGATCGAGCTTGAAAATTATCGACTTGTTAATTAACTGATTGATGCTGCATTTAGCGCGAAACTTTTAGATATTTTTATATATTGTACTTGTAATACTAACTTGTATTTTTAAGCGTTGATTTTTTATCTGTCAATCTGCACGATTCATTCAAATGGATTCCTAGTCAATAAACGATGGTTTCTATTTATGCAACCCATTTGAAAAATATGTGCTTTCTATTGGAGAAACAGGGCCAATTGGACTGCAAATGTGACCTGTGTTCTATTTAGTGGCTGATATATATATATAAATACATATATATAAATATATATATATATATAAATATATATATATATATGAATATATATATATAAATATATATGTGTGTGTAAAATACACTCTTTTTGTCAGAAGGAAATGTCTGTTCCCCAAACATTTTACAGTGTAAATCAAATCGCTTGAAAAGTAAGTTGCTAAATTAATTATAAGTTTTTATATATTTGTCTGCGTCATTTATTATAATTACTTAGATATACCAAAAAAAAAAAATAATACATCCTTAATGGGAAAGAAATATGGAAAAGGGTCTCACAACAAATTACGCTATTTAAAATGTTGCAAGACGCTTTCACTTCAATTGAAATCGAATCGATGCCAAATTACAAAAAGTACAAATAAAGTTAAGTATTCAAAAATGTGTAGTTTTAAGAAAGAAATAAAATAAAAGCGAATACAAAATATTGAAGAACAAAAAGAAACAAATCAATTTATTTATTACCACTAAGAAATGCTTGAGTGTGTGGGATGTGAGATGGGTGGGAGGAGGGGAGATGCTCTTAAGCGTGGGTATTGTCGTCCTCGACAAAATCCTTGGCCTGTTCGCGGGTCACACAATCAATGTGGCTGACCTTGTTGCGAAAACGTACACCATAGAATTTGTGGGCATTCTCCAACAGCTCCGGCCTGAATGTGGTGGTTATAAACTGGGCGGTGTCGCTCAGCTCGTGGATCATATCGGCAACAGCCTTGCGATGCATTGCATCCAGTGCCTGCAAGATTGGAACATTAATACAGATTAAGACAACCGTTCTAAGTGAAACTGCAGCATTGAATACCTGATCGATCTCATCAAATAGATAAAATGGTGCCGGATCGCATTTCTGTATGGAGAAGATGAGAGCGAGGGCGACGAGTGATTTCTGTCCGCCAGAGAGCTGATTCATTTCACGCATTTCGGCATCGATGCCCGTAAACGAGACGCGTATCCCGATGCCAGTGAACGCATCCGAATTGGCCACCTCCTTTTCCATTTCCTCGCCCTCGTTGTCCTTGGTCCTCAGTATCAAATAGCCAGCGCCTTGGGGCACCAGTTTCTTGAAGACCTTGGTGAAATTCTGGGCAACCTGACGGAATGTGAACTGTATGGCCTCCACCTTCTGCATCTCCAGCGACTGAATGAGCATATGGATCTTCTGATCGCCCACATCGAGCTCCTCCTTGCGCCTGTAAAGCTTCTCCTTCTGCTCGGAGAAACTGAGGAATTGATCGAGCGCCTTCTTGTTCACGTGGTTGTATTTCTTCAGATGCTGATTGGCCTTCTCCAGCTCCTTGAAGATGTTCTTCAGGGAGATGCGCGTGTAGGCGGCATCCACCATTGGCAGAGCGCCCAGACTGGCAATCTTCTCAGTACACTCGTCGATCTTCTGATTCAGCATATTCTCTTTGGTTGTCCATTTCTCCAGTTGTTTGCTATCCTTGTTGATGTTCTCCTCGGCCTCTTTCTCCTTGCGCACATGCGTCTCCAACTCCGCCTGCAGTTCCTTTTGCAGCTGGACAGCCTCATTGACCCGTTTCTCAATCTCCTCCAGATCCGCATTGACCTTCTTGATGCGTTTCTCCGTTGAGACCAGCTCCGTTTTACAGTTGTTTAGCTTGCGCTTGCGATCCTCCACAGAGATCTCCTGCAGTGCCTGGATTAGCTCATCGCGTCGCCGGAACAGATTGTTAATCAGCAAATTGTCCAGCTTATTTTTGCGCACCTCGAGCTGCATGCGCTGGGTGAACGCATCCTTGTTGTTCTGGTTGAGGTTACGTATATCCTCGTTGAGCTTATCAATCTCAAGCTGATCCTGCTCGGAGAGCGTTGACATTAGCTCCTGCTTGAGCTCCGCCTCCAGACTGGACTTGGTGCTATTCATCGCCTCCAGCGACGCCTTGCATTGTGCCAGCGATCGTTCCTTTGGCGCACGATATTTCTCGATGCGCACCAGTTCCTCCTTCATCAGACGAATCTCGCCCTGCACCTTCTCGAAGACATCCTTCGATTTGCCCTGTTTCGTTTCCGTCTTCTGCATCTCAGAGACAATCGAGTTAATGTTGTTCTCTGTCGACTTCAGCTCGTTGCGCAACTTGCTCAGCTTCTTCTCGAATTCGGTAATCTGTTGCGTGTACTCCGTGCGCTTCTTCTGCATCTCCAGCCGCGAACGCGACGTATTGAAATAGCCGCCGGTGAGGGAGCCCTTCGACGACACCTGATCCCCATCGAGAGTGACACAATCGAGCCCGGTGCTCTTCGCCAGCTCCGTGGCACGCTCCAAGTTGCGACAAATGAGTGTCTTGCCAAAGATATAGCGGAGCGCCTTATCGTGCTGCTCATCATATTTGAGCTTCGATATCATTGGTATCGAGTCCGGATCATCCGGATAATCGTGTATCTTCACCTGGAGGCGATTCAATGGCATAAATGTCACCTCGCCGGGCAACTTCAACTTGTTCATCTCCTTGAGGATCTGGGTGCCCTCGTATTCCGACTCGACAATGTGATGGAACAGGCGATTCGCTGCAGTTACTTCGACGGCCGTATAGATCGTCTTGTCGCAGCTAAAGTTCTCGATAACCGGACCGTAATAGGCACGGGCTATCGCCGCAGATTGGCCGCCGCGCTCCACGAAGCTGTCAAGCACTTTGCGCACGGAGTCGCAGCCATTCAGGATAGGTTTGCCGGCCATGCTGCGCAACGCTTGATCGGCACGAGAGAGCTCCTCCTTTTGGGTCTGCAGCTGCTGGGTCATTTGGGTCTCCTTGCGCCACAGTTCGTTACGCATGGATTGATGCTGATCCTTGGTCTTCTTCAGTTCGTAATATTTCTTGTTGTGCTCATCGATTTGAAGGCGCAGCTGCTCCAGCTCCGACGAGTGCTCCTCAATCTTTGTGCCCAGATCCTTTTCGGAGGTGGCATCCTTTTTCAAATCCTCCACCAGTTTGGCATGATGATTGATTTTGTCCTTCGTCTGTTTGCTGATCGATTTGAGCTCATTGTGTATCCACTTGTCGCGGTCTTCCCGTGACGAGAATTGTGAGCCACGCCCCTGTTTCGCATAGAGCTCCTTGCGTTTCTGCTCCTTGAGCTGGAGCTCGCGTGAGCAGTCGTCCTCCTTGCGCTTCATCGACTCGTATTGGGGCTTCACTTCGTCCAGTTCATTCTCGCGCTCGGCTATTGTCACCTTGAGATTCTTGAGCTCCTGGTCGGCGCGCTCCTTGGACTTGTTGTCGCCCTGCACCTCATCATTCAGATCGACAATGGTTAGGTCGAGTTTTGTCTTTTCGCGTAACAATTGTTGCTGTTCCGTCATCAGAACCGAGCGCTCCTCCTTGGTGCTGGTCACCTTTTTCTTTGCCTCTTTCAGGTTCTTTTGCACCTCCTTGATCTTCTCCTGGGCCTTTTGTATCTCAATGTTGTAGTTCTTCTTCTTGTCGGATGAGGATTTGCGCTGCAGCAGCAATTCCTCGAGGGCACGTCGCGTATCCTTCAGTTCCGTCTCATATCGTATATATTCCAGGGTGCGGCGTGTCTTATCCCACTTCTGGTACTCCTTAAGCTCCTCCTTCTCCTCCTCGAGCGTCTGCAGTCGATCCTCGATCGTCTTCAGATATTCACCGATCTTCTCCAGCTTGCCATCTGTTTCGCGCAACAGATTCAAGGACTCCTCCTTGCGCTCATCGTATACCCGAGTGCCTGCCACCTCGCGCAACAGCTTCAACCGATACGAATCGGCTGCGGTGGCCATTTGATTGATTTTACCCTGCTTCACAATATAGTAGGGATTGGAGCTTGAGAAACCAGCCGATTCGAGCAAATTGACGACCTCATTGCGCGGCACCACCTTCTTGTTGAGGAAATATTGATCCTTCTTGGCGCCAATAACGCGACGCAAATAAATCTCCTCCTTGTCGATCTGTCGCATTGAGTGTTCGAGTAAGCCAAGTATGTAAGGTATATATGTATAAATATATTACACTTACCGGCACTCGATTGTCCGAGTTATCGAATATGATCTCCACATAGGCGGAAATGACACGTGCTCCTGTCCCCTCATGCAGCAGAGCCTGCCGCTGCTCCGGCCGTTGATGTGTGAACTCATCGCTCAGCACAAACTGGATAGCTACGTGCGTGTGTTGTGTGTTTAATTGCAACTGAATTGCGGAAAGTGGAAAGTGACAGAAGACTTACCATAAAAGAAATTACTTTTGCCAGAGCCATTGCGTCCGACGACGACATTGTGACGCTTATCGAATGGCTCGACGACAGTCTGGTCCTTGTAACTCTTGAAGCCTTGTATGATAATCTGCAATGGGAGCACATTGAACGACAACTGCATGCATATCAAGTTAATTATTGTTGACAAACCTGCTTAATGTGCATTTTACTACAACACGAAACACATAAATACAAAACACAATTCTACTTATTTTTTTGTTCTTTTTTTTGTGCGCCAGTCCAGGGCTGCCAAATTCGATTTGCGTTCGCACCCAACTTCACGCGACTCGAATGTGCGCTAACAATTTTCTAGTATTTCTAAATTCAACGATCAACTGTTCTTATGTTATTTGAATTACGATATGAATGTTAAACGAAAAAAATTTTTTTTGTGACAAAATTTGTTATATCATGTGATTTTAAATCTGGCTTTAAGACACAGTGCCTTGAGTTTAATCATCATTTAATATGTTTATTGTAAGAATTTTTATAACGAGACATACTACAAATGTAATTGATTTCAAAAACATATTCAATTGTGTATTTAGTAAAATTACTCCAACTTTTCTTTTTAATCCATGTAAACGCGAATAATTGATTCAAGAACAGTATTTTTTTTTTAGGTATTTTTGTAGGTTTCAAATGATTGCATTGGTGTTTTGAGTAATTAAGTAGATTTTGTTGTAAGCCACCAGCGGTCACACAGTTTCGGGCTCCATCAGTTTCAATTCAGACTTTCTTGCGCATAGTTCGTGCATGCTGTCAGCAATATAAATCATTCTTTGTCTTTGTTTATGTTATTGTTATTGATTAGGATACAACAGAGTGTACGCACAGAAGAAGCCGGTAAAAACAATAGCAACAGAAGTGATTAAGCTGAGCTCAGAGCAACGTGTAAATACGAGCGGCGAAGAGTGAGACCAAATCTTGTGCGTTCATATTTTGTTAAGTGCAGAAAAGAAGAAGTCGTGCCAAAACAGAGAATGAGAAAGTGAGCAAAAGGTGGAGAAAAACAAAAGCAACAGCAACAGCCACAATAATAGGCAATAACAAAATAGAAATTGCAAAATAGCAATTATCCAGCGCAGTAGCGTGTAAGGGAATTATCAACAATAACAGCCATAAATAAAAGTAAACTCGCCGCCAACGCCACCACCCAAAAGAGAGAAGAAAGTGTCACCTTTGTCCCCCCAGCCGCCCTCAAAAGCCCATCTTCCATCTTGCTGAAAGCAAGCAAACAAACCCACCACCAACAACACAACACAACAACAACACAAGCAGACAGACAGACAGCGACGCGACGCAGCAGCAGCAGCGCACTTTTCGCACAACAACAACAAGAACGAGACAAAAACAATAAGAGAGCGGCAAAATAGCGACAGCAGCGATAAAGTGAAATTAACCCTATAATTTATATAGATAATAGCCAATATAACAATTAAGAAACATCAGAAACAAGAACAAAGAACAGCAACAGACGCAGAAACAACAACACAATAAGAACAGAGATAACAAAATGGCAACACTTAACAAATTTATAAAATCTTTATCCAATGATGAAAAGGCCGAGATAAAAGAGAAATTTACAGAGGTGAGTAAAGAGAATATAAACGTTACCATAAATATGTATATATAATAAAATACACATACAAATATGTGCAGTAAATGTTAAATCAATATTGGCAACAAAGGGAGATTCCATGTAATGGGGGATATTTACTTACATACATATATATTAAATGCCAATTGCATGACTCACATAAAAGAGCACTGCGAAAACCGTTAACCGGTGCATGTGGGCGTCAGCGCCAAGTCAACGTCGACAGCTCCAGCAACAGCGACAATGGCCTTCAACAACCCCCCCATGAAGAGAGCGGCATCAACAACAGCTAACGGTAATGCTTCAGCTAGAGTGCATTCACGCATACATATGCATGTATGCATAAGTATATGTATATGCATTTATGTATAAATACACATGTATGTGTGTGCATGTGCGTGTGTGGGGGAGCGCAGTGCATGGGGGAAAACAAGTTCCCTTGGGTGGTGGCAACGCCATGCCTCTTCTCTCTCTCTCTCTCTGTTTGTTTGCATGCATTGCAAAATATCAACCAACAGCAGCAGCGCATGCGCCTTGCCCCTCTGTTAACGCACAAGTTCAATGTTTTTCCCCTCCCTCGCAAAACCACCACCCCACCCATTCGCATACATTTATGACTAATCCGCATATGCTAAGCTAGGCAGGCATCTTCTTCTTTCACTTTACTTGGAATTTCATATAAATTTCGCAAAAATAACATTTGAATAATATATAGATATATTTATACTTACACATACACATGTGTGTGTGTGTGTGTAAGTATTTCCATAGTATGACAACACAACGGCAAACTTAAAGAGACAGACCCACAGAGGCTAAGAAGGCAAACAAAAACCGGTTTCTGCTTAAAATAAAGACACACACACACCGACAGAGAGAGAGAAAGAGAGAGCGGCACAAAAATGGAGAGCGTGAAAAACTACGACTTAGCAGCAGCAGTCCGCAAGTCAGAGACACAACTACATCATCAGTGACGACGTTGTCTCTAGTTCTCTAGTTCAAGGGGCAGCCGTAATTTTCTTTTGGCATTTTTGTGTACAATTTATTTGCGCACACACACAGTGTCAAGATCGTGCACAGAGTTTTAATAGTTTTCAGGTGTTGCTTTTCGATTTGCCAACTGTAATTGCTGCGTCTGCCTCCCTCTCCTTATCCGCCCACACAACTGTCCCCATTCAAATGCAATTTGCGCCGTGAACAGTGGAGGAACATGCGCGTAGCGTTAATCAAAACACAATGTGCCATTGTAAAACGAGCAAGCGTCGAGAGCTCGCGCCCGCCCGCCCGCTCACTCATCAAAATGCGTGGCCAACAAAATGATAAAAAGGATAACTGAGAAAGATAGATATGTGTATATGTTAAAAATGACAATGAGTGCAGCGTAGGCGGTTGTGGGCTGCGATCGGGTGCCGGTGGAGCGCAGGCGTGACATGCTAAATTATTGACACTGACACTGACACTGATTGACACTTGAAAGTAGCTGTGGCTGTTGTTGTTGTTGATTTTATTAATCAGCCCCAGCATGCCTTAAGAAGCTCTTGCGATGACTAATGCTGCAAAGCGAGAGGAGTGCGGGAACTTGGACTTATTGAGCAATGCTTACTTTGTTTCACTTTTGCTTATGTCAAATCAGAAAGAGTGTTGCCATACTGGCACAAAGTATTGCTTTTATTGTTGCCTTTGTTTTTGTTTTCCTTTTGTCTTGTGTCTTTTGGTCGTTTCTTCTTTAATATTTTGAATTGCGCGTGGGAGTGTCGGCGTTAATTGCTGCAAAGTCTTGCATTTTGAGTCTACAGATATGCATACATGCATGCATATGTGTGTGTGTATATATATACATATAAATATTTTTATGGCTTATCAGTACGTTTGCTGGCTGCTGGCTGCCGGCTTGCATGCCTCAAGTTGGTGGGTGAGTTGAAGTGGATAGGCAAGCGCATAATAATTCATTGGGCTGCGTTTATTAGGTCTGTAGTCGTTGTTGGTATTGCTGTTGTTTCTGTGCTCATTCACACACACACACACACACACACACACACACACACACACACACACAACAACAACAACAACAACAATAAGAACAACATTAACATTTGTTTTTGTTATTTTAGCTGCGCGCTTGGCTTTTATCAAGTGCATTTTAAGTGCGCTCGGGGCAGGGGTCAGAGCGTGGGCAACGGGAAGGAGTAGGGGTAGGACGCCACTTAAATATGTATGTGTGAATGAATGTGTGTGTGTGTGTGTGTATATATTGAAACAAAGAGAATCTGGCTGAGTTTCGCTTATGCTTGTAGAATGCATGAATATGCCATCGTTTTAGAGTGTCACTCGTGCAAGTCGTGCAACACGTGCACAGTGGTTCGTGTTGCCTTGAGAATAAGAGTTCACTTACGACTGAATGTACACATTTACAGCCAAATACAGTGTCTTCAAGCTTATTTGAAGCAGTGTCAAGCAAAAATTTTAATTGCCTGCCATAAACGAATTATATATTATTTAAAAAAAAAACCGATGGCAGGTCCATTTATAAACCACCAAAATGAATATATGACCCTAATCAACTGGGATTTCCCCACTTGCTAGGTCGGGTTATGTAAAAAAGTACCTAAGTTTATGGTTCAGGCTTATTAGAAACAGTTACATTATGGACACCTGAGTGCCATAAAAACCGGATTTTTTGTCAGATTGAATATTTTCGGTTTTAATAGAGCAATCCTCTGTAGTCAGTTTAGGTTTTTCCTGCATTTCGGGTGCAACAAGGACTATGGGCAACCGGAATATTATGATCAACGGAAAATCATCCTGGAACACGTAAAAATCGGATATTCAAATCGCTTAAATGGTCAATCTAAACACCTCAACTGTATTCTACATCATTTGTAGTTTCGTCGACGAAAATTGGATGGAAGGCGAGGGCGGAATGGCACCAAACAAGATTTTCACTGAGCAGGACGAGCCGAGGATCATCAAGAAAATAAGGGGAAATCTTAAGCTATCGGATCAAAAACTGACTCAACAGGAAATAAGGAAAAAGTTCAGTGAGTTCATATGAGTACAAATTCAACATTTTTGGCCCGGACGGATGGAATTATGTGTGGCGACACTCCAATACTGAGCTGAATCCCAAACACATAAAGGCAACAGTCAAGCATGTCGGAGGAAGTGTCATGGTATGGGCATCTATCTCGACAGCCCGCGACGGAAATTTTGTGTTTATTGAAACAATAATGGACAAGAATGTGTACTTTGACATACTAAAGGAAAATTTACTCCAAAGTGTCGAGAATCTAGGAATCCGACGTACTTTCCGGATCTACCAGGTCAACGACCCTAAGCATAAGTCCGGAATAGTACTGTCCTGGCTTATCTGGAACTGTCCCCACATCATAATTCCACCGGCCCAGTCTCCAAATTTAAATGTTTTTGAAAATTTGTGGGATCTGCTGGAAAATAACATCCGGAATCAAAACATATCCAGCAAACAGGATCTTAAAAATGCTCTGCTGGAGGAGTGGAGCAAGATCAGCTCAGAAACTACCCGGAAGCTGGTATCTTTCATGAATAATTGGTTAAGCGAAGTTGTTATAGCTAAAAGATATCATAATAAGTATTAACATCACATATGTAACTTTTTTTAAGACTGTTTCAAATAAGCTTTCACATTTTTTTGGATATGTTTTCAGTTTTTGACTAATTTTAACTAAAAATGTAATATTTTAATAAAAACTAAAGTTTCTTTTTCAAATGTGATATAACATTAAACAAATTGGCTTTTAATCATTTTGAATTTGTTTTCTTGCTTAAACTTTATTGCACTTTAAATTTGTTGCATGACACTGCTTCAAATAAGCTTGAGGACACTGCAGATAAGAGAGGCAAATATATGTATGTGTGTTGGTATATGATATGGCATTAGTGGTGCATTAGGAACACAGAGAACACATTTACCGCTCGTACAGTGACCACGCCCAATTGTCTCAAGTATGTGAGACTCATTTATAAATATTTATAATATTTATTTATTGTACTCAAATTGAAATTGCATTTCAAATGAAAGAATCAAAGAAGTTCAAGAATTGAAAACGAGATATTTCTGACGCTGTTGTGACCACTGTGCACAAATGGAGCGAAAGTGATTTTGAATGCGTTTAATGCCAGCTGTTTCGCTTTTATTTGTTGTCTTGCCTTTGGCGTTGCCACTTGTCGTTTGTCCTTATGCAAAAGCTTTGACGCTTTCTTTGTTCGGTGCGGTTTGGTTTGGTTTTTTTGGTTTGCGTGCTGAGTTTTTTGAACTCAGATTACCAGTTACTTTATGGCGCCGATAACAACATTTATATGCTTATGTGCCCCCCCCCCCCCACACACACACACACGCACACGCTCCACAAGTTCATTTTGATCTGTGTATTTGCCTGTTTTTAAAGAGCAGGTTTTCACTTTATCATCCCCCACTCCAAAAAGACGCGCAACACAGGCATTTGCAAAACACGTACATAGGGGAGGGGGGGGGGGGAGGAGGGTAGGGGAGACACCGCACGATTTATGACTCCATTACCAATATTTGGCAGAGTGGCAGCACTGCCACTGCGCGACTCCAACTACTCCTACTACTTGTTAACTGTTCATGTGGCCAGAGTGTTCCTTTCGTTGACGCTAATTAACACGCCTTAAGGTGTGTTGTGGTTTTTTTTTATTTTGTATTTCGTTTTTTTGTGGTTTGTTTCATGCCAAAGAGACTATGTGTCTGCTGAGCTGCTTGGGGCGTCGTTCCCAATGGCCAGTCGGTTGACTCATCCATGTAACGAGAATACATATCATTTATCCTTATGACTAATATCCGTATTATGTTGCACAGAAAATTACAATCAGTCTGCCGACAAACGCCACGCCCAACAACAAGAACAACAACAATAACAAAAGAACAACAGCCCAGACACAAAAAGTAGATTTGTCTGTAGTTTGGTGGGGCGAATGGTGGTCAATGGCCATTCGACTTATGCATTAGTCTATTCGGCGGATATGTGTCACTGCTGATTATACAATTCACTTAGCTTTCAGAGCAAGTAAGTGTTGTATGCACACATGCCTTGCCTGTATGTGTGTGTGTGTGTGTGTGTACAATGCTCGACGACTCTTTATCTTGTTGTTAGTCGCATTGCCAATTTCTACATAAAAATTTATTACATGCGAGCTGTGCTCAAGCAGACAACGCGCAGAGTCAAATTTGTTGAACGTGTTACAAATTTCAATTGACTGCACGATAACAACAAAAACAAAACGACAAGAACAACAACAATAATGACAGCGACATCGCGACTTTGATGAAGACAACACAGCAAATAGCAACAAACTGACATCACACTGGACTCTGCAGGTGACAAAATTGTTGTATTCGAGTATTTTATTAAAAACAAAAAAAAGAAGTATATTTTGCTACATGCAATTAAACAAAAAATGTACTCATATTTTCTTAACAGGACATTTTTTTATGAGGAACCAAGAGTTGTGTAAAATGATTATCACATTTCACACAGAGCACAGGTTTAAAGAGAGTGGGTGGATAACCACCCACGCATAGAATACCGTTTTTGTAAAATTTGAATTGAATAGCTATTTATTTGTCGGGTGGCAGCAAAGTCTACTTTTATCGTCTTAGCCTAAAAAGACGTTTCTTGTGTGGCAACGACAACGGCAACGGCAACACAGCAACAACAACAACTGTAAATGCTGCAACGTAATATACATAATCATGACTTGGCTGCTGGCTGATTATTCATATTTTGTTCAATCGATTTCCTTTGACTATTTACGATCTTTTGCCAGGTACTTGGCCCCAATGTGCACATTGAGCAGAGTGACAAATTATGCATATATAGTTAGATATGTGTGTAGATACAACTACTCGCACAATTGAGCAGTCTGTGTTGATTAACATGTTTCCAATGTTGTTGTTGTTGTTGTTGACTCACTAGCGATGCCGATGCCGATGCCGATGTCGATTCAATCAACGTCAACAGCTAATGTTGCGCTGATGTAATGCCGCCTTTGTTGTCGAGGTCGGGCATCAGATTCAGCTTCAGCTTCAGTTTCAGCTATGGTTTCAACTACGGCTTTAGCTGCTCCGTGAACTGCATGCAGTTTGGGCAAACATTGGAATAGTCACCAGAGCAAATGCTCCACTTCCACTCTTAGTGTTACGGGGCAAGCGAACAAAGGTTCGTGCCTGGCATGAGCAATTGGAATTTGACTAGTGAACTGGTTCCAGGCCACAAAACCGGTTCAACGAAAGCGAAAAGCTAACAATAACAAACCATAACAAAGTACATGTATTACACAGGCATACATACATACATACATACATACATACAAAAAAACAAACATACGTATGCATATTTAGTTGAGGGCATTTTGAATACCCCTTAGCCATTGACAAAGGCAAACAAAGGGTATAACTGGCCGGTGATCTCATTATGTGGAAAGTGATCGCTTGAGACTTTAACTGGAAATATCTTCGTCATATAATATAAATAATTATAAATTGTGAAAGTCGAAAGGTCAGCTATCAATCGATCATGCAGTCCAGTGAAATATAACGGATCAAGAAATGTAACTACAGGGTATTCGCTAGTCGGGCACTTTCGACTAACGCACTTTTACTCGTTTTTTGTTTTTTTTTTTTTTGTTGTCTTTGGCTTTCCTATTTTCGTGTTACTTTTTCACGGCTTCGGTTGACACATTGTTACGGCTGGGGTTGCTTACGTCAGAGGGCGGAGGTGAAGTAGTCGTGTCACGAGCCATTACACGACAGGTCACGACTCGAATTGGCACCAAAGAAAGAATCAAACAAAGAGAAAGGCAAACAAACAAATAAACAAAGACAAACACAAACACAAACAACTAAACGCCGTTTAGCATCTTTGTGGCCTGCTAATGAACTTCATTTGCTGTAAATTGACTTCAAATGACAATAACAAAGTTCATTAACAGAACTTTCGCGCTACTCGTTATAATCATAATAATAATCATAATCATAATCATAATTACGGTTTGCGTACGTTTTGCCGTTTGTCTTTGACCTTTTTACTTGGCTTACCTGTTTTAGTTTTTTCGTATAGCAACACAAGGGCCAAGAAACGAACTTGAACTTGGTAACACTCAAGGTATTTAGATGAGTGCTTAAAAACTTAGCTGTATGTGAAGTATTATGAGCATAGTTAGGAATGTTGTCCCAGTCGCCCAAATCGCAGCTGTTGAGCAACTGATCTCTTGGAGATAAGTATGCTATCAATTATACGATTCAAATATAACTGTTTAAAAAATTTTCTGGCTATGGGCCTTTTAACCAATTGACTTATTAAATATTAAAATGCCTTATAAATAATAGAATTATTCACGAATTTCACGTTTTACCTGTCTTCGCGCGAACAATTTTCTCAATCAACTGTGCAAATGTGCAACTTGTTGCCAAGTGAGTGAGGCAAAAGCCAGTTATCGATAGCTGACAATAACTTCTTCAGCCAAAGTGCTGCATGCATCAAACAAGCGTTTGAAAGTTTAGCGCTGAAAGCTGATTGCTGTTTAAAAACAAGTGTTGGCGATACACTTAACAGTGCCAACCCTGCTTTCAGCTGGAATGAATGAATCTTAACGATATCCAAAACCACAACGTGACTGCTGCATTCAATTCGCTTCAATGGACAACGGTCAATGGGCGATGAGTAACAACAATGCGATGATACAAAACATGCAGTAACTCATTATCAAAATCGACGTTTTGAACAGCTGGAAGAAAAAGAAAACATTATGTAACGGAAATTATTACACTTGATTACACTTGCACTTAGTCATCACTGGTCAGTTTGGACTCCACTGGAGTGGAGCAAATATATCATTTTGTCAAGAAAGCTAAACAATTCACAATTATTCCTATTGAGTTTAATAAATAACTAACTGTTGTGAGGACGCTCTTATCGAGCCATTTTCTTATCTTTGACAAAATGGTATTAAATTTATGTTTAACAAGACATCAGTTGGCAAAAAGCAATTGTCACATAATTCCCTACCTGATACAATGGCTATTAAAAAACCAATTACGTTTAAATGTCATGTATTTCCCGCTAACTCTGTTTGCCTATCTCTCTCGTTCTCTTCTGGTTCTCTCTGATCATAACTCGTCGGATACTGTCATATATTATAAACCTTTAACTAAATAAATGCAATACATCTACTTACGTAAGTAGGTATGAAATTGAAGAAGAAGAAGAAGAAGAACAACAACAACAACAAATTGCGAAGTGTAAGCATTTTGTTAAAGGTTTTTGGCACTTGAGAATGGGTTGTCACATTCACCAAAAACATAAGTTCTTTGCTTTTACCAGAAATGTAAATTTTTCAAAGCTGAAAAAGAGAAAGAAATCCAAGAATTTGTATAACAATTGAAAGATGAAAATCTTCGAATCATATGATTAATATAAATATATTCAAAGTTTGTCCAAAATGGCTGACGATGCGTTTGCTTGAAATCAGTTAACTTTGATATAGCTAGTCCATGGCATTAATAAACTGCAGGGCTGTTGAGTCAGATGGAATGCAATGCACTCACCTGATTTTGAAGATATGACAACCCTGTTGCAACATCGCTCGATAATCGAACGTAATCTGATATTCTTAATCAATATCGCGTTGATTTTGTTGGCTAACTGACTGACTGATGGTTCAAATGTGATGTGGAGCAAGGTGTTGGTCGCTTGGTGTTGTTGTTGTTGGCTGATTGGTTGACTGGTCGTTTCCCTAGGGTGTCTTATCGGAGCGAATGACCAAAATACCTAAATATATGAACACATACACAAACACTCACATATACGTGCCGTCTGCCATATAAAGCCTAATTATTGGCTCATATGACTTCCAAGTGGAATTCTAATTGAATCGAATTCAAATTGCAAATAGATGCAAGTGCAACAACAAATAAATGACTAACTGCCAATAATTGAAGAATCTTCTGTTCACTGCTCTAGCAAAATATTGTGACTAACTATTACATTAATAATAATAAAAAAAACAAAGACAGTCGCTCTTTAAAATATGGTTTGGTTTGGCTTGGTTTTTTTTTTAAGGTTTGCACCAATCAGGCACTCTATCTCTCTCTCTCTGTCTCTCGCTCGCTCTTTCGCTCAATGTGTGTTATCGGCTTCGATTTTATTGCTAGAGTCGCGCGAGTGGGTTTGTTTTCTTCATTGCTTTGATAAAAGAAAAGGCATAAATAGTGCGCACGGCGTCAGGCGCTCAATTAGTAGTACAGCTCGTCCAGTTGCGCTAACACCTAAACGTGGAGTATTCTATTGTATTATTTGCTGTATTTGCATACGCAGTCCTTTTTACTCTCTCTCTCTGTCTTTCTCTTCTTGATCTCGATCTCAGTGCTCGCGCCTCTTTCGGTTCTCGCGTTTAACGTTCGCGCTCTCTTTCGCTTGCTCTTGCTCTTCCTCTCTTGTTCTTTTGCTCTCGGTGTTCTGCTACGTAACGGTAAATTTGTATACGCGCCTGCTTCTTATTGAACAACCGCCTGTCGTTGTTCAGCACTCGTGCCATACACAAATCGATCGCGTGTCCGCCCCCTCTTCCTCCACCTACATCTCGGGTTTTGTGCTGTTATTTTTCTTTTTTTGTTAATTTTGTTATTATTGTGTTTTTTCCTTTGCGTGTGTGTTTCGTCTTAAATCAATTTACTTAATTTACGCATAATTTTTGATTTTGTTTTTGTTTATTTTGCTCAGCAATTAAGTGGCTAGCAAGAAGCAACTCAAAAAATCATCCAAATTGAATACATACAAAGTGCCCGAAAAATATACAATATAAAAACGAAAGAAAAAAAATATTCGAAATAAATATCAAAAATGTCTGATATTGTCAACGTTGAACAGCATCGAACCATTGAGGAGTTCAAGCAGAATCTTGAGGAACTTCTGCCCGATGTACGTAAATCAAATTAAAATAGGTGCAAAAATAAATTATTTCAATTTTAATCCAATTTTTATATTTTTCTGCACCAACCAATTTTATTACTCACGTTTACGCTCACGTAATCAAAAAAGTGTTTGCTCTTTCCGTAGTTGTTCTTGGTGTCGGCAAACTTTATGGTTTTTTTTTTTTTTTTTTTTGAAATCGATAACGCAGACAAGCGCACAAAAAAAACTATTCTCAACAGGGGTTTTTTTTTGCCCTCTTTTATAGGCAGTTACAGTGAACACCTTGGATAAAGTCCACGCACCTTTTGAAAACGCACTCAACTGACCAGTGGACAAGAACGAACTTCCGTTAGTTGTCAGTCAGTCAGTCAGTCAGAGCCCTTGGCCATTTAGCCTGTGCGTGGCTTATCACTAAAACAAGTGGCCTATTGGTTAGGACCCCCCGCGCTGCTCCTTTCTCATCCATATGCACACACACACATATATATATATATACATGTATATATTATGTATATCATTCTATGTGATTACCATATACGTAACCTGGCGCTATTTTCGATTTTGTTGCCATTTTGCCACAAGTCTTTATCTTATCGGGAAACGCTACGGCGAAGCAAACGAAATAGTCGAAGCGACATCATCATCATCGAGCCGACCGAAACAAATTCCACACAATCACCCATATATGGCAAGGCATACAAACTATATATCTACTATATAGCCACAATGGGAATTTCACACCATAGTCACTAATGTTTGCGCTTCTCAATGGGGAATCGGTTTGGGAAAAGTTTCCAATACTCCACTCAGCACTCGCCGCTCGGCTCTCAATTCGACGTTAGAACCTAAATTATTTGCTATAGCAAATATGTGTATATAGCCTTTAACGCTAAATGCTTCGTAATCTCGGCTAAGACATAAAAACTTTATTTTCTATTTGTAAATTGTTCATGATTTATTTTATTTTTTTACGACATAAATTGTAATGCTAATCGCAAGATTCTTTTGCGATAAAAATATTTCCGATAATTTCAAAGTTCCCAAAAGCTAGTTTTGTTGTACTTCTCAAGATGATAATGATAATGAGTTGTAATTCCAAGATAACACATTTTATTTCATAGCCGATGAACGCACGATTCAGGCATTTCGATATCGATTGCGATAACGATTCGATTTTCTTAACTTTACACATACGTCAGTTAAACTGACAATAATCAATTACCAATGACTTTGAAATGATGTGGAAGACTTTTATGCGAGGGGAGGGTGAGGGACGAGTGGCGAGTAATTAATGACTAAAGACTGTGCGTCACTGATAACATGCTGCAGATCAGCTATATAAATATATGGTATATATGGTAGTGGGGAAGTGGAAATATGAATTGAAAATGTCGGAACTTTTAAACGTATTAACACTGAAAAGAAAACCACATGGCAAATCAAATGATGGCCTGGAATGTGTTTAGCGATTCATCTATTGGATTTTGAAGGTGAATCCGATGGATGAGTCAGCAAAATAAACAACAGAAATTTGCCTAATTGAACTGAACTAGCAGTGAATGAGTAAGAGTCAAGAGTATTAGTCAGCCAATCAATTGTTTTTTGTTTTCTATATTGTCTTGCAGCTGGACGCCAATAAGGATGGCTTCATCGATCTGCACGAGCTGAAGGATGCACTCAATCAGGTCGGCTTCAAGCTGGCCGGATATCAGGTGCGCGAGATGATTGATGAGTTCAAGAGCAAACAGAGAACGGCGCATCAGGGCAAATTGAATTTGGATGAGTTTGAGGCACTGTGCCTGGATTTGAAGTCGAAGGATGTGGCCAGCACATTTAAGACGGTCGTCTCCAAGAAGGAGAATTTGGAGACGTTAGGCGGCATGTCCAGCATATCGTCCGAGGGCACCACGCACTCGGTGCGGCTCGAGGAGCAGCTGGCCTTCTCCGATTGGATCAACTCGAATCTGGGCCATGACAAGGATCTGCAGCATCTGCTGCCGATCGATGCCGAGGGCAAGCGTCTATATCAATCGATCAAGGACGGCATCTTGCTGTGCAAGATCATTAATCACTCCTGCCCCGACACAATCGATGAGCGCGCCATCAACAAGAAGAGTTTGACTGTCTATCGCGAGTTTGAGAATCTGACGCTGGCGCTCGTCTCGTCGCAGGCCATTGGCTGCAACATTGTCAACATTGATGCCCATGATTTGGCCAAGGGTAAGCCGCATTTGGTGCTCGGCCTGCTCTGGCAGATCATTCGCATTGGCCTGTTCAGTCACATTACGCTGGACAGCTGTCCTGGCTTGGCCGGACTGCTGTTTGACAATGAGCGCTTGGAGGATCTGATGAAAATGTCACCGGAGGCCATATTGCTCCGCTGGGTGAATCATCACCTGGAGCGTGCCGGTATCTCGAGACGCTGCACCAATTTCCAATCGGACATTGTCGACTCTGAGATCTACACGCATCTGCTGAAACAAATTGCCGGCAATGAGGCCGATGTCAATCTGGATGCACTACGCGAATCCGATCTGCAGTCGCGGGCCGAGATTATGCTGCAGCAGGCGGCCAAATTGAATTGTCGCAGCTTCCTCACGCCGCAGGACGTTGTCAATGGCGTCTACAAGCTGAATTTGGCCTTTGTCGCCAATCTGTTCAACAATCATCCCGGCCTGGACAAGCCCGAACAGATCGAGGGACTCGAGTCTATTGAGGAGACGCGCGAGGAGAAGAGTATGTTGTCGACGACCCCAAAAATCGAATTGGTATTGCTTTGAATTGATTTAATTGATTTTGCAGCTTACCGCAACTGGATGAACTCAATGGGTGTGGCGCCGCATGTTAACTGGCTGT
Source organism: Drosophila mimica (assembly GCA_037043585.1). NCBI lineage: Eukaryota > Metazoa > Arthropoda > Insecta > Diptera > Drosophilidae > Drosophila > Drosophila mimica. Next base: position 1,516,277 of record JBAMBE010000748.1, read on the forward strand.
ACTCGGATTTGGCCGATGGTTTGGTCATCTTCCAACTGTTCGATGTCATCAAGCCGGGCATTGTCAATTGGAGTCGCGTCCACAAGCGTTTCACGCCACTGCGCAAGTTCATGGAGAAGCTGGAGAACTGCAATTATGCCGTTGATCTCGGCAAACAATTGAAATTCTCTCTCGTCGGCATTGCTGGACAGGATCTGAACGATGGCAATGCCACGCTCACATTGGGTATGTGCTCTACATACGATTATATTATATATTTATATATGCACTACAATTTGTGTGCCTGTTTAATCGATAGCTCTGATCTGGCAACTGATGCGCGCCTACACATTGTCCATATTGTCCCGGCTGGCCAACTCGGGCAATCCGATCATCGAGAAAGAGATTGTGCAGTGGGTGAACACCCGCCTGAGCGACGCCGGCAAGGAGTCGAAACTGAAAAACTTTAACGATCCGGCGATTGCCGATGGCAAAATCGTTATTGATCTGATCGATGCCATTAAGGAGGGTAGCATTAACTACGAACTGGTGCGCACCAGCGGCACTCAAGAGGTACGTCCCCCCTCCAATAAATCAATTAATGCATTTTATTAATGTATTTTGTTATTTAGGATAACCTGGCCAATGCCAAGTATGCCATCTCAATGGCGCGTAAGATTGGCGCTCGGGTTTACGCCTTGCCCGAGGACATCACCGAGGTCAAGCCCAAGATGGTGATGACCGTGTTTGCCTGCATGATGGCGCTGGATTATGTGCCCAACATGGATAGCGTTGATCAGAACAACCACAACAACAGCAACAACATCAACTGAATCAACAAACAACGACAACAACAACTACTCAATTATACTTAATCAAAAAGGAGAGTAACAAAGTAAAAACCAACCCACAACAATAACAACAAATATGTAAACAATACGTACTACATACATACATACAAACATACATACATAAGTGCATATGTATTTGCTAATTAACTAAAGTTAACTTTTAAACAAGTGGCGAAATAATAACAACAACATCAACATGAAAGAACAACAGATGCGCCCTGCAAATTGTTCTTGTAACGTTCTTTTAGAAATTTTTTTTATTATTATTATTGTATTATTTTTTTTGCTATTGTAATTAAGCGTACACAGTAAAAACAAAAATGAAACGAAACAAAAAAAAAAAAAAAAAAAAAACTACCCACACACAACACATTTTGTGTTGCTTGTGTTCATTATTAATTTTGTTTACAAAAATTAATTGTTTAATTTTTTTTAAACTTGGACCTTATTTTATAAATAAAGGTTTGGCCTTTTCTGCTTTAGTTCTTATCTGTTTATCTGCCCGGCAAAGAGTTGAACGTGAATGAACGAAATTTGTAATATGTAACAACAGAAACTAAATACTTTGTAATATATATTTATATACAATATAGATGCGTCTATCCATAAATACTACATTCATATACGTATATATAAAGCTATATATATTTATATACATATAAATTTATATATTTACATATATATAAATATATTTTTGCATAAAGAGTTGCCTGATCAAGAAAAAGGGACAAAGATGTAAGCAAATGCGGCAACTTTTTTTCTAATTGTAAGCAAACATTTTAAGCCACTTTTGTTTATGTTTTCTTTCATTTTTTATTTTATGTGTGTGTATTGTTTTTTCTGTTTCGTATTGGAGCGGGACGGCAACAAATGCATGGCTTTGAAAGAGCTATCAAATTATGTGTCGAACAGGTTTTTTTTTAGTGCAATGAAGAAAATTGACAAAACTTTAAGTAATTATCGTACGCATTATGAAAGTAAAATAATAAAGTAAACAACAACAAAACGAAGAAACCAGCAATTGTATTATTTATTTACTGAAGCAATTATTGAAAGCTTTCGCTTTTCAGGCGTAAAAGAGATAAGTAAGTAAATCCTTGACACTGAACTCGCCACGATCTGTAAGGATATGGCCGAGCTATGAGCCATATTCTATTGTAGGAAAAGTCCCGTTATTCTAGCTATTTGATTGAGCAAAATCTTTAGTGCTTTATTCGAATTGGCAGGCCAATAAATAAATTTCGGCATACTTTAAGGGGCACACAGAAAATATTTTTTTAATATGTGCATCTAGAATATAATAATAAATAAAATTGTTGCTTTAAATTTTATTACACAAATGCTACAATTCAATTAAATTTGTCTAGCTTTTGTAAGTAAAGCTCAAAATCGGTATATGAAATCTACTTGTGATGCAATCTTAATGCAACAGTTAAATAAGTTTCAGACAAATTGTAACTTTCATAAATATAATAATGTAATATAATATTATGAGAGAAGGAAGATGAGGAGGAGTAGAGCGTAATTAGCAATTCAAATTATATTTTTGAATATTTAAACGAGAACCGAACTCATTTTTTGGCGGCAAACAAAGTGTGCTTCTTCTTACTCACGACGATTGCCATGCGCAACTCAAGCAATCGAATTATCGTTACGTAATCATTATATTTCCGATAACTAACGTAACGTAATCATCATACGATACCAGCCGCGATTCACAACACAATACGTAATTACATACATGACAAAAAATAACAGCTAGAAATGAATAAAACTTCAACACCTCGGATATTGTCAAGTATATTAAATGTGAGTATTTTAAACCAAAATACTTGGGTGCTCCTTTGACGTTTAGTATCGTAATTTAGTTATCGTCACGACGCTATGGAACAGAGCCGACAACGCAAACACAAGCACGGCCAAAAAAGAGTCCTCCTGTGTACGTTGGTCTTACACAACCGCCAAATCCGCAGTCGGTAAACAGCGATTATATTGGCCCACCGGATCCCAAAGCCAATCTACGTCCTTATATATGGCACTACGATGAAAATGAAACAGAAATGGCCAAGAAATTGCGGCTGTTGCGAATTGAGGTTGAAAAATGGAACATGGAGTTCTGGACAAAGCACAACAAACGGTTCTATGAGGTTTGTGTTTGGATTTGTTAATCTTTTGTTCCACTGGTGGCCGATTATTTATCTCACGAAATGTATTTGTTTCCCTTGGTGGGCTCAGAGTCTCTATTCTCATTGCTATCTCAATCATTATCTCTCTCTCCCTCTCTCTTTCTCTCACTGGTGCCTTCTCAGTTTATTTTATGTTTCTGTGAAATATATAAAAGTGTTTTGTTCCATTTCCAGGAGAAGGACGATTTCGTGCGTCTACACAAATTGAGTGGAAATGACGAAATAAGCGCCGATCAAATGAGTGTTTTTTATAAATCATTTTTGGATAAGAATCTACGCATCCATTTGATGTACAATATCTCCTGGTATTTGAAAAACTTCGATATGCTAACATTAGCATTCGCAGTGAAGGTGCAAAAATTACTAAATCAGAGACGAAAAAAGCAGACGCGATGACTGCGTATGTATCCATCATACATATAGGCCCAGGCCGTTATACAGAGATGAGTACATCAGTTGTTAACTACAAACAATGTACATATATATTTATATACATATATATTCAATGACAATTCTGTGTAAGTAATTTACATAATTGTTGAAATTAAGTTAAATGGATTTACAAAAGAGCAAAGTATATATACTATAAATAAACGAAAAATCATATGTATAAAACATATTGTTTTATGGTGTGTAAAGTGTTGACATTTACTTAAAATTTAGAGATACATTTGATTATTTATTTGTATGTTAAAAAAATCGAAAAGAAATTAAGTAAAAATACATTCAATTTTGATGTACATCAAATAAATTACTACGCCACTTGGGAAGAGATTGTTTCTTTTTTTTATATATATATTCTTCCAATATAGTCTCGTAATAGATACAAAAAAAAAAAGCTATATTCAAAAATAATAAACAGAAGGCACACCCACATCTGAGCTACTCCTGGAGAGCAGCGCCAGGGCTCTGGGCAGAAAAATGTACATTTATCCGACGTTCGCAATACATACGACTCGTAAATTAACATAAAATACATACTTAAAACTTTTATCTATAGATAATTTATGCGTGAAGTTTTCCATTTTGTTGTTCTTGCTTTTATCTGTTTTTCATTCTTCAAATTTATACTATAAAACACGTTTGGCTTATGAGCAATAGGATACAAATTAGCTACAATATGCACGGGGGCGCATTCTTATAATTTAAAAATTTTCCAATATTTATATATATATATATATATATATATATATGTATATACATATAGACATACATAGATACGTATTTACATAAAACGTATACATAGATATGTATATAAATATATATATATATTTAAAAAAAATAAATATATGTACATATATATATATATACTGCTTACTAGATATAAACTATTTTGATGATGTGTGGATAACAACAAGATTATTATTTTATGTTCACTGGGGGGCGGCGATTCCGCGTACACCGGAACTCTGCTGGTATGGGGGGTTTGATCGGTTTTGGTTTTGGAACTCGTGGCCGTATTGGTACAAGTGCTAGTTCTAGTGCGGGTGATCGTGCTGCTGGCGTAACCGGATCCTAGTTCATCCATTTTCGACAATTCGGCGCCCCACAGGCACAGGGGATCTTATGGGATTCATCCTCAATATCGAACTTGTAGTCATAGGACAGCTACAAATAATCGTAATCGTAATCTGTTTAATACTGGACAAAAGTCAATGGATATATATAGTATTACCTCTTCGCCACGATAGATCTTACGCTTGGCAAATATTATAATGCGCACATCGCGATCAACCTCAACGATCTCGGTGACACAATTCGGATTGCAGGAGTGATTAATGTAGCGTGCCAGGCCGCCGCTTAGTGTCGCATCGACAACGCGATCCTCATCCAGGCGGAACATATATATACCACGATTCTGCAATTGATTAGACAATTGTTATACACACGGAAGATGCATTTGCAGTTGACATTCGCTCACCTTGGATTCGTATTGTTTTTCACGTATCTCGGACACCTCCGTGCGGATTACCTCGCCAATATACTCAATTATCATCGTATGCTTCTCAATGTCGCGGGCCGCATACAAGCCCAGTCCCTGGATTTTGGATCTGATCGAGAGGAATATAGAGGATAGGTGTTATATATAGCATTGAAAATGGATAGACTAGCTTCGCTTACCGCGCCAAGTAGACGTTGTTGCGCCACTCCTGCTTCATCTTTTTGTACTGCGAACTCTTGGAGTGGACAAACTGTTTGCTATACGGGCAGGCAACTTCGCCGGCAATTGCCGCAGAGTTGGCCATGCGTTGTGTGCTGCAACTGCCGGCGGTGCGTTGGGTGTGTGGCTTGCGCCAGACGAGTAGCTGGCGTTGCTTGGGCTCCGTGCGTGCAGCACCCGATGGATTGATGGCCAGCGGGAATTCGAGCAGCGGATTGCGACCGTATTTAAATCGATAGTCGGTCAGTGTCTCAATGCCAGGCAAACTTTCCAGAATGCGGACAATCGCCGGCTCCGTCAACCCGAACAGATCCTCGCCGCTAATGTGTTGCGGGAAGAGCTGCAGCCACTTGTGCACCTGACGCAGACGCTGGATCGGCTGCAGTATCTGCTGCCACACGCCCGATGGTGTGCTGTCCCGGTACTCGCGATCCGGCTCCTTGTCGTGCCCCTCGTGCACCTGAATCCGGAACTCCGGCCGGCAGCCAACCTCAGCAATGCTGCACACATAGCGACATCGTCGATTCGGCCGTCGGGTGCACCAATAATAGCGGCTCTAAATATTAAAGTAGATGTGAGTTGCAGGATAAACATGTGTTGCATTGCTAACATGGATGGGGGTGGGGTTGCTGCTACTTACCACCTTGTAGCCAATGGGGTAAATGTAATGGGACGTATGGAACGCCTCCAGTTGATGTGGCAACAGTTGACCCACATTGAGAAACGTCATGTTGCCGACGCGCAGCAGATTGGTCAGCTCCGAATAGTGCATGACGGTGGCCACCTGTCGATTCTCGTCACGGTCGACAAACACCCGACGATGCACAATGAACGAGCTGAGCTCGTTGTCCGCGGCACTTGTGGAGCTGACGGAGGCATGTGTGCTGCAATGCACCGATTTGTTCTTGTAGAAGACGCACTCCTCCTTGATCGCGCAGGGCAGATGATAGAGACTGTTGCAGCGCGACTTGAAGCACTTGATTGTCGCACCCATCTGATGGCAGGCAACGCACGCCTGATTCAGTCCAGCCTGCAGAGCCGTCGGGAAGTTCATCAGTCCACCAGCCACCGTCTCGTAGACATCGTTCGACCACAAAGCACAATTCAGATGAACCTGGTCAATAAGAATTTATATAAAAGTTGGGTAAACAACTTAGTCGATTATGAATTGTGCCTGCGTCACTTACCCATTTGTCGACATCAAAGTTAAGGAGACGCGAGGGACCATCCGCCTGACCATCACCACGCTGATTGCAGAAGACGCACTGGCGCGTATCCTCGACTGTTCCCAGCGCGTCTCTTTCCCACACCGTATTATTTGATGTCGCATCCGACTCCGACCGATGGGCGCTGCGATCTGTGCTCGTCGCGAAGCAATCGGCGCTGTAACACTTGATGATGCACTTGCGCTTCACTGGCGGCGTCGGTGTCTTTAATTCCTGTGAAGATGGTTGCTGCTGCAGCTGTTGTGGTGGCTGCTGCTGCTGTTGTTGCTGCTGCTGCTCCATATCAACGTCTTCTTCCGCTTTATCAATGGCAATGATGACGTTCTGGGATGTGGTCGCAGCGGTTGCAGTTGATGTTGCCGTTATGTCACTGTCGATTGTCAGCGATTCGTCATCGATTGGTTCGTCCTTGCCGCGATATTTGTACTGCGTGAAGCAGCTGCGATTGCAGAAATAGACAAAGGCCGACGGTGGGGATTGGCGCGGCAGCAGAGCACGCAGACGGGCAAGCATTGGCGATGGCTGCTCCTCGGGCACATTGTGGTGCGGCACACGCAGTCCAAAGGCGGCAATGGCGCTGCCACAGGAACGGCACAGCTTCCGCTGCCCGGTGAGTATTTTGCGTAGATTGCCCTGACTAGTTGGAGTTGCTGCTGCTGCCGCCGCCGCTCCGCGTCTCCGTCCGTGTCCCTGTCCGCTCTCCTCTCCCAGCTCTGATTCGGACTCCGTTTCCGTTTCGCCCGGCTGCTTATCCGTCTTGTCCGCTGCTGGGTTGTTGGCTTCAATTAACTTGCAGGTTAAAGCGGGCGTCAAATGCAACAGATTTGCCAAATCCCGCAGCACGCCGGCAATATTATCGGTTGCCGATGGATGCAGCGAGAGTATCACATTTTGGTTCTTCTGCTGATAGTTGTTATTGTTGTTATTATTATTGTTGTTGTTGCTGGTGCTGCTGCTGTTGTTGGTGCCGCTGCTGCTGCTCACGATACCGGTGCTGGTGCTGCTGCTGCCGATTGCACTAGCTGCTGTGTTGGTTGTTACTCCTGCTGCTGTTGCTACTCCTGCTGCTGCCGGTGGTGCTGTTACTGTCAGACCCAGGTCCAGTTGCTGCACCTTGCGCAGCTCCTCGGCACAGCTGCGCATCAGTTGGGAGATGGGCGGACGCATTGTGCTCGCATCCATGGACAGTGCGATGGGTGACATGCGTCCGGGCGCACAGCGCTGATTGCTATTCGTATTGAGCAGCACCAGACCAGGATAACGGCTATGACGCGCCCAAGCAACGGCGCCTTCCAAGCGCATATTTGACGATGGCTGCTGCTGCTGCAACTGCTCCACCAGCTCAGTGGTCTCCAGATTGCAATCGCGTACAGCGCTAATTAGGCGCAGCAGGCGCTCGTACGGATTGCGTTGGATGTGCGATGAGAATTCCTGATCGTAAAAGTCATTCTGTATGGTTGTCATTGCGGCACCATTCGATGTAGTTGCACCACCACCAGTGCTGGTGCTGCTACTACTGCTGTTGCCACTGCTCGAGGCACTCGGATTGACTGAGGTGCTGCTTGGTTCACTGCTGCCGCCAAACCGTTCGCTGTCGTACAGCGATTTGATGCTCGGATGACGCACATTTCCAAAGCGGCCCAGCAGCTGATCACAGTCGATGTCGCCGCCGTTGCCGCTGCCACTGCCACTGCTATCGGCATTGCTGTCGTCTAACTGTCGCTGTAGCTGCAGTGCTCGCGATATTGCCTTCAATTTGCCACCGCCGGCACCGTTGCCAAAACCGGCAGCGCCACCAATGAGAAAATTGCGATTGAGCAACGGCTCCAGCACCTGCAGCGGCTGCATTTGACGTATGTGCGTCATCAGCTTATCGGTAAATGCATCGTGATCCTCCTCCACTTTAGAGAATTTGCGCACCCGCTTCTTCAGCATGGGCGAGCCCATGCTCCCAGCACCGCTGACCCCGGCACCCAAGTGCCCGCCAGCTGCCATTTGGACGCCCAGCTGCGAATTGGTCGTTACGTTGGCCAACTGCACCACGGCGCCAGCGGGCAGTGTGCCTGGCATATCCTTCAAGCTATTTGCCGCAGCCGCGGCGGCGGCAGCAGCAGCAGCAGCCGCAGCACCAGCAGCACTATTCGCATTGCTGCGTCGCGGCTTTTGTGTCTCTCGCTTGCGTCGCTTCCGTTGCTCCACAGCTTTGGGCTCGGGCAATGTTGCTGCTGCTGCTACTGTTGGCATTGATTGCGGTTGCTGCGGCTGCTGCTGATGATGAAGTTGATGTTGTAGCTGTTGTTGGATATGTTGTTGTTGCTGGTGCTGTTGCTGGTGCTGTTGTTGGTGCTGTTGCTGGTGCTGTTGCTGGTGCTGTAGCTGCTGCTGCTGCAACTGTTGTTGGTGTAGTTGCATTTGCAGCTGGTGTTGTTGCTGCTGCTGCTGCTGCTGTTGTGGCTGCTGCTGTTGTTGTTGCTGTTGCTGTAAGTGTTGTTGTTGCTGATGCTGCTGCAAGTGTTGATGTTGCTGCTGTTGTAAGTGTTGCTGCTGCTGCTGTTGTTGTTGCTGCTGCTGCTGTTGCTGTTGCTGCTGCTGCTGTTGCTGCTGCTGTTGTAGCTGGAACTTTTCGTAAGTTGTTGGCGGCGCTGCGATGCGTGCTTTAATCAACTCATGCTCCTTATTATTGCTGTTGACCAAAATTTCAGTTTTGATTTCCAACGTAGGCTTCTCCTCGATATGCTGCTGTTGCTGCAAGTGTTGCTGTTGTTGTTGCTGCTGCTGCTGTTGCTGTTGCATTGGCAGCTTGCGCTTCAGCGTTTCACAAATCATGAGACTACCACTTGTGTGCCCCTCCTGCATTTTCCAGTTGTCGCCATGCGTCGCCGCTGACGACGTCGTTGTCGTCGTTGGCGCTAACTTTTCCGGCTCGTCATCGAGCGGCTCCAGTTTGGCCAACTTGCTGAGCTCCTTGCTGGGCTTGGTCGTTATGGAAATGGTCACGTTTGATACATTGCCGGTGCTCAGCTCGTAAGGCGGCGGCGGCGGCAGCTGCTGCTGTTGCTGCTGCTCCGTTTTCAGGCTTGACTCGACTAGCAATGTGGGCGGCAGTTTATTCACAACGGTGGGAAGGACGACGGTGGACTGGGCAGCCGTTACTGGTGTTGATATGAACGATGTCTCCTTGGACACAATTTGCACCGACTGCTTCAGCTGTGGTGGTGCTGGTGCTGGTATGGTGGCGACGGCAACGGCAACAGTTGTTGCTGCTGATACTTGTGTTGGCGGCGCAACAGCAACCGTTGCAGCCGTTACAGCTGCTGTTGTAGTCGCTGCTGCTGCTGTTGTTACGGCAATTGTTGTTGTCGCTATCGCTGCCTTCGTCTCTGGCTGCAATTCCAGCAGCTTTTGCGGTTCGTTTGTTGGCGTTGGCGTGTTTGAGTTGCTGGACGGCGCTTGACTAATTGCCACCATTGTTGCTGTTGTTGTTGTGATGGTATTGCAGCTGCCACTGCTGCTGATGCTGTTGCTGCTACTCACAGCCGTCGGCACTGGGGGTATGACTGGCCTAGCCAGCTGTGCCTCCAGCGAGCTAACCAATCCCATGCTCGGCGCACGCACATTGATCACTTTCCGGGCGGACAGCGGCGCCGATGTAATTGAAATCTGTTGCAGATTGTGATTGTTGTTGTTGTTGGTGTTGCTGCTGCTACTGCTACTGCTGCTGCTGCTGTTTTGCAGCAATTGTTTGAGTAGCGCATTGTTGGAGTCATCCACACGACTGGGAGTCACCAAGCGTTTCTCTGGCGCTTTCGAGCTGAGCAGCTCCTGTTCCGGCTGCTCAGCGTTCGCATCCTTGCTGATCTCCGGCGGCGGTGGCGGTGGTGGCAACTGCGTTGTTTGCTTCACCAGCAGCAACTTTGGCTTGGTGTCAGATTCACTGGCATCGGACTTATCACCTGAGCTAAGCTTGACCGTCTGCGTTTTCAGCTGCAACTTGGCCACCGTCTCAGTTTCTAGGGCATTGAATTGCTGCAGCGTTGCTGGCGTTGTTAGCAATTTGGCCTTCTGCACCAGCAAATTGTTCTTTTGCAGCGATATAATGGGTCGCGTGAATATTTGGGCGCCACCAGCTGCTGTTGTTGCCTTGTTGTTGTCGTCATTTGCAGCAGTTCCGGCTGCCTGTTGCTGCTGCTTGAATATATTGATGTTGGGCGAAAAGTGGAGCTGATTTTTGTCGAGTGGCTTGATAACAACGCTGTTGATCTTGCCAAACTCGCTGGTGGCATCGCTGCCATCCAGCGATTTGCTTTTGTTTAACAATATCTTTTGTATGTTTTCGCTGTAGGTAATCGTTTTCGGCTGCTGTTGCTGTTGCTGCTGTTGTTCGCTTTGTTCCCCCCCATCAAGTTGCTTTTCCAGCATGGTAAATGTCTGGCCTGAATTTGTTGGTGTTATTGTAACAATGCTGCCGGTACTTGGTTGCTGCTGCTGCTGTTGTTGCTGGTGCTGCTGCTGCTGTTGTTGCTGCTGCTGTTGCTGTTGTAGCTGTTGCTGCTGGAACTGCAACGACATCTTTTTGGTAACCACCTTTGCGGTAACAATTTTAGCATTTGCTGGTTTAATTTGCACATTGGCAAATGAGACAAATGTTGTTGGATTCTTGCGTGTCCCTTTTAACAGCTTGGTGAGGTTCAGATGCTGCTGCTGTTGCTGTTGGTGCTGCTGCTGTTGTAATGCTGATGTCAGAGTTGCTGTCGTTGCTGTTGTTGTCAATTGCTGTTTGCTTTCGACTATGGTCGCACCACCAGCTGTGGTTGCCCCACTAACGCTCATTAACTGGCCACTTTGCAAGATTTGCGGCTTTAGCAACGGGACAGATATCGTTTTATTGCCAATGGACACCTTGGCCGTTGTCTGTGTGACTTCGGCCAATTTCTTGGCATTCACCATTAGGTGTTGACCCTTGAATTTTGCATTTAAATTGACGCGATTCAACAGAGTTGTAGTTGCCGTTGTCGCTGTTGTTGTTGCTCCTGCAGAGCTGAACAAGCTATAGCTCCCAGGGAGTGTTGCTGACTTGACAATGCTGGTTGTTGCGTTGCTTACAACAATGCTGTTGCTGCTACTGTTGTTGTTGTTGCTGCTGCTGCTGCTGCTGCTTGTGCTGCTGCTATTGATGTTATTTGTGACCTGTGTCGTCTCGTGTGTGGCCGGATTAAGTTCAGCCGTTGTTGTTGCTGGCAGTAGCACATATTCTAGCTCATCAATCGAAACTGTTTTGCCCAGAAGCTGTTGTTGATCGCTGCTGCTGCTGTTGTTGTTGTTGTTGTTTTGATGCGGCTGATCGCCGCTGGGCTCAATCGATATGATGGAGGCTGTCGAGGAGCTTGACGATGCCGAAGAGACATCTTTTTTGGTAAAGCTGGCAAAATCTGCAAAAATCAAGTATATTGAATGCAATTGTTTGTGCGTCAATTGTACAAATCATAAAAGCGACTTACTTTGCTTTGGATTGTTACTGTTGGTGTTGGTGTTAGTGTTGGGGGTGCTGGCGGTACCGGACGACTCCTCGGACTTAATGGCGCTCATTTCGCAGACAATGATTTGATCGTCGCGTGGTTCCCAGCAGACTTCAGCAGCAGCAGCGACAGCAGCAGATCCAGCAGATTCTATCTTGGCGTTCGCCTGACTGACAAATTGGGGTTCGTCTGTTGTTGTTGGTTTAACGCTTATTGTGGCTGTTGTCGATGCTGCTGCTGCTGCTGCTGTTGTTGTTGTTGGTGGTGGTGGTTGTGCTGTTGATGCTTGTGATGCTACTGTTGCTGCTGCTGCTGCTATTGTTGTTGTAGATGTAGCTACACGTTGTTTGGCGGGTAAACTAGTTGTGGGCGTGCATATAACAATGTCGCGTTTTAGTTTCTTGCGATTGGCATCATCGCTGTCATCAATGCTGCTGCGCTTCTGTATGGTGATTGTGTTAAAACTGAGCGCCGCCGTTGCAGATGTTACACGTTCGGGTTTTGCTTTTTCGGCGGCAGCAGCCGCAGCAGCAAGCGATGTTGTCACTTTCGATATATTCATAACAACAAACTATGCGACCAACTCACACATTTAAGCGCTAGCACAATTCTAGCTTAATGCACTACGATTCCGAGCTCGGTTTGTTTGTATCTACATATAGAGAATGTTTCAAAATATACGCTGCTTAGACAAAAAAAATTATTTTCGTGTACGCGCAGGGTATCCTAAACTTTAACCAGTGATAATATATGAAGAAAAATACCACACTTCGACAGCGTTGCATTTTTCGATAACAATATGTACACACACCCACACTAAAAATACTGTGTAGCCACTATAGCGCTGGCTGAATATATTTAATATTCAACCTGTACATGCATAATGGCTAATAATTAATTCGAATCATCTGCTAGCATTAAATAATGTTCATAATATGTTGCATTAATATACTAAATTGTAATGCGATTAAGATCTTTGCGTTATTTCCAGTTATATATTAAAATAGGAGCGTGTCGACAAATCGTGAATGTGAGAACGAAGTTTCTGGTACGGTAGCACTGCGTCGGAACCAGTGCTGCGATACGAAAGAACAAATGGCTCTGTACATACAATAATTTATTAATTATTATGTAAATGTACAAATTAACGCTAAACGGAGCGATAATTAAAAAATTAATCACTTAATAGATATGTACTTTTAATTTATTCGTGTTATTATTAAAATTAATTATATCAGCTCAAAATCGAGCGTTTGCCAGTCTGGCAACGCTGCGCTGATGCAACCAGCAGCAGCAAAAATTCTTGAATTTACGACACTTCAAAAATAATCAAATAATACAACATGTGGTGCTTGAAAACGGTCACTCAGCTACTTAAAAACAGCATTACGTGTAAGTGCTCCGTTGTGGTTCGGCAGTACATATTTAACTCATCCGAAATTATTAAATTTTTATTTTTAGCTGCAAATGTGAACTACAATTGTATAGCCGGCCTCAAATATTTCCCACCGCCAATCAAATATGAAAGTAAGCTTCATTAGTATATATTCTCATACCCTGTACCCAATGAAAATTATTAAATTGAAATGCTGATAAACGGAAAATATGAAACCGATGTGGTGGTTTTGACAATAAATACAATTATTATCTTAAAAGCTATATTCATTTTTGAAACTGGGTACAGGGTAACTCATAGCGACCACTCCCGATTATTTTATTTGCAATAATTGATGATGTTTTCAGATATTGAGAAAGTGGAGCGACCTAAGCTCCGAATTATGGAGCGGATGCCGCAACATCCGCCCAATTTGCGTCCGCCCAAAATGCAGAAGCGTCTTCGCTATATGCGCGGTCCGGAGCTGGTCCACAATCAACTGCTCCACAAACAGTATGCGATCGTTGCTACTGGAGGCGGTCGTTTGCGCTGGGGCCACTACGAGATGATGCGTCTGACGATTGGCAGGAAGATGAACGTGAACACAATGTTCGCCACATGGCGAGTGCCAGCGCCCTGGCAGCCGATAACCAAAAAGGGGCAGGGCCAGCGCATGGGCGGCGGCAAGGGGGCCATCGATCATTATGTGACACCGATTAAGGCGGGTCGTGTCATCGTTGAGATCGCTGGCAAATGCGAATTCATCGAGTGCCGCGGCTTCCTCCAGCAGGTGGCTAACCAGCTGCCCTTCCAGGCCACTGTTGTGTCTCAGCAAATGCTGGACGAGCAACGGGCGTCGGAGGAACGTCTCGCACGCCAGAACGAGAATCCCTTCACTTTCAAATACGTTGTACAAAACAATTTAAATGGTTGCCATCGATGGCTGTCGCCAGTGGACCACAAGTGGTTCGGCAAGCATTTATAGATTAGGTTATATCAGCTAGTTAAATGTTTAATAAATTGAACGGGATGTCAACTATTTTGTTTAAATTACACACTTGTTTCAATGCAAAGATTTCATTTATCAAATACTCGCTTAGATTGGCAGTCTTGTGCAGAGTACACGCCTTCGATCCTAGCATAAATGCACATATCTTTGATCGGTTAGTTATGCTGATTATCTCTGGATATCTGCCGCAATCAGCCAATCAGGAAATTTAAATGCCCGCACAGAAAATTATTTTCATTCCTTTTTCATTTCCAGTTTCCACAATAGTTTGTGCTTGAATTAAATTGCACGCAATTTGAAGTATTTAATTGCATAACTTATTATTATTATTAAAAATCATCCCCACCCCCAAATATAGTATATCAGAGAATGAGTAAGTTGGAAAACGTTTTTAATTTATGATTCTATTGCAAACATTCGTTTAATTTCCATTTTTGTGTATATGGGTAATATGTAAGATTTCGCACTTTATATATGTTTTGTTCTGCTTTATGTTTTTTGATTTTTTTTTTGTTTAATATAATGTATGGGTTGTATTTTAATTGCACGACATTGGAATAAACGTTATCGCTCTTGTTATCGTTATCGTCGTCGTTATCGTCATCTCTGCTTAACAATCAGTATCGTACCAGGCAGCCAAGTTATTGTTGTCATTGGGTGGCGTCGGCATGGCATCCAAATCAAAGTTAAGAGCGGCCGCATCAATCTCGCCGACATCCATGTCCATGGAGAGGGCGATGTGGGTGCCCCACCCGGTGGTGCAGCGCCACTGCCGCCAGCACCACCGCCCACTGTATTGCCAGCAGCGCCAGCACCACCACCTACTGGACTGCTGATCTCGAGACCCTGCATTGAATCTATTGGTAGAGTATCATATCCTGTTGATTGAGAAGTCAAAAGTAAGCAACAATTATTCGCATGCTCACCACAACATTTTTGGGGCAACAAAGTTATGTACGATATTAAAGGATAATTTGTATATGTATAAAAGATATTCAATATTAATGGCTAGATAAAACAGAGCACTCAACCGCTCACAAATGACTTATAAACATAGATACATACATATTTAAGCGACGCTTCTTTAAGACATTTCTATAACATGCATTCGATTATATTTATCTTTGCTACATATGATAATCACCATATGCATTTCAATTCTACAATTCACTTCAAAGCAAACGTGCAAAATAAATGCTTATTTAACCTAAACATAACGCATAACGATAATTAATAACTTGAGAAGGTAATGATAGCTTAAGGCTTACATATGTATAAGGCAAACAATATTCTGTAATCAGACGTAAATTAAATAAGAAAAAAAAAAAACAATAATAAACATTTTTGGGGCGCCTTTGACTGCACAAGGAATTTGTGTGTGGGTGGCGTATTGTGTATGTGTTTGTGTGTGTGTGTGTGTGCGTATAAGCCGATATTTATTTTAAGTATTGAGAGTATTCAGAGTGTTTGATAACAGTACTCTATAGATTTCGAAGACTGCACTCGTTAACATTTTATATTTAACATTCTATGCTTTTCTTACAGAATATGTATGCATGTAATACAAATGTGTGTTCGTGTATGTGTGTGTGGGTTTAGAACTCACCTAAGCTCAGAAGGCAGCTCTTGCGCTCTCGTTTGAGCACAAATGCATGTGTGTTTGTGGGTGTATGTGTGTAGTAGCTCAAAGCTCTCTTGTGCAACATAGAGCTTAACATTTTTCGACAGAAATTCGAACTGTAATCTGCATTTTTTGGCGTTACAAACTGTAAAGACTCAGCCAAGAAAAATGACTCTATTCCCATTTACGAGATGGCACTGAATATGGAGTTAAAATAAAGGTCGGGGAGCAGGTTGTAACCAATTAAACACACGCAAAGAGAAATGAAGTAAAGTTACACTTGGTTTCTTTCCAGTTCTTTCACACTTTACATGCAGAGTGGGATGATCGGAGGGTCAAAGGGTAGTGCTGTTTGGAGCTAGAGATTGGGTAGCGCTGTGTGAGTTGAGTTGAGTGGGTGGCCAGGAAACAGAAATACATATGGATGGATTGATTATATATGTGCCTACTTATGCATGTAATAAGTACAAGACTTAAGATAAATTCACACGATATTATTTCTGTATATGGAATTGTTCTAATTTTCCGTGCGAACATAATATTTATGTTAATAGACTTGAAGGAATATTGTTTGCTTATTTAGAAATGGAATAATAAGACACTTATGTATGTATATGTTTATCGATTAATAAAAACACTTATATGTTAATCGATTCATAAGACACTTATATATGTAATCGATTAATGAGACA
Organism: Drosophila mimica; assembly: GCA_037043585.1. Classification (NCBI taxonomy): domain Eukaryota; kingdom Metazoa; phylum Arthropoda; class Insecta; order Diptera; family Drosophilidae; genus Drosophila; species Drosophila mimica. Next base: position 1,532,893 of record JBAMBE010000748.1, read on the forward strand.
CCGATAGAAACGTAATGATTAGTGATGATATCGTTGGGGAATTCCTTGGGCTGGGGGCGAGGGGGGTCAATCAACTACATAGGCGGTAGGTGTGGGTGGAGATAGGGGGGTGTGGGTTTCGTGGTAAAAGGCAACCCATCATAATGCCATCTTCCTGTTAGAGCTTGGCTTGAACAAACAATGATTATGCATACATTCAATCATTCTTAAAATATATGCAATCAAACAAGTGGGGGCTGGTCGGGTAAGGTCAGGGCGGGGCGATTCGGTTTTGGTTACTTGTAAGATTAGTGTTGATTGTAGATCCTCATTAGCCGTAGTAGTAGGTAGGTGGAAGCAAGCATACATACCTTGCTGATGGAATGCGCGACCTCCGTGCGAACTGTGCACACTGGGCGGACCTTGTCCGTAAAGGCCCTCATATGCTTCATCGGTTCCAAGCATATCCTGTGATCGTGATCGTGATTGTGATTTTGTGTTTGTGTGTGTGTGTGTGTGTAGTCAATTCGAATATGAGTTTGTATAATGTGCATGTGTGTGTAATTGTGTGTGTGTAATCGAAAGTAAGTTGATTGTTGTTGTGTATGTGATTTTTTTTAAACACATATACATATATATATATATTTTTGGATGGATCAGAAGTGAAATGTTGTTAGGAAAGAGAAGAGACACACAGACACAGAACACGAGTTTTTGTGTTGCGTCATTTGTTGTTTAGAGAAAGGATGCGCAAAAAGTAGTCATGATTGATTGTTGGTTGTTGTTTGTGTGTGATTGTTTTTGTTGTTGTTCATATTATATGTGTGCGAAATGCAAGTGAATTCGGTCGTTGTGTATGTGTGTGTGAGTGTGTGTGCGTGTTTGATATATATTTGGTTTGTTCGATTTTTGGTTTTTCACACAAAGAAAACATAATGAAAGAAAAAAAGAAACGAAATAAATCAAAATACAAATTAATTACAAAATCAAAAATAATGACAACGTTAATTAGTAAAGTTGAGAAATATATATATTGGTGTAAGAACGCAACATTTAAAAATAAATAAGTTTAACTATAAATATAAATATACATACATATATATACACAACTATATATATATATATATATATATATAAATATGGCGGTAAATTAATTTGTTTAATTACTTTCAAGTGGTAGACGACTAACTCTAATTGAAATTATTTTGGATTTATTTTTTGGTGTTTCGAATAATGTGACTAATTGCAAAAGAACATCTTGTATCATCTATCTATCAGTGGCCAATGCTTACAAACTCCACTTAAGACTAACATTAAAAATAATCGTTTATCGATATACAAAATAAGGAATAATTTCAAAAATGGAATATGCGGATAATTTTCGAATGCAATATATACATAATTGATATGCTTACAAATTAATTGTTTCAGATATATATATATATATACATATATATACATATAAATATATATTTATGTACATATATGAAGCGCTACAAATTGCTTATGTACAAATTCGAAGATCATAAAAATGTAATTTTATCGTATATACATCCGAATCAAAATTGGGTCAATCAGTTCAATCGACACTCATGTTTATGGGGAGAGTGAGGAGTTACCATCAAATCAAAATGGCAATATTACGCACCTGTAAGTCTGGACCCATGCCCAGGTCGGCGTTGGCCCAAATGTTGTTCTCCTCGCGCAACAGCGAATTGGTCAACTCAATGGACAGTCGCTTCTTATAGTCCTGGGGCTTGTCCTCGCTCATGCGGAACAGCACGGCTGCTGCATAGGTGGCCACGCCTTCGTTGCGCGAATGCAGCAAATCAGTGAGCGGCCCAGTGGCGCCCTCCTGCTCAATAATTTCGGCGCCTTCCTTATCCGCGGCCAGCTCGCAAAGCACGCCAGCAGCGACGCGCTGCAGCAACATAAAAAATATAAATACATATTGTAAATATGCAAATCTCAATAGAGTCCATATGTCTCCATGCACAAATCTCTCACCTGAATGTTTTCGATTTCGTTGAAGAGCAAACGCACAAAGATCGGTATTACCGATTGCTGGCGTATGAGAGCCCTATTATGCGATTCACGCGCAAGGATATGCAAGGCGCCGACAGTCCCCTCAACAATCTCCTCCATGCGCACACCGTCGGCATACGCAGACGGCTGCTGTGACCCAGTTGTGGCAATCGAAGAACGTTGCTGTAAACGATATAAAATCCATTTTAATATTCAATATTTGTTAGTTAGTTTGGCATATCACAAATAGCTAATGTGTAGCACAACATCTGCAACTAAACATGCAACTATTTACTTAACATATAGTATCGATATCGATGGATATCATGGTGTGATCACCAGCATTAAGAAGAAGAGATCAGTCGCTGTGAATATAGTAGTGGGCCGACATTTGTATACCATATTAAATGCATCAAATAAACTGCAGCCGCTCGCGTTAACAGCGCTTTCTCTCACTCTCTCCTTGCAAAAGGGCCAACGCTGATCTGCCGGCTGCTGTTATTTCGAGGTAACAGCTGTTAAGTTTTGTCTGTCTGACAGCACTTGACGGGAGTTCAAATTATTGAGAATCAATAAACCGTATCTTTAATAAATATTTTGTGATGAAACAGGTTGTAGACTTCAAGTGCAATTGTCAAACAAAAATGGTTCGTCTCGACCAACCTGCACTGCAGCTGGCTGCTAATTAACAGGTACCTGTTATCGCCTCATGTTATTACACCATGCAAGCGTTAACAGCGCTTTCTCTCTCTCTCACACTCTTTTGCGCTATGGATGTTAACTAGTAACTAATCCAGTCGCTATTTATAATTAAATAATTCAATTAAATCAATAGTTTTTGTGACTTACGCGTTCTGTGTCCTGGAATGCGCGCATCAGGAGCCGCACCAGATGGTGGATGGCGCCATGTTCGCGCAACGGTGCATGATTGGCCGGACAGAGAGCCAAATTGCGGATGAGCCCGATGACGGCCTTGATGAGCGGCCAACGGGATGGTGGATGCAACAGCTTGACAATTACGGACAGGCCATAATTGAGACGCACAGCATTCTGGGCGAGCTCCGAGTCGACGTGACGCGAGGTCAGATGGCGAAGGGCGCAAACGGCCGGCTCGGTGATCTCCTCACGGTCACCGGCATTGATGATGGTGCGAACGAGGGCATCAACACCGCCCACTTGGCAAACAGTCGCCTTGTTGCGCTGATTGTTGCATGTCAAATTCGAAAGGATGCCGGCGGCACAGGTGACCACATTGACATCCGTGGAGCCCAGCACTTGGACGAGCGATTGGAGCAGCGCTTCGAGGCCCTCCACCTTGGTAGCCGCATCCGATAGATTGCGCAACGTCCACAAACAGTTCTGGACGAGACGGGGCGACATGTTGCCCAAATGCATGGCCAATGCCTGCATGCCACCGGCGTCCACAATTGCCGGCTTATTGCTGGAGCACACAGAAAGGACCTTCAGCACACGCGATGTGGTCCACAAAAGCTTCTCATAGTCGTAGGAGCGCATGATACGCACCAGCTCATTGGGTCCGCCCGAGGCGAGTATGATTAACTTGCTCTCCTGATTCCCATATGCCAGAATCTGCAGGCAGTCGGTGACAATGGCCAAAAACTTGACATTGTTCCGCTGCAGCAGGGTGACCATCTTCTGCAATCCACCAGCGAGACGAACGGCCATTTTGGAGCCATCCTGATGGAGCAGCAAGTTATGGAGCGTGGTGATCGCATAGAAGAGTACACTCTCAACCGGCGACGAGAGCAGCTTTACAAGAGCTGGTATGCCGCCGCTCTTGAAGATAGCCAACAGGCCCTGGCGATGATGCGACAAATTGTGCAGGGTGCCCACAGCAGCCTTGGTGCTCTCCAGATCATTGCTGTTGGAGATGGCGCGCACAAGGGCGGCAACCATCTGGGGGCTGTTCATGATGGCATGGCGCGAGGCCTCCTTCTTGGACAGCTGGTGGACCATCATGGCTGCCTGTGAGACGACCACCTGATCCTCGTCATTGAGCAGCTTGATTAGCTCGGGTATGGCGCGTGTGGCCAACTCGGCATCATCTTGGTAATTGATCAAATTGACCACGGCATGCTTCAGCATCTGTGATGGCTCCGAGAGGCGCTGCACAGCGGTCGGCTGCTGTGGATCAAACTGTGTCGATGGTATCTCAATGCCCTCCTCGAGTGTCTCGGGGAACATGGCGGCACGGACGCGCTGGGATCGCGTCTGGCTAAGCTGCTGATTCATATCGTCCACCTGATCCTGTGTGAAATTCTGTGGAAATCCAGTGTCCAAATCAAACATCAGCGGATCACCCTCCATCTCCTCATCCTCCTTGCCAGAGAGCGATGGCACCTGGGTGACGGCGCCCGAGTGTATACCAGAGTCACCCAAATACGAATTCTGCTGCCACATCAGTGTCTGCTCCTTGGCCGACACCATTGGCGGCAAATCCGGGGGATTATATTGGTTGTTATGGGACACTGCAAAAGTACAAATAAAAATATCCATTACGAAAAACTAGAAACAAAACGAAAGGAATGGATGCACTGCACCCACTCAAACTAATGCCATCTTATAGATTGTAGAGATAGATTGAAGATGATATGGGGTCCACCACACATGAGCAAACATTGCCAAATCAATCCTTGCCATACACATCCATCCTATATCGCGTGAGGTTCGCATTTGCAGCCACCACATGAACTGGTTGGTTGGCAGCTCATTTTACTTAAAGATGGACGCTTAAGCACTCATCTAAATACATTTTAGTGGATTTGTGTAGAGAAACGAAGGACGAAGAAGAGCGTACTTCATTTGTGCATTGAAGCCTGCCTGCAAATCCTAATGGATTAAAGAAGAAGCAGGCGAAACTCCAAACTCCACGACTGGCTTTTGCTTCTTCTCGCTTCTTGACGTGTTTGAAATGCGACACGACAACAACAACAAACATGAACAAGGAACACGACAGCAAAAATAGGAACGTGACAGATTGTGAGCTGCAGGATATTATTTTTTTTCGCATATTGTAAAAGCGACGCCCCCTTCAAATGAAAGAGACATGTCCCTTGCAACACACATATATATACTCGACTAAATATATATACATATACATATACACATATATATATATATATATATATGGGTGAAATGAGTGTATGATTGTGAGGAGGCAGAATCATCAGTGTCGTTTGTATCTCAACGAGCAATCAAAGCCAAAATTGCAAACTTCGCTGTACTGCTGCCAGGACGAACAGAAGAGCGACGCCCTCCTGCCTCGTGACTCCTGCCAGCCAGGGATGTGCATTCTTTTTTAACCGACAAATTGGCCTGTTTTAAACATTTTTAAAGCACACACAACTTTTTTAATTGTAGCGCAAATATTTGGTATGAGCGAGTGTAAAATTGAATTATTCCAGCAGTGTTAACTATCGTCAGTAAGTTTGAATGTTTTAAAAGCTGTTAAATAAATTAGCTAGTGAGTGAGACATAAATAATAGTAAAATTGTAGCAGAAGTCAAATACAATTATACTAAAAAAAAAAACAATGTTAAAACAAAAGCGAACAAAACCTTTTTACGCTCCCCACTAGCATTTTTGTGCTTTTTACTTTACGTCAGAGGATGGCAACGCTGCAGCCCGGAGGAGGGTTGCCAGCTGTGTTTGTGTGTGGGTTGTAGGTGGTGGGTGGTGGATGGTGGATGGTGGGTGAGTATGTCGTCGCTCAATGCGTTTGGGCGTTTTGTTTGCCACTTTGCCTTAATTATGCCTGCTCAGCGATTCGCTTTGTTTTTGCATTTGCAGTTGAATTTGAATTTAAAAGAGAACTGCTTATGCGCTGGGATGTAGATGTAGATGTAAATGTAAATGCCTGCCAACTGGCTGCACATGGGCAGCGGAGAAGTCATTGGAAAGCCAAGTCTTATTCATGTTTTATCATGTTTTTTCCCCTGATCGATTAAAGCGCACTTTGTGCCCTTATTCTCTAATTCTCAAGTGGGAGCAAAAGCCCGCAAGCCAACGACGCTGTTGCTGCTGCGGCGCTCTAATTACAATTTTTAACAAAAATCACAGCAAGCAGAACTTGAACGTGTGCCGGCAGTTGAATTATTGGAATGGAACGAGTGCGTATGCATTTGTGTGTGCGAGTGGGACAGTGTGCACTAGAGCAAGGGAACAAGAGAACCAGCCAGACGCCCCCACCCAATCAAACGTATTGCAAATGAAGTGGCAACAGTGGCCCAGCCAAAGCAACAACAACAACCTACAATTTACAATGCGCAATTCTCAAAGGAAGCATAAAATATTGTTGAAAGCGAAGAAAGAAAAAAACAGAAAAGATGAACGAAATGAACAAGTTGCTAACAGGAATGGCGGCGGCACTCATGTAAAATGAGATGGGATATGGATAGATGCACTACAGCCAACATAAAGTAAATAGAGAAGCAAAAGTAAAAAAAGAACATAACCAACAACAATGGCGACCGATAGATTCTTGTTACTGTTATTGTTGTTGTTTGTTGTAAATGCTTTGAAAGCAGCCACACAATTTATAATCGATTACGGCAACTGCGCATTTGCTCTGCAAAATAATCGTTTGTCAATGGGCATCGAAGCGCATTTGAGTCGCATTGCAGCAGCTGTACGACAACAACAACAAACTGATTGAATGGAGCCCTGCCCCGCGACGTTTCACCACCCCTGCCCAACCCTAACCGATTTAACGAACAAGCAGACAGAACGCAAAGAGCTCCACTTAAATATGTATGTATGTATGTTTGTGTGTACGTGAGTAAATAACAGTTTGTTGACCACTGTGTACCTCAGCATTACACAGTCAAAGAAAGAAAAGCGATTCGCAGAGAATATAAAATCTGAATTGATTCTTGTTTATTTGCTGCTGCTATTAAAGTTTAGACTTACTTGTACGATTCTGGGCTGGCATGTAACTCATCTTGGTGGCTTCGGCGATTTACACCACACCTGAAAATATAAAGAAAAAATAATTAAGTTTTATTAGATTTCGTTGACATACACTTAAGGCTGACAACTAACTTCCAAGGAATGACTGTATATATTTATGGTGTTTATAGTGTTCGTCTTAGTTTCTCAGTCTAAATATGATATGAAAATCTCTGATCCTACCGGCTTTCTACTTGCATGAGCATTAATATAAACAATATATTTGCAAACATTTTTTATTCAATATATGTACAAATATCCAAATAATCTATTTTGTTATTTTTCCGTTTAGCGCAAGGCTTTCATTCAGTTCAAAAAAATATTTTAAAAAAATGTAGCCCGTTCTGCACTCACACACACGCACAAATACAAGACATGCATGTGCACATTTGTATGTATGCATCTACATTAACATTGACACACTACCTAGTTAAAGACTGAACGTGAAGGCGCTGATGACTCAAATTTCAGCAGAAGAAGCTAAACATAAAATGAGACAAAACTCCCTCATAAGTCGTGCTCGTGATCCGTGCTCCGAGATACGAGCAGGTAAACACGAGTTTGCATGCAGCAATCGTTACTAACTCATATTGTATCAACTATATACACACACACATAAGCACATACAAATATATGTATACACATACAAACACGTATTTCCGGTGCAAACAAAATATGTTAAGGTGCACAGCACTGAAGAGATTGTTGTTTGCAGCATGTAGGGCAACAACAACAACAGTTATTGTGATTTGATGATTACCTGCAAGGCGAAGAGCAAAGCTCTCACAAATCTCAACAAACTAACGTGAAAAAACTATAATTCGGTTTTTTTTTTTATTATCGTTGAACAGGAAAAAAAAAACAAAAAAATTTGTTCTGCTCACTATTATGGGTTTTTTTTTTTGGTTGTAGCAAGCCTTGGATTCTTGGCACACGCAGCCAAAAACACGAACGACCAGCACCGAACGGAAACAGACAAGTGACTGGAAAACAGTGAGAACGACGCCGTAGCGGCCGCGTTGCAAGTATATACATACAAACATGCTGCAGCTAGAGTGAGCGAGAAGCAACGAAATATGGAGAGAATTTATATACATGCATACACATTCACACTTGCATACATGCATATGTACATAAGAGACGGAAACTCCAATGCAGCTGGACAGTGTTGCCATATGCGGCGATGTTTAATGCTAATAAAGTAAACATTTTTAATTTGTACACAGAGTACACGAGTGGTGCCTTGACACATAATTCAAACCAACAACAAATATTTCAAAACATAAGTATATTTCATTATAACATACTTTCTACAGCATACTTTGCTCACATACATACAATGTACACACAAATATGTTTAATGCTGCGCAGAAAGCTGGCAGCTCCATTTTTCACACATACACACACAAATGTACACATGCATATGTAAGCGTACATAAGTATGGAGTTTTCTTTATTCTAAGGTGAATACATAAATGAATACTGCATTGATTTCAAACTTGATCAGCACTTGCATTGTTGGCGTTGTTTATGTTTATAACAAAAAATATCAACATAAGCGGATACATACATATGCAACTGACATTGTTTGTAGCTGGCTGTTTGTGTGTAACTGGCTGCCACACCCCCACCGCTCGTTACTTCTATCCCCTGCACACTGACAGCTTTCCTACGTTTCTTATTTCACTAGTTTTTTAGCTTGAAGCGAGCGTCTTAATTTTTCATCACACATAAAATTATGGAAATTATTTGCTCGATAAAAGAATTACTTAACTCCATAAACTTACCACGTCAATATCAATTTTATCTGCTTAAAAGCAGGTTTTATTTATTTTCACGCACTTAAATACACAAATTTTACGAAAAATTTTCCAGCGAAAACAAGTATGTGTGTATATGAACGAAGACCTGCAATAACTTCAACGATACTATCGCTCGATTGGTTTTTGCATCACGATATGATATACTCAGTATCGATAACTGCTGCACGTACTCGATACAAATACCAAAGCGATGTATCTTTTAAATTAAGTTTAACAACGTTAACTTCTTTGGGATATAGTTTAATTGATAATTTCATATTTAATTCCTATAACTATGTAAGTCTGTTTTTGATAAACACAAACGTACTATGTACAATAACCATTAAATTATCGTAAATGTGAATGCTTTGTATGTATGTATGTCATTCATCCATCAGTCAACTTGTTTGCAACTTAATAATTACTAAGGAACACCCAACATAATATGTTATTTGGGAAAAAGACAGCTTACCGCGTCAACAACAATTTGGTCTGCTGAAAAGCAGAATTTATACATAAACTTGCATACACCAATCAATTAGAAATTATCAACAAATTCACTGTAGGAAAAACTTTACTCGTATGTATTGGAGATGGCCTGACTAAAACTATCGATATTGTGCATATTGTGAGAAATTGCACAGTGGCCTCAGAAACAAAATACAAAACTTCGAGGATTTAATAAATTCATATTACAGTCTTTCGTTTATTGAGGGGTATTCTACAAATCTTTAGAAAAACTAACTTAATTTGAGGTCCCTGTTTCGGTAGCATGTCGGACCGATCCACTTGCATTATCAGTGCATCTATTTTGTTGCACAAACTTGATGAGCGCGTCTCGATGACGCTCCATTCCAAAGAAATCGTAGATCTGCGCAAAACCAAAATATGCAATGACTGCAAACAATGTAACGCCAATTGCCAAACTGGCGATACAGGCAAGAAATATCATGAGGATTACCGTCAGTACGGTACCTGCAATTAATGTTGATAATGATCATGCAATTGCAATTGTTCTCAAATAAATAATTTGGAATAATACCTTCTAGCACAAGGATGCCAGTAAATGTGACCGCCATTGTTATAATGCCAAAACCGAAGATGATAAGCAATGGCAACAATAACACAAAACAGGCCGCAACCACACAGATGGCAATGTCCGGATGTTGGAGGCACCAGGAAGCAGCCGCTTCGATCAACTCCTTTCCACCGAATTCGCACATAATGCTATAGGCGATGCGGCGAACTTGCAGCCCTGCATGAATAGTATAAGTTTAAAAAAATAAACATATAACATTGAATGTAAGGTTTTGAAAAGGCCGGCGACTTACAAAGTTTTTGCATGGCCTGAAATAGTTGTTCGCTATTCAAGGACGACGTACCCTTGTCGGTCTCATTTTTGTGATGGTTTTGGCTGCTTGCGTGCGTATTCGTTGACTCATTTGACTGGGTCTGTTGATAAGTAAATACGGTTGAAATCGACGGTAATTAGGGACAACAAATGTCATAAGTAATAACAAACAAAACAAATATGAACATCAGTTGTTCCGCTTCAAAGTTCATTTTAATGATATTTCACGATGCCTACCATGTTCTTGCGTATTTTGTATTTTGTGTATTAATCAATTGTCGCACTAATGTCCATTTTTCAAATCATTTGATTTTCGCAGTGAATTTATGTGTAATTTGAACAAATAATCCTGGCAAGAACGGCAGAAAAAGTAAACATTCGCTTCAATCGAGCTGCCAACTTGTTGCAAAACGCTGCGTTGCCACAATTCCACAATTGAAATAAGCACATATATAGTAAATATATTCCAACCACGTTTTTAATGAAAATTCACAGTTACTACTGACTTTATTTGATTAATGAAGTATGAATTTTAGGCCGTTAAATGGTGGCCGTTCAGTAATGCGTCCAGCTATAATCTGTTCGCCGTGCCTTGTCATACGGCAACGTAGTTTCGGTGCATGAACACAATTCAAATAGGTGGCAGCCTCCCGACACTGCAACGGTATCCAGCCGTACACCTGCGACTCCAGCACCGGATAATCCGAAGGCGTTCTGTGGTACTGCGTCTGCGCCGCTGAAATCGGCTGTGTTTCACATTTGGTGTAAAATTTGCTAGTGATTGGATTTACTGCAAGTAATAAATAATAATCAAATTTTTTTAGCTTGAATATATTATTTTTATGTATGTATAAATACTTTCAGCTCCTGTATGCATTAAATTGAACAGAGAAGCGATATTTGACATACAAATGTTTCGTTAAGTTTTCGACAATGGATGAGAAAGGGACAAAAAAAAATTGAAATGTGTACGCAGCTCGCTCGCTCTCTTTTATTAAATTTAATTTGTCGGCGCGCTGATCACACCAATGGTACAATTTTAAAATATTTTAAATAAATATATCTAGTAAATAAATATATTTAGTGCGTGTGCATAATGTACACTTAAAATATGAGTACTTCGCAATTGTATCATTCGATAGAACAGCATGCAATTTTCCAGTCGAGACTCGATCAACGAGTCGGGAATTGACACAGATGCACATACACACCTTTGTTAGAGGGCACGAAAACTTCACAGATGCGTATGTGTTTGTTCGAATTGTCGATTAATTCCTTTTCGAATGCGTAGGGCAGAGGACGAGGATCTCCTTCAAAATGATCGCTGCTGTGCTGCTCGCCGTCGGCATCCTCGTCGTCATCGTCACCGCCGCCATTCGCCAGTGCTGCCTTTGACTTCATTCTGTCCAGAACAACGTCTGCGGCGCGTAGCGTGCCTTCTGCTTCTGATTGGGATTTGTGGTGCTACAAGGACACCTGCCCGTCCTCCTTTCATTTATAAAACTTGAACTCATTAAACTTTTGGCATTGCTATTATTATTATTATTATTGTAGTTGTTGATGTTGTTGTTCTCGTACTTGTTTCTGTTATTACACATGCAGCCCATGACAGGCAATTTCGCCCTTTTACACACGCACCCACAACCAAACCACACATACACAAACGCATACAAATGGCAGCCGGCAACTGCGGCATGACCTACATACATGCACACACATATACATACACACACACACACACACACATGGGCACACCAGCAGCGCTGCCATTTATTATTTTTGCAATGGGCACAAAGCTGATCACCGTCATCATCATCATCATTATTGTTATCATGAATGCAAAAGTTTTTCCCTTTCGCTGTTTTCTTTTACTTTCGCTTACTTCACGTCATATTTGTAGTTGTTGTTGTCCTTATTTTTCCAATTCCACAAGCAAAATTAAACCGAACCCTTGAAGTATGCAGCAATTTCCTAAAATAAACTTATTGAACAAGGCAAAAGTGTTCGAGTGAAGACGCCCGACTACCAGTTATCCCGCAAAAAGGGAGACTACGATTTTGAGAGACTAAGTGCGAAAGAGAGAGAGAGAGAGAGCCGAATATGTTGAACCGGGTCTAAATATCAATTTGGTGTGGAGAGTCAGAGGAGATGAGGAAGACAGAGAGAGAGGAGGTGAGGAAGATGACGGAAGAGCCTTCTAATTAGGATATGATTATTAACACAAATCATTCAAAATTAATGGGAATCTATATCTCGTGCACGAATTCATTGAAGCATGGAAAGGGGGAAAGTATTGAGCAGTAAAAAGTAGTGGAATTTAATGTGCCTCACTTGAATTTATGAACGTCGCATTGAAATGCTATAAATGGACTATTTATTATTTATTTCGGTTACAAACTAGACTAGCCATTTTGTACTGAGTACAGGGTATGATAAATGCCATTGCGTGCCGCCGCAGAAGCAGCAGGAGCAGGAGCAGGCGCCGGAGCAGCAGCAGAAATTGGAATTTAGTCGCAGGCCATTTTTGGATTGGAGTTGTGCAAGCGTCGTCGTCGTCGTTGTCAATATTGAAAGCACTAAATACGCCAATTTAATAATCAAACAGTCAACAAAATTAATTGCAATCCAAGCGCACACACAGAAGGGAAGGGAAAGGAACACGGAAGAGTTCTCGAGTTAAGGTACCAAGTACCTTATTAGTATTATTATAATTAATATAAATTACATAGTGCCATGAACAGAAATGGACTTTGTTTGGCATTCGCAGCTTGTTGTGTTGACAGACAACAATTAGATTAGTAATATTGGCTTAACTAATGCATCGACATATATATGTTCATATATATATATATATATATCTAATATCTACAGATTCAGTCAGATGTGGCAGATGCTGAATTACATTGCCTCCGGATAATAGTCGCGATAGGCGAACGATTCGATATACTCTGGGCGACGGCAGCTGAACAGTTCATAGGACAATTGCTTGTGGGCGTGCTTCTCGAGAGATTTGCGTGTCTTCTCGAGCAGCACAGACTCATCAAATTTCACCCTTTGCACTGTCGTTTTGCGAAGTATATTTTGCACAAATTGCGACCAGACGGATCCCACATCCGGCTCCGTCACTTGCTGATTATCCTGATCCTGCAACTGGGCCTGCTGCGGTGGCTGATGATGATTAGGAGGTTTCGATGTGGCTGTTTCGCTAATTGCTAACGGTGGCATTGCAACCGGCACGGGACTGGGATTGGGCGATGTTGTCGGTGGTGATGTTGAATCTGTGTTTGTGGTGCCGAGATCCTGCATGATTGTCTGCAGGCGATCAACCGTCTCCGACATGCGCTTGCGAAAGTCAACAATGCGTCGCGTATATTTGAACAGTTCACGCTGCTCCGCCGGCTTCAGTTGGGCAACGTGCAGTTCACCTAACTCAGCGACACTGAGGAGCTGCAGAAAGTGCTGCGTCGCCTGCTCCTCATTAGTGCCGTGCAGGTAAATGCGATGCACAAACTCCTGCATCGCCGTCGTATTCCTCATGGCCAGCACATAGTCCATGAGGGCCACATCAATCGCATTCCGTATCAGTTGGACATCGGAGAAGCTATCGTTCTGATTGAGTGTGCCATTAGCTGGTAGCGTCTGCAGCTCCTTCAACGGTTGATTGAGATTCTCGAGTATGTTGGCCAAATAGTTGCGCAACATATCGCCATCGGATGGTGGCACATTGTGCAGACCCAGCCGTCGGATGAGCTTCACATTGATCGTTAACTGCTGATCCAGTTCGTAGAGCTGCCAGAGGGAGCGCATCTTGGACTCGTACTCCTTTTGGGCAGCTACGCCCAGCACTGTGCTAATGTTGCCATCGTACAGCTGCAGGCCGCGTATGAAGGCGACGTCCATGGTGAAGTTGGACATGAAGGTGAGCACATATTGCAGCGTATCCTCGACACTGGCAAAGTTCTCGCGTCGCTGGCCAAAGAACTCATCCAGATCGCTGACGGTCAATTGATTGCGGGCCACAGCCAGATTCTTTTGCGTCCGATTCAATTCGCGCTCCTCGCGTATCCGTTCAAAATTGTTCACGAGCACATCCGCCGCCGGCTGCTGGTACTCATCGAACACCTCAATATCCACGGCCGTTGTAAAGCTGGGCGTTGCCTGGGCGCTTCTCGCCTGATCGCGATCTCGATCCGCTTCATAGGTACTTGATGTTGACTGCTCCCAGGATGCTGCGAAGCTGGCGCTTGTTTGGTCTTTGCTTGGATGACAATCGGGCTTCCAGTTCTCCTGGACAGCAACACGCTGTTTGCGAGAGTGCTCGAAAAGCGCCTTCCCCGTAAAACTGGACACATCCAGCTGGGCAAAGATGTCCTCCTTGTAATTGTGGCAACAGTGCACCGCCGACATGTCCATGGGATGTGCCTCGGTGTTGAAAATATAGGCGCCCGCCTGCACCACACACACATTCTCTTCGGTGTCCAGCAGTTCGCCAAGGCGATCGTCGCCATCGTTGTGCAGGAAATTGTCCTCGTCGAAGAGCAGATACAGATACTTGGTCGTCTCAGCCAGGAAGAACGATTCCATGCGGTTCTCCTTCTCGTGCGTCACCACATTGCGTATCTGCGAAGGCAACCACAATCTTAATTAACAACTCCGATCTCAAAATCGACAAATATTAACGAAAAAGTAATCAATTGGCGAACAATTGATTAAAATTAATCGCATAAATTTTGATGACAGCAAATTAATAATAATAATAGTCTTAATCTAATCTCTAACTGTAAACGAGTAAAGTTAACTTTAAGTTACTCACCGTCGCATAGCCGCACCTGGTTTTGGCACTAAATTCAATTGTTTCCAGCATGTGCTCGCCGAGCTCGAGAAGATATTGATTTTTGGTCGCTCGATAGAGATACATGGCCGATTCTATTAGCTCGGGCCGGAGTGGATAAACCTCGCGATTGGGCGCCGCCTCACCGGCCGGAATGTTGAAGAACTCGGGTAGAAATCCGTACTTTTTCCACACACTAATGTAGCGCATCATGGTGCGCAAGGCTGGCTCGGTGTCGCCCACAATGCTGAGTATGCCTGGCCAGAAGGATTCGAGGGATTGAAACACAGGCAGCGTCACATGTCCCTTGTTCATGCCCACCCACACATACCAGTCCTCCTTGCGCATATACTTATCGATCGGCGCACGCGCCTCCGCAAACAGCTCCATCAGCTCGGGCCGATTCAAAAGAATCGCCCCCTTCACCAAGTACTCGAAAAGGGAATCAACGCCGGCGCCGATGCCCGAATCGATTGCTGTCCATCGTCCACTCTGCACATCGATGTGATTGCCAAAGAGGCCGATGGGCGAGCGACGCTCCCAGAGTGCATAGATCGCTTGCAGAGCCACCTCCTCGTAGATGCTATTACCAGTGAGGCGGCTCAGTGTGCCGAACTCAACGAGAAAGGTGCCGACGCCGGCTGTGCACGTTATGGGCGTCTCTCCGGTGGGCACACCGTAACGCAGATTAACTGTGCCATACGGCATCCCAGTGCTCGTGTCAAAGGCCGGCAACAGTCGACGGGCAACGTCCTCGGCCATGCGCAGCAGCGGCCCGGTGCATGGCCAGCCGGGTTCCACATCGATGCCGGCGCGACGCGACAGCAGATGTGCCGAAAGCAGGCCGCCAACAATGCGTATGTTCGTCTCAAAGACGGACACATTGATGTCCCTGTTGAAGTTCATCTTCTCGATGAGCAGGGTGTGCACACGCCGGAACTCACTGAAGTTGCCCATGGTGGCCAGTGTGTCCAGGGCATCGATCAGCGTCAGAGAATAGCTGCCCCACGTATCCTGGCCATCGCAGGTCAACGGACGGAGCTCGTCATAGTTGCCGGCGTATCTCAGATAGCCATCGTACGCATGCTGAAACATGCGGCGTACATCCTCACTAAATCGCCAACGATGTGGTTTTAACTCATGTTTTATTTACAATGTCTATAATCATTACTTACCGCAGCTCCAGTTTTCGCGTGGATGAGTAGTGTTTTTGCGCAGCACCCTGCTTGGCCAGGCTAAGTAGAGTACACAGGGTGACGATGATGTACAGGTTTTTGTCGAATATTTTCATATTTTTGAGAAAGCTTGTTGCGTTCAATCCATGTGCCCCTAATCAAATTATGAGCATTGTATCATTGTCCACATAGCCAGCTGAAGCAACGAGTGCGAATTGCGGTTCTGGCTACGTAGTCGCAAAACAAATAACAGCTGATAACCGTTTCTTATCGATATACATAGTATATCGATGTCTGCGGCACAGAACAAAATTACTTTAATTAATATTAAGTCAAAATACTTATTAAAATATTTATGTAAAAATCTGCAGCAATTAAGATTATTAATAATTTGATTAGATATCAGTTTTTTTACTCTGATTAAAAATTGAGTTCGAATCAAAATTGAGTCTAGTATATTGCGGGCATACCACTAATAACTTTTCAGTTTAATTTTAATCGATATACATAGTGCGAGTGCAAATGTTTTGATATCGCTTTTAAAACTCGACTAACTCGATGTCATCGCTACGCCCAATAACAAAGAGGCCAAAAAAATTGCAAAAATGAAACAAACTTCCTTATGTATGTATCTGTGTATTTACGCAACAAACCACGGATTAATGTATACGTCGTATATTCACAGCCATATTCGCCGAGGATATCCTTAGGGATTATGGCACATTCATGGAGGAACATGATAATAAAATGAATCTGTTGCGAAATCAAATGCATAGCAACAGTTTTGATAATTACCATGTTTCGTCTGTGGCACCGGCTATTGAGATAAATTATATGGATAGCGACCTTATAACCGTCAACTATACGAAACAATCCGAAGCCGAGTTGCTAGCCAACAAGCCACTCACAACTCTTGCCAATTTGTGTAATCAATGCAACGATTTGACCAAATCCGCACAGCAACTGCAACTCAAATTTTTGAACACAAGCTCTCAAATAGAGATCCAACAATTATCGCAGGGGACCACCACAAATGTGGGACTGGAATGCACTCTATTCCAAATGAGCTCCGCCATTGACTTTTTCTGTCAGGTGTATTTCCTGCTCAAGCGCTCCATTCTTGTACTCCAGAATATTTGGACACAAATCACATCCTTCGCATCCACATCTGTTGACATCCATGAAGCGTCCCTTTTTGTAAGTATTCTCCAACTGGTTATAGTGGCAACTGTCAATAGAAATGCTAAACAAGCAGTAAACAATTCTAGACTTCAGTCGATTCGATTCAATTTGCTTGTCTTAAACTAAGTGAGTAATTCTTGTTTCAGAATGTTTTCGATGCGATGGTTAAATTATTGGAGCATATCGTTATCTTTAACGAGATCACCGAACAGTCGAGCCTATCGAGCAAATGGTCCTTTTACAAAAAGTGGCTGCAGACGCTGGCCAAAAGCAATGCAACTTATGAGCATTGTAGCAATTTCGAGATAAGTGGCCTACAAACATCGCTCGATGACATCGAATCAGTGATTTCCGGCCACGTATTTCGGGTAATTCAACACTTGCCGCTAGGCAAATAAATATACATAATTATATAGGTTAGACGGCTGTGACCTGAAAAGGTCAGCACACACAGTTATTCGACCCCTTGTGGTCCATTCATAATTATATACAATTTATAATTATTTGTGTGCACGTTTAGATAT
Source organism: Drosophila mimica (assembly GCA_037043585.1). Lineage (NCBI taxonomy): Eukaryota > Metazoa > Arthropoda > Insecta > Diptera > Drosophilidae > Drosophila > Drosophila mimica. The sequence goes on from JBAMBE010000748.1 coordinate 1,550,730, forward strand.
TCTTGGATAGCTTGCTGGATACGAAGAAACAGATGAATCTGAAAGATGCCAACGTCAATCACATAACTCAACATTCCAATGCATACATTCGCAGGCTGATTGGCTCGATTGAGACGCATCAGCCGAACAAGCACAAGAATTATGAGGAGCCCAAGCATCTGATACGACTGACAGCATTTATTTGCGTACTCCACAAGCTGGGCATTCTTCTGGATGGGAAACTATTGAGGAATGCACTGGAGACACTCGGAAGATATCAGCGTGTGCCCCTTAGCCGGATGGTTTATTGGTCGCCACACGCATTCATTGGCAAGCATGCCAAAACTCTGGTAAAGAGTCAGGATAAGATGCAGGATTGCCTAAAGCAATATCACGCATCCATTGAGAAAATCAATGCCAACGATCTGAGAAGCTGCCGCCAGCTGGGCACCCAAATTGCATTGTGGTCGATTAACATGCAGCGTGTCATTGCTGCTGGGCCCTTTGGCCAGCTGAAGTGCTTCTCGAAACTAATCCTACAGGGTCAGGGCTATGCCGATGATGTGAATGGGCTAATCGATGGCCTAATTAAGCGACACTTGGCGTTGGCGTTGCCCATCACGAAAGCGACACTTGCGACAATTTGTAAACTGATGCAGTATTTGCATATGTTGCAGCAAACATTCGCATCAAATCAAATCATTTGCATGCGCTTCGTGAGTTCCTTGCTGCAGTGGCAAAAGCAGAAGATACTCCATCTATTGCAATTGACCAAGAAGAGCATCGCTGATGTCAAGCAAATGCAGAGAAAAATGAGCATTCTATCGACGCTTAAGCTGTCGGAGAAATCCATTAAGGGCTATCCCATAAAACGGCGTTTGACCATTCTGAATCTGGCGCTGAGCGAATGCCTTGGCAAAGACCGCATCCTTCCGGCCGATAAGCAAAAGCTGCTCAAATCCATTTCAATGCGAGCGAATAATCTATGCCGCTACCAAGCCAACATGCTGGGCCAGTTCGATGCGCCGACGCTGATCAAAAACTACGATTCGGTGGCGCTGTCCGATGTCGCCCTCAAGGAGTACGTGCAGCATCAACATAATCCCTATTTACTGCAAGTACGTTTAGGTTAAGATGTACATATATTTGTTAACAACCCGTTTAGAATATGTTCGCAGCATGCAACAAGCTGGATAAGAATCTGGGCCTATTTAATCTGAGCAACGAGTGTCCCACGACCAGCACAAAGATCTTGGACGGGGAGCGAGACTTCCTATGTAATCATTTGGAGTACCTACTGCGAGTGGAGGCATTGTCACATCTCCTACTCAGCCAGGAACAGCCATTCACCCAGCAGACGCTCGACTACAGGAACTGCATTAAAATATCGGCAACTGAAGTTGCCGGCTCTTATAATATACTTAAAGGTTTGCCTTTGATCTATTCATCTGTATATCTGTATATATATATGTATATATCAATTTTTTTTAGATAACCTGGAAAACTATTTCACTGCAACTTTCTACAATTTGACGACCATCGCGCCACATGATTGGAAATCTTACGAAAAGATGCGTCATTTGGCCAATAAACTTTTACAATTGCGACCGGTCGATGATTATTTGCCCAATCAAATAATTGATCAAGTAAGATATATAAGAGAGATACATATATATGTCAGATTTAGCAAATCTGTATCTGTATTTGTGTATATATATTTGATATTTTTCATTCCGATAGGGCATCGATGTTCTGCAGATAATGCGCAATATTCACACATTCGCCTCGACTTATGCGTACAACATGAATCTGCAGCTGTTCGTGGAGATGGAGAGTCGGAATAAGCATCTGGATATTATTGGGACGCGGCACGTCGCCAATTCGGTGCAGACACATGGTACAGGCATTATAAACACAACCGTCAACTTCATCTATCAATTCTTGAGGCAAAAGTTCTACACATTCTCAACGTTTCTGCACGACGAGCACATAAAGTCGCGACTCCTCAAGGAATACCGCCATCATGCTGAGCACAAGCATATTAAACCATATCAGTCGTATCCCTACGAAAGGGCCGAGAGCTTTATTAAGAAAATACGCAAATTGGGCGTCTCCAACAATGGTGAAACATATATGGATCTATTCCGTAAAGTAATAACTCAAGTTGGTATGTTTCAAGCAAGACTTCAGATTTCTAAATGATACATATGTACATTATAATTTCTCGAATACAGGCAATGCTGTTGGCTATGTGCGTCTATTGCAATCGGGCAGCAAAAATGCCAATTTCCGAAGCCGTTCTTTCATGTGCAGATTTAACAGTAATTTTGGGCGCTGCGACGATAAAAGTCTGGAGGCAACCACCAAGGGTTCCATTAGGGAATACGAAAAAAGTGTCGAGCATCTTAAGGAGTGTTATTCCGACTGCACCAATTACTTTAAGGTAACAACAGTTAACAGTGGAGATTTTTCAACAATGTCAATAATATACATATATCAAATATTGCAGTTATTGATGCAAGGATTTCAACCATTTTTATGCAATCCACATAATCATCACTTGAGAACATTCTTCCTTATAACTCCCGCCCTGATTATGAACTACATTGACTACCGAGTCAAGGAGAAGCTGAAGATGTACAAAAAGGATCAACCGAAATGTTCACTGTTCGAGGATGGCTTTGCCATTGGCCTAATTTATATTCTCAACATGTTGAATCAACTGGGTGACTTTCATGAGCTCGGCTGGAGCCAGACAACCGCTCAGCAGTTGGCTGCCGAGCGACTCAAGCTGAACGACATGCTGTCCACCAGGAGCAAGGAACAAAGCAACTCGCCACACAAGCCACAAAACATTGATGAGAAACTGCTGCAAACCGTGGCAATTACCGAGAGACATGTGAATGCCTACGAGCATGAATACAACTTACTTTATGCCACTTTAAGTAGCGCTGAAATCTTTTTTCAATAAATCCCTGTTATCCAAATATATATTTACCTAAATATTTAAAGTATTAACTATAATTGTAATGGTTTTTTTTTTCTAATTTCAGTTTATTAAGACGAAATTATGAATCTGTTGGTAAAAAAAATGGATCAAAAACATTTGTTATCGGCAATGTTGCTAAAGATTAGTTAACTGGTTTTACAATTGGTTAGACTACGTGTTAAGGAATTTGGGCAATTGTGGTAATGCAAGGTTTGAATAACTTTGTGGTAAATCACGCACATACCTACTTAGGTTAGATATATATTTGGGTTATATTCTATATGTTGGGTTTTGCCAAGTAATAAAAGCACTGCGTGTGTGTGTGCGGTGTGTGTGTGTGTGTAAATGCATGAAAAATACAAGAACTTGGCGCTATTTGAGCTTAAGCGCAGAGGCGATGATGACCAACCAACACTTAGGATTACTCTCACAAATACAAATGCTTGAATCAATCACTTCTTGTTTTTGCACCGACTGACGGAGCACTCTTCTCATTATAGATAGATAGGCGAACATTAGCACATGTGGATTGTTTTGTTTTTCTTTTGTTTTGATTTTCTTTTTTCTTCTTCGTGTTTTTAGAATCTTGTTACAGAGTTGGTGTAGTAGTTAATTACATTCATACTCTTAAGGTACTACTGGGAATCCGTGTTGCATCGGAAACAAATCCGGAAAGTTGTACATTGTGAATTTGGGGGAAAGAGTATAATAGAGTATCGATAACATAAGAATGTCTATTGAAAATATGTATTGTATTTCATATTATTACAGTTATTGGTAAAAAAAAAAATAGATTTGTCTTTGAAAATGCGAACGGGTATTTTTGATTCGTCTTAACCAAAGGAGTTCAGCTATCTTAAAGTGATCCGCAATCTTCGACCACGATCTTCTTTGTGGTCTTGCCCGACTGAGAACCGTAAGATTCGATCTGCTTGACAACGTCCAAGCCCTCAACAACTTCGCCAAACACGACGTGCTTGTTATCCAACCAGGTGGTCTTCACGGTGCAAATGAAGAATTGCGATCCGTTGGTGTTGGGGCCAGCATTGGCCATCGACAGGATGCCGGAGCCGGTGTGCTTCAGGCGGAAGTTCTCATCGGGGAACTTGTTGCCGTAGATCGACTTGCCGCCAGTGCCGTTGTGATTGGTAAAATCGCCGCCCTGGCACATGAAGTTTGGAATGACGCGATGGAAACTGGAGCCCTTAAAGCCGAAGCCCTTCTCGCCGGTGCACAGCGCACGGAAATTCTCCGCCGTCTTGGGCACAACATCAGAGCGCAGCTACGAATACAAAAAAGAAACAAGCAAAAACCAAATGATTAATTCAAATTAAAAAGCAACAGCGAGCAAGGTACTGTACTGTAAATAAATAAAATATCAGTTCGTAATTCCAAATGCACAAGGCCAACAATTTCCAAAACAAATCCATAATCGAAAGTAATAAAAAAAATAATTGTCTAAAGAACAAATAAAATCATTTATTAAAAACGATGATTCAAAAATTGAATTTTGTTTATTTGGAAGCACTAATTATTGTCCGACTATAAATATGTGTGTATGCATGTGTGAGTGAGTATGTGTGTGTTTAAATACCGTGCACAATGACCGGAAAATTACCAAGCTTATGTACACATATGCAAATGTCAATATGCGATCACGCTAACAGCACTCTCGACTCTGTTCGTACCTACAATATATCAATGCACTATGATTTCGGTGCAACGGGAGAGATGGCGAGTGGGGCGGTTAAGTGGCCGCTAATAACAGATTTATAGATTTGACAATCGAAATTGACGTAAGCCCATTACATCATCAAATATAAAATAACCATTTATTTAAAAGCTCGTTCGACAAAGTCAAACGGGTTTACTTAATTCCCAGCACACACACATACATACACATATGCATGTACATACACATGTATTCTTTCTATGGCAGGCAATTCGCCGTTAAGAAGTTGAGGTTATGTTTGCGTGTTCGATTAGTGTATACACATCCATACGCACAATGCCGGCATTTTTTTGTGTATATGTATTTATGTGTGTACACATTTTTTTTTTTTAGTTGGAGCTCGTTACTTAGCATATATTTAACTCAGCAACTAAAAATATAAGTGGCGAACTTTAATAGTGCTATCTTTGCACACATTCATACACATATGCATACATTTGTGTATGCGTAGGCATACACACAGCCAGACAAGTAGATGTGAAACACACATGCATTTTTTTTTACGAGTGTAGGTATGCGGTCAAATCTTAGGTGGCAAAATGGTAATTGCCAATTAAGGAATATATACAAATGAAAGTAAACATACATATACATATTAGCAAATATGCATTTATATATATACATACATATATATATATATATATATATATTCTTATATAGTCAATTATACACATATGCTGCAAAATAAAATGCAAGTTAATCACGTGTTAATTTTTTCAAGCGTACTATGGACTTTATTTTGGTATGATTGATACACGTGTATACTATACATACATATATACGTATGCTTATCCGTGTATGCACATATGCAGAGATGCATTTATCTATGTTCATGCGCCGAATTAGCCCGCAATCAATCAAAAAATAAAAAAAAGACCGGAGAAATAACTGCAACTTACCTCCATAATTATCCTACCGACGGGCTGGTTGTCGGCGGTCATGTCGAAGAATACTCTCGGTAAAGTACTCATTTTCGATTCTTTCGAATATTCGCGAACAAGCTGAATTCCAAATTGCAACTGACCTCCGCTACTTCCACTTCGAGCTGGGGTTATAGATTTTTTAAATAAAATGGCGGACCCAACAGAGCGAAATGCCGCCGACTTGTGAATGTTGCGAATCAGAGTTGCACCTGAAAAGGCCATCGTGTAAGTGTGCCCGCTGTGCAACACGAGGTGTTTGGAACTGTTTTCCCAATGTTCCATTCCATTAGCTGTTGTTATATCATAATAAGGGAGGCATGAACAGTGAACCGGACTGGTTCCGATTTTAACATGTCAATCATAATGAATATGAAATATTTCATAAATTCAGATTTTCTAAGATTCTAATTTCGAGAATTATTATTGAAAATAAAAATTGAATAAAAACTATCGGATAAATTGAATCAGCTTGAGCAGATAGCTTGAAACATGTTCCAGTTCCATTTGTATTGCTTCTGCTTTGCACTTTGTATTAATTTATTTATTAATTTCGCAAAAGTCAGACCTTCTGTATAAATTAACGGAATTAACTAGAATTGCAATTTTGTTGCTAAGTTACAATTATCTTATATATACGAAATTATGTTCATCAATTTGACTCACAGTGGCATACATAAGCAGCATTGTTATCGACATTTATTGTTTATACCAGGGCTGCATCGTCGTGTTATCGGTTTCACAAAAAATACGCGATTCAAATTATTATTTGAAAAACCGATGTAAAATAAATAAAAAATATTGTGTTGTGCACATAATAAATACAAACATGAATATGTATTTCAAATTGTTTTTGTTTTATTTATAATTGTTCACTTAATACAAAAAATACTCTTAATTTCCTCACATATTCTTTTTTTTTCTTGTTATGGTATTAAATAAAAATTAAAAGCAAACAAAATGGCAACTTGCGCCAGGTAGCAAAAAAATAATAAATTTTTCTGAATAAAAGAAAACAACGCTATTTCTTTACATTGAAAAGTGTGGGGCAGTAAAATTTGAAGTTAGAGGATAAAAAAGGACGATAAATAGATTTTTGAATAGCTTTCGCAGCTGCATTAAATTTATACATATGTGTAAGGCTTATGTATATCAAATACATACTGTTAATTAATTAATTAAACAAATATTACACACACAGGCGGGCGATAGAGTCAAAAAATTGTTTAAATACATGTCAAATAAATGTATGCATAGCTCTTAAAGAAAGGCAACGGTGGCTGCTTAAAAAACACTTGCTTGTTATGTTCACGCGTATTTATATATGTAATTGTATATATATATATAGTAATTATATACGTAGTTATATTCTTTTGTATAGTTGTTGTTTTGTATGTTGTCATTCAAAGTTGTAGTTTAAAATAGCTGATAGTTTTCGTAGCTTTGTAAAGTTGTTGTCACACAAACAAAAAAAAAAGATAGTATCATAATAATAATAACTGTGCATGGCTATAAAATTTTACTCCGAAATATCAATTGGAATGGATGTGGTAAACGTCGGCGTCTCCAGCTCCTCGTGTTTCTTCATTTTGAGACTCTGTGAGAGATGAGAGACTTTAGCAAACATTGCCACAATTGAATATTGAATTTCAAATCGCTCACCTGTTGCAGCTTATAGTGATTGATAATATCCTGATCGGCCGGGCACGATTGTGTGAATGCGTCCAGCTGATACATGTGGTACATATAACGCCACAGCGCCGTCAAGTGTGTCTGCAACGGGATGAAGAGATGATGAGCAATTGATTGGCTACGGCTTATCTCAATATCAGAACGTATTCATTTAAAGTAGTAGTAGTCATTTATTTGTGACAGTTGCAAATACAATTTGTTGTTGCATGTGCCGTTGTCGCTTACCGGTATCTCAAAGTCGACAAAGTATTTGCCGGCAACGCGAATGTGCTGCAGACGTGGCATCAGTTCGCAGTCGAAGCAGCACATGGTGTCGCCGGTGAGGAATCGTGTGTTGCGATTGGCCAAATGATCGTTAATCTTCTTCAGATGCGAGAGGAGCGCATTGTTCTTTGCATCGTCCTTCTTCACCAGCATCAGCTTCAACTTCACATACAGATTCTCAATCAGCGTGGCGACCTCCTTGTCCTGCACGAACAGATTGTAGCCGCCGGGTATGTTCTTCATTATGTGACGCTCGATTTTCTCGTTCTCCAATATGGCCAGGCCACTGTCGATTAGGATCGGCGGATGTGTCGCCTCGAAATTGGTCCGGAAATCGGGTGGCGGCTTCTGCATATCCACTGTGGTCACTTTCAGGCTAATCGTCTTCAGCTCCGCCAGCAAATACAGATCCATAAAGTACTCCTGACAGAACAGACATGCCCCCTTGCGACGTCCATCGATGGTCGAAGCCTGCGTTAAGAAAAAAAAAAAACCAAAAAAATATGTCAAATTTTAATTGGTACATAATAAGTATGTTGTCATGTTCATGTAGGTCAAGTGGACGGACTATAAAAGATACACGAGTATAATTATCTATACTAAATGCTAGTTAAGTGGCGATCGCGTGCCACGCATTTGACATGCGAATAAATCAAACTCAATAAAGTAAAAGCAAAACACAGTGCACGCTCGCCTAAGTCAACTATGTGTGATATCACACGATATACACGATGTATACAAGTATAACAATCCTCAAGTATTATGAATCTCCACAATGTTATTGGTATATCGTATGTATGCATGTATGATTGACACAGTTTACCAAATCCAAGTCCAAGTCTAATGATGATTAATACTAAAATGTAGAAGATTCATTTAATGGAGCGGGGACTGTAGCTTTAATCATGTGACATCATCACCAGCACATCACATTCACAATATGTGGACATAAAAGTCGCGTGATGAATTGTTGACGCACGATATCTATATCGAATAGATATCGAAAAGTGTTTAGTCGTGCTTTTTAACGGCCCAGGAAGTTGTTTGAAGACTGCGCCAAGTTCCTCTGCATTCCAGCCACGCCTGCGTGGCATTTGACCATTAAAGATAGCGTGATGTCATCATCTTTTCTCCTTCTCCTTCTTCCTCTCTGGCTTGTTTTACTTGTTGATTCATCGACTGCCGGCAATAAGTCAAGTGTGTGTCTGTGTGAGTGTGTATTAGATAAACGCATATAATTGTGTTTGTGTCTGTGTCTGTATTAACACATTGCAAAACAATTCCATTTACAGCGTAGATTGCTAGCTGAATTGTGGCTAACTCTGCCTAAAATTGAAGTCTTGTAACAATCATCAATCGGCCAATCGTCTGACTGCCTGTCAACAACTAATCGATTGATCGTAATCGCTTGCTTTAACATTTACGCATCAATTACATTGGCTTTTATGCTTAATTTTCTAATAAGTACAAATTAACATGCGTTTTGCATGCGACTGTGTCAATAAGCGTTAATAGCTTAATAGCCGCACCACATCACATCACATAATAGACACCCACACACATATATTTGTATGTTTGTATGTATGTACATACAAATAAACTCTGGCCGCGGCAACGACGCCCCTCATTAAGCACCATGCATCGTGCTTGTTTGCGATGGAGTGGGGAAAGGGAGCGTCGTCACGGGTGCATCGTCGTCACTCAAAGCATTTGACGTTTGAGCTTTAACGGTTCATTTTATATTGCGGCAAAAATATTGCACATGTGCCTTTAGTCGCTTTAGCTGTCGGTGAATGCCCAGCAATGTTATTAACAGTATGCTTATACATTTATAGTGATACAAACATACATACATACATACATATGTATGTACTTGCATACATATATAAATACAAGGCGATCACACATAAAATTCAAGTGAACTGATTATTTTCTGCGTTTGCCAGTGTTGCCAATATTTAGCAACAATACAAAAAAAGCTAGTTTCATTTAACAGTAATTGCATTGACATTAAATTGCCAAAAACTGATATTTTCAAGACTTTAATATATGCGCAAGTATGAATCTTAGTCAATCATAGATGTACTCACACAGACTTATATGCATATCTAGCAATTGTAAATACCTTTCAGTGTGTAACATAAAATTTGCGCAATGTCCGTAGGCATATGAAATGTCAAAGTTTAATCGAATGCAACTCGAAAGATTGAAAGATTGCAATTGCCGTTTGAAAATAGAAATGATCATCCGAAGCCGAAACAAACCAAAAAGCAGCGGCAGCCAGCAAATGTCAAGTGACGCTCATCGCGATTTTGTCATAATTGAAAATCATAAACGAAAAATACAAGGCAGTCGCTGATCAGCAGATCAGCAATAAAAACGTTCATTTTAAATACCACATTAATGCAAACATTTCATAAATTACTGATGTGTGCGGTTGGTTTGGGGTAGAAGAAGCAGCAACAGCAACAGCATCAACAACAGCAGCAGCAGTCGCAAAATCTAAATGGCACCATTAACAGAAGCGAGACAAATCTATCGTATGATTAATCGCCTGTCTGTTTCTTTCTCTCACATCGCTTCTATTGCTACATATGCATTTGTATGTAAATGTGTAGTTGGCAAAACATCTCCAACTAGCCTGTTTTATTCTTGATTTTTTGCTTCTACCGGGGGCAACGCATTTCAGCACAAATACAGAATAACAGTTTGATAAGATAAAAAAAAGCGAAACATAGAAAATATAAATTGTGAGTGCGGCAATCACAAATAAATACAGACATGTATGTATGTGTGTGTGATGCTCACAAATACCTGATTTTTAAGTTTTTTTTATTATTTGAACACTTTACGAACACGTCTATTTTATACCGCAAACATTTACTTAGACTTATTTTCTATTGCTCATTGTTACATAAGGTAAAAAGGCATATTAAGTTGTTAGTTTAAGATGGAATATATGAAAGCGCTTAAAAGATTATAAAATTCCCGCTGCTACTTTAAAATATTTCCACTTTTGGGAATTTTTGGGGAAATCGGCAACCCTGGTGCTGTATTTAAAAAATGTGGAGTTTATTTTTGGAACCGGTTTTGTGCTGACAGCTGCAGCACACAATATATGCGGCATTATAACTAAAGTTGAGGGCGGGCAGAGATGTGTCAACCTTGGGAGCTTTCTTGCTGCTTGCCTGCTTGCCCGACCAACCCAACAATATATCAACATGCCGCATACCGTGGCATATCCACACACATACACATACATATCTTATCGGGCAGCAGCGGAAGCATTCGCCCCCAATAGAAAGAGCTCGAGCAACCCAACTCGGCTGTCTCTGCAATGTGATGAAGTAATGCACAACAAAAAAAAGAAGAGAAATAATAATAATTATAAAACATAATCAACGATGAGTGGTGTGAGTGAGTGCTGTATGAAGTATGAAGGAGGAGGAGGAACGTGAGCTTCAAGAATGCTCGCTGGCTCGTATCTTGGCCTAAATTGGTAAATGGCTAATGGGTTTTTTTTTCTTTTTTTTTTTTTGTTCTTCTGTGCACCATAACTCTTACCCCTTCCGCGCCTTCTCTTCGCGCTCAACCCCTTATTATTTACGACGACGCTTGTCAATTTAATTTCGCGAACTTTGTGACTTAATTGCTATTTTAGTTGCCAGCACACAGATAAAGCACGGTACGGCGGGCATTAAGTAATTTTTAAAATCCATTATCTTCCGTGCGATATGTAATCAACACAAACACATAAAAGATGAACATCAACAGAAATAGATTCCGCAGATCATTTTTTTTTTTTTTTTTTTTGCAGTGTACTCTTCGATTTGTCAATGAAATGCACACACACATACAACAGCAACAACAATAACAAAGCCACTCTGGCGTGCTTTGCTAAATGTCATGCTGTGGCACTCTGCAGATGGATGCGTGAGCATGCATAGACATATATGTATGTATGTATATGTATATACACACACACACATACAATGCAGATGTAATCATTTTTTAAACTACACACCTTAAAAATCTGCATGGCAAATGCTATCGATACATTTTCGATGCTCAAACAAAGACATCGAGTTTTTTGTATTAGGATAGCGGCGTCTGCATCAAACCCTACACAACAATCAGCACAATTGTTGACGTTGTTGGCTTTGAGTGTGCCTATCCATGTGTGTATGTATGGGAGTGTGTGTGTGTGTGTGTGTGTGTGTGTGGGCGATGACTGTGTTCGGCTTTGGCCAAGGAGGCGGAAAACTGCACACGAGAAAAACCTGTTTAGCGTTCAATGATTGTGTTTTGTTAGTTTGTTGGACCTCGCTCGCCTCGTGAACAGAGTGAACACAAATTTGTTTTGTTTTTGTTGTTGCTTGTTTGCTTGCTGCTGTTGGCTGTTGTTGCACGCGCCGCGCCAGACACGACAGCCAGTTGGGAAGAGTGAATGCTGCTGCTGTTGCTGCTTTCTTCGTCTATGCAACAGCAACAGCAACAGCAACAACAAGTTGGCGCAATGTATTTGGGCGCACAACCAAATTGAACTTTCACTTTTTAGCTTAAGCGCTGTGTTTTGTACGTTTTACGTTTATTGTTGTTTTCCTTTTGATTGCAAATGGCATGTGGATATGTGTGTGTGTGTGTGTGTGTGTGCATTATGTCAAAAATGCTTCTGCTACATTGAGAGTGCATTGAGTTCAACAGGTGCGCTCACAGCCAGTCATCCATCTTTCACTTTCTCTCATTCTCTCTCTTCCACTCTCTCTCTCTCTCTCTCTCTCGTTAATGCATGCAGTTAACGGTGGCATAAGTCATACTCCTTTTTGTGTGTGTTTGGGGCGCGGCACAACGTGGAGGCGTGGAGCGAACGAGCGAGCATATAGCCCTAATAATAATCAATGGTTGCCTTACTAATAGAATCAACAATCGAAACTGTACAAAGACAATTACCTAGCCAAACAAAAGGCGTTCGAGTTGAAGTGTTATTTTCGTCTGCTAAGCATGACGTAGGCGCCAAGAATGATCGACATCACCACACACACACACACACACACATACACGCACACACACTAAGAATGTGAGTGAAAACGTGCGAGTTGTCAAGCAATCGGTGATGTGTCTTCAACGCGATATGAGTTAAGTTAAGTTGGTTAATCTAACTAAGCAAATTAAAATGCACACATATTTTGCACTACAAATGCAAATTCAAATGTGTATGCACACGTGTGTTTCTCTCAGTGTGCGTGTGTGTGCGCTGCTTAGCTGGCCAAGAACTCAAAGAGGAGAGAGACAGAGAGCAAACCAGTTTTGCGATGCTTAGCTTAGAATCAACAACTACAACAACAAGAACAAACAAACACAGAGTAAAGCCAGTACAAAAGGGGGGCGGGCAGCGCAAAATGTTGATGAACAGTGTTGCAAATTTCGTTATTTTTCGCCTTTTCGAAACCCAAAACACAAATATTATATATACATACAGATGCAAGAAAAATAGAAGATGTGTGTACCAATATAAAAGCTTAAACTATCACAATAATTAGCGAATTGTCTATATTAATTAACTGAGCTTACAAATTCAAATACAAATTTTAGCAAATTCAGACATTGAATATCAAAACTTATCAATAATATGTCTAAAACGGTATAGTTTGTAAGAAGAGATCTGAATGATCTTATTGTATTCATAGAAAGAAAGCAGCAACATCTTAGGAATTTTTCTTTCTTTTCTAAACTAGATTTTTTTCGTTCTAAATTGCTGGCAGAGCCCATAACGAATAAATGAAATACGAATAATGAGCGTTATGCATAAATTTTCTATATTTCATTTGACACAAAAGTGGACAAGCAAAAGGTGAGAAACGAATCAGTAGAAGAATGTGTCTCTCAGTGTGTAATACACACACATGTGTGAGTGGCGTGTGTGTGAGCAGAGCTATTTGCAACTCAAAACAGCAGCATTTTCACTTTATTGATGCACGGAAAATTTGCAAAGCGCGCATAAAGAAATTTAACACATACACAAATGCATATGCATATGAATATGAATGTATATGAATAAATATGGTTATGCATGTGTGAGTGTGTGTGGCACAGTGTAACCCACCTTGATGATCAATTCGATCTCGGGTACATCAAATTTGCTGGTACCGTTGGTCGCCTCCTGCTGTGGCTGTGTCTCAACATCGGCGGCTGACATGTTGTTTCTTTTGAACGCTTTTGCAAAGCTTTAGCTTTCTGGTTAAGAACTTAAAAATTCACGCTCTTTGCTTGCTGCTTCTTGTTTTGTATTGTTTGCGTTATCGTTGCGTTGTCGTCGGTCGGCCGCGTGACGTGCGTACGTGTTTTTCTTTAACTCTTCGTTAGTTGGGCCAATTTGGTATTTGGTAATATTTACACACAAACACAGAACACTAAATTCAATATGCACTGTACTTTAGCACTCCAGTATGTGTAGACTGTGTGTGTATTAAAAAAAATATACGTTTGCTTTCCGTTGCAAGCGATTGCGATGTGCTGCTGCTGTTTGCTATAGTTCAGTATAGAATAGTGTTCGATTCAATCCCATGGATTGTTCATAACACAATGTCATCGTTTTTAACGTATCGATAGTTAGCAAAAAAAAAGATATCGATATTTAACATTGGCATGCCACAACAGTGGTGTCAATTTAGCCCTGTTTCCAAACAGATTCATATTTAAAAAATTAAGTTAGCTGACTCGGTAAGTAAGTCAGTAAAGTATACATAACAAGAAATATAAAAATCCTCATCATTGATTGCATCGATTTCGAATAACACCTGTATTAATGCGAATAGTTAATAAAATGTGTTAACTGACTAAACTAGACTGACCGAGAAATTTGAAAGTATTAAAATGCTAAGCTAAAAAATGTACATAATTAAACCGTATTTGCAGACGTACAACTCTATGCTGTCCATCCGTTAAAGTTTAAGTCTTTTCAAAAAATGACAGCGGGTCACAATTTAATTAGTTATCGATTGGTGGTAGCACTGTTGAAATAAGTTTGGGATAAATGCTATCGTATGTCAGCTTATCGTTTAAAATCGTGCTGCCGGCTTTCTGAACTGACTGAATTGGGAAATAAATTTTAACGAGTTTAAGTATGAATTTAAACGCACTGCTACAAGAAGCACAACGCCTTGCAAATGACACAGAACTTCTGCCCGTGGAGCGCACACTGTCGCAAGTGCTTCACGCCACACAGGAATTACATTCGCGCGTCACACAAAATGGCACAAACGATTTACAAGCGTAAGTTGTCAACCACAATGTAACCAAAATATATTTATAAATATGTGTGTACTACAGTCAGTTGCTGCTTGGCTCCCATGGCGTGGATCTGCCCAAGCTAACACAAGAAGTCGCGTCGTTGAGCGCGCGCCAATCTTTCGAGCCCCTCAATCCCATCGCCGCCAACGATGTGGATGGGTATCTTAAGAACGTGCGTAAAAATGCCATAATCGCCATCATTGAGGAGACCAATCAGAATGTAAGCATTATATATTTTGATTCATCAAGTTCAACACCTTGATTGGTTGTATTCTGTTTTTATTTGTTTGCCAGATATTTAAAAAGGTTGAGCGAAACAAGATGCACGCCATGTTTGCCGAGTGGGGCGATGAAAAGGAGCAGCTGCTTAACGCAATGGTTGGACCCACTCAGGAGGACTTTCCCGATGTGCCTCGTCACATGGTGTCTACAACACTGCCACAGAATGCGTTGCAGAACTCTCGTCTCAATCGCATGGAGGCATTGTACGCCGAACAGATTAGCGAATACAATAAACAGCACGGTCAGGGCGACCATCGCTTCAATCTGTTGTCGAAGCTCGCGAAAATGGTCAAGATTCCGGAGAACGCTTTCGACGTCCAGGTGCAAGAGATGTGGAGCGTACTGGCGTATATAGCCAATGTGACGCCGCTCTCCCACACCGCAGATCCCATCAAAGCCCGCCAGACGGGCCAACAATTTGTGCAGCGGGCTCTTACCTATTTGGAGCAATGCTACAATCAGTACATGAGCCAGATCATCCAAGATAATCGGGTTGTCGGCAAGCGCGGCGGTATACCAAATGTCTATAGCACGGTCAGTTCGTTTGTGGGTATCACATTCAATGTGCCCCAGAAACTGGTCGGCCTACTTGATGTGACCGACGGAATTCCGCTATGGCCGCTCGTCTATTACAGTTTACGCAGCGGTACCTTAAGTGCTGCCGCACAGTTCCTCAGGGAAGCCGGCGTTTCTCCCGATCTGCTAAAGCTCATCCAGCACAAGCAGCAGGAGCAGCAGCATAAGGAACAACACCATCCACAAAATCACCAACTTGGCGACCAGGTGGTACCCAATGCAAAACTGGAGAGCAAGCTAAAGCTCGAATACAACAATAAGCTGAACGTCTGCACCGATCCCTATAAAAAGGCGGTAAGTGAATTGAACAGAACCAAAATTCAAAAGAATATTCGAGAGAAGTCTGTCTGTCTGTCTGGTGCAGGTGTATGCCATCTTGCTGGCCTGCGATCCCCATGAGACGCACCCCGAGGTGATGCGCACCATTGATGACTTCCTTTGGATGCAGCTGTTGGTGCTGGCCAAAGATGAGTGTCCCGACTATCACATTGATCGCCTGAGCTACAGCGGCCTGCAATCGCTCATTTTGGACAAATATGGCGAGAACTATTTCAATGCGGGCGAGAAGAAGTCACTCTATTTCCATGTGCTCGTCTTAACGGGCCAATTCGAATCGGCGATTGAGTTTCTGGCCCGCACCACTGAGAAACGTGCGCACGCCGTCCACATGGCCATCGCCCTCAACGAGATATCGATGCTGGCCACGCCCAGCAACAGCAAGCAGCCGCTGCTCACCATCGAGCCAACAGATCCCTCGCCGATGAGACGCCTCAACTTGGTCCGTCTCGTCATCATGTACGCGAAAGGCATCGAGCAGACGGATACCACCGAAGCAATGCAATACTATTACTTGCTGCGCCATTTCAAGACCAGCGATGGACGCAGCATGATGTTGACCTGCGTCTGCGACATGCTTGTCGAGAAGTGTGACGACGACATGATAACTCTCGTCTTTGGCACACCCCATCGAATCGATCCCAAGCGTTATGTTGGGTAAGCAGCAATATATTCTTTTCCTCTTGTGCTAATTCTAATCCGTTTCATGTGTTCTCCATTGCAGCGGCATCTTTGCACTGTTTCCCAGCATGGATCGCAAGAAGTATGCGCTCGCCGGAATGGTGGGCGATGAATTGTCGCAACGCACCAAATTCCAGTGTGCCATTCGGCTGTACATTATAGCCGGGCAGCTGGACAAGTCGTTGCGTTTGCTTAGCTCGATGATGATGCAGGTGGTGCATCAGCCGCCCAGCAAGGGCAGCATACGGGAACAGCTGAGGAATTTGACGGAGGAAATTAATCAGTCGCTGCTGCAGCGCAAAGTGGATATTGATGAGAATGTGATGGCCACGTATAAGTTGCTCTCGCAATTGCTCATATTTTTCGATTATTACCATGAGGGCAACGGTCTTCAGGCCGCAGAGATTTTGGCCAAGTATCGCATTACGCCAAATAGCTGTGCCGAGGTGGACGAGTGCGTTAGACGCCTGAAGCTGATCGGTTCCGATTTCATCAAGGTGCTGCCCGATGTCCTGCTGGCCGCCATGGATATCATTTACGAAGAGTACAAGGATTACAAGTCTAACGGTAAAGTCGAACAGAATTCAAACACTATGGATGTCAAGACCATGGAGGAGTTGCTCCGGGAACGCGCCAAAGCGCTGATAAACATGGCAGCAACGCTGCCCTGTCGCATGCCGTCGGACATCAACAATCGCCTCGTCCAGCTGGAGATATTGATGTACTAATAAGGATGAGGATTAACCAAACTTGCATTTGTTTTTATGAAATGTCTTCTTTTATTGTAAAGATTATAATTGGTATTTGCAAAATTGAAAATATGTGTATATTTTATTGTGTCTGTGTGTGTGTGTGTATGTGTGTGTGTTTATAGTATTTTATTTTGTGCGTACAAATTGTTTATGATGCATCAGTCGGAGGGTGGGGGAGGGTGTAGTTGTGGGAGGAGGATTGCTTCAGTTTAGCCCATATACTGATAGGAGGCGCACACGGGCTCCTGGTGGCGGGTGTGCGGCGAGGATTGCAACGCCAGACGCTGCAGATGACATCCGCGGCAGAGCAAGCGGCCATCCAACGGATAGCAGCGTTTGTCCGGCTCATCTGTTAACTGCATGCCGCACTCCTCGCATATATAGCAGTCCACATGGAAGTCCTTGTCCATGGACACCACGCGCACCGTCTCATCGGTGCCCTCCACGGGCGTAATACCTAAAAGAACCGGAATTGCAATTGTAACAATAAATAAATTTGCAAGCGATTGTTGATCTTAGCTAAACGATATAGTGAACCAATCTGACAGAACAGACAGACAAGATTATAATATATACATAACACAGGCTCCTCTATTTATAGGATTGATATCGCACCTTTGCCGCAGCTGGCACATTTGGGTGCAAACATGCGATGGTAATCGTTGACACAGTAAATCTTGTGGTCCACATCGACGGTGAATGGGACGCCGTCGAGGCACTCGTTGCAGATGCAGCAGCGAAAGCAGCCGGGATGATATGACTTGCCCATGGCCTGCAGAATCTGTGGGCCACATAAATGAATCACTTCAATCAGAAAGAGACAGAAATAATAAGAAAAGAGCACGCACCATTTCCATGATGAGATGGCCACAAATAGCGCATTTCTCAGCCGTTTGCTGAAAGCCCGAATACTGCAAGAGGAACAGATTGATAGATATATATTTATTTCTATATCTATAACCATGTGGTCTAGTCAACCTACCATGTAATCCTCCTCGCAGTAGACACGCCCGTGCACATTGTAAAACGCCTTGCCGCGCAGCGCTCGTCCGCAGGAGCAGCAAATGAAACAATTTGTGTGATATAAATTGCCCATGGCCTGGCAGGCCTGTCCAGCACCTTTCACCTTCTCGCCGCAGGTGTGGCAAATGCCTGCAATCGAATCGAATATAAATAAAAGTGCTACAGCTACAGATGCAATCTGAGGTGCCCACCAAAGTATTCGCCGTGCTCCTCGCTCTGTTCAATCTCCTCCTCCAGTTGGCGCGTCAATTCCTCAATTTTGCGCTGCGCCTCTGTCGGACCAGCCGGTCGCGGCGGTGTCACGCTGTATGGCAGCAGATTTTTGGTCAGACCTGCAAGAGTAAACCGAACAACAAAATGTAGTAAATGCCACACAGGATTAATAGAGGATGGGGGTGGGTGGAAGGGGGTGTTGCACACTCGCAACATACCTCGTCTGGGCCGCAAAGCGGCTGTGCAAGCATTTCAAATAAGATTAATAAGGAAGAGAGAAAGAGAGATTTATGGATTAGTAGCGTAGGGTTCTTTGCGATCAATACCGACAATCCCAATCCCAATCCCGATCCCAAGCATGAACCCAATTTCGCCGCTTTCGACTTGCTCGCTCACCTGTGCTGCTCTGCGAGGGCGTTGGGGATGTGGCGACAACGAGTGGGGCAGTCGTTGCCATGGGCGTGGCACGCAGCTGCATCGGCTGTGTTTGGGCTGCTGCTGACGTTGTTGCCATCGTCGTCGTCGCCTGAATGGTGGCGGTGATCAGCGGTGGGGGAGGCAACGGCGGCTGTGGACTGATTGCCGTGAGACGAACATTGTTGGGACTGCGACTTTTGGCCGTGTTGCTGCTGCGATGCAAATTGGCAGTCATGCAAACATAATCGGAGCTGTTGATGTCCTCAATGTAGTTCGGATTGACGGACACATTGATGCCACCGTGTGGATGTTGCTGCTGCTGCTGTTGCTGCTGGTGTTGCTGCTGATGTTTGATGGGCGTGTGCTGTTGGAGCTGCAGCTTGGCCAGCGGTGTCGGCACCGGCGAGCCCATTGGACTGAGGTGGCTGGGCACCGATAGATTGCGATAGCGCTGTGTGGGTGATCCCAATCCACCAGAGCTGTTGCTGTTGTGATTGTTGTTGTTGCTATTGCTGCGGTGATGCAGCGGAGATGGAAGCATTAACGCGTTCATCTCCGCCACCTGATAGGGCGTCGGCGTGGCCATCTCCGTGTGCTGATAAATGGTTGCCGTTGCCGGGGATGCCTGCGGCTGGGCACGTTGCCCGGAATGCGGTATAATATTCTCATAAATGGGTGCCACCTGCGACGACTGCAGCTCCTCGATGGGATTGTGGCTGCCGTGGCTGTGACTGTGGCTGTGCGCATTTGTGTGTGTGTGTGAGAGAGTGTGCGTGTGTGCTTGATGATGCTTGGGCGGCTCCGGGACGGGTGTGTGCGCAAACCGACCGCCACCGATGGGCTGCATGAGTAGATAATCGTTAAGCATGACACTCTGACGACTGGCCGGACTCTGCGGCTGGGCGCGCTTCTGATTCGTATCGAATTGGCCGTAAAACTCGAGATTCTCATACACAGGCGAATGCTTTTGCGGCACAATGCGCTGCCCCAGCACCTGGGCGGTGGGCGCATATATTAGCGGTGAGTTTGTGTGGCTATTGTTGCTGCTGCCATTGCCCATGTGCTGCATTGTCAGATCGATGCTGCTGCTGCTGTGTGGCTTGGGCGTTGCCGTTGCTGTTGCATACTTCGAGGCGGCTATTATGTTGCCTCGCTCATACAGCTTGTAATCCTCGCTGCTGGGCAGGCGAAGCTGTTGTGGATGGTGTGGCTGCTGCTGCTGTTGTTGCTGCTGCTGCTGTTGTGGTGCATCGTGCATAAAGTGTTCAATGGCACCGGGCGAGCGCTGATAACTGGATATGTTGAGGCGCTGCATTAGAGTCTCGTAGTCCGCATCCGAGCCGAGACTCCCAACCGTGCCACCACCGCCGCTGCTGCTGCTGTTGCTGTTGGCATTTCGATGCGTTCGCTGGGTGGTCATTGTGCACACATGCGCACACACATATACAATCTTCACACACAGGCGCGCATGTATATGTATGCATACGTGCGTATGACTCGTCCAGAGCGCGTTGAGAATTCGAGGTGTCTGTGTCTCTGTGTGTGTGTTAAAATTTTGAGTTTGCCGTTCAGTTGAGCCTTTCTGCTACGACTTTTTGCGTATTTCGTCTTTTTCGTCGGCTATGCACCGGCTGCTAATTTCGCGTTCTATCAGCTTTGTGTGAGCGACATATTTTTCAGTCTATTTTGTGTGGCTGATTTTGTGGAAAACAAAGAAAACTTGAAGAGAAGAATCTCTCGGCCACAATAACATACACACACACCCATATAAACGTATATATGCGTGCATATGTGTAGTCGGATTGTTGATCTTATATCGGCATATCGATAGTTGTAATCGATGCACATTTTGGGAGTATTAATGTATATCGCCATTTGTTGGTTAGCTTGTACCGATACATCGATAGCAATCAAATTGTGTTGATGAGTATATTTAAAAGAACCAGTTAGCTGCAACGCCAAGTCGAGAAGTGTGGCAACGCTTAACTAGTATGAATCAAGAGTTAGATGGAACAACCGATAGATGACGCCCGTTTGTTTTTTTGTAGTCAATTAGAACTAACCGCTTAATTCAAATGCATTATTTGTTTTAAATTTGCGACAATATTGAGCTGGAATCAAGTCAAACTGAATTAATTAATTGCACTTTTGTATTAACAAATTTGAAATCGGAATTTGCTTTATTTGAAATTTTTAATGTATATACGATTTTGAAATAATTGTCTCTAATTCAATTGCAGAGCAGCAGCAACCGTAACACCAGCGGTGCTATAATAAAAAAAATTTACCTACAATCGAACGTTATAGAAATTAGCCAAGAGCTTGCCGATCGATTGCTGCACTTGCTGGGGAGTTGCAATCACCACTGCCTGTCAGCCCATGCGCCCTGTATATAAGTATGTGCTACATGTGTGCATGTAGCTATGTGCATAGATGCGTGTACGTAGAATTTTGGTCTGTCGGGTCTATAATTGATTAGAAGCAGCAGTTGTAATAGTTGCAATAGTAGTAGTAGATAAAGATTCACACTGATTAAGCAATTAAAAGTAGGTATGTAGTAAATACGTACATACATAAATAACGTAATTAGTATGTAATAAGCAATAAATATGCATGTTGCTTTCTTGTTGCTGGTGTGTTATAAATCAGCAGGCCTTTCTTCTTCATGCTTATCGCTGCGCGTGCCTCGTGTCTCGTGCCACTTTACTTGTCATCTTTGACGTGACACTTTTGATTCACGTTGAATATATTGGAGAGCTCATCCAGTAAGGTCTCATAGCGATAGGCGACTCGTATTTCGGGCACATTGGTGCGGGTTATGTCGTTGCCATTGATGCCATCTTCAAAGTAGTTGGGACCCAGCCATTGTTGTTTGATGTTGTGTGGGAATCCGCTCATAATGACGCTATTTCGCCACATATCGCAGGAGCTGAGCTTCCACACCTGGGCCGCAATGCTGTACTCCTCCATAAGGGGTTCCTTGGTAAAGTGAAACTGCAACGGGTCATCGGTGGATAGCGAGATGATTAGTCCACGTGCCAAATACTCGGGCAACGGATTGCGATGGTAGTTGAGAAACAGCGAGTTGTTCGACAGCGGCGACATCGCTATGCCAATCTGGGTCAGATAGTACAGATACTGCAGCACGGGCACCTTGCGCAGCAGCAGACCGTGCGAGATGTTCTCGGCCATCAGGTAGCCACAGACCAGATGCTGGACGGGTCCAGCCTCACCGCAATGCGGACGCAGCACGAAAGTGTTCAGGCCACGCATTTGTCTAAACTTGTTGAGCACCGTCATGTTGGCATACATATAGTATATATAGTAGGCATATGGCGGATTTTCCTCATATATCCATTCCTCGGGACGTGGCACATCGTTGTCGAAGAGCGGATTCTCTGGCTTGGACTCATCGTCAACGGAATCGAAACCAATCACATAGGTCAAGAAGCGATACAAATTGGGATTCTCGCTGGGCTTATTGGTCGCCTCGAATAGTGGTAGAAATATATTATCGATTATTTGCTGGAATGAAGTCATCATCTTGTTGGACTTGAATATATCGAAGAGTCGCGGTATTTGTATTAACCAGCGTATATTCGAGCTGTACACATTATTGTCGATGGCCCACTTAGCCAGCTTGTTCCACTCATCCGGCGACTTGCCGTAGATGGAGAGACGCAGTTCAGCATTCTGATATTTCGATTCCTCCAGATCAAAGGCCACTTCCTACGTATACAAATAATTTGATATTGAATGTAATCTATATATGTACATATATGTTAGCATACCTTGATGATTTGTGCAAAATATTTGCCATTCAAATAGTTGTCCGTCTTGAGGAAGACCTCGCGTAGACCCGACTCACCAATGGGATTGTATTTGGAATTGAATTTGTCGAAACGATGGAACGTATTACGATCGGCGTGCACATCGAGCATATCAACGGTCAGATCGTATGTGGTCAGGTTCATCGATTGGAACACCTGGGCCAAGGTCATCGGTTGCCCGTTTGTGTGGGTGACCACCTCGCTGGCATTGTTCTTCAGAGTCTTCTTGATGAAGCGCAGCAAATGCTTCTGGTTCATGCACGACGCCGCATGTATGTGCGTGTCCACCTTTCTGGTGTTGTAAAAGTCACGATGCGGCACTGCCTTCTGGGCGGCCAGTTCGCGCAGCTCGTTGAGCAGCACATGCATCTGGTACTTGGAGGACAAATAGCAAAGGCGACGATAGCAAAACGATTTCAGTGGTCCATCGGCTATCATATTGCACATGACCTGCATGTCATTCACGAACTGACTCATTTCCGGATACTTGAAGTCCAGCTCGTTAGTTAATGCTTCATCTTTGTAGACGTGAAATACACCATTCATTGGCTTTATTATGTAAGACTCATCAGGTACAAATTCCACATCCCAGGCATGGGGCGCTTTTATAGACGTTGTTGGATGCATGTCTGCTTGCAGATTTTGTATTCGATTTGTTTTATGTAAAAAAAGATATATATCTTTATAAGTATATACATATATCCATATATATATATTTATATATGTGTGCACACATGGACAGTAAAATATGTGTGTATTGGACATGATCTTTACATTATAGTTGAAAATTCACAAGTATTATCTTCAAAGCTATTTGACTGTCCAGGTTCGTTTGGATTGAGTTTTTCCAGTTGTAAGTTTTGGAAAATGTTAATTACTTATATTCAAGACTACGTTTAGTTTTCAAACTAACGGTGCTTGTTTTAACTACAAATGATCTACACGCAAACGTACAGGGTGCTTGTACATGTATGTAAGTGCATGTGGGTGTAAAGAACAGGGTTGTCAGCACACAAAATTGTTGTCTCTCTTGGTATTTATTGTGCGCAACAAGCTTGCAATATAATTTTTGTGATTGTTTAGCATTCTGTGTACAAAAACGGTATTCGTCAAGTGAAAATACGTTAGCAGAAGACAGTCTGTTATGCAAACAGCTAACCCATTAGGCTAGTTAAGATAAAAAGAATAATACCGAGAAATTCGTATGTATTTTTGATTTCATCTTTTGAGGCTGCAAGCAGAATTCGCATTGAGTTCAATTTACGAAAATCACAAAAGCATTAACATTTCGCGAGCAATTTAATAATTTTTTTGTAAGCCACAAATGCAACAAGAATGCATATTTTGAAAACATTTCGGCATTTGTTTCAAAATGTTTAGAAATGTGTAAAATGGTGAATTTCTGAACATTTGAAAATTGTATAACGAAGATTTGTTGCTGTTTTCATAACCTATTTCTTACCGCTACCGAACAACCAACAAGTCTGTGTGTGTGTGTGTGTGTGTGCGTGTGTGTGTGTGTGTGTGAGTGTGTGTGTGTGTGTGTTAAGGATTGACTGGAACTAGTGTCAATTACGTTTAATACATTTTTGGTTGTCGGAAAAAGGCGTGAAATAACAACAATAACAAAGCACAACGCATAAAAAAAAAACTCAATTAAATACAGCTTGTTAGGTTCGTGACAAAAGCTGAATGCTGCGGCAAACAGGAGCGGGAACAAATACACAAAGACGCAAGAACAGAGAAGGAAAGACAGAGAGAGAGAGAGAGAGAGATAAGCTCAACACATGAAAAAGCTAAATTATACAAATTAATTGTTGGTGTGTGTGAATGTGTGAGAGAGAGAGAGCAACAAAAAAAAGGAAGAGGATATAACTGTTTTTTGATTCGGACAAAGTGGCAGCAATGCCCGAATTACCTGTAAAGCTGACCATACTCTGTTTGCGAATTATTTCTATAAAAAAAAATAAATGAAAAATAATATTGAAATAGAAAATAATTATTTGTACAAAATGAAGGCGCACACAAAGCAAAAAAATAAATTATAATATTTAAAATGGAGATAGATAGACAGAAAGAGAGAGAGAGAGAGAGAGAGAGATGAGCTTCAAAAGAGGGGCTGCACATAATAAATCATACATAAATACATCTGTATATAGGATATGTAAAAGGAAAACTTACTAAACGCAATAGAAGACATGACAGGAATAATGTGGCAGCGGCTAGCGAGCAAGATATAATATATACATACATACATATATATATATATATATATTTATATATATATATTTATATCTATATATGTATTTCGATGGGGAAATAGAGAGAGAAAGAGAGAGAGAGAGAGAGCGGGGGAAATAAATAGTAAAGAGCTTAACGCGTTCCTAGCGCACAACAAATCGCATGACTATATATATATATACATATATATATATATATAACTATCTTTTGTATAATACATCGCATCAGTTTGGGGGGTGCTATACAACACTGACATAATTCGCTACTAAAGGCACTACAAGGGCTGAGGTTTGGATGGTGGCATGGCACCTGCTTTTCCGATAGATCAGCAAATAGCAAGAGCCCTGGTTGTTAAAGAGGAACGAGTTCGACTTACCTGATACAGTTCTCTGTGGCAGATTATCGTAGCGATCCTTGAGCCGAACCGTTTTAAGGAAACGGGCCGTGGTCGTTGGGAACGATTGATCAGAGATTTCCATGTAATGGGAGCGCAGTTTGAGCGCCTCGATGAGCAGCGTGGATGCGCGCTCCAGATCCTCGAGTGGCACACCGCTGGTATCCTCCCCAGATACGGACACACGCTGGAAATTGATGTCCGCATCGGTCAGCCGGGCAGAAGTTGACGGCCCCATACCTTCTGAGTCGGAGCTGCTCGCCCGCGGACTGGCTGGAGTGGGTGCCGCTGGCTTCTGGCTGATCGATTGCCTGCAATAGGTGGATATGAAAAAAGCATTAAATATATATATACGTGTATATATATTAAGTGAAGGGATTCAATCAAGTATAAACCATTGTTCCGAGCGGGTCTCGTACTCGTAGTGGCGACAGAAGCTGTAGCTATCATCCGCAAAGGACATGTTGCTCCGGAGCACCGGACTCAGCGAATGGCCGACGTCGAGTTGCAGGCCAAGTTTACAATTTTCCCAATGATCGATTGAGCGATTAATTTATGGAGCTGTCCCCGTCTCCGTCCTTTAACCCGACCCCAAACCACTCCACCACCCCACGATTATTTGCAAATTGGGCACGCAATGTGGCGCAAACTAAGTGAGTCACTGGCCGGGGGTTGATTGTTGTTGTTGATGTTGATGGGGTTGTCTCTCTCATAAGAAGTTGCGATATTTGGATACTAACTTTGCCAATGCGCTTAGAGATGCACGCGTGCCACGAGCACGAGCACAAGCACGACCATTAAAACGAAGCTCAACCCGATTGACCATAAACAATTTAACTATCTTTATGTGACAGTTTTGTAGAGGTTGGCAGACGACTATCGATTTGTGATTAGTAATCTTAATATAAATTTTCCTTTGTTTTATTACTTGAAGGCCTTTTTTGTTGTGTGTAACTAAATTACAAAACACGAACAACACAAATAACAACAGCAAACAACAAACTTCAAGTGCAGTGCGAAAAGTTTGGAGTTTTTGACGCTTGGCGTGTCACACGAACAAAAACTATGCCGAACGTATTTTGCCTGGATGATTGACTGACTGAGGGATGGACTGGCTGTTTGTGAGTGCTCAATGTCAGTCGTAGGTCGTTGGACAACTCGAACCCAGACCTGCAACCGCTTCTCGGTTCTCGGTTCACGGTTTACCCGAACCCAAACCCAAACCCAAACCGAAGCAAGCCAGGCTGGATCTGTTCCAGTCTTGTGCCCGATGCGTTTTTCGCGGTGCGCTCCAAGTTATATGGATGCACAAATTGTACTAAAAGTGACGGCATTCGAAACTCAAAAATTGCTCGGCTAGTTTGCCGTAGTTGGTTGCTTGGTGGTTGGATGGTTGGATGGTTGGTTGGGTGGTTGGTTGGTTTGTTGGCGGTTTCATCATCATGCCATAAGCCGCGATGGCGACGCGGCTCGTGTGCCGTGTGCCGCGTGTTGTGCGTTGTGTGTTGAGCCATCGAATGCTAATGCAGTCCCATTCAAAATCAGAACGTGTCCAACGCTGTTATTGCCATCTACGCTTTTGACCCACCTGCTCAACTGCTCACCTGCTCGACTACGCAACTACCCACCTGCCCATCTACTTGGCATAGCCTACCTCCTAAAGCCCACACCTGCACAATTTCGTTGTCTGTCATCGTCGTCCAGTTGCTTGGATTAGCACTTGCCCTCCAAAAAGCCAGCCATTCGAACTTGATAGCCGCAGAGAAGGCGCTAGTCGCTGTTTGGCATACCCTTGCCGACCAAACACACTTGCGATCAAAATCAATCAATCAATCAAATAATGATTGACCGTTATTAACGTTAACGTTCGTTAGGTTTATTTTTACCAAAATCTTGCGAATAGAAAAACAACTACAGGTTTCCCATCTGGGAATCCTTAAAATACTATTATTTTCCAAAAACTAAATGTGGTAAAATTTTAACACCCATCAAATCTAGTTTTTAGACAGGGAAAGCTGATAAAAAAATTCATAAGAATAAATATAAAAATGATTAAATTTAAGGTAATATAGTTTTTATGTTTTTAATTTTAAAGTTTCAGTATTGATTGCTTGTGTTTAAATAATGTTTTCATAATTTTGTAAATATATTTTAAGTATTTTTTTCTTTTTTAAGTTATTACTATCACTATTATATATGTTGTAGAGCCCACGAATAGAGAGAATAATTACAATGTTGCTCATTACGGTACTTTAGAGAATGTTACGAACAGACTACGTGGATTAGTTGGTACTCGATCCAGGCAACTGTCCAGCTGTATAGCCACTCTATTAATAATCCCTGCTAGTGTTTCCCTAGCTGACAATCTGAGCCATGTGATTGACTCAAACGGGAAAACGGGTCCCCATAATTGATGTATATTTTGATGAAACTAACATCAGCAAGTTTAATCATAATGGACTAGTTCTCTTTAAGTCTCTAAACACCTTTTTTTTAAACTTGCACAAGTAGGGATTGGGATAGGGATAGGGATAGGGATTGGGATAGGGATTTAAGGAGTTGTTGAATAATATTGCACTTACTTAACATTGAGTTGCCGTTGTATTTGTAATTTCTTTTCAATCTGTTCAATGGGAAACTGAGGTACTTCATAGGGTGCTGAAATTTCATTGGTTAACTCGTTATCAGCATCGGTCTTATCAGCGTCCGGTGAATCTGTCATATCGCCTGCAATAAACAACAAATTGCCATATAATTAAACTTGAAATGAAACATTTTTATGTTAATGTACTTGTTATGCACTTGAACATGTTTACATATATATATATACATGTACTACAAATACTTATTGCAGTGTATTAACGGGATGAATGGATATTGTTTTGCTCAACCTACAAATCGATGATTCTAGTGATGTTTCGAACTCGGTTTCAATGATATCATTATTATTATTATTATTATTATTATTGGTTTTCGTTGGCTCCATGACGCTGCCCCCAAAGAGCTTGATATCTACGCGCAAGCGATGGGCTTTATCCATGCCATTGAAGTCCATGTCTAGAAGAGCTGGGCTGACTGCACATAAAAGTGTTATTTTTATTTTTTATTTTTATTATTTGGTTATTCCAGATCGCGATCGTATATTGCTAGCTGTAAGCTTGTAACCTGAACGAGTGCAAACTGAGACTGAGACGGAGACTGAACCAATACCTGAGAGTCGATTTCGAAAACAACAAATTGTGTCTCCGCTGATGCCCACGATTATCAATTTCGAAAACGAAAACGCGAACCGACTGAAGAAGCAGCTCCGAATACAAAAAAACAAATAAAAAATAAAAAAATAAAAAAAATTCCGAAGTCAGCTTGAATAGCGGCCGGCTATAGCGAAAATCAAAACAAAATGCAAAAATTCCACTGCACACCGAAAAGTAAATACCCTACTTATTTGGAACGTGCCTGGTGCTGTGCTTTGTTAGTCGTGCACTTCATTTAAGTGAGTTGTGCACAACTAAGCTATAAACATATCAATCAAAATCACTTACATCAACTTCTTTTTTAATACAATACAAATCAATTATGCCATTTATCGATTTTGGCGAAAACACAACTCTACAATTCTGAAATAAATGATTGGCAGAAATACAATAACTTAATTATTGATCAACCTCAACAGTTTAAATCAAAATCAAAGCAGCACTTATTTAAAGCAATAAATAAATTAAATGATTAACTGAAGTGACTTTTGTATTAAATGTCAAGTCAAACGACAAAACAAGAGACCGTTTGTAAATCATAGAGAAAACCGCACTCAAAGACTAAAGAGCTAAGCGCTCTCTCTGTTTACATATTGGTAGTCAATAGCTGTCCAGACATGCCCAAACCAACACAAACTACACACACACACTACACACACACACACACTACACACACACACACTACACACACACACTATACACACACACACACACTAACAGCATCCCGCTGTTAAACATGGTCAGGGTGATGGAGACAGTCTCAAGCCGAATCAAGTTGAGCGACGTCAAGTGGATTTGGGCTGAGCAGAGGAGATAGTTGTCAGCGTCAGATAAGAGATGACATGCTTCAACTTTCCTGGCCGGTCTTTAAAGTGGGCGATATAAATTCAACACTATCCCATCATCCAATTGAGGTTTTTTATAATTTATAAAAATCAAATACAATGTTTGCTCAAGATAAAAACAAAGCAGCAACTTTAGTTTGGCTGATAATAATAAGAAACAAAGATGCAACAACTCTATTCTGAACTGATTAATCATAACCAGCTATATATATAGTATATATATATAGTATATAGTATATAACGGCTAAACAAGTTAAGTTTCATCGAGCTAAAACTGAGCGACTTGTTAGCGTGTATATATTTGATATGTGCTTATCTATTTATATATGCATGTATATCTTGCATATCAGAGGCATATATCCATTCAGTTTATATTAAAAAGAAAACTTAAGACTTGGATTTCTTGGATGGCTATTTTGAATTTGGCGCCTAATTGAAAAGTTTGTATAAAATCTATCTATAAAATTTAACTCGCTTGCAGCAGACTGTTGCAGACTAAAACAGGTGCTGCTAGCTGTGCGGATGTGTGTGTGTGTGTGTGTGTGTATGTGTGTATGCGTAGGTGGGTGAATTTCCTCTTGACTGCAAGTGTGTGTGAGAGTGCGAGCAGCAGCAGCAGCGATAGAGATGGGTAGACGATTGTGTTTGTTTTGGATTTTGATTTGGATTTGGATTTGGGTCACACTTACAAGGACATTTGCAATCACATTTGCCAAACACTGAGCTTGTGCGATTCACTTTGGAGATTTTGGATACTTTGGTGGTTAGCGGCTGGTGAATTAGCCGACTGCACTCAGGTGATTCAGATTCAACTGACAATTTGGGGCGATGCGAACGAGTGGTGGCCGCATCCTTGCTGGCATCGGATAGCAGATCATCGAATGAATCGCTATCCGGCGTATTGCGATCCGCATCGTCCGTGTTGCCTATAATGCCACGATATGCCATGTTATTTGTGCAACTGATCTGATCTTGCCACAATCCAAAAGATTCTCTCGGCCTTCAGTTGCCTCGATTAATGCGACGGCGCTTATTTTACGTTTTAATTTCGATAACGTCGTTTTACAATTTTCGATTTTGATGTGTAATCCAAATATGTTTATATATATTTTTTGATTTTTTTTTTGCGTTTATGTAATATTTAGTTTTGCCTATTTCTCTCGCACACTAACACCAGACACACAAACATAGAGAATATTTCTGCTCTCGCTCTTAAAGTCCGGTTAATATTGATAGTTTTAATTGTTGCACAGTTCGCGTTTTCGGTTGCAAGTTTGTTATTTTATTGCTGCATAGCTGATGACCTGATGCCTACTAGGGGCATAGATCTCTTCTGCTTCTGTTTCGCGGCTGCAACGCAATTTTCACATTTACGCGCTATTTTCACTTTGTATTTCAGATACATTCCTTGTCTTTCTTTTCCCCCTGACAAATGGGAGGCACCTATTGCTCACTGCTAAATGTTTTTATCCAAAGTTTATACATCGGCTAAAGTTTATCGGGCGGGTTGGAGAGAGCCACAGAGAGCCGCAGAGAGCGAGAGAAGAGAGAGCCTCAAAGCTTTCGCTCATCAGCATTGCGTTCTCTGAGCAGAAAAGCTTCCTTGTTGTTTGTTACACCTAATAATTTATTGGATCAACATATGTATATCATATGTATATGTATTTATATGCATATATATATATATATATATATAGATAGGCTGTGTTAATGTGGGTAATGGGGTTATCCAGCAGAGAGGCAAGCACTATCAAAAAAATGTTGATCGTGCGCAAAAATGCGCCCCACAACTGATTTGTCAGTGCGTATTAGTTCAGTTTGGACTCGAAATAGATCTGGATGACGATGGCTTAATATTTTATCCAAATTTGCATACAGTAACTCCACAAAGTGTTTGGACACAGAGAAAAATTCATAATTTCTTACTTTTATTGCAAAAAAAATATGTTATTATAGACTTTTAATTATTTTCTTATTTGAATTTCTCTAAGATACTTAACACCAAAATTAAAAATTAATTCATTCATTTAAATAATTGTGAAATTTTTAAAACCAAAATTATCTATTTTTTGGACGGTTCATAAGGTGTTTGGACAACGGCTATTCACAATTTTCGGCTGAAATCGTTAGAAATGAACGATTTTCTTTTGTCTTGCATTGTGTCTATGGACTGTAGTGGAAGGTAACCCTAAAAATTTGGATCAGATCCATTACAGGATTTACATCTTAACTAACATACCGATATGAGTCACATTAAATGAGCCATTTTTGCAAAAGAAAGCCACTTTTCAGTACTAACTATTGAAAGCAACGGATTTTTCTTGACATAGTGTCTGTTACACCATTCTAACATAGATCGATAAGATATCGATACATCGATTGCAAAGCACAAAAGGAACAACAAAATATATATATATATATATATAAATATAAGATTGCACTAAAGTATATTTGGACACGGTCTTACGACAAAGACGTTGTATGTAGAGCCGCTTATTTAAGTGCCAGTAATTTTCCCCTTAGGCAATCAATGCTAATGGCTTAAACAAAACAAAACAAAACTCGCCTTTATTATTGTTACGGGAAATGGGGGACGGAGCGACGACGAATGGCAGTATAATTTGATGAACTGTTTGCAAATGACAGCATGTCTATAAAAATTAGCGTCTGGATGATAACGAGCAGCCCAAAGGCGGCGTGCCTGATGGCTCCATAAGTGAAATAAATTTGTCAGCGTAATTGCAAAGTTCATTTGGCTAATTAAATCGGTCATTGAGCCAATGAGTATCGGTTATGTGATATGGGTTATGGGCTATGATACCCGCGTAACAGGCTTTCCTTAGATAACTTTACCCTATTTTTGAAGAATAACTCTGGGATTCGAAACGTGTGTATCTGGATTGCTTTTCAAATTTGTTGGGGTTTTTTCATCATAAAAAGAAAAGAAGAAAAATTAAAAATGAGTTCATTCTTATTGCCCATTTTTGTGTGGCAGTCGTTGTTGAGTTTATTTTTGGCAGCAAATATTGCTACTTTTTTTGTTGAATTTATTGACCGACCAAATTGTGCACTTATTAATTGCCACTTTTGTTCTTTGCTGCTTTTGTCTTGGCCGTTTTGGGCACTTTGCCATTTGGCCATTGGCCGCTATTCAATTGATTTTCATAAATATGTCAACTGTCACAAATTTAAATCGGTCGACGGCGGGGGGTGGTTTGGTGGCGGCACCCTGGTGGTCATTGCATAATGCCAATACCAACTTGAACTGTTCTCTCCCGGAAACCAGATTGTGAATATTTATTTGCGCTTTTGCCTGAACGGACTCGCGAAGTAAACTGATTTTCATTTCGAGCAACTTGTAAAACCGAAGCTATAAGAAATAATAAAAAAAAAACACAAATACGATTTCGTAAAGTTACACATACATATATATATCATAAGATATATTATATAGACAAACCAAAAAAATAAATGAATCATACAAAAGTTTCGGATTACAGTAAAGCTTAAATACCCTTGAAGCCTGAGCTTTGCATTCTAAGTACTCAATGCAGTCGATAAGCATCGCATTTGTTTAAAATGATAAGATATTCTAATTTTGGTTATATGAAATAATAGAGCAAACTGATAGATTAGAAAATGCTGCCAAAGTCTGGAAAACATAATTAAAAGTTGAGTCAACATTTTATAAGGGTATCTGGCATAGTCAAGCAACAAAAATATGAAGCAAACTTTTAGCGTGACTAATAACCGTAACTGTTGTTTTTGCAAAGAGTAAGACTGAGAAAGAGAGAGAGAGAGAGGGAGATTAAGAAAACGGAGATATTATTCACGCCGAAGATTAAATACCCTTGCAGGGCGGAGTCAACCTGCAGATATCTATATTTTTATCTAAATATATAATTTTGCAGAACGATGTGTAGTCATACGATGATATAGTCATTCAATCTGGCCGACAACGAGATACATATGTGCAGTCTGCAGCTAAGAAGATTTTGTATGGAATCAGAAGGACAGGCTATATCGACTAACCTGCTGATCACGAATATATACATGTGTATACTCTATAATATCGGATAAGTCTTCATCAATATGTTACATTACAAAGTGTATAAAATCGTCGGCAAGCGTATAACACATAAAGGAGAGCAAATACACCAATGAAGGCAAAGCTGAGCAAAGCGCACCGACTGAGCGTGGGAACTTTTCGCCCGTTTGTTGCTAGTGCATTTTATGTTTCTGTTCTTTTCTTCGGTTCTCTTTGCTTTTTCTGCCGTTCGGTTTCTAATTGAATTCCTGACCTATGCCTAGTCAAAAGTCAAACGGGCCGCTGCTCAGTTCTCAGCCAAATGATTGCGATTGCTTATTTGTGGGCTCATCGGTTATGCTCGATGTCACCTCGACGACAGTTCGCAAAAGTTTAATTATGATCAAGTGGCATGATTCATCAGGTGAATTGCGAGCAAGAAAATACACACAATACTACACACATCTACACATCTATGTGCATATTTGTACTGCATTTACAAATCTGGGCAGATTTTAGTGCTTAATCAAAATTCTGAACGCAGTATTGCGCAGTGTGTTAATGTTAATTTAATTTTCATTTCATTTTCAACAAACATTTGTATGTGTGTACATACATATGTATATTAATCGATTTTTACTGCTCGTAAGCAACAAGTTTAATTTGAATATACATTTGTTTTTCAAATTCTAAAAATGTTTACAAGCTAAATTTGAAATCCGGAAATAGAGTTTTATATTCTTTATTAGGGATTTTGAACTTACTGGCAGCAGTTCTTCGAGCCACAACTACACACATATGTTCTTAATTTTGGCCATATGTCTTCTACTGTAATTATACGCACACACCCATACACACACACACACACACACACGTGTTTATTAATTTGATGATAACCAGCTGCTACAATTGTGAAAGCATCTGGTTGGCCATGTTGTTATTCATGAGGAAGCTTGTTTGTATAGTCGGCAAAGAGCTAATGATAAGGTCCACGTCAGGGGAATTTAGGGGGGCTGATAACAGACCCTCACTCAACGCACTGAGCAATAAATATGCATGCATACGTATACGTAAACACATATACATCCACATACATATTCTTCTCTTAAGGCCACGTTATTATTTTCTTATTTTTTTTAAATTTGTTCATTAGTTTCGGTTCAGATTTATA
This sequence comes from Drosophila mimica, assembly GCA_037043585.1. Lineage (NCBI taxonomy): Eukaryota > Metazoa > Arthropoda > Insecta > Diptera > Drosophilidae > Drosophila > Drosophila mimica. Next base: position 1,585,638 of record JBAMBE010000748.1, read on the forward strand.
GTGTCTCTTTCGAAGTTTTCGCTTTTTATTGAACGTGGATTATGCCCTAGATAAGATTGCAAGCTACGCAAACAAATTTTGTATTTTGGAAAGCTGACTAAATATGGCAACAACAGTCTAAAGTTATTGACTCCACTGCAGCAGACTGCAAAAACAAGTAGATGTGTGTGCACTCGAACTATCGGTTGTGTATTGCCAACCACTTTTTTAAATGGCTCTGCCCTGTCTGACAGTCGGTCGTGTTGTTTTTCCTACACTTTGCTTGCTGTACACACACACAAACTGCCATAAAAAAGCCAAGTGTTGAACTCGACTCTGTGCTTACCTAGCAAAATATTCAATTTGCGCATTGCTGACTTCATCTTTTATCATAGCTGAATGTGTACATTCAAGTTCAGGAATCGTCGTGTCTTAATTAAAAATAACACTCATGAAGTTCGTTATTTAGGTACATATGTACATATATGATAGAAAAAACACAATTGAACAATCGATTTTCTTCACTTGCTGAACACACTTATAAATTGTTTTATATAGCATGTGTACTCCATGCTATGTTGTTTGCAAATGGTTTCTACTTAAAACCTAACACTATTCAGTAATTAAGTACACTTGGATTAAGTACCCTTTATATTCTCCCTGACCCAGTGCTAACGGGATAACAGTATGAATGCTTGAAGGTCAGCTGTTAAATAACAGTTGCCAGTCGGCATACATCATGATATGATTGAAATTTAGGAACAGGACACACAGTTGCACAAGGCAAACGGAAACAATTCCTACCTTTTCTTTTGATGGGCAATTCGTATACATGCTAAACGCATACCTTTATACGTACATATAACATATGTATATATTCTTATATGCTGGCTGTCAATGACCAGCAATTATGGCACACACGCTCTGGCATTTGTATGTAGATGTGTTTGCATGTAGTTGTAATCCCCACTCACCTCCTTTGCGCTTCTCTATTCGCCGAATACCCAGACCCATGCCCGGGTCCATATCCATTTCAACATCAGTGTCAAAGCCAAAGCTGCGATAGCCCTTGGCACTTAATGCATCCGCATAGCTTTGCATGATGCTCTTTTTCTGCACTCAGGCAGACACGCACACACACTCTCAAAACACACACACACACACACGACACTCACACGCCGGCTTTGTTTGTCCTCGTTTCACCGATTTTTAAGCTTTTACATATGTTTTCTTGTGCGTTTTTGTGCGGTTTTGGACGTGCTTTGTGGCGTTGTTGGCGGTGTCGTCACTTTTTCCTACGACTCCTCCTCCCAATTCTTGTGTGAATGTTGCAGTCCTTTCACACACTTAATGTTCAATTGGAATTTATATATGAATTTGCTTGCAAGACTTTCAAACACAATTAATTAAAATGACACGCCACCTGGTTCAAGCAACGCAAAAAAAAATCATGTATGAAAAAACAAAAAAAAAAACAATAACAATAATACTGCTTTTCAATGTGCGAAATCAAATGCGGCAATTCAGTGCCACTAAGCGTTGTAGACTTTATTTTGCGACTGAGACTTTCAGTCAAAACAGTTTTCTGTGCATTGCGCAGCGCAGATAATTTCAATGCTTCGAGCGTTGCCATCTGCGGTTTTAAGGCGTTGCCGATGGTCGTGAAAAAGTTAAATGGAAAAGTTGTGCGAGCGAGCAGCTGTTGTGGCGGTGCTTGTGGCGTCGGAATGGTCGATGAATGGATTCATTGCGATAAAAGCTATCGATTGTTTAGCCATGAAACAGTTGCTCACTTTTCAAACCAACTCATTTTTTTAAAAGTGATAAAACTTTTACAGCGCTGAATGAAAATGCATTGATTTTGTAATTTAGTTTTGTTTTTTTTTTTTTATTATTTTTGTGGCTTCATTGTTTTTAATGTAATGCATAAAAATTGTGGTGTTGTTTAAAATTAAACCAATAAACATTTCACTTTATTAGTTTAATACAAATAATTTCACTTGTTCACGACAAATAGTTATTCAGTTTTTGATTTCTTTCAGATTTTAAATTTCAAAAAGTTTACATTTGTTTTACAGTTTTTTTTTTTGTTACACATATTTTTTTTCATATTTTCTTAGCTTTTTTCTTTCATTTTGTATATAAGGAAACACAAAAAATCTCTAAACAAGTATATAGTTCTGTTTGATTTTTTGTTTGTCGTTTGTTTCTTGTTTGGAACGGCTTTATTGAACTTTTTGTTGTTGTTGTTTGGTTTTTTATTTTGTTTTTGTGTTGCATATAAGTACATTTCTTTGTTTTTGTTTTGTTGCATTAAAAACATTAATTCTTTGGCAGGCATTGCATTTCGTAGTTTTGTAAAAGTTTCGTAAAACGATTGAAACCAAAACACAACTAATATTTTAAGACTAAACACAAAAAAAAAACACAATTATTTATTTTTAATTAGTTTCATTCGACTTTTGTTCTGTATTTGTTTTTGCTTTTTCATTAATATTTTAAATACACATCAATACTTTGGTAGTTTAAAAATTGTGTTTTTTGGTGTTTTTGGTTTTTATTTGGTGCTAAATTACATTTTAAAAATATGCTTAATATGTTTTTGTTTTTGCTTTTGGTTTTAAGTCAAAGACACGAAAGTGAAAGAGGTTTTTGTTTTTGGTTTACGTCTGTTTGCTTAAATTATTATTTTCATTAATTAATTGTGTTATCATTTAGTGTAATTTATTTTCCATGCACTTAATTTAAAACACCGAGATTTTGCTCAAAAGTTGCTTAATTTTGTTTTTATATTTTAATTTTTTTTTTTTTTGGTTTTTCCTTTTTCCGAATTAAATTTTAAATATCGAAATATATATATGTATGTATATATATATAAATTTTTGTATTTTGTTTTTCGCTAATTTTGTTTGTTTTTACTGTGTTTAAATTTTTATGTTGCTTAAAAACACCGAAAGCTTAAAATTTAGAGATTTTCCTAAAGTGTAAATTTTTTACAATATTTTTTTCTTTTGTTTTGTTTTCAATATTTCACGTTATCTGGCTGTGCTTCCTGTGGTTGTTGTAGTGCTTGTGTTTTTTCTTTTTTTTTTTTCAAATTTTTTGGTATTATAATTTCGCGAAATTGGATTTTCCAGTTCTTTGGCTGCCCAAAAACAAAACGCCCATAACTAAGTAGCAAAATGGAACCAAAAGACCATAAAAAATACAAACTTAACATTTTTATGGAAAACTGTCGCTTTCATCGTTACTTTTGCCTAAATGAAAACTCATTGACTGCCTCGATCATCGATCATCGATCATATTGCTAACACATGCAATAGCATACTCCTCTTCGCCCCCCCATACTGCTAGCTGCCCCCGATTCCTTCCGCTTGCAACTCTCTGCACATACCCTTCAATAAATACATAAGTAGTAGATTAAGGAAAAACTGTATCACATTTTCAATTACGTCTTTGTTCGTAGCACCTTCATAACAAACGCTGGCAATGTGCTTTCACTTCAATATCCTCCTCCAATTCGACATCCACATTCTCATCCACATCCACATCCACATTCCGTTTCCGTTTCCGTTTCGCTACAATCTGCGCCAATCTTAACAAGCTTTTAACTATTTACAGACATTTTGTGGCTGTGTATCGCTCAAATCGATCCCTGCTCCCTTACCCTACCCTACCATACAGTTGGAAAAAAATTGCGCTTCGGATTATATCACAAAAATAATTACAACTTTGTGCTAATTGTGCACAACATAGCGGCTTTGCCATTATCCTGCCCCCCACCCTTCTTACCCCATCATCAATATATGTATCTAGCTCTAAGACTTGCCGCGTGCCTCATCCTCATCCTCATCCTCATCCTCATCCTCTCTCTCTCTCTCTCTCTTTCTTCTCTCTCTCTGTCTGACTGTCTCACATTGCTTCTAAGTCAATCAATCTAAATCTAAACCACACAATGTGTTCCTTTTGGTTCCATTAGTTCTGTTACATCTCTAAATACAATTTGCATTCGCTCAAACATAAACCGGTCCTAAATTCTCACTGCCTCCTCTCCTCCTTAATCATTGTGCTAAAAAACCAGTCGAAATTATGGCAATGGCAAAAATCGATTACAATTAACTAAAGATTTGCTATGGTTGTATGTAACTGTATCTATGTACGTATATGTATGTATGTACATATATTGATTCTATTAAAGCCCTGACCAAAGAGCAACGCGATCAGGAAGATCAGGTAGCATATGATTATTAAAACAAACTGTGATCTGGACAGCGCTCCTTGATAAAGATACACAAACGAAAATAGTCGTTTGTAAATAATACATATATGTGTGTATGTGTGTGTGTGGGTGTGTGTGTGTATGTTAGTATTATAGCATATTTTA